>CM026557.1:5351056-6576018 GCA_015143295.1 Tetracentron sinense | reverse complement strand
ATGGAGGGTATTCTCGTCTTTTCATTTCTCTAAAGTATCTATAAAAATCCCTCTTGGTTGCCTCGTTTCACTTATCTCGCCATTGAAGTACTGTTACTCTGCCTCACTTGCGTCTCAAGCGAAAGTTCAAGCTCTCTTCAGGCTCTCTCGTTTCTCTTTGTGGTACGCTTTTCTTCTTTTTCTTACTATCTTTATTGATTATTCTTCTCTCTTTCTCTGCTTCTTCTTCTCTTTTCTCTGTCGTCAGTCTGCCCATCCTTTTCTTACCCACTGTTCTTTGTTCCGTTCTCCTCAATCCATAGCTGTCGAGACCCCCATAGAATCCATTAGGCTATATGAAGTTAGAGGTCAAACCGAAGATGAGGCTAGTTGCACTGGTAGCGCACCGTATGGTGCCTACATAGAAAAATCTTCAGCCCTACGCCAACAACAATTAGCATATCTTAACCATTTCAGGGAGCGTTTTGAGTTTCCTTCCCACGTCAACCTTCATTTCAAAAGGGAAGACGCCCATATTGACAAACGATCAGCCTGTATCGTTGTCTACCTCTTCCAACTCAAGGCTGGTCTTCGATTTCCTCTTCATCCCGTCCTGGACGACGTCCTCTCCACTCTACATCTTGCCCCAGGGCAAATGCACCCCAGCTTCTACAAATATATGTCCATGATGATTAAATTCATCAAGGACGGATACCCTATAGAAGCTAGACACCTCTTCCACTTCTGCCACGCCGTCAGATGCCGAAGTACTGACGATGGCCCCTTTAACTACTATTCCTGGAACAAGAAGCCGTTGAACCCAGACCTCGTTTCCGGCATCTTGGACAGAGAAAGAGGGTGGAAGGCAACCTCATTCGTTGTCTCTGGGGGCTGGAAGGCAGAGACTTCCACTATGCCCAATGTTTTCCAAGATAAACCAGGTAACACATTACCGTTGTCCGTAGTCCGTTGTCCATTAATTCTTCTGTCTTTCTATCCCAGCTTTCGTTGCTTATTACTTTTATTCGTCCTGCTTACTTCAGTTGTCTCACACTTTTTTATTTATGTTCTTTGCAGTTGAAGGGAAGAAGCTCCCGTTCAAAAAACTCGCGCCCGAAGAGGAAAGTTTCCTTACAAACATCAAGCGCGTACGATGTGGGGAGTACATCCGGTGGACACCACTACCGCCTGATACTTTGAGTCTTTTCAGTAGCTCGTACCCGTCTTCACAAAGGCAACAAAGCACCTCTTCCTCCTCACCCGCAGTTGAGCCAAGCTCGGAAGAAGAAATGGCCGGCACCAACCCTCCTGCGCTGATCCGAAAGCCAAGGACAACACGTCCTGCAACTGCGCTGCCCCCTCTTCCACCTCCTCCAAAAACAGTTCTCTCCACAACGGGAGCGGCACCTTCCGAGCCGAAACGGAAGATCCTGACCCAGGCCGAGTTCGAGGCCAGAAAGAAAAGAAAAGAAGAACAGCGCCGAGAGAAGGACACTGCACGTGCTGCCACTCATTCTCCTTCTGCTCCTGCAACACACCAAGGAGCTAAGGCTACAACGGGAATGCCTGTAGCCAGCACAATACCTGCTACTACTCAAGCTATGGCCGCCCCAATTGCTTCAAGCTCCGCTCTGGTCACTGTTGCCACAATAGAAAAGACCACACCTTGTCTGCCGCTTGGAGCACCACCTTCAGATGACATCAACTGGTCACCCGACTTCACGCGTTTCGGGAGGCCCACCATCCATGACTTGGTGCAGACCTCCGAGAAGGTTGCTAGGGCTTTGACCCACTCCATGAGGCTTCCCCAGGACATTGCTGATGCTGGCAAGATGTCGTTGCCCCAGGTCTCTTATGCAACCTGCCAGTCCATAGCCTCGGTATGACTTCTGTTCTTTCTTCCCTATTTACTTATTCAATCCTCGCTATGATATACTGATATTCCTGATCTTGTGTATTATAGCTGAACGTTCTCCTCCACGAGTTATGTGATCGTAGTACCTATCACTACAATCACCTCAAAGACTCCATCAGCTACTGGCAAGGAAGGACTGAGGCGCTGGAGAAAAATCTGGCCGAGGATCGACTCAAGATCGAATTCGATCTGTCTCAAGCCCGAGCTGAAGTGGTGCTGGTAGAGGAGAAGTTCATTGCCGCCTTCAATGGGCAAGAGAAGGCTGAAGGCGAAGCTCGAACAGCCAAGGAAGGAGAAAAGAAAGCCAAACAAGAAGTGGAGAACGCCGTTCTCCGAATTAGCGAGTTGGAGCTCGTCTCCCAGGCTCTGAGCAGGCAACTGGAGGAAACTGAGACAGCGAGAGCGACGCTGATGGAGGAGCTCGAGGAAACCAAAAAAGCTGAAGGGGCCATCGAGCAAGCGATGACCACGAGATTGCAACAACATTATCAGTCTCAGCTGGACACCCTTCTCGACGAGGATAGGGCAGAGACCGAGAAGGAGGTGATCAACATGCTCCGCCAACAAGGTCGTCTAAAGGAGGACAACGAGGAGGACGTGACGACCTTCTCCGAGCTCCAGAGCAAAGATGTCATCGACCTGGACAACGAGACTGAAGTCGAAGGAGTTGAGAAGCCACACCCCCTCGAAGGCCCTGCACCTCTTCCAGCTGAACCATACTTTGAGCCAGCTGCTCCTGAAGCTCCTCCTGTTGCCGAAGATCCTCCTGTTGCTGCTGAAGCTACTGATGCTGCTGACCCTACTGTCTCCCATTCTGTTGTCCCTGCTGCTGCTGCCGACCTTTGATTTCTTCTCTCCTTGTTTCTCTTTTTTGTTTCTTGTAATGCATCATCTTTTTCCCCGTGCTATGGGGTTTTCTGTACTTTATCCAACAATGGGTTCTTTTAAATGAATGATCATTCTCTCTTTCTTTCCTTTACACCTTTCTTTCATCTTTGTAGTATAATTGGAATTTGCGGAGCTCGCACAACGTATGCATACAAGAAAGAATGTAATATAAGTGTATGGACATGTTTTACGGATCATAGAATCAGACATGATCATAATAGCTTACAACGTAGGCACTTGAGTATATGTAAATGAATCCTCTTCGTAATGATTGATGCACACATCGAACAAAGCACTCTGAATCATATACACAACGGAAGCATACATACAACGGAAAAGAGAAATATGCCTAGATATATCGATATGTAGTTCACTGTGAATGTAATCTGACAAATAAAATTCCATAAGATGAACATAAAGTAACTCAGTTTAGAGATACTTGCTCAGAGGATGCCATTAGGATTAGCCACTGGTTTTGCTCAGATGATATCCTTAGGATAAGCCACTAGTGTCTCGTTGTGAGTATGATGTTCAAGCGAAATCTTATTCGAATTTGCAAAACATTCACAATATTACACTGATGTTCCAGACAAGGAGTTGATGTAAAACTTCAAAGCAGTAATTTAAATGCTCATGTAATAACACTGGAAAATTTTTTATTGTAACAACTCATTTATTCACCATAGATTCTATTGAAAGAATTGCTTCAGGTTCATAATGTTCCAGGATTTTTGGATGAGATTACCTTCCAGATCTTTCAAGTAGCAAACGTCAGGACTCCCCAATCGTTCTACGATATACGGTCCTTCCCAATTAGGTCCTAACTTGCCACTGTTAATCTCCCTGGTATTCTGAAATACTTTTCGGAGAACGAGATCTCCGACTTGAAGGACTCTTCGCTGTACATTTCGGTTGTACGCCTTCCTTAGCTGTTGCTGGTATCTCCTCATCTGAATGCTGGCATCTTCTCGCTTTTCTTCTAACAAGTCGAGGTGAATGGCCATGAGCTCAACGTTCCTGTCTTTCTCTCCACTCTTCTTCTTGTTATGCCAGGAGCGTATTGTGGGCAAACTAATCTCTGTAGGAATGACAGCTTCCATGCCATAGGCCAAAGAGAAAGGTGTTTCGTTTGTAGGACTCCTCGGTGTCGTCCTATATCCCCATAATACGTTGTGCAGCTCGGTAGTCCACTTCCCCTTCGAGTCTTCCAATCTTCTCTTCAAGGCGTTCAATATATTTTTATTAGTTGCTTCAGCCAAGCCATTCCCCTGCGGATAATATGGAGACGAGAAAATATGTTTGATCTTTAATTTGCTACAAAACTCTGCAATGATACGACCTGTGAACTGTTTCCCGTTGTCAGTGATAATGGACTGAGGTATGCTGAACCTACAGACGATATGCTCCCATATGAACTTCTTTACTTCTTGTTCTCTGATACGAGCAAGGGGAACGGCTTCAATCCAACGAGAGAAGTAATCAGTTGTCACGAGGAAAAAGATGAGATTTCCTGGTGCCTTAGGGAAATGACCCACAATATCTAGGCCTCACCGTGCAAATGGCCAAGGTTGAGAGACAGTGTTAAGTTCTTGAGCTGGAGCATGAATTAAACGAGCATATCGTTGACACTGACTGCACTTCTTAACATACTTCTGAGCATCAGCTTGCATGTAAGGTCAGAAGTATCCTTGGCCCAGGGCTTGATGAGCTATCGTTCTCCCCCCTGAATGTATGCCACAAATCCCTTCATGAAGCTCAGCAAGAATCCTCTCCACATCTACAGGATGAACACACTTCAACAAAGGTCCGCCGAAAGACTTTTTATATAACTCTTCCTGTACCAAGACATAATGAGGTGCCTTGAACTGGATTCGTCTTGACTCTTTCGCAGTGATAGGAAGAACTTCATCTTTCAAGTAGGCCGTCAACCCTGTCATCCAACTTGGTACTGGATTAACAAAACATACCTCCCGCTGAGCCTGGAGTGCTATTGAAGGGTATTCTTTGTATTCCATGAGAACAGCTTTGGGTTCATCAGACTGCATCATGGAAGCAAGATAAGCCAGAGCATCAGCATGCCTATTCTCATCTCTTCGGGTATGCTTGATCTCCACAACGGTGAACGCTTCACATTGCAAATGAATGAGTGCAGTATACTGTTTCATTCGATCATCCTTGCATTCATAGTTTTCATTCACCTGATTCACTACAAGCTGTGAATCACAAAAAACTCTCAATCTAGAGACCTGTAGCTCGTGCGCACTCTGCAAGCCAAGCAGCAATGTTTCGTACTCAGCTTCGTTGTTAGAGGCAGTAAACCCAAGACGTGACATCTTCTGTACTTTTACGTTCTCCGAACTAATGAGCATAACACCAAGTCCTGAACCACTTGAGTTAGAAGATCCATTTACGTACAACAGCTAATCAACCCATCCTGAAGATTTATCTCCATCTACAACGATATCATCGTTGTCAACCTCATCAGGGAGCTCACGAAGATCAGCAATCACCTCCTCTGCCTCCTCCACAGGGAAGTCTGAAAGGAATCTTGTCATTGTCTGCCCTTTTTCTGAACTTCTCGCTCTATACTGAAAGTCGAACTCACTCAGAGCTACAGCCCATTTCGACATCCTCCCCGCCAACTCAGGTCGTCCCAATACGACTTTCAAAGGATACGTTGTGATGACAACGATAGAATGAGCATGAAAGTAAGGATGAAGCTTTTCAGCAGAAAAGACAAGAGCAAGACACACCTTCTCGAGTTTGCTGTAATTACATTCTGCCTTAAGAAAAGTTTTGCTGATGAAATACACAAGTTTCTCGACGCCGCCACAACACCTGACCAAGACTGAGCCAATGGCCTGCGTTGAGACAGAAGATACAGATATAAGACTTCACCTGGTTCAGGGACGGAGAAAATAGGAGCCGAACCTAAATACTCTTTCAAAGCAATGAAAGCTCGAGAACACTCTGGCGTCCATGCGAAAATAGAATCCTTCCTCAGAAGCTCAAAAAGGGGTTTACAACAATCAGATAACTTTGAGATAAAACGATTGAGTGCAGCGATACGCCCTGTTAACTTCTGGATCTCCTTCTTCCACTTGGGCTCCGGCATGTCCAGCAGAGCTCGAATCTGAGCTGGATTAGCTTCAATACCCCGCTGGCTCACAAGATACCCCAAGAATTTGCCAGAGGTAACCCCGAAAGTACACTTCTCTGAGTTAATCTTCAAATTGAAAGTTCTCAGAATAGAGAAAGGCTTAACAAGATCCATCACAAGGGTATTCCGAAATCGGCTCTTCACAAAGATATCATCAATGTAAACTTCAACCGATTTGCCGAGGAGTGGCCCAAACATGAGATTCATCAGACGCTGATATGTGGCACCGGCATTCTTCAGACCAAAGGGCATAACACGATAGCAGAACAAGCCACGCTCTGTAATGAAGGTGGTCTTCTCTTGATCTTCTTCCGTCAGGAGGATTTGATTATAGCCCGAATAACCATCCATAAATGATAACATTTCATGGCCGATGAGCCTGTCAATTCTTGGCATAGGAAAAAAATCTTTGGGACATGCTTTATTGACACCAGTGAAGTCAATGCAAACTCTCACCTTCCCATTCTTCTTGGGTACAGCTACTACATTAGCTATCCAGTCAGGATACTGCACTTCCTGGATGAACCCAAACCATCATGATAGGCAGGGGTAAGTCTCCGAGGTTTCTACTTCACCGAAGGGACAACATGATCAACATTGAGGTGGTGGCAGATAATGCTCGGACTGATGCCTGTCATATCTTTGTGCGACCATGCAAAGACATCAAGGTTCTTCTTCAAGAATTCCAGCAGCTCGCCATCTTCGTCCGTTGTCAAGCTCGTCCCGATCTGCAACACCTTTGGCTCTTCTTCCGTTCCCAAATTGACTGCCTTCGTGGGCTCAACGGAAGGTCTGCACAACGGGGCCTCCGAGCTCTCTTCCACAACGTCGTCGACCTGTAATTGCTATTTGGGCACAACGGAGGGAGAGAAATCACACTTCTGCGACGCCAATTGATCTCCTCTAATCTCTTGGGGTCTATCCTGCGTTTGGTATTTCAACACCTGATAGTACGAGGAGGGAACAGCCTTCATCTCATGGGTCCACCATCGACCCAAGATCGTGTTGTAAGGCGATGGAGCATCCAGAACGGAAAATCTGGTTTGCAGGACAACGGGTCCTGCCACAACGGGTAAGACGACGTCTCCTAACGGTTTCATCGAATTGCCATCAAACCCAAACAACGAGGTCTGAGCAAAGATGAGAACAGACGGATCCAACTTCATCTGAGTGAAAGCATGAAGATATAAAATATCTGCCCCACTCCCGGAATCCACGAGCACCCTTTTGATGTCGAAATCTCCTATTCTCATGGTGAGAACAAGAGCGTCATAATGAGGCCGGACTACCGTTGCCGTATCATGCTCAGCGAAAGTAAACGTCTGTCTCATGCTTCTTGCAGGCATCTGCACCTGACAAACCTCAGCTTCATGAGACATCTTCTTCATCTTTGCTCTGAAATCTCTCTCCACGTCCTCCTCTGGTGCTCGCCCCCGACAAATGACGTTGATAGTGCCTAAAGGGGCTCCTCCTAGTCCTCCTCCACTGGTACTTGGATTACTGGCAGGCTCTCCTGTACGAGGTTGAGATAACGGTTCCCTGGTGCGCACCGTATTATCGTTATCAAAACTGAGATACTCCCCTAAGTATCCTTCCTGGACCAGTCTCTCCAAGTACTCCCTCAAGATGCGACATCGGTTCGTGAGATGACCACGACACTTATGATACTGGCAATACTCATGTGCCCGTGGTCCCGACGTAACATCTTATACAGCTCTAGTAGGCCATTCGAAGTATGCTCGGGCCTCCATTGACTTCATGATGGTCGCTGGGCTAACAGTAAAATGGATGAAGTCTGTCCAAGCTGCAAAAGGTCGCCTCTCACTAGGCTGAACACCTCTCTCTTGCTGTACTTGTGGCTGCTCCTGGTGGGGCTGATGATGCTGTCTCGCTTGCTGCTGAAAGTTCGGGCTAGGACGTCTCTCCGTCCTACCCTGCTACTGGAATTGATTATAATTACCTTCATACGGGCGCCGAACCGGCTGATCCCGCTGAGTCACATACACTACTTTCTCCTTCTGCTTCCTAGGTGGTGAGTCCTCAGACGATGAAGACTCATACCTCTGCCTCTTCTCCTTCCTCCTAAACGACCGGTGTGCTTTCTCTATCACGTCCACCCCTCTCGTTCTCGGCTTCGGCACAACGGAGACATCATCTTCGTATCTTCCATACTTGGTTGCACGAACCATCATCTCATCCATCTTGACAGGATAGTCAAGAGCCAGGGATTTGTAAAACTCGGAATACCTGGGGATAGCATTCTTAAAAGCAGCAATACAACTCCCTTCATCGACTTTATCGATGCTATGGACTTCATCAGTGAAGCGCGAAATGAAGTCTCTCAAGGATTCCGCCGATTTTATCTTTAAAGAGAAAAGAGTATCTGCACCTGCTTTCTTCTTTTTATTGATAATGAATTGATCAATAAAAGCCGATATGAGCTCGGCGAAGTTGCTGATTGAACCAGGAGGCAGATTACGAAACCATCTCGATGCCGCTCCTGCCAGGCTGTTGGGGAAGGCCTTGCAATACAAATTATCATCTGGATTGCGAACTGCCATCGCATGCTTGAAGTCAAACAAGTGCTCCTCCGGATCCGTCTTCCCGGTGTACATGGGGAAGACTGGGGTCATAAACTTGGAGGAAGTATATGACTGATCGATGACATCTGTGAAATGAGAGTTCTCGACGTTGTCCTTTACCAACTGAGCAAAGTGATCAGGAATCCTTCCTTTCATGCTCTTAACACGAGCACTGATCATAGCCTCCACCTCCTCGGAAGTCATCCAAGTCTTCTGAACAACCACTCCCTCGGCAGCACCTCTCGAATCTTCTTGTCTTGCTTCTTCTCGTAAATCAATACGATCAGAAAGGACCTTCTGCTCCACACGAACTGGAAGTTGTCTTGCCTCTCTCTCAGTAGGAGGAAGCACGAACCTGGTGTCGCGGTTCTCTGACGCTAATGGGGGAGAAGAGAAGTCAAGCTGACGTCTCACTGATGATCTCTGAGATGGCCCATCATCTACTTCAAGCCTACTATGCTCGATTGCATCAAGCATTTCTTGCATCTTCTGTTGGTGTCTGGTGATCTGATCCAGAGCAGATTGCTGCCTTTGCAACATCATCAAAATACGATCAGAGACAGAAGGTTTGATGGGGGGCATGGTCGTCTCTGGCTGGTCAGACGATGGACTGATCCCAGGAATGAAAGTCTACACAACAGAAAGTGCGAAGGAAGTGGCCTGAGGGGTTTGATTCTCACGCCCGGGCACAGAAGTTTGATCAGTCATGATCACAAAGAGCTAAGGGACGTTCGTTTATTATTTCCCACAGATGGCGCCAATTTTTGAGGGGAAAAAATACCTGAAAGGACACGCGTCAGCTGCAACTGTTCACCTCTGGTTTACTGGTAGAAGGTAGAAGTTGAAGGGTGTGATACCCTGACCTGTACTCCGATGATAAAGTAAGTAGATGGAGAAGATGATGAACAGTAAAGCAAACAGTAGCACTGAAAAATATATGTGTCTTTCGATCCCTGTAACATTGAAATTCTCGGGGTATTTATAGGTTAACATTGGTATGACCATAGATGACCATAGATGCCCATACCACGTGCCCTGCACTCATTACCAAATATGTCAGTAAAATCTACCACCTGTTGCATCACACGTGAAAGCTTACCATTAGTTTAGTTGGTTGGGTCTGACAGCACACAGAAGTGACCTGCATTAAATGCCAAGGCAGTGCTTTCGGCCCACTTGTCAGAACAATCGATCGCCTCCTGATTACTCCCTCCTGCGAGTCGGTCTCGTTGTTGATTCGAGCTCGGGTACATTGTATATGTCTTAAAATATGACTTGGACATCCTTATCCGAATCACAACGGGCTCGTTGTTCAATTAACACCGAAAACGTTGTCGAGAATACAACGTCTACGTTGTGCACAAGACAACGGAAACGTTGTCGAAACCACAACGAGAACGTTGTTTCGCAAGACCACGGATACGTCTTAATTTGTACAACGTGAACGCTATGCATCAGATAATGTGTATCCTTCTATTTTAAGCACGTGACTCAAACACACGTCCACGTGTCACTTTGGTGCACAAAACAACAAAAGCCAGCTCGTTCCCTAACGTTAATTAGTTTTTACGAATTTTATCCCTTACAATTGTGTTAGAAACCCTCTCCCCTCTCATCCTAGACTCTTGTCTCTTGTTTCAAAATATTAACATTCCAGAATTTTTAATGTTCCACCAAAAGAACGGAGCCTTAATGGAGTTTCTCTCCCCACCACCATAACTCTCTTCCTCCTCACCATTTTTCCCGTTGGCTCCCGTCACTGTCTCCCCGGTAAAACCTTAGACCCCCACTTTGGCACGCCTAGGGTTAATGCATTCCTAGAGGGTTTTAGAAAATGTTGATTGTGCTCAGTTAAGACATCTTTTACAGCTCTCAAGCCCTGGAGAAGTTGAGACATCCTTTAATCTCTTTCTGGTACACAAAGGAGTGAATACTGGATATAAACCAATAAGAACGATAAAATGATCCTAACCCAAACAACACTATTAGATCATCCAGTACATGTCGTTTTTGAGCAGTGAAGAAGATGCCTCCAATTGGTCTAGCCATTGTCTATAAGTTTTGGATATTATGATGCTTCTTGTACCACAGTAGACCACTACATCCTGCTCTCCTTTCCTCCAAGGATTTTGTTGAGGAGCTCAGATCAAACGGGACGAGATCTCTATTTCAATTTAAAAAATGACTTTTCTGGAAATGGGTTTTTCGGAAACATATTTATTTACATTCAAATTAAAGAAGTAAATCTCAGATTTCTTCTCTTCTTCCATGTTTAATTAACAACAAAGACTACAGAAACTAAGAGAAAAACAGAGAGATCACGTGCGAGCAACCCACCATCTTCAATTAACCAGAACTGGTATTATTTCCTCCAGAACCATTTTTAATTAATCACAATCGGTGTTATTCCCTCCAAAAACCTTAAGTATACTTAGGGAGATTTCGAACGGTATGTCTCGGGTCAGAGGTTGCTCCAAGCCTCCAATGGTAGGAGTATAGGACCTAGGACCAAGGAGACTGGGAGTTAGGAGTATGTCCTCCGAAGTGGGTTCGCCAAACCAAATCCGTATGGCCCTCATCCCACAGGTCAACATGTGTCCCTTTTAACACTCATTAACTATAGTTAAGATTCACTGGCCTTTAGGATTCAATCATGTAACCTTGGTTTTTAGAAACAAATTTTTTTTTAAAAAATCCATAGGATTCTTAAAAAAAAGTAACCAAGGTTAAAAAGATAGTTGAAGGAGCTTTGAGTGGGGCCAGACCAAATCCAATCCCTCCTGGAGGACTCGGTTTGAAGTTCCCTGAGGTGAAGCGGTATAAATGATGTATTGTAAATAAAAGTACAAAATTAACTCGTTTATGCCCTTTTGGAGTGGTTGCTTGGACTTACCCTTATGGCACCTTAGCGGCTACCTTAGGTCTGGCTTTGTTAGGGTGTATGTGTGTTACATGATAACCCTTCTACCGTGTTTTTAGTTCTTCCTTCAGCGGCCTGCACCTCCCGGGGTTAAGTACTTAAAAGAAGTTTAAAATAAACATAGATCCATAGATTCAAATAGATCAAACCTTAGCCTCCAAAACCTTCGATGTAAGGTGTTACTCTTGACCTTGATTCCGCGGTTTGTACACTAATCCTTTTCAAAACCTCGAACTGTAATTTTGGAGTGCAATTTCAATCTACCTAATTTGTTATCACATAATAAATGACAAAAATCATGGTGTTCCAATATTAATTTTTGTTAAATAAGAATGAGTATGTTAGAGATATCCAATAAGGCATTCAATGACATGAACTTATTTCTAAAAAATCTACTCTTAAAATGTAGATCTACAAAATGAAAATATTATAGATATGAGAGTAGAGGGAATACGTACATACTAACTTTGATAAGTATGATATTTTGGTTATACAATTATATTTTGAATAGAGTATAAAAATGAAGTTTTATATGTAGTAAATAATTATTTAAAAAACTATAATTATTGTATAAAATAAACAAATGACTTAAATACATAATCAAATAAAAATGATCATTAAATACTTATATTTTGTTGATTGCCATATAAACTGAAAAAATCATTATATATATATATATGTGTGTGTGATGTATTCATTGGACTAGTGGATTTGTTAACCTTCGCCATGACATTTTTAACCATATACAAATTATCAAAATCCCTAAAGTTAAGAATAGTTTAGCATTTTCACTGGGGCACAATCATTAAATTTTATAGATAAGAAATACAATTTAACTTTTATTTGTACTTTTTATCTCTTCCATTTAATGAGATCCTTATAAAAAAAAACAACAATTGATATGTTTAATAAAATAATATTCAATACATAGGGGCAAAAAAGATTAGTAAAGGTTAAGAGGTTTACTGGTCTTTGTGAAGGTTAACATTTGTTTCTCCCAAGATGCTCTAGTTGCTAAAATATTTCTAAAATTGTCTTTTTTTATCCATCATTCTTGATCTCACTCTAGCGGTAAGGGTCAAACTCTCGAATTGTTGCTAACATCCCTTTTAGGGTTCTAGAAGTTGCTAACGTGGTGGAATTTGCATGAGGGGGGTTGAAGTTTGAAAGGTCCTTAGCATGATCTTGATTTTTTTATTACTGTCTTCACACCGTCATTTTTGGTATTTCTCTCATCCTTCAATATGTTCAAAATAAATATTAATGTATAGATACATATGCATATGTGTTTTAAGTTAGGGGGCATTTGACATCGTTCTATGTGATTCTCTGATTTTGAAATTAATCATTTTGAATTCTCTAAAATGTTTACATGTTGTAAACTTAAAAACCGGTCATAAAAAACAAAAACAACATCAGGGGCGCCCCCCCACCCCCACCCCCACCCCCACCCCCACCCAAATTTTGGGAAATCCTTCTTGTAATAGGTATAATTTTTTTTTTAAATATATAATATCAAAGTCCCCCCCCCCCCCTCCCCCCAAATTTCCATGCATCTCTTTAACTGTTGTGGTTAAACTTAATCAAATTGAGGTTTTTATTCTTCTAAAAGCCAAGATTAACCTTAGGGGTGAGTGAATCTTAACCACAATCAGTGAGTGTTAAAAGGGACATATGGCAACTAGTAATCCTCCTTTAACTGTGGTTATGCTTAATCAACTTAAGGTTAATATTTTTTTTCTAAAAACCAAGGTTTGATAGATGAATCGTAGGATGAGTGAATCTTAACCAAAGTTAATGGGTATTAAAAAGGGACACGTGGCAACTCACAACTGAGAGGCTCGTGCATTTCGTTGAAAAAAATAATATATACAATTAATTATATTTAAATAATAACTACCGGACCCATTGCCCAAAAAAAAATTTAGGGCCTACACCCCCAAAAATCATAGTCGAAACCCATACCCCAAAGGAAAAATTCCTAACTCCACCCCTAAACAACATAATCAAGCTTTGATGCGAAAAACTAAAATTTATTACATTATTCTAATTAGATGATATAATTATAAAATCTCATTAAATTATATAAATTATACATGTAATGCTACAAATTTTATCTAAAGGGGTGGTAGGATGAGAGAATTGCCATGATGGAGGTTGTGAGGGATTGGGGTGGTAGGATGAGAGATTTGTCATGATGGAGGTTGTGAGGGGATTGAGGGTGGTTGAAAAATTTTATCTGAAGGGGTGGTAGGATGGAAGAATTATCATGATGGAGGCGGTGGGGATTGTAGTGATGGCGGAATGAGAGTGGTTGTGATGGAGGGGATGGAGTTGAGGGTGAAAGTCGAGGCAACAGAGGTAGGGTGGTGGGAGGAAATTGTCATGATAGTGGTAGCGGTAGTGGAAGGAGAGAAGTGTGATGGAGGGGTTGGGGTGAGCGTGGAAGTGGTGGTTGTTGGGTAGGGATGGGGGCAAATAGAGGTGCTGGTGGGGGTGGCGGCAGCAAGTGATCTTCCATACCCACTTCCATTGGACAGATCCGGGGTTCCAATCCCCATAAGCATGTGGCATAGTTCTGCTTGGTTGAAGTCTAGCCTGAACAACCTAGGGCACACCGAAAAAAAATTTATTAACCACACAAATATGATGGCCCAAAATAACATCTTCCTACCAACAGGATATTTTTTTATTGTCAAGTTGTAGTTATTGATGGGTGACCCGTGGAGAACAAGAGAAGCCAAGTGACCATTTGTAATGTGAACCCAATAAGAGCATTAGCTGCATATTAGGAGGGAGAGAGAGAGGCGACAATATTAGTTGCTTTAATCCAAAGCCCAAGAAGAAGATTCTTCACAAATTGACCAGCTGGGAATCATCATCAGCCTTTACCTTGAGAATTTGACTAAGGTGGGTGTACACTTAGTTAGCAACTTGCTTCTGAGTTCCAGGCAGATAAAATTACTTAGAGCCTTTTACATGATGCAGATTAACAGAACTTATTAGATGCTGGTCTTCTAAATATCAGAATCTTCCCTTTTTCACTCTGGGCACATCATCAAAACCAGCATCATTCCACACCTCCCCACCATGCCTGTAATTTTCTTCTTGTTCTTCTTCAATGGTTCTTGTTCTCCTACCCGGTCGGTTTTTATTCCGCCTATCAAATTCCCCTTCCCTTGAGCTGCCTCTTTCGTTAAACTCACTGTCAGATTCTTGACAGAATCTATAAGGCCTGGGACCATCTTCCACACGAAAACGAAAGTTTTCGGCCTCAGCACTGTTATAAGGAGGCCTGAAAGAACGAGCAGGTCCACGTCTCTCACTACACTTCCTTCTCTCATCACTACCTCCTTCACCTCCAAGCTCATGAAACCTACCAGAGTTCAAAGGGCCACCAAAGTACTCATCACTTTCTATCCTTTCTAGAGGGTCTATCATTCCAAACCTCCTGGTGCTTCTTGGTAATACCCTGCCAGATGGGCTCCTCCTATTGGGTATGAATGACCTTTCGTGATCACGTTCCCTCGCAGAACCCATCTCTCTCATATCATTAGATATCCGCGACATGTAAGGAGGGGAACCATGCCTTCTAGCCACCATATCTTCGGTGAAACAAGGACGTTGATGAGGAGATCTCATCCTGTACATTGCTGGAGATCTGCGATTAGTGGTTAGTTCAGGATGTCCATCAAACCCATCCGGAGATCTTCTAGGAGGTGACCATGGGCCCGGAGAGTCTGTTCTGAATCCTGGTGGAGATTTTGAACGAATTTGAGGTATATGTAGAGGACCCCTCCTCTGAATAGGAGAAAAGCTTCTGTTCCCTCGGACAAAAGTATTGTCTACTCGCTTATATTGAGATTGGGAACGTGAAAACCCAGAATCCATCATGTCATCTGGTAGACCCCTCATGAACTTCTCTTCACGCCTCAGTCCAACCAAATCAGGACCACTTCCACTCATGCATCTATCTGGACTAATATTATCTCTAGGAAGTCTGCGAACCATTTGAACACCATGTGTCCCAGGCCTTCCTCTCCCTCCAGGTGATCGCCTCCTTGAGGGAAAATGACCGAAATTTGGAGACTCTTCATTTAAGGGCTTCCTCCCTCCCCTACCAGCACCTAGGTTACTACCACCTGGTGTAATAATATAACCATCACATTCAAGCCTGGAAGCTGCAATTTTAGGCCTAGGGAAACGAAAACCATTTGGACCATTATAATGATCTGGAGCAAAGTCACGATCAGAATTCCAGTTGCCGTGTGGAGTGTCTAACCGGCCAGCCCTTCCTCTACCATGCATATATTCCGGGCCAGAATTTCTAACTGGCCGATCTTGATTTCTCTCTCTCTCTAAATTGTAGGGACCGCCCATACGGCTTCCACCTCTGAAAATGAGAATGAAGAAAAAATCAAACAATTGTGCATCTATGTGAAAAAAGCTAAAGAATCAGCAAACAATAATGCAGCACCTACTCCCTCGGGGATGTAATTTATCTCCCCTGAATACTAAATTAGTAATTTTTTCCTTTTCGGTTCTTGATGGTAATGGCCTGCTAGGAATAGATCTCATTCTACTCGGTGATGGCCCATTAGAAGCTTGAGCCAAATTTATAATCCGGCTCCGGCTACCTCTACCGTTGACAGCTTTAACTGCTTCATTGTCATCTACAGATGCTTCCTTCTTGGGGGGAATCAAATGGCTTGTTTCCACAAGGACAGTTCCCTTGACATTCTCTTGTTCACTCTGACCATCTCCTGTGGCAGTTCCCTGGCTTGCACTAAATGATCGGTCAGATGAAAACTCTGTTTCATTGCCGTTTGGGTCATCCTCCCTTCCAGGCCGGTTCAGTAGTTTTCTTCTAGCAGCCTTAATAGGCATCTTCTTGCCAGATCCAGCAGTTGGAACTGCAACTGCCAATGTTTCTTGCAAACATGCAAGTTTATTGATGTCCTTATAGTTGTTCTCACCAAGTATAATGTCATCACATACTCCACTACAATGAGGGCTCTTTATTTCACCAGGATCTTCTATTAAAATTTGTCTGTCCTCAACATGTGATGAGGAAACAAGATGATCATCAACAGGAAAACCAGAACAATCAGTGTTCCTGCTATCTGATTCCCCATTAGTGGCATGCCCAGTTTCTCTTTCCTCACATACAATAGCTCCGGATTCAGTGTGCACCAATGGTTCTCGGACCTCACCATCTTCATAGTCATCATCTTCACTACCATGTTGTTTACCCCCTGTATCTATTACAAGGCCTACAGTATGATTACCATCTGAGTCATAATCAGTGCAATAAGAATCTTCTTCTATCATATCAGCTGATATGTTAAACTTTTCCTCATCACTTTCAGCTACCTCATCATTTCCAAATGAATTCACGTGGAGCTCATCCATCAATCTTAATCCGGAAAATTCAGTATCCGGACCACCTAAGCCTTCTCTTCTTGCAACATCATTCATACCATCAGCAATCTCTGTTTCATTACTATCAAGACCCACAGATTTAGAGACTACATCTGAAGTGACCTGCCCAACAATTTCACATGCTTCCTGGGGTACCTCCTCAGTAGCATGCACTCCCTTTGTACAAATAGGATTTTCTGAACGGCTTGATACATCACTACTAATAGACAACTCTGTTGCACAAATAGGAAACTCTGAAGCGCATGACACCTGTCCATTAATAACCGTGGTACAAAGACCATCAGTTGAACAGTCTAATGCATCCACACTATTAGGCACCTCTGCAGCACAAGTGTGGATCTCTGATCGCAGAGATATCCCTTCTACTGTCCTGAGGGTTTCCTGATTAGCTTTGTGAACTGATTCAGATTTTACAGCTATATCATCAACCAATTTCAGGCTGCTCGTATTCAATGATTTGAGGGGTTCTTTGTTGTTTGCCTCAACTGGCTCAGACTTTAAGTTTCTAAAATCTACTAATTTCGGAGGGCTGACATTAGCTCCCTTGAAATCCTGTTCACAACCCTCATCAAATGGTTCAGATTTTGCAATTTTACAACCTACCAAATTCAAATTGCTGGTTGGTGAAGCCAAAATCCTAGACAAGCAAAGATCAGCTGGTATTCTCTTTGAATTTACTTTTGTTGATGGAACCAACAGTTCCTGACTGAAGCTTGACTTAAGACACGATGGACTAAGGCGTAGATGAAGAAAATCCTCAGATTTATATTGCTGGTCAGGTGTTAACAAGCTGGGTAACTTGGATCCGTGTTCACTCTCTCCAAAGATATGTTTTTCGGGAGTGACACCATTGCCTTCCAGTTCCCTCGGAACCATTTCGGTTGAGCATATCACAGGCTTTATATCTTGTAATTGTATGCCATCTGCAACCAAAACATCAACACCCACTGCACCATGAACTATAATTGGATCATTCATAGAACCCTCCCATGTCTCCATCATAGTATTCAAATCCCAGTGTGACCTGTTTGCTTGCGGATGACTATCGACAATCTTTGACTCGGCATCATTACTTCTGCTCTGAACATTTTGTTCCTTGCTCAAAGATAATTTCCATGAAGAGGGATTTAATTTCTCCTGCTCCTGGCAGTCGCTTTGACTATTTTGACATGCCGAAGCTGGAACCAAAATTTGTTCGGGTAATAATACTGATTCGGTATTTCCTGAAATTATAGAGACTTTAGATTTATCATTTGTCTTAAGTTTTGGTTTGCTGCTTTTATCTTCCTCAATTTGCTGCGCAAGGGCTTCATTTTGTGCTAATTGCAGCTCGGTATTTTGAGGAACCATCTGGAAAGTAGATCTATAAGTCACCATAGGTTTCCCTTTGATGTCCATTTCAACCAAAGAACCAGAGGCCATTGTAATACTCGAATTCCCTATATCAAGCCCGTCAGGATTAATATTGCTCTGGACCATGGTAACATCCTTATCAACAGAACTTTCTTCTTTTTGCTCTGAGAATAATTTTTTGTCGGTATCAGCAATGCCAGAAACCTCTGTTGCACTACTGGCATTTGAAAGAGACACCTCTAGCTTGGAATTAGACTTCTCTTTCTCAGGTAGATCAGATTCCTCTTGTGGTGAAGATGGTGTTTGAGATGGAGATCGTACAAAAGGGAACCTCCTTTTCTTGATAGGCACACCTACAACAGAATCACTAGAGTTCCGAGCAAGGGGTTTAAGCCCGGGCTGCCAATAGAAAATTGATTAATCAATACTCAAGAAAATAGAAATTCCATTTACTTCCCTATTGCTACTCAGCAGTAATATATAAAGGAAATAAACACCTCTTCAGATCCTGAAATTGGCATGTCTTTGAGATACACTAGAACTACAGAGATTATAAGTTATAACCCTATTATTATCAAATAGTATTCAGTCTCGAAGTTCCAGTTCCAGATTACGTTTCTGAAGACACTTTCAAGTCCCTCTATGTCGATTGCGGAGCAAACCGTTAGTTATATAAGATTGTGTAGTTTCTGGTAGTACGGCAGTTAACAAAATTGAACTGATGAATATGATTACCCCCTGCAGGAAAAAAAAAATTGTATAATCAGGATTTGGCACGAGAACATTCAGCCATTAAGAAAAAAATTCATCTTTTTTTTTTTCATCTTACACAAAAAGATAAATAAAATCAACCAAATGAGCTTGACTAAACTCGCTGATATGTTGCGACATGAGTAATTGGTATCAGAGAAATTAGTTTTAGTGAAATTTCTCTGAATATAGGATATCAACAACAGGTTATTCACGACGACACTAACAAAATTTTCTGAAAGTAATCTTTAAGTATAGCTGTGAGAAATTATCCTCCAATTGATTCCCAGTCCCCCCCCCCCCCCCCCCCAAAAAAAAAAAAAACCCAGAAAATACCTAACTTTTATACATTTAAAGCCCCCTTTAAAATTTAATAACAAAACATTTAACCATACCAAACACAAATCCCCAACAGGTCAAGAGCTTTTGAGCCCAGGACACTTGGTATTCCCCAATCTAACATTACGAACCCCTGATAATACAAGAAAATGTTATTAAGAAAATTGAAAGTTTGACGAGAAACTTGCATCACAATTAACGTATATACAGGAAGATTATACGCAAAGAATCAAATTACTTTGTAATCAAGCGATTGAACATCCCAACTAATCTCTAAAAAGTTAACTTCCACAAAGCAATTCCAGAAAAGTAATTTCACATCTACAACTACTATTCTTTGTTGAATATCGAATATACGCAGATCGGGCAAAGCTTTCCTACGGTCGCTAAGAGGACAGAAGATCAACAATCCTCAAGAGAAAGACCTAGAAACAAACAATAGCTTTATCAGGCGAAAATCCATCGGTTTAACCTATTCGATTTGCAGTAAATCTGGTAAAGCAGATGCTATCAATCCCCCGATTGTACAGAAAACAAACTGGATGCATATATTTTCCATTAAAACTAAAAATTTACTGCAACTGGAATGGAGATAAAGATCAGATTCATAGAAATAACCTCAAAAGAACAACATCGAGAGGAATCAGAAAAGAATTACCTTAGCAGGGGAAGAAGATAGGAACCCTAAAAACGGAGACGAAGCTCTGCAGCTTCGAGGACAGCCTCTGATCAGAGAGCGGAAGGAAGGAAAGAATAGCGAAACACAATATCTTTCTCCATGCCTAGGGTTTCTGCAACTCATTTATTAGCGCGTATTTCCACGCGGCTTTGACTGCTTTAATTGTTTGACGCGTGTCACGCGCTTGTGAGTTAGTTGGGCGAGATACTGACACTTGTTTCACACTCCTCCAAAAGACTTTATTCGCGCTTAACCATCGTCCAGTAGTCTACTAATCTTAGCCAGGGCTCACGGAGCATACTTTATGATCTTTTTAGGGCATTCTTTAGGAGAGATCGGATCTCAGTCAATTGTGATGGATCTCGGGGAAGTTCGATAACACCCGAATGCCAACACGTGTCCTTTTAAATTTATATTAATTATGATTAGAATTTATGAATTTTAAAATTTAATAATATAATCGTATTTTTTTAAAAAAAAATAATTTTTTTTAAAAAAAAGATAATGTAACACACAACACACACAATCAAACCTAAGGTAACCCCTAAGGGGTCATGAGAAGGAACACGATTATGGGAGGGTTGATGGCCCCTTATACACCCTTTGCGGAGTAAGTAACCAGACAATGTGGAAAAAATATTAACATAAGGGTAAAAAAAAAATTAAGACATTTTTTTTCTAAACCCAAGCTATATGGTTGAATCAAATGATTAGTAAATCTTAACTATGATTAATTAGATAAAAAGGAACACGTGTTGACCTTTGGTTGTGATTGAGCTCTCCTCAATTTTAATTACAATTGACTCTGAACAAATCTCTCTTTAGGAATACCAAGCCATGTAATTTTGTTTTGACACTTAAAGTAATACACTCTTTTTTTATTTCTACGATATTGGATCAGGCACCTCCTAGAGTTGGTCAAGTGGTACGTGCATCTCTCATTTGTAAAGAGACTCGAGTTATAGTGAAGTGGTATGGCGTTGAGACCCACCAGTAGTTCAAAACTAACTTAGTAACTTACGCATTGGCATTGCAACATGATAGTATAATGAAGTGGGAAAAAAAGGATCATAGTCGATTGTGATTGAATTTAAGATTGTTGAACTCCTGAGTTAAAATATATATATATATATTATAAACAATTGAGGTTATAATGTTGAACCCCATGAGTTAGTAAATCTTAACAACGTTAAAAGCGACGCATGTTAACCTGTGAATGCTATTGAACTTGATCAGTCGCAATTGAATCACGACTGTGATTCGAGCTTTTTTTTTTTTTTTTTACAGTTGGGATCATTTCCAATGATGATTGAACTCGGGAGAGTTCAATTGCCCTCCCAAGGCAACACATGTCCCCTTTAACTCTCTTTAATTATTGTTAAGATTAACTAATCCTTAAGACAAACATGTAGATTTGGATTTTAAGAAATATTGAAAAATATTAATCTTGAGATTAAAATGTTAACCTAAGGGTTAAAGGTAATTAAAGGGCTTTATGAGAGCAATTGAATTCAGCAATTGGACATGATACAGAATTGATTTTTTATTATAAGCGTAAGACTGATATATCCTTTGAAAAAAAACCAACAAATTAAAAACAATGATTTTTATCAAGTAAAAACTCATTTTAAGAAATTTTTAATAAGTCTAGGGAAATTCTCAAGTAATTGTTAGTAAAGAGACTGCCAACATTCACATACCTCTATGTGTGTCAATGTTTCAATTGACATGCACATGAGAACATCGCATTTTAGGAGTATCGCTTTTGATCTCATCACCAACAATTATTGGAGAAGATCTCGAGTCTTCTAAGAATATTAATGAGACTTTTACTTTTTTTGCTACTATTTTTTTTTGGGTTTAAAGGGGGTCTTTTTTTTTTCATACTTTAATAATATATCCAAAATTAATTTTATTTTTTTAACAAAATTGTTATCTCATTGTGTTTTATTTATGACATATTAAAGCCTATGTTATTGTAATATGAAATAAGAATTATATTTTAAAATAATAAAAAACTACTGACTATACTATTAAATATTGAATATATAAAATAATACAAGTAACATCTTATTTCAAAATGACAAAATAACTTTTTATATTTACTTGCAAAAAAATCCAAAATTACCCATAATAGGGTATTTTTGTCATTTTATAATGACATGCCATCTTCCATAAACAATAACTAAACAATAACAAAAGTATCTTTAGGCATCTCTATATCAGCAATTTTTAAAAGACACATCTAAGTCACATTACAACACAGGTTTAGATATTTAATAAATGTATTTTTGTTATATTGCTAAGAATTGGTTTGGATTATCATAAGCTTAGAAAGCACGAATACTTTGAAAATAGAAACGTATGAATATGGCCATACCTGCGCTTCCTTGTCATAAGCATTTATTTAAGATTTAATTGCTTATGCATTTGATTTGATTTATTATAAGTAATTATGTAATAATCTATTACAACAATAACCAATGATTGCATAGTCTCACCAAAGGATAATTATTATGGAACATAACCAACCGAACACCTTCAAGATTATGTGAAAATTATTATAAGTAGTCAAATTTAAACCTAATAAAGCTAACAATATACATTAAGCTTTAAAGAAAGGTTCTTCAAAATATTTGTATTTTATCTTAAAATGGTCTAATTTCACTTGCAAAAATGATCAAATAATAATTTACTAATAAAATGTCAACCAAAAAAAATTACAACTATCGGTTTGTTTTTATTGATAATATAATAACAAATAGCTGTTATTGTTAACAATCGTTTATCAACATAATTGCTTATAATCATAATAGTCCAAACCAAAGGGGCCATAAAGGAATACATATAGTGTACATAAATCTTGGATATAGTGCTAGATCATGTTTGGCATCTCCACTCCACCAGCGAGAGACAAACTACTGTCCCTTGCTCTCACATGGCCAGCCCTTCAACTCAACTCCCATTAATTTGGACTTGTTTTTTCTCTAACCTTAAAACAAAAATATAAAAAAATTCTCCCACTCCCGTTAACTCAGACTAGTTTTTTTTTTAACCCTATAAATATTTTTATGTTTTTACCCCCTCAAGTGGATTTGTTTTACCACAATTAAATGGATTAGAAGAGGAGACACATGGCTACAAATGTGAGTCAAGACACCCCTCGTGATTATTTTCTTTTGAGGTAACTCTACCTAAATAAACACCTTCCTAAATGAGGTTTTCTTGTCAAAAATGAGATAAAAACGAAGATCTCTTATTTAAACACCTTCCCAAATGAGGTTTTCTTGTCGAAAATGAGGTAAAAACTTAAATCTCTCTTTTTCTTTTTCAAAATCAATGCAAGAAGAATTAAGACTTTTCATAAATACTAAATTATAGAAAATAAATGATAAAGGCAGCCCCCCCCCCCCTTCACTAAAGGGGCAATCTCAGGAAAACCACTTCCCAAATTTTATTATTTTTCCAAAACTCCAATTCAAGGTCTTATGATCTAGGATTATGGAATGCATAGAGTAGTGAGGAGTGTCCAAGACAGGACTTAAAACAGCCCTAAAACACCTTAGCAATAAGAATTAACAATTTTTAACCATAATTACTAACTTAAAACTTAGGACGACACGTGGTAAGTAGGAGAGCAGGGAGCAGAGTTTTTAACTCCGGCGCCAATAAGAGGAAATCCAAATCCATAGAATAAAGCTCAATACTAAGGCACAAAACCATGGTTGCCAGATAAAAATCCGACCTGTAGATACCTAATGGGGACAAAACCAGTCGAAAACATGGCAGGAAAGAAATTAAGGGCCAGAATGACCGTCTTTTTTCATGCATGACAAATACAAAATTACCTTCAAAATCACATTATATTAACCGATCTATCCCCAATTACAAGACATGTACTAATCAAAATGGGAAAACTAGAAAATTTAATTTGCATTACATCGATACCTATCCTTTTCTACAAGGAAACCCTAGGAAACAAGTTTGCTTAGCTTTCTTGACAACAGCAAGACTTTTTTAAACAAAATCTCTACCCACCAAACCCGTACAAGGTTCTTCCCTGCCTCTTCAAAGCATAAACAACATCCATGGCAGTCACCGTCTTACGGCGAGCGTGTTCTGTGTAAGTCACCGCATCACGGATTACGTTTTCCAAGAAGATCTTGAGAACCCCTCTTGTTTCCTCATAGATCAAGCCACTGATACGCTTCACGCCCCCTCTTCTCGCCAACCGCCTGATCGCCGGCTTTGTGATTCCCTGGATGTTATCTCGGAGCACCTTCCTGTGACGCTTCGCTCCTCCCTTTCCCAGTCCCTTCCCTCCCTTTCCGCGGCCCGACATCGTCGATCAACAGATGTTTACCAAGAACTAGGTCCTGATTTAAGTAAGAAATTACAGTGTCAAATAACTAAACAAGTATTGACAACAGATCTGAAACCAAATGGAGCTGATTGAAATAAAAACTTATGAATCAAACTTAGGAGAATCATAATCGATTGAAGAACTTCTGAGTTAAAATATGATCAAATCTGCTACCTGAAACCCTAGCGGAAAAAACGATGGAAATCACCAAGTCTCTTTTATAATAAAATCAAAAAACACCACAGCTTGAAAAGCGTAATCGACGAAGATGGCTCAGAAATTGAAAGAAAACACAAATCAACAGTTACAGAAAGGAAAGATTACGAAATGGATTGCAAGAAAAAAAAACAAAAGAAACGAACCTGTAATAATGAAATTCCCGCTTTGGAGCCTCGAAAACAGATTGATTTTTTTTCCAGGGGTTTTGGGGGTATTTATAATGCGACGGGGGAGGAAGTATTATTTGAGGTTGATCCGTGACGGATTCAGTGAAGCTCTTTGCGCCGTTGATTAACCACTACAGACGGCTACGATGAAGCGCTAATCTCTCCTCGGATCGATGACGTGGAAGGCGATGATACAGTTGTAGTGTGTTTCTTTTTCAGTTTTGAATTTTCGTCTAAACATTTCGCGGGACTCCTTGTCGCGGTGAATGGGAAATTGACCTAAACAGTAGTTGCCCGCGGGGTACAGTACATGAATGAGACAGTGATTACTGCTCCAACAGACGGTGATCCAGAAATGGATTCCACTTGCTTAATGTGGAGACCACGGCTTGATTCTGATCTAACGGTGATGCATATTTTATGCACATTTTAAAAAAATTTAGTTTAATATAATTCATGTAGAAATTTACATTCGGTTTCTCAAGCAGTACTGATGGGCCGGGTTATGATCCGAATCCATTGTCGAAACAGCTATGGATCTGACCTATTACCTATGCTGCCTCATCAATTATCGATCGGTTGTCTGATTTAAGCATATATAAATATCCTTATTAGTCTCTTTGAACTTGTATGATTCAAGCATATATAAGTATCCTCTAGCCCGGCCCCTCAAGGGCCGAGGCCAAGCCGGGCCGGCCAAAGGGCCGGAAGAAAGCCCGGAAATTTTTTTTTTTCATCTAAGATAATAAATTTTTTTTTACTACACCGACTGTCAACCTTACATGGAAATGGATACCCTCCTCTTTTATTCGGGTTTGGGATCAACATTGCAACAAAAAGAGCAATGACAGAGTTAAAAAAAAAATTTCCTTATCAGTGACAGTCATGCATAATAAACCAAAACATAGTATAGGTAAACAAGTAGAATAATAAAACTATATAGAACAAAATTGAAAATATGTTTAAATATAAAACTGAAAGTAGAGAGTAAGATATGAGAGAGAGAGAGAGATGATCGACGAAGAGCCGAAGTGGTATGTGGCCTGTGCGATTGAAGTTGAAGAATGAAGAGGCAAAGTCTTAAAATGTGAATACAAGTTAGGGTTTGGTCTGTGTTAGGTTGGTTTTTATAAGGTCTTTAGTTGGCGCAATTACAATTAAAGTATCCTTGTTTGTGTTTGTTTTTTTTAAAAGGTAAGCTAGGTTAGGCAGACCATAACCAAATATATAAACCACAAACCCAATTACATTCTTAAATACAATTTTCCTGCCCTATCTTCATCAATGATGGACTGGATCCAGGAGGAAGCGAAAGAGGATAAAAGAAGTAAAATTGAGAAATATCCTAACAAAACCTAGTAAGAGAGTCAGCGGGAAGGGCGGGTTTGATCTTGCTCTCGCAACCAAAATCATCCGGCCTCCACATTTTACACATTTTAGGTGAAATGTGGTGATAAAAATGAGAGAAATATCAAGTGGGAGGAAGTCAAAAAACTGGGGAGAAAATAAAACAACTTCTCAGATCTCCCCCTTTTTCTCACCACATGTCGGATGTTTTGTGGATGCCGGATGATTTGGTCTGATGAGAGCCAAATCAAATTCGACCCCCAACAGCAAAGTTAGACTCACGCTATATATGAGAAATAGAGCGATCAACTGAGCTTAGGATTAGCTCATTAGCCAACTTAAACTCCGGTCCCAAGCCAAAACCAAGGAGGATCAGACCTCTCATTTAAGCATCCAACCACCATTTAGAATCAAAATAAACTCAAAGCTTAGAAGCACCCAATTCTTTAGCCATCGCTATCTCCTTGTTTAAAGCTTTCAACTCAAGGAGATTGATCTCCTCACAAAGAAAGCATTCTACAAAAGCTGCGCAAAAATTACCAGCATAATCTCGTAAGAATCCTCCTGCACCAGTTGAGTTCTCACGAGGCAATGCATCCAAGTTTAACACCCACCAGCCCACAAGAGGAGGCCACCAAGCACAATGATGGGCCCTGGTAACACAAAAATCCACCTTAATACCCCACTCAACCAAAAATGCACGGTTGATGATCGTCTCTTCGACTATGAGTCTTTCATAAGAGAACTGACCCCTAATATCCAGCTTTATCATTCTCAAAATGGAGTTGTTTTCATTTTGAAACAAATTGGCTCCTGTTTTACAACCCTTTGGATCACTTTTGTTTTTAACCTGTGCATCTCATCTTGAGTACCGATACCCCATCGAACTCTGCCCACCCATATCCGATCCCGAGCTCTTGTCAGCCTGGATCTGATTTACAGCCCTAATTACAAAAGACTAGAGCAGCAAAAGTCCAATGCATGTATATGGAAATCAATCAAAGATGGGGCTGTGCGCCTCTCTCTTGAGGGCAGGAGGTCCACTCACCATTTTCCCAACTAACTAATTTGCCATTTTGGCTTACAGCCCCCCAAAAATAGTGTTAGCCGAATGGCTGGACTTTTTATTCATCTTGTGTGTCTGAAACCTCAAATACAAGCTTGAATGAGCAGTTAGCATTGCAATCAGAAGTGCAGCAACTATTGACAAGAAACTGAGATCCATTACATCATTATTTTATCATGTTTTTAAACATAATTTCAACAACAAATGAAGGGCCAAGGGTTCTAATAAATCATGTAAGCATCGAATGGGAAAAAGAAAAAACGTCTCACCAGGGTCCTTACTTGAAACTGTTATTTACTTACATGACAGGGTTTTGAGGTCGACATCATTTAGAACAGAAGGAACAACCATTGCTGGCTGAAGGATGAAACCTGCCATCTGGCAGGCATCCTCGAGAAGCTTTACTTGTGAAGGCCCATCAGGACAGAACACTATCACAGCACCCCCACTTCCAGTAAACTTTGATGCAGCACCCACCCTTCTAGCCACCTCCACCATATCTATGTTCATGGAACCGAGGGCTTCATCTCCAAACATGCGCCTAAGGAACCCAAACACAACATTTGGTACCATAATAAATATCATCAAAAGGGAAAAATGATAAAAAGAAAGTATTTTAAATGTCAGATGATATAAGATCCACCCATGTAGAATCTGTAATTGATTTTAATATTATGTTAAGATCCATCCAATCGAGAAACCAGCAATTGGTGCACATAAATCAAGAGCAATAGTTGGCTCCACTGAAGAGGAGCGAACTATCAACTATTGCTCCTTGCCCTCACAAAGCCAACTCAATTGCCATGAACTCTAGTAAATTTTTTTTAACTCCTGTGGTTAAAAAAAATTCTAAAAACTAATGGTAGATGGGTGAACCCTAAAGATGAATGAATCTTAACCACAGCTAAATAGAGTTAAATGAGGGACGCGTGGCATTAAAAGGGGAACCGAGATGCACCTCCTAGCGTCACCAACCGAGGAGGTGATTATTTTCCATAAATCAACAAGTTATGTTGCAATTGCACAGATTTAATGGCCCACTGGTGTGGACTGCAGATCAGCTTTAGATGGGAAAAATTAAGAATATCTATAAATAACTAGTTTCTCCTTACAAGTATTGTAAACTTGTTGGGTGTAAAAGTTTAATTTATTCACCTTCGCAGATCAAAATTACGATTCATCAGGTCCACGAGTTTAGTGTAGTCCTTCTCAAGTAAGGTTGTGCGGCCTTCTAAAGCTATATTTGCAACTTCTGTCATCGACGATCTTATAAACTCATCACCCTCAAGCCACCTCTTGCGAACAGTGCTGTGTACCTGCATAGACAAATGTTGCATGTATAATAATGCTTTAAAATATAAGAATAACAAATACAAGCCCCTGAGATGATATATTAGGTAGACAGTACGCCTTGTCCTAAGTCCTAACAGAGAATAGGTGCAAACATTCTAATGATCCACAGCCCTCATGGACAAGCCTAAAAATATTAGGTGAATATGACATTATGACCTATGCATCTATGCCTGTAAATAAAGAAATTGAAGAATAGGGATGAGAATGAAAGAGATTATAGAAATCCAACCTTCCCAGAATCACTTGGATTCTCAGCATAAATGAGATGAAGTGGAGGAAGAACACTAATATCCATGGGTGTATACATGCCATGCCCCAAGTCATCCATGTATTCCTTGTTAAAATCCTGCAAAATCAATGCTTAATGTGTTTACTGGAAAAAAATATACATCCAAGTCCACTATAATATGTGTGTTTCCCTCAAATTCCAAATATTACGTACCATGTAAACAAGCCCCCCATAAACCTGTGCAACCCGATCTTGGAGACCGGCAACAATTCCAAGTTCTTTCTCTGCATTAAGAATCAGGTTAGGTCTGACCTCTACTTTAATCAGATGCCTGACTTTGTAGAAGTCAAGGAGGCAGCTTAAAGCAGCACACACAATAGCACTGGAACCTGAAAGCCCTGTCTGAAATGTCAAAATGGTAATGTAAGCTTTAGCTATATGTTACTATGAAAAAAGACATTCGTGACTAAGTTCCTGTCAGGCAACATGGTGTTTCACAGATTCAAGGTGATGAATGGCATGCCAAAAAACCAATAATAGTAAACTAGAGTATAAAGCCACTCACATATATGTTCAAATCTGCAAAATGCCTACATGGAAAAAAAATCCAAAAGATGATCTGCGTAATTTTAATATGTGTACATATTGATGTCATTAAACAAACTAAATAAATAAATATTTTGTTTTCCCCAATCATCAGGTTAGCAAGTAAAAACAAGCACCAAGAAAAACGCTTTAACCATCAGCATTGCACAATGCATAAAGACCAGACCCAATTCTTTCATCAAGTCATAGTTTCTAACTTTCTATACATTAAGATAATTGATAGATCCATAGCATCACTGTGAATAAACCAAAACAAGTATATGGAACAAATCACATGCATAGAGTCGGTAACATATGAGTGTTGTTTAAGCATTTTAGGCATGAGAATTGTTGTACCTAAAGTATCAAGTGATTAATTTAATGATAGATAAGTGTGGGAAACAAAACGGTAGCCCGTCCTCTCCGGGAAAGGTATCTAGGCATTGCACCAACATACACTGAGCAAACTTGACCATAAACTGCTGAGTCCAGTTCCAATAACATTTTCTCTTTGGTCTAATTAAGTTTCTGCTGTGAGCAGTTACGTATACACAAATCATTATTTTAGCACAGCATCCCCTCGCGGAGAGCTGGACCCTCTCCCCGCACCTGAAGCTCAGGAGTCGCCAGCAACCATTGATCAGCAATGTGGTTTGTGCTGGAAGCAGCACAAAAAGAGAGGCTCCCACCCTCAGCAAGGGGACAACGGGCTAATTTATGTTTTCACCCTTTCAATTAATTCCTCTGGTTAAGACATTCTACAACATTTCAATGAATAGATGTGATTCAGTCAAATTCAGTCTCGTTTAAATGGATTGGATGCTTTGCAAGTTGAATGCTCCATTTCAAAAACATTGAGCATAATGTAACTGTTGATGGAAAACATGTTCCCTGCAATCTGTAAGAACGGCTTTTTACCATTTCAGTTTGCGGAGCGATATGGAAGAAATTCAATTGTCTATAATCATAGTCCCTTTTGTAGCTCTGCTCTTGAAAACAAGATGAGTTCATCTGACATCAGGATTATCCACATGAAGCAGAGTTCAATACGAACTGAGTCTTATACAAATTGGGCGAAATTCTTAAGGTATTTTAAGGTGCATTAGGTGTACCAGACTCAAATGATGAGAAAACTAAGGTTCTTCGGCAAGAGATGCAAATTGTTAAGGAAAACTTGGTCATTGATGGCAGGCAGAAGGAGAGTCAATGAGTACCATTTGTTTGGGATAAGACAAGGGGTACAGTTCATGGAAATCAGCCAAGGCTGACCTATTAGGGAACTGATTTTAGACTATGGACCATTATCTTCTATACAAAAAATAGAGATGCTAAGGGATGAGAAAGTTACTGCAGATTTGACAGCACAGGAGGCTCTTTGTACATAAGGAACACTCTTCGCTAGCCATTTAACTCATATTTTTTATTATTAGCCTTTGTCACTATCAAACAAAAAAAAAAGTAAGGCACACACACCACCACCACCACAAGTGATGGTTCTTAGTAATAAGGTACGTGTTTCCTTCTATAGAAGCTAGCATAACGTATAGCTAGTCTAGGGTCCAATGATCATAATTCATAACATCCCCACAAACTCCCATAAAATAGTTCTTAGTAATAAGTTGTGTGTTTCCTTCTATATAAGTTAGCATAACATTTAGCGAGCCTAGAGGTCCAATGATCATAATTCATAACATCACCATAAACTCCCATAAAATAGTTCCTCATTAACCATGGAATGAAAAGGATTAGCACAAGGAATATTTGTTAGCATGAACATGGCACAAGCGGTTTTATCATTGGTCTACAGCCTTACCTGGCGAGGGATATTTGTATCATATGATAGAGTGAAATTTCCACCACTAAGATCAATCTTGTTATCTTTGCAATAGTTCTGAAAAACTTTACAAATTGCCATAAGCAATCGCACACCTCCATAATAACCTTCATTTTGCAGCCGATTCACCTGTAAGGTGAATGTAGAGCATATTTTATTACTCTCAAAAATTCAAAAGCAATTGCAAGCAGATGGCTATTCTAGGAATACCATTCCTACCATTCTAAAAGTTGCAAACAAATAAGCATGGTCCTACTAATGTAGCAATTGCAAATGAACATGCTTGATGCAATAATTTGAAAATAAATGGATGTGAATTTTAGCTTGAATGTACCTTACATATTTGTGATTGTAATTTGTAGGTGAAGGGCTGACTTGGAAATTGAATTTTTTGAGTTGTTAAAATTGTCATAAACAGTGTGTGAAAGAGGATCCAAATCTTATTTTTCCACGAAAAATTAATGCTTATAGAACATGAGCAAGATATATAAGTACATAACAGAACCTGGGATCCAGGGGAAAGATTGTTAAAATTGTCATAAACAGGTGTTTTTGTTTTTCATGTTCTTGTATCTCTACTTTTATCGTATTTATAATAGTCTCAGCTTGATTATTGATCCAAAAAAAAAAAACCTCAAAATGGTCTAATTTCTTAATCATTCAAACTCAAACCCCACTGTCTTTTCACCAGGCACCATGGATAGCCACAATTAAATTGTCTTATGAGGAATACTCCACCCAATTCGCCAATCAAAATGAGATCAATATCCATTGACATACTTAACCATAACCCCATTCATCGTTGGAAGCAACAGACATCTTTCCTCTTGTCCAACCCAACAAAAAAAATAACTTTTGGATCGTCACTAACCGCCTCACCCTAAGCAATGTTTTAAGACAAGCCGGTTTAATAAACAGATAAATCAGGCTGAAGCCCTTCACAGGCTTACAAAGTTAGACCAATCACAACTCATACATTGTAGTAATCATAGTCACCAACTCGGACTCCAGAACTATTTGGCTAGGGGGAAAATTGGAAAAAAATTGACAAAAATCTGGGAAAGATCAGGTAATGACTAGGGGAAAATCTTTTAAAATGGGGGAAATAAATATAAATTTAAAAGGGAAAAGGAAAACTAATTATAAAAATTTATAATATCCATGAGTCATACGGATTATAATTCAGAACATGACAATTTGGCATCGATATACAATTACTGATAAAACACCCAATTCAAGTTCTTAGCTTGGCCGGATCAGATCTGTGTATATAATATATCTATAAATACAACAACAATCATCAAACAGATCACGAGCCATTGCCACTAGAACATGTACAAAAAATCAAAAATAGTACAGAGATGAAGATCAAAAAAATAAAAATAGGAAAAAGGAAAGGAAGATGAAACAAACCAGGTGATCAATGGAGTCGAACTGAACGAGATCATGAGTAGGATGGGGCTGGATAACGAGATGATGAGAGGGAAGCAATCGAACAGACGCCCAGAAATTGGCGAGGCTGAAGGAAATGGTACGGCCGAAATAGACGTCGCTAGGGTTTCCGAGAAGTCCTACCCTGGCATAGGCCTTGTGCTCGATGACGGAGGAGGAGGAAAAGTCGTTTTCCATTTTCTCTGCTTTGTTTCGCTTCCTCCGAGAAGATGACCGCTCCTCCATCTTTTCTACTGCCTCCTTTTTTCTTAAGAGTTATCCAAGTGGGGCCCACAAACCTCTGAGATTAGATTAATACGAAGGAAAAGAGATTGAGATTGAGATTGTTCAGAGGGACCCTCTCGCTTCTCATCAGAGGCTCCCACAATTACTTCTGCCTTTCTGGAATTCGAGATCCCTCATCAGAGTTTCCATCTTTGGTTCGGATTTGTTATCCAGAATTTATTGTGCAGAAATTAATTTTCTGTAAGGGCCTTATATTCTCTCTAGCATATACCAGAAAAATGGTAACGGGCAACCACATAATGCGTGCCATGTGGCATAAATAAGGGGAAAAGTCATATAATTTCCTCCCTTGATTTTTGACTTCTCCCATACTTGATATCTCTCTCATTTTTTTACCACTTCATCGTCATGTGTTGCAAACGTGTGGAGAAGTCAAAAATGAAAGGGACAATGATTTCACTTCTCCCACAACATGGCACACAATGTGTAGTTGCCCGAGACCATTTTATGACATCTACTAGAGAGAATCCAAGGCCCCCAGTAACCATAATTGATTTGACTTACCATCATCTCTCGCTATAGCCGGAGATAATCTCTATGGATGTAGTGCTATCATGCCATGTGTCCCATAATTGTCCTGCCCTTAATTCCATTACTTTCAAATTCAAGGATGGGGCAGCTATGGGACACATGGCATGATAGCAGCTAGAGACAATCCTAAATCATTTGATTTAGGTCTCGGGTTCATTGTTCTTCAATGGCACCTCGGTGTTTTTTTGTTTTTTTTTTGGGGGAAGTGATTTAAAACTCTCGATAGTACCTACTATCAAGAGCTCAACCGATAGATTTAACATCCAGTGGTTTCAAGCATTAAGTAGGGCCACCTTTTAAAGCACTTAATGCTTTGAATCCATTAGATCTTGAATCCAACGGTTGAGCTCTCGATAATAGGTACTATCGAGAGTTTTTCATCACTTTCCTTTCTTCCTTTTTATTGGTTAAAGACCTTTATTTGGTTTGACTGGATAATGTATTATCACTTTTATAGGTTTAAGTTTAGAGGGGAGTATAATTATAAAATTTATAAGTATTTTTTTACCTTTTACTGTGCTCTTGGAATTTGTTACATTTTAATGGTGCACAGTTAGCAAGTGGTATGTTTAGTATATCGATAAAAAGAAATGATACGTTTGATGTCGAGTCAATAAATATTGGTTTGCTCTTAGCAGTACCCAAAAAGAAATGTTTGATAACTTTGATTTATGTTCTTAGAAAGTTAATTTTATGTATAAAAACAATTTTGTACAAATTCTTATGTTTGATTTAAAATATATAACATATTTATATTTATCCACGCCATAATTTTCTTTAGAAGTGTTATTATAAAGTCTTACTTTAAAATAAATAATTAGTGCTATACTTACAAGTTACTTGTAAAAATATGAAATTTTGAGTCCACTTGTCAGAATGTGAATATATATATTGTCAAACACATGATATCCTGTTGCGGACAAGTTCGATTTCAGCATGTTTCACGACAAGCTAATGGAGTAGCTTATTCTCTGGCGCAACAGTTGCTAACTCATAGCTTAAGGAGGTTACTGAATGTCTATCCTTCGACTGGCTGGACTCCCCAATCTGTTAGTGGTTTCCAACCTAGTCTTGTTTATTCGTCTTAAGTTTTAATGAATACTTCTTAACAAAAAAAAAATTAATGAGACGTATTTTGCATCGAAATAAATTAAGATTTATACAAAATACACAAAAAATTACAGGTCGTGCCTCTTTACAACTCTTATCCAAAAATACTAATTTAAAAACTCTATTGTTGTCATATTACAGATATATAATTATCTGCCTAGCTTTACATTCACATCAAAAACACATCTAACCAATTTCTAATAATGTTATTTTTTGTAATTTTTAAAAAAAGTAAGGGTGTCTTAGTATTTTTTTTTAAATAGTTTAAAATGTCTTATTTTATTTTAGATGATACAATTTGGTCCGTAAAATAGATTGATAATGAAAAATTGAGTGTTGACAAATCCTTAAGAAAATTGTGGCACCAAAATCATAGGAAAGATTTTAAAATGACGTTTTTTTTAAAATTAATTATGTTATGATCAACATTTTTCATTTGAACCAAATGAGATTCTCACTGCACATATCATCAAAATTGATTTTAGCCAATTAAATTGGTTCAAGAATCTAATCCAAATGGCACTTTAATGTTTTATTTATAGAGAAGTGTTAGCCTCCCACATATGGACTTCAAGAAGAGTGTTATGTAACCTCTATCGGGTTATTAAAATAAAATAAGAAGAAATAAGCAAAACGAAAATTAGCTTATGCATCCTTATTTAGTTGCTAATAAAGTAAAAGTTGTGCTAACCCTACTCTTAGGCAGTCCCGAGTCTCAACCAAAAACCAACCCTTGTCTCAATTTTCAATAAAAAAAAAATCAACACCTGTCAAAGCGTTGGTTTTGGCTGAAATATTGCATGAGAATATGGCTAGCATGTAGAGACCTGGTCTTGAGTCATTGATATTTGTGTTATTTATGTGGTGTTTGTTTTTTTGCTAATTAATGTCATACAACATGTTTAAAAGAATAAGAAGAAAAAAAAAACAAACAAAGAATGTCATCCCAACAGCTCATTTGTTCGAACGGAAGGTATTAGGTTCGAACGGATTTACATCTCTTCCAAATAGGCATCTCAATCTAAGGGACTGTCCAAATTCCTCAATGCAAAGTCGTTTGAATGAAACCAAAGCCTTTACGACCTTCAAGTAAACAATCCTATACTAACGAAATTGCGTATAAACCTACTAAAACATGCAAAAATTGTGGGAAACTTGGAAACTTTATGTTAAAACCATATAAATACTTATGATTCGTGAAATTATGGTTTATTATTGATTCTATGATATGTATAATCTTTATTTTTATTTTGTAAAGGATCTGTAGGACTTGAGAGAAGTGGAAAACCAAGGCTTTTGAAGAGAAAGCCTTGGTTTAAGGACATAAATGAGAAAAATTACTAGAATGTTTGAAAATGAGTGGTCATGATCGAAAATGACCACTGGTTCTCATTGGATCTGGTGATTTGCAACAAAAAGAAACATTTGATTTGTAGGGAACTATTCAGTTAAGGTAGATATAATTTATTTTGCTAATAGTAGCATGATCATTGATTTAAAGTAAGAATAAGCATGAATGCCAAGTTGATTAAGAATAAAAATATGATTTAAGAACAACAATTTATATGTAAGGAGATATGATCTTAAGGATAGATAATAGAAAATTTTAGGGCATGGAGTAAGAACATTAATTTATTATTGAAATAGGGATTTAGGCCAAATTAAAATATGAATCTCATATGTATATGTTGTATGATTTGATGTAAACCAATAGGTTTTTTTTTTTTTTGTGAAGTTTTTCCTTGTATGAAGGAGGTGTGATTTCTAGCTACCCCTTTTTGGGCCCAACTCCACCAACTACCAATTACCATGTTTACTAAGAGAATCAGCAAAGCCCTAGGGAAGGAAATCGGGGAGATTATAGAGGTGGATCTTTCGCAAGGTACCCACTCAAGAGGAAAGTACCTTCGGGTGCGAGTTCAGATGGATATTGGCCGTCTCCTACGATATCAGATCAGGCTTTCGCGTCCAGGCAAAAACCAGTGGTCATTGAGATACGCTATGAATGATTAGCGATGTTTTGCTACCATTGTGACATCAGTCATGATGAAAAGAACTGCTACATCCCAGGGGTGAACAGAAAATCATCTCGATCCATTGAATCAGACAACTACGGACCCTGGTTATGAGCAGATTACATGGGGCCATCCAGGAGTAGCAACCAGAACCTACGGCAACAAACCACAGGACAAGGACCCGAGGTCGTTAGGGTAGAAGGTGCACTCTCAGTCACCACAAGGAAGACGACGGATATGGAAGGGGCAGAGATTTTGCCCGTTGGTGTTAGAACGGTTCCATCAACTGTACCATGTAATGCAGAACAATCGAAAACTCAGCGTCCTATGCAGAGAAACTTCCCAAACACGCAACAAGGACATTCTTCTGGTTCCCCAGACTCTGACAGTATTGAGACCCTGTAAAGTTTATCACAGAAAGAGAACACACCAGATCTGCACATCAAGCAAATCTTTAGGAAGGATAGTCCAAAGGAACAACCGGATCTAAGGCAAGAGGGCCCATCAAGGGTGGAGTCCATGGATATCCAACTCGACCCAACCAACGGTATGGGAATTGGTTTCCGACAATCTAAGATTATGAAACCCGACTCTTTCGGCCGGATTGAAAGGCGTAGACCAAAACTTGAGCTTTTCAATCAAAAGATTAAAAGGCAAAAACACCACCCTGCTAAGCTGAGATCTGTTCAAAAAGTGATAACCAAGGCTCGACGGGGAAGGAACCTTCAATCGAAAGAAACCAACAGAGCCACACCTCTTCAGATGGTTCATTATGGAAATAGTATTGCTTGGCATCTTCTCCAAGAACATTCATTTAAGTCTACTTTGAGTGAGTTTTCCTTTCCAATAGTGGATAAAGATATCAAGTGCCATGATTCATCGGAGGCGGTTGCAGTGGAGCAACCCCTTTAGTTCCACTAAGTCTCATTTGCTGGAACTGTCGAGGAATCGGGCAAGCCCTAACAGTTCAGACTCTAAAGGAGCTCAATCGCATTCATTGGCCCGAAGCATTTCTTTTCATCTAAACCAAAGCAAAAGCAACCAACATGGAAAAGTTGGCAAAAAAACTACAGTTTGGCGAGATCTTCACATGTGATCGTAGGGGGCCGGATTGCAAGAGGCTTGAGCATCATGTGGAAAATCACATGGCATTTGGGAATTCTCAATGAATCAGATAATATTATCCAAGTTAAGGTATCAACTGGCGGTAACAAGCAAACTTGGGCCCTCTCTCCAGTCTATGATCCCCCCAAAGCTGGTCAGAGGTACCAATTTTGGAATTTTCTCAAAAGTATTCCATCCATCAACTGCAGACATCTATGGGAGGGGGATTTCAATGAGATCCTCCAGCCTCACGAGAAAGAAGGAGGTAGAGAAACAAAAAACCTGAAGCAAATAGCAGCGTTTAGATCCTTTATTCAGGCTCACCAACTCATGGATATGGGTTTCCATGACAATCCCTTTTCTTGGACCAACAAGTGGGTAGGTGATGCAAGCATAAGGAAAAGATTATACCGAACTCTTAGCACAACCGAATGGCGTCAGGAATTTGAAAATGCTACAGTCACCCACCACCCATTTCAAATTCGAAGTCATGTAGACCACCCACGCTAACAACAGAAAAGTTATTAACGGAGCTTAGAATTCCGAATGCAATGGGTCTGCTATGTTCTTTGTGTGTCAACAGATTCACCATAGAGAGGATTTAAGGAAATGGATCAGGGACGAGTTTGGGGACATTCACAAACATAAGAAAAGGTTAATGGAACAAATTGAGGAGCGACAACATCAGTTTCAAACTGCTGACATTTGGATTGAAGAAGAACCTTGCAAAGAGAATTGGACCTAACCTTGAGCCAGTAAGAGATGTTTTGGGCTCAAAAGTCCCGTGTTAAATGGTTGCACGAAGGTGACAGGAACACAAAATTCTTTCACTTATCTACTATACAATATCGCCACACCAACAAGATCGAGAGCATTACCAATGAGTAAGATGAGAGTTTCTCTAAATCATCGGAGTTTGATGAGTGTAATTTGAAACATTTTGAAAATCTTTGCACTTCATCAAATATGTCTAGTTCTCATGAGTTTTTTGATGGCTTCCCAACTACAATGACAAACCACATGAACGATGAGCTTTACCGGGAACTAACCAATGAGGATATCAAGCTTGCGACTTTTCAATTGGGACCTACAAAAGCCCCAGGCCTTGACAGGATGCTAGCACTATTCTACCAACATTATTGGGACATAGTAGGTCCGCAGGTGATACAAGCAACTAAAAGCTTTTTCAATCAAGGGTACATCCTAAGGCAGGTTAATTTTACTTATATCGTTCTGATTCCTAAAGTGCCTAACCCCCAAAACATAGGTCAACTAAGGCCTATTAGCCTTTGTAATGTCTAATATAAGATCATTGCAAATACTAAAAAACATTGTACATCCATCACAGAGTGCCTTCATCCCCGGGAGGAGCATCCAATAAAATATTTTTATTACCCATGAGATGCTCCATCACATGAAAACCTAACCCAAAAAAGCTAAATGGAATATGACTATTAAATTAGACATGAACAAAGCCTATGATAGGCTGGAATGGGGGTACATCCAGACCGTTCTTCGGAAAAGTGGTTTTTGTGATAAATGGGTCCACCTCATTATGCAATGTGTTACGACTGTTAATTTCTCAGTCCTCATTAACAGACAAGTAAAGGGTTACATATCTCCGACTAGGGGCCTTAGACAAGGGGACCCTTTATCCCCTTATATTTGTATACTAGCTTCAAATTTATTATCCTACATGATTGATAGGGTAAAAGAGCAAGGGCCCATTTCAGGCATTACTATTAGGCGCACGAGTCCGCCTATCACTCAGTTTTTTAGCACACACGATGGTAGGGATAGGCTTGTTTGGTACTTTGAGAAGAACGAGATTTTTTTCGGTTCAATCGGCTTATCATTCACATCGGACACACAACTCGGCTATAAGAGGAGGAACTCCTAGTTCATCAAATAATATTTCTTCTAACGACTGGAAGCATCTGTGGAAATGCCTATACCAACCAAAATTAGTTGGTTTATATGGCATTGCCTTAAGGAAGCAATTCCCACTTGCAAAGGCCTTAACAGGAGAAGAATTTCAATTGATCCTCATTGCAATGTATGTAAGGAAAAAGCGGAGGATGTCACCCATTTTATTTTTGAATGCCCTCTAGCCCGGAGTGTTTGGTGGGGATCCTCTTTATCTCTAAGGCCGGACCAAAGCCCCCACAGGAATCTGAAAGATTGGTGGAAGTATTGGGTAGCTTTGAAACTGGATGTTAGTGAGAAAGCTTCTTATCTCACTCGGTGTGCGACTATCATTTGGTCTCTTTGGAAGGCTCGAAAAGCAAAGGTATTTCAAAACTCTGCCCCAAATCCGACTCAAATTATTTAGGCCGCGAAAAGTTTGGCTGCGAAATGTCTTCAAGCAAACAAGATCAAAGCAATCAACCCTTTGACAGCCCACCTTAACCCCCCTTTTCAAAGTTATTTTTGGTCCCCACCTCAGCATGGATGGAAGAGGATCCATTCGGATGGTGCTTTAATATCCTCGAATCAGTTGGGGGGTGCAGGCGTCATAGCCAGAACTCATAGTGGCTCGATTATTCAGGGTGTTATCCAAGGTCTTCCCAACAGGTCTGCCTTGACTGCCGAAGCCGCAGCTCTCCGTCTTGCAACATCCCTTGTTGTATCTCAAGGCTAGAGGAGAGTGGAGTTTGCTTTAGATTACAAAACTATTGTTGAGCTCATCCGAAAGCCTGATACCAAGGAACCTGCTGAAATCTCGGCTACTATGGGCGATATCCTCTCAGATCTTTAAAGCATACCTTATCATTCTGTGGTTCATATTCCTAGACAAGTTAACTCCTTTGCCCACAAGTTGGCCCATCATAGCTTGGGATCTAGTCTCAACTGGTTTTTCCACCCTCATAAGCTATCTCCTTGGCAATGTAGATTGATTTTGGCATCCAGGAGATCCCATGATGGTTCTGTTGTTTCTTAATGTATCTGTTTACCTCCTACCAAAAAATAAAAGAAAAAAGGGAATACTAAATACAAATTGTACTGGATTGATCTACAATAAATAACACAATGATAAAGTTATGATTGTTATGAATTATTGTTGTGAAGGAGAATCCGAGTCGTTATCTGTCCGCCATTTTTGAAAGGAATAGAGTAATGACAACCCCTTCATCCGGCCCTTTTATGAACAAGTGTTTGTTGTGAGCCAAAAGGACAAGCCCTTTGAACCCGTTGAGCTGGTTTGATTTCGTTTTGCCTGGATTTCCCTCATTGGCTCTGTTAGATTGAAGCAAGGTGATTTTTGAACTCAACCATCCGAGAGGGGACATCGGTCCGGCATCGGATACCGGAGGGAGGGGTAGACTTCTCTATCTCTACTAATATAATATCTATTGACAAAATTACCATTATCAAATAGGGCCCTTAAAAACATTTATTTAATTTTATCATTATTGTAAAAATTATCCTTATTTTTATCTTTTATACTATTATAGTGAGAATGATAAAATTACCCTTTCACTTATATATTCTTATCTATACTATTATAATCACTACAGACAAAATTACCCTTAAAAGAATAAGGCCATTACAAACGTTGATTGAATTTTATCAATATTGACAAAATTGCCCTTAAGCTTATTTTTGCTTACTATTATAATGAGAATGATAAAAATTACTCTTCCACTTATATCTTATTTAACTTTAACGGAAATGACAAATTACTATATACTTATATCTTATGTATTTCTATTATTATAATGAGATTTAGACACTTATAAACGTTGATTGAACAAAATTGTCCTTACAATGATATCTTTATTATAGATCATAACAAAAATGACTATTGTAATAAGAATTCTCATGTTAAAAACGTAAATTAATGTTTTAAAATGTCAAAATTTTCAGTTTAACTTAAAAAAATGTTTTTATAATGAATTTATGAGTAATTTTATATATTTTCAAAATCTTATATCTACTCTATCTCTCTCTTTCTTTTAATACTTTCACATGCATCTCTCTCTCATATGTGCATCGCGTGAATCTCACTAAGGTCTCTCTTCTCATTCTCCCTCATATTTCATTTTTTTCTTTTGGTTCAAATATTCTTTTTTTTCACATGCAACACACAATGCTATTTGAAGTTAATAGATATTTATCTAAATTGATGTAACAACATTCGAATCTTATACAAAACGTAGGAGTTCTATTTGATTTTGCTTTGTCACATTTCGAGCTTGAGTCCGGCTTGATAAAAACTCGGCTCAGTTGGCTTAGCAAATAAGCATGAACATAATTTTGAAGCTTGTTTAGTAAATAAGACGAACTTGAACACCATCATAACTCACATTGGCTCGTTTAAATATATATAAATTTATTTAAAATAAAATAATAGATATTAAAAATATAAAAAAACTGTATATATATATGTATTGAAATATAAAAATAATTAATATATGTAAATATATCATTTAAATATTTTAAGGATTATTTATTTAAAATTAATCATATATTATATGTATTTTAAATTAAATATATTTAATTGAGCTCGTTAAAAGCTCGGGCTTGGCATGAGCTCGGTTTGGCTCGTTGACATCCCTGCAAGGGTCCACAAATATGGCCCTGGCTTGTCTCTGGCGAAGCCAGAAAGGGCTTATCTCAGGGTTCCATAGAATAGGTGACAAGTGGTGAAGAAGTCAAAAAAATCATGGGGCTCATGATTTTGATTTTTTCACCCATAATAAGACATGTGGCTATAAGTGTATGAGAATAAAGGGGAGAGATATCACATGGGGAGAAGTCAAAAAAATGGGGAGAAAATAAATGACTTCTCCCCATTTTCTTGCCAACTGTCGCACAATGTATGGAACCCGAGAGGGGTTTCTGGCTTCGCCATAGATAAGCCAAGGCCCACAAATATATGTGCAATCAGTCTGCTGTCTGCACGATAAAAACAGTAGACCGTCCTTTACAACCCTTCGATTTAGAAAAACATATCTAGACCGTCGAAACCGGTATCATTATCCCATAAATTGAGGAGAGGATACAAGGTAACTCTCTTTTTTCATTCGAAAGAAAGATTAGGGTTTTATCCGACCGTATTCCTGCGCGTTCTTGTTCCAGGTACGGAGTTCTGTTGTTGATTATAATTTATATGCTTACGTTAGTTTTTTGTTTTTTGGGGGTAAACATGCCTGCGTTAGGTAAAATTAAGGTTTATTGTGTGTTTTTGTTTATTGTTTTTTTTTGTTGAAATTTAGGGTTTCCTGATAGATTTCGAACAGGTTTTGATTCTGTATTTCTTTGCAATCTCCCTCACGAATTCACGTCTTTCTTCGTTTGTTGTGGTCGATTTCGAAAGGTTTTGATTTTGTATTCTGCGCACTCTCTCTCACGAATTCACGTATTTCTCCGTTTGTTGAACAACGAAACAGTAAATTGGTGGAGAATGGAGATCTTTTGTTTCCAGAAAAATTCCATATTTTATGTGGTCGATTTAAGATCTTGAATTTTACGGCTTTTGGGGGAGGAGATGAATCAGGGGTGGAGCCAGGATTTTATTGTGGTGGGGCATACAACGTGATGCGTACCCCCACATAACAGACCACCATGCTTCCGCAGCTGCCGTCCACGGCGACTTTCACTATGGGGCGGGGCACTTCTCCGGACTTTTTTCCATAGCCCTCCCAGGTAGGGCTGCACAAAGCCCGATCGGCCCGTTGGTGTGGCTCGGCTCGGCCCGAGATCGGCGTGAATTTTAGGCTCGAGCCAAGACAAGCCTAAAAAAGGCCTGAAAACTCAATCAAGCCGAGCTCGGGCCAAACCCCTGTGTGGGTCGGCTTGGCTCGAAGCCAGCTCGATTGAGGCTCGGTTCGGCCCGAACTCGGCTCAGGTAGAATATTATTAAAAAAAAAAAAAATTATTTATATATATCATTATTATATATATATAATTAATATGAAATATTATTTTTTTTAAAAAAGTATTCAAGCCGAGCTCGAGCCAAGCCAAGCCCGGCTCGAGTGTTACTCAATTTGGGCCGAGCCAAGCTTCGAGCCAGGCTTTTGATTTCGGACCAAGCCCGTGCTTTCAAGCTTCATTTCGGGCCGTGCTTTCAAGCTTCATTTCGTGCCGAGCCGGGCTTCGGGCCTAGATCAAACCCTTTCAAGCCAAGTCGGGCTTGGCCAAGCCCAGAAAAGCCCTGGCACATAACACACACAACGGTTGAATGAAAAAGTTAGTAATTGTTGATGGAATTGTGGAGAATGATTTGGTGGGTGTGAAATATGTTGGGTTTAGGGGGGATGGGAAGTTTGTGGGCTATTTGTCCATTGTTTATATGGTAGCTATCTCATTGCCCTAGCCATAGCCCGTGCCATGTTAAATAATTAAATAACATAGTATAAAAAATAAGAAAATATTTAACATAACTGAATGCTCAGTCCTCATTGGTCCACGCCCCTTTTTTAATACCACTAACTGTGGTTAAGATTCACTCACCCCTAGGGTTTGTTGGTTGAAATGATATCAAACACACCACTCTCTAAACTCCCACATATAGCCAGACCTAAGGTAGCCGCTGAGGTGCCATAAGGGTAAGTCCAAGCAACCACTCCAAAAGGGCTTGTCCCTACCTTGGTTTTTCAAATGTTTTCTTAATTTAGTTAAGATTAACCATAGTTAAAAGTGGGTTCAAAGTGACATTGGGACTCAGCAGTCAAGGAATGCGGGGTCGGCTAATTACTAATTAGTGCTCTAAAAATAAGGAAAATGCTTAACTTATTGGTGGTTTCCATTATGTAAAGAAATGGCTGGTCTTCATTGGTTCATGACTCCATGGCCCACTTTTTTAACACTTACCGACTGTGGTTAAGATTCACTCACCCCTAGAGTTAAGCAATCTAACCTTATTTTTTAGGGAAAAAAATCTTTAACTTTAATTTAATTAAGCTTAACCAGGGTTAATGGGGTGTTAAAAGGGACACGAGGACACAACGGTAAGTTAAGCAGCGGACCCCGGGGTCTACTAATCACTGCTCAAAAAAAAATATTTTTTTCTAAAAGTTCAGGGCCCCTTTGCCCCAATGGCTATCCCTTATTAAATAATTAAATAATATAGTATATTTTCTTTTCAAATGTTTAAGAGATAACTACCATTTGTCCCATAACTATGCCTTGTTAAATAATTAAACAACATAGTATGAAAGCTATTTTTTTGCTTAAAAGTTTAAGGGGATGCCCCCATGCCCTATGGTTATGCCTTGTGCTCCATGCCTATTCTATGACCTATTATAAAAAAAACAGTATGTTTTTTCAAAAGTTGAGGTGCCCCCCATGCAGGCTCCGACCCTGATCTGATTTTTTTTGTTTGAAAGATGCTGATATCATTATTGCCTTACAAGTTGATAGATTTTCATTCCTTTTGACCATGATGATTCAGTAATTTGTTAATTCTCTCTCTCTCTCTTTCTCTATATATATATATATATTCTTTAATTTTCTTTACCTTGTATGCTTTTTTCACCTTCCAAATTTTTAATTTTTTTTCCTCCTATATGGTACGAGGTTGGAGAGATTTTTATTTTTAATTGGTCAATGTTTCAGAAAAAGTGCAGAGTTTTCACGAATCAGCTGAGCCATCATGAGTGTATATGGGTCGGGACTAGGAATGGTCATCCGGTGGATAGCTTAAGGCGCCTAAGCGTTCTAACCAGTTTTCTTCTTCTAATCAATCCATAGGCACCTCTAAGAAACAAATTGGAAATCTAAACAAACACATGTTCCATCCGTTACTTATCCCTGCTAAGGAAATAAAAATCGCCGAAACCGATACGAAACGGGCGATACGTATAGGTTTCAGTAGTCCCCTATACGATATCTATAACGATACGAAACGGGCGATACAAATTGTTTATATTAGTTATTCATGTTTTAATTCATTGTGTAATTGTAATTTTGTTTACTACTTTGTTTTTTATTTGCTTCCATGACTTTATATTTGGTTCTTTAACTTCTAATAACTCATTTGATTTTTTTTTTTTATAATTTAATTTCATTTTTTTTTCCTTAAAAAAGAAAATATTATTTGTATCGGTCAAAACCGATACCGAAACCGATACGGATAGGTTTTGATTTAGATCGATACATCCCCCGAAACCGAATTTTAATCCTTGATCCCTGCAGCCAAACACTATCTGAATTTATATAATTTTTTTTATATCGATAATTTTTAGATACATAGGTTTAATGTTGAAAGAATATATGTATATTGATGAGATCTACCCCATCCTATCTGAATTTATATAATTTTTTTTATATGGGTAATTTTTGGATACATAGGTCTAATGTTGAAAGAATATATGTATATTGATGAGATCACCCCATCCTTAGCTTTTTTTTTTAAAAATCTAGCAAGTTTTTTTCCCCTATGGACGGTGGAAAAATAAAAATGATTGGAGAAAGATTTTCTGCATAGGAGGATGCATTTTGGGTAATTTTTTCTTAGAAGTATTGAAGTTTTAATCTTTTACATTAGAGGATTCTTTAATCATGCAAGTATCTGAAAGGTGTTTGTGTTTCCTATATTTATTAAGTTTTAAATATATGCATAATCTCTCTATCTGTCATTTACTGCATACATATAATTATAAAATTAAGGATTTAGACCTAAATACATTTAGCAAAGTAACTTCCATGGCACTTATGACAGACATTAATGGACTTATAATTGTTGCAGCAAAGAAAATGCCTCGTCATGATGATCGCCATGGTAGCACACGTCTCTATGTTGGTCACTTGTCTTCACGAACGCGTTCACGCGATTTGGATGATCTATTCGGCAGATATGGAAGGTAACCAAATCAATTTCCATTTAAGTAATCAATGCAGTTGTTACTGTGAATGGAGGCCATATGCATTCTCTGCATATTCCTTAAAACACTTTTTCCATACAAGAGAATTCGTTTCAATTGAGATGCCAAAACTCCTCAACACATGTGCCTTACTTCTTGTTCTATTTCACTCTGCTACTTATGATCTTCGCTCTTCACCAATCTTGTCCCAATGATGCAGACATAAGCCACAATCCTGCTGATATCATTTGAATTTTTAAAGCATTCTGAAATAGTTATTTAAGCACTAGCAGGACGTTCTAAAATAGCTCTATCCTTCAAATATGTGTTTAATTAATATGTATCGGTCTTATGATCTCACTTTTTATCCGCACAGCGGCATATGTGAATTTGGGTGATTGAGATCAACCTCTCTGCTATTTATTCTAGGCCACTACCCATACTTTTCCCCTCTTTCTGATTGACGTGTGTTCATACTCATGATGTTTATTCTTGGATTAGCGGTCATTGATGTGATGTTGCCGTGTTGGGGTATGTCTTCCACTGAGGTGTGTAGGAGACATTCAGGTCTTTGCCAAGCCTCTTTATGTGCTTGGATTTACGTTCAATATTCATTATGCTATCTGTGTGAGAACGTTGCACCCCCACGTGTCGTGACTGTTAATTTGAATGATCTTGTTGAAGGTTTCCGGGCTTTTGCCTAACCTGGAGGTCTATGGTGAGAGGGACCCTTGGTGGAATTGGTGGCTATTCTTGCAAATGTATAGGAGACTTTGGCGATTGTTTCTGTAATGTTATTGCGTGTCTTTTTTGGAAATGGCAACAATCTCAAAGTGGTGTTTAGTTCATCTGCGAGGGCGTGAAGTATCACGCCCTTTGATACTTAAGTCATGATGGCCTTACTGTTTCTGGAAACCGTTTCCGCAGAGTACGAGATGTGGATATGAAGCATGACTTCGCCTTTGTTGTATGTATTTCAACTCTCTGTTATACCTGTTTAACATCATTTTTTTTTTTACGTTTTAGTGTGTTGGAACACACCCACCTACCATCATGCAAATATGAGCTTCTCTATGTTGAGTTATTGTCCTTCACTTTTTTTCTCAGGAATTTAGTGATCCTCGAGATGCTGATGATGCAAGATATAGCTTAAATGGTCGAGAATTTGATGGAAGTCGTATTGTGGTGGAATTTGCGAAGGGGGTGGGTTTTCTGAATTCACAGATTTTCTGTGGGATTTAATGTGTTATGTACTTATGTGTTTCTTTTGCACATGCTGTGATTTACTAGTATTTGGCCTATCAAAAACTGATTTACTCGTTTCTTTATTACCTCTGTCCTATATTTTTGTTCCCATTATTTCTAAGTTGGACATGTCCAAACTATTGACATCAACTTTCTTTTTCCCATCACAGATTTAGCAGAATTTTAGATTCTTTTGACTGTGTCTTACACGTATCCATGTCAACATTTTTTGCTTTGATCATGTCTTCTTAAATTTTATAGTTGCACAAATTATTTTAGCTTAGGATTCCACTGATAGAGAATTTTCAGTTATGATCCAAATCCAAATCCAATGCAATCCAATGTTGATGATGTTTTCACTTGGGTTGTAGGGGCCGCGTGGCCGAGGTAGTTCTCGAGAGTATCTTGGCAGAGGTCCTCCTCCTGGATCTGGGCGCTGCTTCAATTGTGGCATTGATGGCCACTGGGCTCGAGATTGCAAAGCTGGTGACTGGAAGAATAAGTGTTACCGCTGTGGAGAAAGGGGTCATATAGAAAGAAACTGCCAGAATAGCCCAAAGGACCTCAAGTATTTTCATATTTTGAACATCTAGCTTTGCTTTTATCTTTAGATATTTGCAGCATAGATATGATGCCAACAGTACACGTACATGTATTTCAGTTGTTCACTCAACAAGAAATTTTCTGTTGCAGACATGGAAGGAGTTACTCTCGATCACCATCAAGATCACCGGCTCCTCGCCGAGGCCGGAATTACAGCAGAAGTCGCAGTTACAGGTTTTTAATCATTTTGTATAGTTATATTATTAGTGAAAAACTATCTCGCCGTAGATGTTAAAGTTATACTTGTAATAGATTTCAGTTAACTATCCTGTTGTACATGTCACTTTCGAGATGTGCTTTTGAATGTATTGTCATCAATACATGGGCACCTAATACCCTTAATTTAGAAACTTAGTGTGTAGACACTGCACTGCCTTATGTTATTTCTTAGTTTTCATTGTTGTCACTGTGGAATATTGAAACCTGTTGAATCTGAAGAGGTCAGCAGTATGTTTTTACTATGTCTGATTCAAGAAAAAGAATTTTGGGGGATATTTATTGTTCAATGTTTTCAAATGCGGAGTGGAATATGTTTCTTTCGCATTTCCATACTAACTCAGTCACACTCCTTGCCAGCCGGTCCAGATCACCTCCAAAGCGAGAACGGAGTGTTGAGCACGAGGAGAGGAGATTGAGAAGCCCTAGTTACAGCAGGAGCCCTAAGCTGAAGAAGAGTCCTGCACCTCCATCCAAAGGGAGGAAACGCAGCCCAACACCTGATGAGAACAGCCCACGAGAGAGGAGTCCTTCCCCAATGGACCATGGACAGGCCACTCGGCGTGATAGGTCAGAGTACAGTGAGAGTCCCAGGGCAAATGAGAGTCCCAGGGCAAAGAGCAGAAGCCCTGTTAGCCCTGAAAGAGAGAGCCCCGCTGATAGGGGATATCGAAGTCCTGCAGCAAATGGTTACAGCCGCAGCCCCAGTCCTAGAGACGACAGGAGCCCTGTTGATGACGATGATGATCGTCGTTCTCCGAGGGGCAGCGATTAACCTTCGAGCGCTCAAAACTAATCAGTTACATCTTCAAGAATAATGCTCCCTTTTGTTTTGTCATGACTATTGTTTGTAGTACAATTACTATTTGTTTGGACTAGTGAAGAGCTTTCTTTGAACATTTTTCATTACTTGCTGTTTCCTTCCAGTATATTGGGTTGTTGGTAGTGTTTTGTGCAGGATGTGTTCTAGGAACGTTAACTGTTTCTTGGAACCTAATAAACTAGCACGATGTCTCGATTGTGGGAGCTAAATAGCATTTTGATCCCGCATCTATTGGACAGGTACATATTGCCGTTGAAGCTATAATGAATTATAATGGATTCCCCTCGATGTGGGAGAGTAATGTGCACCCAAAATACAATTGGAGCATTTGTTAATTAGCCACTGAGGACTGGTTTTCTGTGCAGGTACATATGGGTCCAGAAAATTTATTTCCTCCAAAATATCTTGATATATTAGAAATGGTTGTGAATTGTTTGCTATTGCAGCATTTTCAAAGACTCAAAAACTACATTTGGACCTATGAAAAAGTTGGACCAAAAAATAGACGATATAAGCTCGAGAAAATCCCTCTGCCCAAGGATTCTAACCCTTTTGAATTCATTCTGCCACAAAATAGCAATATGCCTCCCGACGGGTCGGGTTCATGATTATTTTTTCATTTTCCAATTAGATTACATAACCCATCATTGGCCTTGTTCGTGCTTTAATGTTTTCTTTTCCTTTATAATCTGCCTCTGTCCTAGAGTTTTAAGACATGTAGACCATCATAAGCCAGTCTTGAATTCCTTCACTGCAATATAACATCAGAATGTCGGATAGCTCGTGAGGCCAAAGCTTGGGAATAATCCATTTCCATTTGGTTGGAATCCCACAAGCCATTTACTTGGATGCTTTTTGTTAGCTCTTCAGATGTGTACGTTTTGTTGATGACACCATTGGGCAGGTGGATCTCACTGTTTCATGTTCAAGTTGAATGGCCAAAAAAGGCTTCCACTCCCATAGCCTATCAGGTGAAAGTGAAACTAGGGCTGCACATGGGCTATGTTTGGGCCTGACTTTGAGTGATTTTGAACAGGTCCGGCCCATAGCCCGAGACATTTAGGCTTTTAGATCCGAACTCGGCCGATGTGAAACCAATTTAAAAAGATCATTTTTTTCTGGGTAATTTAAAAAGGTTTGCTCCAAGCAAATATTCTACCAGGAGCAGGCCTAGATGACCACTTTGATCAAATATTTGTATTGGTTTTATTATGCCAAAATAGTTACCAATAACAATGCTTCAACTTGAATGGAAACTTTTTACAGATTACCCAACATTGTAAGAGAGAAAAAAGTATGAGCTTGTCTGGTAGAATATACATGAAATGAAGAAGTAACTAGAAATCAAGTAGTGGCATGAGAAGAACCACCTGGGACAAGTCCATAAAGAGAGCATAAGCAAGCGTACATATTGAGGAGCCAACCACTTTGTAATAGTGAAGAAAGACCCAACCTAGACAACAGCATCCAACGGGTCCTATACATGCGACTTTATGAAATATACGCCTTGATCAGATCTGCTTTGTCGCAGGTAAAACCTGTCCTTGGGCAAATAATTTTATCATCGTTCTTCCTGGCCATTTCGTCAATAGCCTGCCAGACACAAAAGAGGAGTTAGAATGACCAATCAAACATAAGTGCATCCATAAGGATTTCTCCCTACTTATTTACTTCTAGAATAATGCACACCTTAGTGCTGTAAACATAGCCATTGGGTAAGACTAGTGGTGGGTTCTCCGTATCCATTGGCTCTTTAGTGATGTAACAGACAAGCTTCGAGTGATGCTGCTTCGAGAACGGTAATGGCAATGCTAGTTTCCGGAAGCTCTCCTGTGAGAATGGGTCTTCTTTGGTGCAATCACCGTCAGAACAGTATCTAAATCAGGTCAAGGCAAAAGGAGAGCACTCTGATAGGCATGGCAACTGTTAGTCATATCAACTACTTACATACACATCTAAGAAACAGAGATCCTGATGTCATACCCCAGTGCCATGGAAAGTAACAAAAGGGATCCATGCTGTTCTTCGAGGTGTATGTTAATTATTATGACACTGGGGCCTACTAAATCACTGGTCAATAAAGAGACACAGGAAAAGGAAGCAATGTATTAGTAATAGGTCAGTGAATATGGATACGTTGTCTTGAGAGCAGACAACCCCGCTTGCAGATAAATATTCAGCAAGGGCTCAAGGTTCATTGCATATGACTTGCAGAATTCCTGTTTAAACTGTTCCACTAGATAGTCCCATTGCTTTGGTTCAAATAGAACCTGAAAAGCACAACAAAATAAATTATCCTATATTGCAACCAGGAAAGGAAAATGCAACCCTTAGAAGAACACTAAAACTTAAAACCCGTTGAAATAACCATTGGTTATGCAGTCGGAAAAGCTAATTCTTGGAAGGCCCCGTCCCAAAACAAAACTGGACCATAAATAGATAGCATCAAGTTAGACAGAAATAAAGTGAGTCCATGGCAGATGAAACCAAATTGTCTTCCTAGATTCCCATTTTAGAAACATAACTCAACTTGGATATCGGTGATCAAATACCAAGTTTGAATTGGCCAATTTTTCAAGTTCAGCTCCCAAAAGAAAATTGAAATACAAGAAAATCATGAGAAGTTGTGAAAGCCATTTTAAAAACTAAAACACGGTGTAGTAACAGCTGTTATAAGTTATTAGTTATAACCATTAATAACAACGCTATGAAAGTCTAGGGTTGCGTTCCACTACGTTATTTTGGTAAATTGCGTCTCTAAAATAATAGCCGTTAGCCTGTTATAAAACGGCCATTATTAACCGTTAACCCAATTTAATGGCCACTATTCTTTTACTTTAGTACACAAGGGACATTACGATAACATTTAATTAGTTCTTGTCATGTCAAATTTATAAGAAACCAAAAACAAAAAAGTGAAGTGACCCACCATTATAATGGTCCTTATGACCATTATAGTAGTGAATAATGGTCACACTCCACCAGCATTAGGCCTGTGGTTTTCATTATTAAACCTTGCCTGCGAAGACATTGATCAGATTGCCAAGTCCAACTCTCTCTCTCTCTCTCTCTCTATATATATATATAGAGAGAGAGAGAGAGAGAGAAAGAGAGAGAGAGAGAGAGAGCAGTTCAAATGAGTTTCCATCCGACCACCAAGCATCTAAACCATGAATATACAAAGTAACAGAGCACATAGAATTATAATTAAGTATGAAAGCCATTTGAAACCAGTCAAATCCATCTGCAGAAAAGCATAAATCTCTCTCTCACACACACACACACACAAAAGAAGAAGATGAGCTTTACCTTGTATGTTGCACATTCAGTATTACTCTTAAAGGCCAGTGCTGCCATGACGTGTTGCAGTTCTTTCATATGGGTAGCCCCCCACGGTGAAAGGTGCATCCGAGCATATGTAATAGCAGCTCGCGAGTCCTTTTCAGCTCGTACCAGCTCTATGAACTCTTGAAGTCTCAACTGAAATTCGAATTTGCTCTATCATCCAGGAAAAAAAGTGATCAGCAATTAAAATGTTTAGACGGAGCTAAAAATTCAGAAATATTGCAATGGATGCATAGTTAATCAAATATTGAGAAAATTGCCACATGGTTCACAACAATGGGAGGTTTCCCTTTTGTCACTTTTCAGGTGGGAGGTGCCTTAGAATGGTTCTTTTAACTAATACTTCTCAATTTAGCCTTTCGCAAAGCTGTAGATGAAGTGATCTCAATTGACTAGATAGAAAAGAAAATGGTACGGGTGCATGCAATATAGCATAAATAATTGAGCAGAGATGGTGTTTACTACACGTAAGTAATGGTATATAGCATAAATAATTAAGCAAGGATGGTTTTTCTTATGTTTACTACACGTAAGTAACACAAGTCAATACTCTTAAGGTCTAGAAATACTAGCTAGTGAACCTCACACATAAACAGGAGTAGAGCCAGGAATTTATTGTGGGGGGGGGGGGGGGGGTTGGTTTTAAGGGATGGGGTTTTGGGGTGTAGACCCCGATTTTTTTCCACAACTAAGTTTGTGGGTCATTTCGTATAATATATTTTTTTGAAGGGAGCAGTTGCCCCCTTGTCCAATGACTATGCCCTATTAAATAATTAAACAAAAGAGTTAAAAGATGTTTTTTTTTAAAAATTCAATGGGACAGCTGCCTCATGACTAATCCTCTATGGTTATAACGAGACTCCTTGGAGTTTGGTTACAACACAAAAGTCTTTTAACTCTAGTTAAAAATTTTAACCTTTAGAGTTAATTTTGTCATTTTTTTCCTTCTAAAATTCAAGGTTAGGTGGTTGAATCCTAAGGGTTAGGGAATCTTAATCACAATTAAGAGGTATTAAAAGGGACGTGGGTTGTAACCGGACTACAAGGAATCCGGTTATAATAGTAGAGGATTCTGAATCCTTAGTAAACTATATTTAAAAAAAAAATCAAAAGTTGAGGGGGCACCCACCTGAGATCGAATCATAGCCAATCACAATTGATCTCGGGGAGAGGTCAATCAAATTACAGGCCAACACGTGTCCCTTTTTAACTCCTATTAATTGTGGTTAAGATTCACTAACCCTTGAGGTTCAACAATATAACCTTAGTTTTTAGAAAAAATATTAAACTCTGGTCAAGGATTTTTAACCCTTAGGGTTAATATTTTTTAATATATTTTTCAAAAAATTAAAGTTATATTGTTTAACCCCAAGGGTTAGTGAATCTTAATCACAATTAATAGGGGTTAAAAGGGACACAGTGTTGGCCTCTGGGTGCGATTGAACTTCCTTGAGTTCAATCACAATTGACTTTTATTCGATCTCCACCCACCTCCATGCCCCATGCTATGGATATATATACATTTAAACACATAAAGGTTTTATGGTCTGCCATTCTTCACACAAAACACTTGGTATTTTGAACATGGCTCTACAAGAGGGAGAGCGAGTGAGGTATACTAAATAGTAAAATTCTTTACAACTTTGTTTTTGTCATTAAAATTTCTCTAGGCATGGCAACACTATTCATCAAAAGTTATTAGTATGTGATGAATAGATGCTGCAAAGTTCAATGTATCCAGTATTCCAAAAGTCTAGATGCTGTAAAGTGCAAAGTTCAAAATTCAAAGTATCTAGTATTCCAAAAGTCTAGATGCTGCAAACTTCTTAGGAAACTGTAAGCAACGGGTGTCCCCAACGCATCAGTCAACCATTCAAACATAAAGTCTACTAGAGAACAGATTTGACCGGCACCCGAAATATTACTAAAAATAATATATATCATATACTGTATATATTATTTGCAGGTTTTCATTGGCATTGATACTGACATTTCACTTCATAAATCATTAGTTCCCTTATCAGTAAAATGTGCAAACTACTTCTGCTTCTTTATATTCAATGTCTTTAAACTCAATTCTTTTACAAACTGATGCAGGTATAAATATTCATTCGAAAGAACACTAGCTGCGTCATATGGCAGGTGATTATGACAGAATTTTATAAACCAAAAGAATAGTTGAGGTGGTTGGGTCTGATGATGCAAGTGCAAGATAGTACTAGCCACAAGGACCGAAAATTTTAAAGGTCAAGAAAAAAATAAGGAAATGTTCTATATGAATGCGCATATTACATACAGAAATAAAAATGTATCACATATGCAAACTGCAATAACATCTATGAGATATGAACCGATATGAGTATGGTCATATGGACAAGGAATCCATAAATAACAATAATAGAATACAAAAAATGCCCCAACTACCAAGTACTAGTTACAATATTTAAGTCAATAAGCACAATTGAAATAAGTACAGACCCCGAATAACGGAACCATAAAGAAAATATGTCCAAAATCTTGTGGCCAAGGCCCAAGCTAAACTGTAAATGTAGATAGAAATTAATATCCAAAGCTCATAATCGCTTATCACCTGCCTGCTGCTTGAACTTGGAGATAACTGTTGAGTATTGGCAGATAAATCTTAGAGGAAGAGAAAGGATTAGGATTCATTGGAGAGTCCACCGAGGTAAGCAATACTGTGGATTATATTAAAGATGTATTGCAGCTGGTGAGGTTTTGTATAGGCATACTCATATGAGCACCAAAGAAGATACCAATCGATTGGCTACAGAGGGTGTATTGTATGTCCACAACTCTCTACATTCTCCTTTAGATATCAAATAAAAAAGACAATCTTAAATTCGTGTGGGGAGATTTTTTTTAAATTTAAGACATGTCGATGCCTGTCTGTCAAGAGATCTGTACTTCAAGGCAGAGGTTTACGCCTTGTCTAATGATGTGTAAGCCTGTAATATTTCTATTAAAGAATAGCCTCAAGGCAAAAATTGTATACCTCATCTCGAAACATATGCATTTGCTTAAAGGAAATCGCCTCTCAAATCATGGTCAGCATGAAAGGTTGTTCATCTGCCAGGCATTGCCTAGTCGTGCCTGCAAGTTGTGACGTTTACCAAAATGGCAAACTGATCTTGGTATCACTATACCTGAAGACTCATTTTCAAGCTGCTATCCCATAGAGCCTGCTGCTGCTGCAATCTAAGAGATTGAAACCAAAGGGGAATACATGCTTTGTAAGGTCCATAAGCTATAGTCCTTTGAAAAAATCACCAAATTTCACTTCTGATTAAAAGAAATAGTCCGGTGATCTGGAAACGAGTGCTGTACAGCCACCCAAGAAAATTTTGTGCTCACATTTGTCTATCTTAAATCATTAAACGAATTTCCTTCAATACATAAAGGTAGCCCCAACCCATCCTAGCATCTCAAGGTAGCTTGGCTTGCATTTGTTATAAAGGGCTGGTCCAACTCGTACTAATAGAATATTAGGCCTGGATATGCATTGTTTGCCACTGAGGAGAGTGACGGTGGAGAAGAAACTTTCTTTTGGGTAGATGGGTGAGTAACGCACCCTTGGGAAGGGCTGAAAACGGCTGTTAATACCCCATAGAGGCACCTGAATGGTTGGCAGAAGCTAGCAGGTTATAAAGTGCAAATATAACACTAGCAGGGATGGAGGAAGAACCTTCACTGATGACATAAAATGTTGCAGATGGTTGCATCGCCGACCCTTTGCAGACTGAACTCTCTTCTCTTTAGGCATGCATTTCATATGAAACACGCCTCCCTCACTGCTTCTACTCCCAACTCGAACTCAAAAGACTTCTTGTCAATGATCATTTTTTATATGTTTATATAAAGCATTTCCTAGGAAAGTATAAAGTAGTCTAGTCTCTATAAAAATGACCTTTCCTCAAGCCTCTTTCTGAGTAGATGAAAGCCTGGGAGGATCAATCCCTGCATCATATAAGGCCTTTCATCTCTACCTGCTCTTGATTTATTTGTCATTTTGTCTTAGCTGCTGTGGGAGTTCGACTAAATAGTGTTTAGCATAAGATGTAGGATGTTTTGGAGATATTTTTTTGGGAAGATAAATGGTGCGGCCAAATTCCTTTGAAGTAGGAGTTTAGAGTCATCTACAATTTAGCCTCGCAAAAAATGGGCTATAGTTGAAAAGAAAAATATTACTTCTTGATAGCAGGAGTAATGGCGTGTAATCCAGTTTTGGGAATACATGTAAATGAATGGGAATTTCTCCATTGTGAGCGTTTTGGATACAGATGTTATTTATGCATGAAAGAAGAGGAACTAGTGAAGCACCTCCTTGTCATTATGCAAGGAGAATATTTTTTGCCCTTTTTTTTTGGAGAAGGGGTGTGGGGGAGGTATCATTTCTTGTTTCGGTGTCCAACAGGTATTCCCCTCCCAAGTAGTGTTACAAATCTCGTTCTTGGGTTTTTATTGGCTGAAGTTTTTCTCAGGAGAATTTCAAATATAGTGTTTTTTTCGGGTATTTTTCGCCCAAATCTCGGCAATGATTAAAATTATAGAAAATAGTAATAAATATCTCTAATTTATAAATTCAGCAAACCACCAATATTGGATATTTTTCACAATGTTTTTAAAATATCACCTAAATCACGAGATATTTACGTGATAAAAAGAAAAAATTGTATTTTTCGCGAGACTTTTAAAATACCGTGATAAAAACGGAGTTTTAAACTTTAGATTTTTTTTTGGGTATTTCTCGCAAGAAATTACGTATCTCTCGGGAGATTTATAACAATGTTCCCAAGTTCCCTTTTGGATGGCCTATGGGAGCTGGAAATTATAGCTGTTGGGCAGCGTAAGAAGCAGGTGCTTCTCGGGGCTGTGACACCATTTTGAGTCTTGACGGAAAGACAAAGCGGCTTTATTACCCATGGATGGTCCAGTTTGGTCTTCTCGAGATTCCGTACATAGGGTGTAAAGCACATACTAGTACATTATTTTTGTTTTGGGGATTTGATCTCCAATCACACATATCTTATTTTTTATAATACAATTGATAATTGTAAAAAAAAAATGTAATTTTTTCAATATGATCAATTAGTCTAATAAAACAATTAGTACATGGAAATAAAATACATTGGATTAGCGAACTTTTCAACCCAGTTTCTCTAGGAAAATTAAAAGACATAGATCACAAGCTTGAGATAGATATTATAACATTTACCTTGGACCTCTTCAACCTGGACTTGTTCTCTGCACACCAAGCTAGAGCAGGAGCTGCCTCCCTATTATGAAGAGCATCAATAACCTTTTTTGCTTCATGGAAGACATCAAGGTCAACAAGATCCTGTAACAGAGACCAGTAGAATTCACAAGAAAAGTGGAAGGCATGCAACAAAAAAAATTGATCTTTTAAATACCAATAGTACATCAATCTGCAATTAATAGTTAACTATAAAAGTATATTAACTTAACAAATTTAATGGGTAAATCGGTTCTATGAAGAAAATCACAAATATTGGATTCTATAACGCTTCCTAATAACTATTATCTGAATTCTTCCCTATGGATAGAGAGAGATAATTCTTGCTTTAATCTAATATATATATGGTAAAAACTAATAATCAGAGCACCCCACGTAGAATTCATGAATAAAAATGTAATTGGCAAAGCATAAGTACCTGTATACTGTTGCTTTCTGCTAGCTTCATTGCAGTGTCATAGTACGACAATCGCAACATGTAGTCCACGAGAATCCGCTTCAGGCGCGTGTTGTCCCACTCATAAATATTCTCTGTGTCAGCTGCCTCTAAGTGATCTAGACGAGCCCTACACCTCTGTGCTTGCAAGTGCTCTGTCCTACTCCCTTCTTCCAACTAATTGATCACATAAGCAACAAAACTCTCGTTTAATCATTCACACACCAATTTGAACTCCATGCCTCTAATACCCACTAATCAGATAACTAAGTTCTTGAATCTTGATTTTTTTTCCTGGTTGCATTGAATCTTTACCAATTCAAATGCCATGACTCTAATACCTACTAATCAGATAACAGAGTTCTTGAATCTTGATATTTTATTTCCTGGTTGCATTCAATCTGTACCAATTTGAATGCCATGTTTCTAATACCCGCTAATCAGATAACAGAATTCTTGAATCATGATTTTTTTTTCCCCTGGTTGCATTGACTCTTTACCAATTTGAATGCCATGACTCTAAGACCCACTAATTAGATAACTGAGTTCTTAAATCTTGATTTAATTAAAAATAATAATAATTAAATATACAATACAAATTAGATATTATGCTTCCAATACCCACTAATCAGATACCTAAGTTCTTGAATTTTGATAATTCAAATTCAATTAGAAGTTAGGCTTGGAATACCCGCTAATCAGATGACTGGGTACTTGAATTTTGAGAAAAAAAATTCCAAATTCACGATGAGGAAAGTAAATAGGTCGTATACCTTTCTTTTGAGACCTTGTAATCTGGAAACAAAGGATGTGAGATGATGAACAGCTTCTTCTTGGGACATATCGGCATCGGCGGCATCGGCGACGCTGGAGATTACGGCAGACAACTCTTTCTCGGCGATCCGGTGGTTCGCCCTAATCGATTTCTTGAAATGCTCGAACGGCACCCTCAAGAACTGGTGCTCTAGCTTCAGCGACTCGGCCAAATGCGTCTGCCTCGACGACGGAAGCGAAGTGGCTCCGGCGGAATCGCCGCTAGGCTTCGACTGCATTTCCATATACCAAGAAGGAAAATAAAAAAAAATAAACAAGGATGAAATTTTGCTAACGTCAGAGACCGCACATACACATAAATAATTTGTATTAGATTAACGGTAGAAAATGAAGGATGGTAGTATACAGGATCCTCTCTCGCAAGTCGCAAACCTTTCTTGAAAGGAAAGTTCCTGAAATGCGACACGTGTCCATTACTACTGGGAATGGGATATCCTATAGCTGGGGTCAAGTATTTTCATGGGTACGCTTATCACTGCTCTATACTAAATTTAATGGGAACTAGTAAACGTACCCGGGTTCCTATTTTATAACCTAAGGGTAAGTCCTCATTGGTTCACACCCCAATTTTAAATACTTACCTATTGTGGTTAGTATTCACTCATCCTTACCTTTTGTTTGGTTGCTGAAAAAATAAGTAAGAACATGAAAAAGAAAAGAAAATCAGAAACACAGCAAAAAAAAGTATTAAAAATCCAAAATTTTATTTAGTTAAGCTTAATTAGGGTTAAGGGCTGTTAAAAGGGACACGAGGATAGGGGGTAAGATATGAAACGGACCCATGGGTCCGCTGAGGACTACTCAAATTTAATTACATTACATAGAATTTATTATTAATTTATTTATAATTTTTATGCATGGTAAGATTAAGAGCAATTACATTGAAGTGGATTTCATGCGGTTTCAGGTAGTTGTATTGCTTCTGGTTGATAAGATTGATAAGAATTCACTGTAAGTTCATTTGCTTTCGTGTGTGGTTTTCCAGCGAGTTGGTGGTCACGTGCCACGAATGTAGATCATAGTTACCAAGTATACGGGTATGAGTATAATATGATAATATCCGTTCCGAAAGTATGAGTGTTATATGGTCAAAAAAAAAAATAAAAGTTAAAAGAGAATTAAAAAATTATTAATAAATAAAATTATGATATTAACTAATAACAATTATTTAATACAGAATATATGTTTAACACGGTAAAAATACAACAAAAATATATTTTATGTTTTTAATACGTAATTCACGTTTAAATGAGTATTATACGACGATACAGGTATAATACGTAATACGACAAAAGTTTACAATCTTAAACGATGACTTCCCTAAAAATATTATATAAATATTATACGAATATAATACGGATGTGTTTGGTAACTATGATGTAGATATGTTAGGGAAAGTTATTTTATTAGGAGGGGGTTTCGAGTTTTAAATATATTTTTATGTGTGATTATGTGTTGTGAATCACTCATGTATTTGGCTCCGAACATGGAGTTTGTTTTTTTCAAGATAACATAGCGGAAAACAATTCATTCCATCTTGATGAAATCCTTCTTGATTAAAGTACGTGGTTTTTGTACGGATATAAGAAGGGTTCTCTTTGACATTTTAGTGGATATTTTTGTAATTTAGTTATATGTGTTTGATTAATCTAATTGAATGACTTGTTCTTCCGGATGGAAAGAAAGTTTATAGGATTTATTCACGAACGAGGCTGTGTTACATGATCAAGATTACATCCCCTAGTTCTTCTCAAGTTTTTCAAGTCTGGTTGCTAGTTTTGTATATGGATTTTTTTATAACTCTGTTAGTATAAATGTCTTATGCTTAAAGAGGGTTTGTTATGGGGAAACATAGCTTGCCCATCGGTAGTGTGCTAGTCACCATTCTATTGATCCGGGTTCCATTCCCGAGAGGGCGTGAGTGTTGTCATCTCCACCCGTTCATGACTTGGAACAGATACTAACCTACTAATCAGGGTTGCAGCCTAACTGCGTATTTCTCACAAAAAAAAAAGTGTTTGTTATGCACTTGGTGTTTTGATTCTAGGGAGTTATTGATGCTAGACCAAGGGGGAAACAAAAGCAAACAGCTCTAAACATTTCCAGGATAGAAAAAAAAAGGGTTTATATTTCATATATAAACCTCCAAACAGTAGAAGACAACATTAGGAAGAAGTAATAAAAGTAAGATAAGAGGAAGAGTACCTCTAAGGAGATCCCCGTACTATAAAAGGGCTGAAAACTGCAGCAAAATAGGCCCCACACCTGAAACCTGTGGTGGAGTGCAACTCTCAAAACAGTCCAATTTTTTTAAAAAAATTATCTATCTAGGTGAGGGGTTAGCACTCATGGGGGCGTTCAACCGCCACACCAAGACCCAAACTCGAGTCACACTTCCACAAAGGGGGACACACAACACAACCACCGGGACAGGCCCATATTGTGTTAAAAAAAAATAAAAAAAAATTAAAGGATAAAGCTTCTGCGACCCCCTTAGGGCCAAGACCGTGCTCTAAGAGCACGTCCTAAATTAAAATGTTATCTGAGAATGGGGTTATAGCTAGGGCTTCCCACTGTTGAAATGATTCTATTGCTGAAAGGTAAGATTACCCATTAGAATAGAAGGTATGCCAAACTTAACATTACTTCTACACGTTACCCACATCATCTTCTTTCTCTCTCATCTCCGGCCAATAAATGTTGGCAACCTCGACACACTAAAAAAACAAATCAAATATTGTTAATTTTCCTCATTCTCCTTTTATTTTTTGTTTATTTTCTAATTCAATGGCTGTTGAAGTACAGTAGAATTGCGGAGGGTGAAGTTTGTTGACTTTGTTCAGAGGGAGTGAGATGGGAGGGCACATACACAAAGAAGAGAAAGATCGTTTTTCCATCACCAATATATTCATTATCATTACTTTCTAAGAGTAAAAAAGAAGAAAAAGAAAAGATGTTAGGGTAATGAATATGGAGGTTAATTTCATCACACGCAAAGAAAATGATTTCGTTGGGTGGTGCTAAATGTTTAGAACTGATTTATCTCCAAATCTCTCCAATTTTCTTGAAAAATCTCTATTATCTATCAAAATCACTCTAATCCATCAATCTCCAAATTACAGTTGGGGTTGCTGGCAGAAAGAAGATGGTGTTTGGTGTGTAAAAGTAATTTTAAATATATTGGTGTGCTCATTGCAGAACCCTAATAAAAATGCTCTTGGCTTCCTCAAAAGGGCTATATTGCCTTTTTCGATCAAGCTTCTCTCGATATTGATTTTTGCTAGGTCTAAAGAGCTTGTGCATATACCGTAAACCCGGAGGTCTTGAGATCGAATCTGCGCCTCATTATTGGAGGTATGGGGTGGGGGTTTCCCAATTCCTCACGTGGGATTAGTCTGAGTCTGGCCCAGGATACCCAGGTTTTACTCTCTTCTCATTTTGAATTTTTTGAACTACAACAAAGACTTTAGTTAGTAACAGAATAACATCTCTCTCATCTCCTCACAGCATAGATAACCTTTCATTTGTACATCCCAAAAGATTGCGTACCATCTTCAGATATTCATTTTTGTTTCACAAGAAAAGAGGAAAAATTCTTTACGCAATCTGCTACTATTATACACATGGTGAAGAATAGTTTCATGATACAAGATATAAGATGTGATCCATCAAATCACATGTCCAAGACCCAACTCATCTTCAATGTCGTCGCCATCTTCAAACAGCTTTAGAAACCGAGCCTGATCCTGTTCCCTCTTCTTCCTCTGCCAGTATCTATATGCAGCTATAGCTCCAATAATTGATACAGTTGAAACTAGAACACTAATTAGTATCATGGAAACCAAATTCATTCCCTTTCCAGTAGCTGCTCCTTTATGTGGGCCAGAAGTATGATCAGAACCTGTAAGCATGTGGTGTTAATACAATATATATATATATAACTAAATAAGCATGTAGTTCAAATTGAAACGCACACACAAAATGTTGAAAGTGTTTTACATCCTTCAAGCTCTACCATACGCATGGCCTCCCTATAGATTGATTCTAATCGTTCAATGAAGTGATTAACAGGTGACAATCAAAAAGTCATACAATTATAATTCTAAAATCCCTAGCAATCTAATTTACCAACTTATCTTGAAGTCATTAACCACTTCGTTTTAGAAATTCAAGCTGTTCACTTTTATTCAAATTATTAACCACTTCATTTAAGCGGTTTCCAGCTTTTGCTCGTATGGCTTTTGTATGAACGATCAATTTAGCCCTGTCAATATGACTTCATTGTGGCTCATTCAAAAGGTCATATGTTGTGTGGATTCTTTAAGACAACAAGCATGTCCCGTGTCAAACATGTGGACACAGACTCGAACATTGCTGTTGTGACTTGTGACACCTAGAAGAAGAATTTGTGCATTTTGGACATGGGCATGCCTGATACCCATAAACTTAAGTATTTATTTTACAAAAAAATGATATACAATGGCATATAATTAGCATAAATTTCAGCAAATTCTTTTTAACTCATCATCAGAAAAAAGCCTATTAGGAAAGAAGAAAACAATCACCATTCATTTGTTTTTAACAAAAACACAAAATAAAACTACAAAAAGGAGTGGAAAGAATTACCGAACCTTGTAACTATAAAGATGTGGGGGAGGAGGGAGAGAGAGAGAGGTCAACAAGTTGAATTCGGGCCACAAAAACATCATTTAAATTAATCATCTTTAGGGTTCGCATTACATTTAAAGTTAATATATATTCATAATTTCATCAGTTTATTTGCTTTAATCATGTCCTATTTATATTATTTGATGAACTATAGTTTGTAACAGTGTTACAAATCTTGTTCTTGGGTTTTTATCTACTGAAATTTTCTCGGAAGATTTTAAAACCTAAAGTTTTTTTTCATGTATTTCTCACCTTAATCTCGGCAATGATTAAAAAATAAATAAAATTACATAAAATAGCAATAAATATCATCAATTTATAAATTCATCAAATCGGCAATATTGGGTATTTCTTGCGGTTAAAATATCGGCTAAATCTCGCGATATTTACGTAGTAAAAAGAGAAAATCATATTTCTTGTGAGATTTTCAAAATCTCACAATAGCAATTAAGTTTTAAACTTTAGATGTTTTTCTCGGTATTAAAATTAGGTATTTTTCGGGAGATTTGTAACATTGGTTTGTAATACATTACTTAGTATTGTTTGCAATAATTTTTTTTACTACATATATATATATATATATATATATAGTATCATTCATATAACATTTAAAGTATAAATTTTTTCAAAATTAAAGTATCATTTCGTGTTCTCGAATCTTTTTTTGTGTCAATGTGGGGGGGGGGGGGGGGGCACCATGTTCGACACCCCGTATATGAGTCTGACATTGACAACCATGTCTGTGTTTGTGCAACATAGCTATAGTTTTGATTAATAGCAGGAAGCATGGTTAGATTAAAATGCACTGTGATAAATTAACATATGGAGGAAAACTCACCAGCATCCAGAGATACACACTGAGGACACATAAATGTAGCATTGAACTCCTTGTCCTTGAAACGAACATATTTACCACTAGGAGCCGTAAAATCAGAACGACAAAGCTCCCACTCATCAAATACATCATCTGAGGTTACACTGTCCTTTTCGTACAATCCACACCGCTTACATTTCTTATCTGCAAGCTCTGTCAGAGGCTGGAAACAATAAAATTGCAGAGTCAGCTGTCCTGAATAGAACTTTTTCAGTAATCAATTAGCTGTAAGGTGAAACATCACCCAGATAGTTACAAAGATCTAAAGAGTCAACTTTGGTTGATTGAGGAATTAGTATTTAATTGCAAATTGATGAACCAGAGATAAGACCTCCAGAAGAAGCTCACAAATACAGAAATGCTTGCAGTTGGGAGAGCAAAATCGTCCAAAGTTGAAGCTGTAAGCTAAGTGATCATCCAAGATCGTAGATATAAAGGGATTCGCTTGACATAGTACATTACGGCAATTCCTTCCCAATCATGTTTGGCCGGAACCGTTAGTTTAACTCCTTACATATTTACATCTTAATTAGTATTTTTGTTTTTTTAATTTTTACCTAACAAAGAATGCCACAACCAAGATATTCAGAGGCATACTCAACCATTTAAGAGGTCCCTGCATACAGGGATAGTTAAATAAGGTGCATATACTTTTATCAAACCCAACAACATCCATAAACAATACTAATGGCAAGCCATGTAATACTATGTTTGACACAAATAGCAGCTAAAAATAGTATCAGTTCCAAAATTTCCTATGAATTTACTTGCTACAAACCTGCCAAGATTCTTCACCCTTGAAAGTATATAATGTGTGGGTCTCCTTCACATCCGGCAAAATTGTCATGTTCGCTCCTTGACATTTAAAATAAACAGTTGGCTTGGCTTTTAGCCACTCGTGGGTTTTATAAATTTGAATGGACTCAAGTGTAACAACATCTGATGATAAGATTCCTGCAAAAGAGATGAAATCAGCACTTGGACCTTCTGGAAGAATAACTAATGCTACGATCAACATAGAGCACAACTTTGGGGAACAAAGCATTATGAAAGCATTTAAATTTGAAGAATATTAGTTAATATCATAAACTCAATAAGGCAGAACAAAACCATGAACAAAAAATACATATAATTTTTTTTTTCAAATGAAATTCAGCAAACATAGGTTCCTCTATATTAGGGCTGTCAACGGATCGGATTCGGACCGGATCTACCTAGATCCGAATCCGATCAGATTAAGAATCCGACTGATCCGAATCCGATCCGAGATCCGTCGGATCATGAAGTAACCGATTTGAATCCGATCCGATTATATATCGTCCGATCCGAATCCGAATCCGATCCGATCCGAGTAAGGTTATTTTTTAAAAAAAAAATCTATTTTAATAATAAAAAATCTAATAATACCTTAATTAATACTAATTAATGTTAATTTTTTTAAAAATTAATATTTTATACATAGAAAATCTAAATAATATATTTAAAATAATTAAAAATTATTATTATTATCGGATCGGATTTTAATCGGATCGGATCACCCTATATCCAAATCCGATCTGATTATAATCGGATTCCACCGATCCGATCCGAATCCAATCCGACGGATCACATATAGGGTCCAAAGTCCGGCTAATCGGATCGGATCCGGATCATGATCCGGTCCATTGACAGCCCTACTCTATATATTGGACAACAATCCTGTGATGGAGTTTTGTTTGTATACTTTAGCTTTCCAATCAAACTCATTTCAGAATAGAAACCACCAACTCATAACCCACAAGCATATCAAAAAGAAGAAAGAAAAAGAGAAGAGAAGACGCTTCATTTAATCCCCTCAAAGTAAGTTACAATAAATACTTCGGACCGTATCTCCCCAAACATGAACTGAAACTCCATAATCAAAATCGACGCTCACAAAAACATTATGATACTCAAGAAACCAACATTACCATTTATAGATAATGCAAAGACATGGAGAAGGCAATTACAACAAACCCACATACCGCGTACGATACGTAATTCCCCAAATTCAGCTACTTACACTTTATCTTGTAATGGCTCAGCAAATTTCTAAACACCCCTCAAACAGAAGATTAATCCATTCATTCAATATGGCCCATTCTTGCTCTTTCACCTAAATAACACAATAGCCATTCAAAGATAAAAACCCTAATCAATGATGCATTGGAACGTGTTCACGGCTCATCCTCCTTACCAACAATCCCCTTAGCTTAGATTATATCGTAATTTTTGTTAATCTGGCACATTCTTGCTCTTCCACCTAAATAACACAATACCCAATCAAAGATAAAAACCCTAATCAATGCCTTTGAAACGTATTCACGGATGATCCTCCATAGTCCATACCAACCATCCCCTTAGCTTACATAAAACCCTAATCTTTGTTTATCTGCATATGTTCCTTCGTGACTTTTTGATAAATTTACTTGAATTAGATGGTTTTGATCCACAAAAGCAGGGGAAAAGGAATACCAATATGAGTAGCAATCAGAAAGCCTAATATTGGGAGTAGATTACCTGGAAGACAGCTCAGAAAGATCGAATAGATGAGAAGAACAGCAGCAGCTTTCGAATTTAACATAATCCAAATCATCGTTGCGATTGCTCCTCAGAATCAGATGACGTGCCTTTGAGATGAGAATTTCGGATGCTATGCAAAAACAAATCTCTGAAAATTCTTTGCGTTTGTGCAAGAACGCGGGAGGCTGCTGATTCGTTCTGAATTCTGATTGCGCGTTCTTCAAATGGAGTCGCGTCTTAGATACGCACAGTGCGCACTTCGCACCGATTCATGTAACCGACTTGTTAGGTCGTTGGTGTATAACCATCTCCGGGTTTGTGAATGCCAAATGGCATCCATCTGGACCGTCCATGACAAACGCTTTTCATAATGCTTTTCTTAAGTCTGGGATTGTTCCCAAATACTCGAGTTTTAAAAACGCTTTTCATAATGCCCCCACACAAGTTTGCATAGCAAAAATTAATTTTGGACCATTTAATTCAAATCATTTATAGAAAAGATAATTGTACTCATCAAAGAAGAGTCTCCCGACATTTTATTACTCGCCGTTTTGATAGAAATTTTCACAAGAGAGCCCGATCCACTAAACTAGTGATAACGATCGGAAAAGAATTTAATCAACAGAATAAAAACACTCATTTTTAGATTAAGATCATTACATATATGATTAACTTAAAGAAAAAAGTTTATAATAATTGTATTTATGATTTTAAATCTTAGATCTCATTATAGATGGTTTTACATTTGTCTTTTTAAAAAAAAAATTATGGTTTATAGTGTACGGTCAATACTCAACAAGTCGGGTTGATACTTTATATCGATAGTAATTGTGTTTCAAGGTTGAAGACGGTATGTATCGATACAAAGTGTATCAACCACATATATTAATAGGTATCGATATCTGGTATATCGATATGGGTATCAAGAAGGTGTATTGACTGTATCGATCATGTGCATAAAAACTTTGTTAAAACTCAGATTTTTTTGCAGATTTTTCATTTTTTTTTAAAGAACAGTCCTATTAAATTTGTATTAAAACATTCATTAATGCTATGTTTGGTTGTTGAGAGAATAGGTGAAAACTTGGAAAAGAAAAGAAAATTTTGGATTTCTAATATAATTTTTAATTGTGCTTTATCCAATTTTCTTTTCTTTTCCATGTTTTCACTTATTTTTTCGACAACCAAACATAAAGTAAAGGAAAAAAGAGTGAAAATCTTCATGAGATGGGAATACGAGGAGAGTGAGAAGTTTCTCCTATCCCATTCACATAATAAATCCCTCTTTTCCTCCTCTTCTTCTATCAAAACTAGAAGAAACTCTTTTTTAAAGTGTAAGTGATAGTAGAGGGGTACTTAAGACTTTTCATAAATGCCGAATTATGAAAAATGCTTATAAGCCTATTTAGGGAAGAGTTTTTGAAAATTGGATAGTTTGAGAACATACCAAAATTTAAAGGGCAATTATGAAAAATTCTCTGTTTTAGTTCTATATTGTTGTAGTTTTATAATGAGAAATATTTAACTTATTGTCGCATTTGATTATAGTCAAATGTGCGGTTCTCATTAGTTCATACCTTTCTTTTTAACATTTATCACCAGCGGTTAAGATTCATTCACTCTTAGGGTTAAGCAACTAACATTGATTTTTAAAAAGAAAAAGAAAATAAAAAATACTATCCTTAATTTTCTTAAGCTTAACCATAGTTAAAGGGGTGATAAAAGGGACACTAAGTAGTCAAATGTGTGGTGGGATAATCACTTCCCTTTTATAATAGTTAGATACAGGACTCACGCTTGGGAATCCTCCGTGGTGAAAACAATTGAAACACGAAAAGAAGTGTTTGGAGTGACGCCAACTTGAATATTCTGTTGATGGCTGGCCCGGGCCTGGTTTGGTGCTCGGTTATTAATCAAGCCAGGCCAATGAGCCCAATTATTAATTAGGTTGGATCGGAATAAAATGACCGATTTAATAAAACAACAATGTATAAGCAGATAGGGCCGGGCCAAGCCCCGTGAGAGTATACAATGAGCCAACAAGGCGATCATTCCACGCCCGACGATTTAACCCTTTAGATATTGTCAGGATGTCTTCCCTACGAGATAGGAGCACAACTAATATTGAACTCTGCGAGAGTTCAATCGCACTCGCAGGTCAGCACGTGTCCTTTTCGGACCGTGAGTAAAGGGCAATTTTGAAAGACCCGCACAAAATTTTAGTGGGACTTACCTCAGGTTGCGGGCTCTTGTCGCACCCTTGGGGATTAGTCCGGACCCAAAGGTTTGGGGACAACTCCAGTTACCAAAAAAAAAAAAACTTTTTTTTATGTGTGTATCGTAATATGGTCAAACCCAGTTTGTAGTGTTGGTATTCTAGTGTTGGTATCCCTTTTTCTTTTAAGTTAGGGTTGGTATCCGTTCATTAAAATTTTAGTAGGACTAGAGCATATGAGTACATGTTTATTCACACTTACTCATATAAGCATGTGTTAAATACTTTTTCTTAAAAACAAAGATTATATAGTTGAATTTCAAGGGTTAGTTAATCTTAACCACAGTTAATAGGGGATAAAAAGGACATGTGTTGATCTTTGGATGCGATTGTACTCTCCCAAGTCCAATCGCAATTGGCTGTGATTCGATCTCTTTTAGGGGTGGATTCGGTTTTAAGTCCTTGCCCATAACTCTTAACCATTTAACTTTTGGTGAACCCATGAGATCTAAAGATTGATTATTGGGAAAAAAATAATAGATGTTTTTCTTGGGACATAGTTGGAGGGCCACTCACCTTAATTACTATCCTAACTATATATATATATACTAGTGGGCCGCACATGCGATACTAGTTGGCCACACGTGTGAGGGAGGGGAGGGGGAGAGAGATTGGGAAGAGGGACCATAGTGAAGGGAATTTTGAGAGAAAAAAATTAAAGAATAGTTTGATTATAGAAACTTAAGAGACATTTTGGGTAAAAAAATTTGTTCATAACACGTTAGTTATAGAAACATGACATAGAGATATTTTGAGAATAAAAAAGCTTTAAGGGTATTTTGGGTAAAAAATAAATTTGAGGGCATTTTGGGTATATAAATTTAAGAGACGTTTTAGAAATAAAAAATGAAATATGAACAAACTTGCATAGCATTTTGGGTTAAAAAATTTGTGAGGAACATTTTGGATATAGAAATTTGACTTAGGGACATTTTGGAAACTAAAAAAAATATTCGGGACATTCTGACTATAGGAAAAAAATTGAGAGTATTTTGGGAATAGAAACCTGACTTAAGACATTCTGACATATTTTTTTTTAATAATAAAAAAACATAATCCAACCAGACCAGTCAAACTGGGAACTAATCATTATGAAAACATTACTTATATATTAATAAAAGATAATTTTTGAATCAAATTAATTTCAATCAACATTTTAAGTCCATATATTTTTTGGTAAAAAAGTTTCCTATATTAATAAAAGCTAAAATTAATATAGGTTAATTTTTTTAAACTAAAATTTAATTTATTTTTTAAAATATCATTCTCTTTATATATTAGCAAATATATAGTTTTGGAATTAAGCTAAAATTCAAACAACCTTTTAAAGTACTATTGTCTTTATATATGAGTAAATTGTAGTTTTTAATGAAGTAAAATTTATTTTGAACCCCTGTGTAAATGACATTTTTGGATTAAACTAAAATTTAATAAATGTTTGAACCTTGAGTAAAGGTCAGTTTTGAAATTAACTCAAATCCATTCAACATTTTGAATTAATAAGATGAAGGGTAGTTTTGGAATTCAAGAAAATTTAATCGATGTTTTGAATACGTCCATCCTCTTTATATAAGTAAATATATGTGTGCGTATGAAGGGGGGGGGGGAGCTAACTATTATGCAATGTGTGAATTTTTTTAACGATCACATAAGACATGTTCGAATGATGTTTTAGTAATTATGGAGGGAATGCAAGACAATTTTATAAAATCAAAATTTTAATCCAAAATAATAAAAATGTCACTCATGCCACTCTTATTACAAATGTGCCACTCAAAAAATGTTACACAAACTTAATAATTTTCATGTACAAGATGAAGAAACTTGAGGTCTTCTCCGACAGTAACTGATGGGGAGGCTGTTTGCACCACTACAAAAGTGTCACATATCTTTGCATGTTAACTACAGTGAGGTAAATAAAAATCAAAACTATGATGATTTACAGAAAAATCGATGACACTCTCAACGGGAATGCTGAGGGTCTCTCCACAAGCTGCTTCTAAGAATCTCATATATAAAACCATAAAATTGTTATTTGAGAGTGACATGTATACTGCTTCACGGAGCACTGATTAGATGGTCCACCACCTTACTAAGAAGGCAGCCTGTGTAACATGGACCCCTGTTTGTCGTAGTTATAATAGTACAGGGACTTTCCTTGTTTCCTTGGTGGGTGTTTGGTAACAAGTTTGAGTGCGTGTTTATTCACGTAATTAGAGGAAGAATAGTTCCTCCAGAGATTTTTGAGAGGCAGAAAGGCCATCTGAACTATAGTTAATAAACTTTAATTTCTGTGGCAAAATTTTTTCAATTTTTTTTAAAACAAGGTTTGATGCTTTCCCCAGCTTATTCTCCAAAAAAAAAAAAAAGTTTGATGCTTTATTTTTAAGGTTAATGAATCTTAACCACGGTTAAATGGTAAAAGAAGGGGACACATGGCACTGAGATGGTAAATTCATGCATTAATCCTAAGAGTTAATGAATCTTAACCACAGTTAAAAAGAGTACGGAATGGTAAATTACATGCATTAACCTTAAGAGTTAATGAATCTTAATCACAGTTAAAAAGAGTAAGAAGGGACACATGGCACCCAAGACGGCAAATTACCTCGACCTGAGGTGGTGATTATTTTCCTTATGAGAAACAAGGTTCAAATAACTCATAAAGGTTGGGATTGGAGATATAAGGAGTCCGGATCTGGTTAAGAACTTTTAACCCATAGGGTTAATGATCTTTTCTTAAAACAAAGATTAGATTATCGAATCTAATGGATTAGTAAATCTTAATCACAGTCAATAAGGGTTAAAAAAGACACGTGTTGACCTGTAGGTGTAATTGAACTCAAGAAGAGTTCAATCGTGATTGAATATGATCCTAAAGGTTGGGAGTATACGCCACCATTGGCACCAGTGGCAGTGTGTATCCCCACTTGGGTGGTTTGAGATTGTTTCTCACGGGTTGGTGTGGTTGAGAAACTATATTTGGCCAAGCTAACATGCTAGACTCTCTATTAGGGATGTCAACGAGCCAAGTTAAGCCGAGCTGGGCACTGCTCGAGCTCGGCTCGTTGGAATTTTACAGAGGCTCGAGCTCAGCTTGTTCACATATCATTGAGCTTGAGCTCGGCTCAATAATTTTTTTTTTTTTTAAATACATTGATAAGCACTAAATTCAATTAAAAAAAATTAAAAAGACATTTTTTTCTTTGGGATATCATGTGACTCACGTGAAAGCCTGAGTTAAAACTTAAACAAAAATAATTATGTTAATGTATACTATATAAGTTTTACCGAAAAAATGTATACTAAATATATAATATAAATTTAATTTTTAAGGGATATTATTATAAAATTAATCGAACCGAGCTGAGCTGAGCCACCTATTGTTCAGGCTAGGCTCATTTATTTTTCGAGCTCACTTTTAAGGCTCGGCTCGGCTGAACTCAACGAGCCCAAAGTAAAAGTAAAAGCTCAAGCTCGTTTTTTTTCGAGTCGAGTCGAGCTGGCTTGGCTCATTGACACCCCTACTCTCTACTCTCTATTGAGGGAGGTCTGGCGATCCAATCCCCTCTAGTGATGAGTCCGCAAGAGCTCCAATCCCCAAACTAACAATTAAGTGATACCTGAAGCAAAAAAAGAATGCTAGCCTCTAACTTTTAATTAATGAACAAATATAAACACTATTAATTGGGTTGATGACATAATAAAAAAAAATTAGGTTCCCCCACACCATCACCAATACACTGCCCTGCCAACTCATCAATCCTTACCATTCATTCGTTACATCATAGTAATGGCCCTAGAAGATCATCCACGTTGATCCTAACCCTCCACCCGTTAACCGCAATTTTTTTAGCAAGCCCAATTCTAGTTTGTGCATTGGATTAGGCCTTGGATTGTCTCTGGCGAAGCGAAAGGCCTTGTCTCAGGTTCCGTAGAATGGGGGACAAGTGGTGGAGAAGTCAAAATCATGGGCCCATGATTTTGACTTCTCTACACTAAATAAGACATGTGGCGGTAAGTGTGTGAGGATAATGGGGAGAGATCAAATGGGGAGAAGTCAAAATCATGGGAAGATTATGGAATGACTTCTCCCATTTTTCTGTCGCACAATGTATGGAACCTTGAGAGCCCTTTCTAGCTTCACCAGAGGCAATCTAAGGCCATTTGATTAAGATCGCCGAATCAGTATGGCCAGTGCACAACATAATGAATCATCAGATTTCCTTACATTGTACAAACCCATCTCATCGTGATCGTCCACGTGTACTGTCCATATTTGCATATAGATTAACATGATTTTCTACTCTCCTAAGTCTAAACAACATTCAACCACCATCAATTCCCAAACAAAGCCATCACATCATATGAACACATGCAAGCATGATTCCAAATTCCTAATCCCTTCCCAACAAAGCTTCCAAACCCCTTTTATCACATGAAAAATCTTATTCCTCTCTCATTACTTTCTCATTTGTTGATTTGAGTAACATGGGCTACTGTAGAGCTGCCTCAAAAGGCTTGGGCTGGGATAAAAGCTTAAACACTGGGGCCATTTCTCTTTTCCCTTCAAAGCAATTACAAAGCTTGCTTCTTGCTTCCTCGAAAGCAACTTGGCTTATTAGTTCACTTAAAAGCAAAATAGCTCAACCCACACTTGCAATGCAGTGTTCATAGACAACACATGGACCCACTCTCTCATTTTGATTCGAACCCATGCCTATAAGGGCTCGACCCTTTTAATATTCAATGCTTTCCTATGTCTCGAACCTATGGTTAAACTACAGGGCTCAAGCACCTTTCCCCTACTATAGTGGTTTCCTTTTCTTACATTTCTTTTATGGATGGAAGTATGATATCAATGTGGCTGCCCCTATGTCCTATCGCTGGGATATCGTGTTGGCCGAATTCAATTTATGCGTAGAAAACAGCATAGACCAATACAATTAAACTAAACTAGCGGGTGGTACGTGCGATGCATGTGAGAGCAAGGGGAAGGAGTTAGTCACGGTTAATAAGAGTTAAAAGGGACACATGTTAACCCGTGGGTGTGATTGAACTCGCTAGTGGCACGTGCGAAGCACGTGAGAGCGAGGGGAATGAGTTAACCACAATTAATTTGAGTTAAAGAAGACGTGTGTTAACCCGCGGGTGCGATTGAACTCTCCCCGAGTTCAATCGCGATAGACTGTGATTCTAAATAGATAGATGAGCAAGGGTTAGTTGGGGAATTAACGTAAAACAATAAAATCAAAGGTAAGAGGTAGTTTGAGAATTAAAGTAAAACATTAAATCAACGTTTTGTTTTTGTATAAGGGTAGTTTGAGAATTTTGGAAAAATCATCTACGCATGCCTCTCGCATTATAATAGTAAAGATAACATACTTGACATGTTTACAGGTATGTAGAAATTCTCATCGGCGGGTCTTTAACTCTCTTATGCTCGGGGCTGGATAGCAAGTTTTTGTTTCTCTTAAGAGAAAGAATATATTTTATTTCTGTTAAGGAGTGAGTTGATACCTCTCCATGTTTGTAGGATTCCAGAATCCTAATCATAGAGAATTTTGGATCTGAATAATCAATAGTCTTTATACTCTCAAATAATGACATGCTAGTACCATAATGATCACCATTGCATGGTCAAACTCTTACAGACATGCTTCGATTAAACAAAAAAATTAATCCAAAATTTTGATAAATCAAATAATCATTATGCAACCACAAGTTCTAACATATATCTAACATATTAGCTAGGCTAAACCGCTCGCTTCAAGGCCAACAAAACAATAGCTACTAAGCTCGGAGGCCCGGGTCGATTGTCTTCAAAATCCCCACCACCTAACAGATTTGTGTGGGTGTCATTGTTGAAACACCATTTAATTATCAAGATATGTTCACGCACAGCACAACCTTTCCTCTTTTGCTAAGGGACATGCTGGTGAAACTGTAAGCGTATGGTCCATAGCAGAAAGAATCAAAGACTTTCATTTTTGTGTCAGAGATAAGAGTCTGGAGAAAGGAGTGAAGTAAAGTATACGTAGCATATACATGGAGTCTAACCCAAGTAACAATGTCCTCTCATTTTATGGATCCTGTAAAGGATAAACAACGGACTTCTTTTGTTTTTTTCTTCATTGTTCAAAATATATGAGGAATGAAAGAGATGATTGACATGTGATTGTATACTTGTATCCCATCATGGGTGGATTCGAATTCGAGTTGTTGAGGTGTCGTGGTTGATATGCCTATTAATTATTACTAATAAACTAACCTCAGATAAATGAACATCGGCTGGTTTGTGGTAGGATTCTAATCCCTTGAGTGACTGTGTCGGGGTTGATAGGCCGCCCATCATGTATAGCCTACTTTTAAGTCGGGCGCAGTAACAATAGGGGCCTTATCATAAAAATAAATTAAAAAAAATCTTAAGTAAATGATGATTTGGATCCAACAACAACAATATTTTTTTACTTGGTGTCGGATTTAGTATCTCATGACCCAACGTATTAGATGGCCTTATTGCTTGTCATATTGATCTCGCAGCAACCAAGCTGTTTGATCTTTTCCCCTTACTTACAAATGACGCAGCTGTTTGTTTATGGGACCATTCTAGGGTTTCAATGTCACGATACTAAAAGATCTTAAATCGTTGGATTGGGGATTTGGGGGCCATGCATACTGTATAGCATGAAAATCCCTCAAAAACATGGAAGTCTATCTCAAAAGGTCAAATGTGTAGAATAAAATGGTAGGATATGTTGCACCTAGCGCACAAACTGGTAAGACTATAAGTTGAAGGGAAATGAGGACAAGAACAGTAATTTTGAGCTGAGAAGGTTTTGAAATTAAAAGGCACCAAACTGCACGTGCTCGCTCACATCACTCTTTTTCACGTGGGGTACCTTTGACACCACATAAAAGTGTCTTGTTCTTATAATATCAGCAAACTTAATTATTTTGTCCTAATTTTTTGACCTTTTTACGAAAATACCAGTGAACATATGTTTAATGCTCTCGCGCTCCTCGGCTTGTTTTTTCATGACTTTTAAAAATAAGCCTTTTAATGTAACAGTTCAGTTACTAATTCATAGTGCAATTGACAGAATTACCCTTAATATATAAATGCCCTTAAAGATGAACATTTGTCGGATTTCTATTCAAAATATTGGGTGTGATTTCAACACTAGGATTAGGGGTGTCAAAGGGCTTGGTTCTCTGCTGCTTGTCTAGGCTGGGGGCGGGCCTAGAACTTAGGCTAGGGCTTGTGCCTTGTTACACTATCTTTTCAATCGAGCTTGGCCCAGTTCTGCCCTATTATTTATTATTTTTAACTAAAATTAGCATAGCATACTCTTGATTCGAAAACCTAATTGGCTCGACGCAATTAACAATCGATTAGACCGATTATTAATTGGGCTTAACTGGAATCGGGTCGGGCCAACCAAAACTTGACCCATTGAAAATCCTAATTAGGAGGGAGTTGGTGCAAGTTAATGGTTTTAAAAGGTCAGGACAAAAATCCAGTTAAGCATAATAGACGAGAATAGGCAATCGTGACTGAACAATATTCATGTGGTAGATCACCAATAGTTGAAATAAGGCACTCACAAAGAAGAGCAAGGTGAGATTGTGTGTTATGGGTCCTCGGGTCCTCCAATACATGTTTTCTCTTATACCACTTCATAATCTCTAATTGTTCGTATGCTTACTCCCTAAAACTCCTTAGACCTCGTTCACTTTTCTAGCCAAAATCATCAAATGGGTCTAATAATTTTTTTTAATGTATGGGCCCTTGGCCATGTCTCTTTAAAAGAATGTGAATGATAAAGATAATGTAATTTGGATAGAGAGCCCATGAATTAGAGGATCCAGATCAATGGGCTTGCCAAATAAGTTAGATGCCGTCTTTCTTAAACCTCCATGGAGGATAGATGAATGATAGCTATACTTGAAGGACACGTGTTGTTTCTTGCAACTAAGTTAAGTAACAACTCTTACCAACATCTTTGACCTTCGGGAAGGCATCAACCTTATACATGGCCTTACGATTTTGCAGAGACCTATGTGTTTGGTAAATAATTATTTATGCTTGTTTACTACGACCCCTTTATGAGGAGACATCCCCTTTCTTCCGAAGTTATGTGACTATTTTACTCAGTTTTTTTTAGAGAGTTATCTCAAGTCCCCAGAGTTGTTTTTTAGAGAGTTATCTCGAGTCCCCAGAGTTGTCTAACTGATTGTTTGTAAAGGTATGACATGTCGCTTCTTTAGTGAGTAGAGCATTCATAGCAGGGGCATTCTCGGAATTATCGGTAGATTATAAGTGAAATTTAAAAATCACCGATCACGGTCCGCTCAAAAGGAGGAGGGCCACCCTTCGTAATATGTGAAAGACCGAGGGGCCTACTTTGAAGTATATTAATTCAAACCTTTTGTTCTTTTTCCATTTTTTAAATTGGAAAAGCGCTGATATATTGCTATCCAACGGTCGGGAATGAAGATAAACGGATCTCTAACGTCGTTAACGTTAATCGTCAAACGCGGTTCTTTGATTTTTAAACGTCTCCTAACGGCACTAATTTAATTTCGTTTTCTCAGGGTCTCTTCTCATTTCTTCTCCATCTGCAACTCTTCTTTATTTTAACCTAAAAAAATCACGAATTCATCGAAACGAGTTCTCTGTCTGCTTGAAATCATCGCCATTGTTTCTGGAATCTTTGCTTACTGAGATTAATAATCTGCTTGGATTTTTCTTCTGCATTTGAAGTTCTCGATCGGCCGTCCGTTCGATTTACTGTAAGTTTTTAGCTCGATTTCACTGTCTCATTTGTTCTGATTTTCTTCGTAGATCGAATTACCGATCGGTCATTTTCGATCCGATCTGTGAGGTTTCACTGCATTTATTTGTTTTTTCTAGGGTTTTCTTTTTATTGTTTCAGATTTGATAATTAAATTCTAATACTTAAGGTGTACTTTTTACTGCATTTCTGCTGTATATATTTGTTTGCGGAAGCATATTTTCTCTGTGTTTGTCCATTCACCACTCGAATTTTCTGTTATCTTGATTTTGTTGTTTGGAACCATTTTTCGCGGATATTGGAAGCTCCGATTTTCAGATTTCGCTTAGAGATTTCGATCTTTTCAGCTGATTAGGGTTTCTAGGTAGCGTTCTCAGATTTTTGGTTTTGGAGATGGATGAGTCTGGAGTTTTGGTTCTTCAACATTATGGAATGTTTGCTTTGAGACTGAGGTGATGTTCTTATGGAACTGCTTTCTTTCTTCTCTTAGATTACTTCGATCAGGAAAACGGGAGATTTGTTAGAACCATCAGCTATGGATTCTTCACAGATACAACAACAAAGGAGAGGGGGACTGGTTTCCCTTTCGCCATCTCAAACTCCACGGTCAAGCGACAAGGCTGCAAGAGATCTGCGATCAGTGGATGGGAATTCAAGTAATAAGAATGACAAAGATAGAGGGGTGAACGTTCAGGTTCTTCTTCGTTGCCGGTAAGAAAAATCTGATTGTCCTGCATGCGTACAGTTATTTGAAGAATTTATCAATGGATTTGTGTGATAATGTTCATTTATAGGCCATTGAGTGAGGAAGAAGTGAGGGTGAACACACCTGTGGTCATTTCCTGCAATGAGCATAGACGAGAAGTATCTGCAGTTCAGAACATAGCTAACAAGCAGATTGATAGAACCTTTGCATTTGACAAGGTTTGGTACTTAATCTTGTTTTTTTAATCAAAATTCTTGCTGTTATCATGAACTAGGACATAGTTGGAATCACAATTTTTTTTTTTGTGGATAATTTTTTCTAGGTCTTTGGTCCAACATCTCAACAGAAAGACTTGTATGATCAAGCTGTCTCTCCCATTGTGTATGAAGTTCTCGAGGGCTATAACTGCACTATTTTTGCCTATGGTCAGACAGGAACAGGGAAAACCTATACTATGGAAGGAGGGGGGAGGAAAGCAAAGGTTTTATAGTGATTCTTATACATGAATCAGCTTCATATATATCATTCCATGCTTTCTGTGTATTCATCCTTGTTTCTTCTGCTGGATTTTGGTATTTTTGTAGAATGGGGAATTCCCAAATGATGCTGGTGTTATCCCAAGAGCTGTTCGGCAAATTTTTGATATTCTTGAAGCTCAAAATGCGGAGTATAGCATGAAAGTTACATTTCTAGAGCTGTATAATGAGGAAATAACAGATCTCTTGGCCCTGGAAGAATGTTCAAAATTCATCGATGACAAGTCGAAGAAGCCAATAGCTCTCATGGAAGATGGCAAAGGGGGTGTTTTTGTTAGAGGCCTGGAAGAAGAGATTGTATGCACTGCAAATGAAATATATAAAATCTTGGAGAAAGGATCTGCTAAAAGGCGCACTGCAGAGACTCTTCTCAACAAACAAAGTAGTCGTTCTCACTCTATATTTTCTATCACAATTCACATTAAGGAGTGCACACCAGAGGGGGAGGAACTGATTAAATGTGGAAAGCTTAATCTTGTTGACCTCGCTGGTTCTGAGAATATTTCACGTTCCGGTGCAAGAGAGGTGCAATACCTCTTCCATTAGTTAGTTATTTTTATATGCAGTATGGAGTACTAGCATGTGTACACATATTTTTTTCTATACGAAGTTATTTTTATATGCAGTATGGAGTACTAGCATGTGTACACACATTTTTTTTATACAAAGGCATGCTTGTACATAATACAATTTGTGACATATATGCATACTGTTGTGGCATCTGTGGTGTTTTATGTTCTACTACATTGCGGTTCATAATAATCCTAATGCTCGTTATACATTTAATCCCACGTCAGACATTTCAGATTTGACTGTAAAGACATCTATGCTTGCAGGGCAGAGCAAGGGAGGCTGGGGAAATCAATAAAAGCTTGCTTACACTTGGTCGTGTCATTAACGCATTGGTTGAGCACTCTGGTCATGTTCCATACAGGTAAGGATTATAATTAGCTTAACACATTCCTACTGGCATCTGAAATATATTGTTAAACCTAGAATGTGTGACAAACTACTGAAAGGAATTGCTTGGAATATTAGGGATAGCAAATTAACAAGGTTATTGAGGGATTCCTTGGGAGGGAAAACCAAGACATGCATTATTGCTACGATATCACCTTCCATCCACTGTTTGGAAGAGACACTCAGCACACTAGATTATGCACACCGTGCTAAAAATATCAAGAACAAGCCAGAGGTCAGTGAAAATCGGTCACAGGTTTTTGGTGCCATTTTTTCTTCTCCGTGCTTTCGACTTGAGATGTGTTTCTGTGCAACCCACTACAGTGATTCCATCTTGTTACTGTCTTCAGGTTAATCAGAAGATGATGAAATCTGCATTGATCAAAGATTTGTACACTGAGATCGACCGCCTTAAGCAAGGTTGTTGAATGCTTTCTAGTTCGGGTGCTTTATTTTAGAGTTTCACTCACTCTCTCTTAGAAAAAATGGAATCCAAGCAGATAAACACTTAAATTCTTCTTGAAAAACTGGGTATTTAAAATTAGATAATATATCAAACTTAAGATCTGAAGTATACATTTGTGTGTTATGTTCTCTGTTTCTGACCAGAGGTATACGCTGCAAGAGAAAAGAATGGCATCTATATACCTCGGGATCGTTACCTGCTTGAAGAAGCTGAGAAGAAGGTTCAGCTCTTACCATTTAATTGGATTATGAATCACTTTTTCCAAATGAAAACAGCATTGGATTGTTTTATAATGAATTACACATTTTCATTAATTATTGCCATCTCTGTCTTTACCCAGGCCATGACTGAGAAGATAGAGCGCATAGAACTTGATTCAGAATCCAAGGACAAGGTACATTACACATCTTCTGAGGTTATTCAGTTCCTTACAAGTCTTTCCAGGTTGCTATTTAGAGGTTTAACCAAATACTATGTTCTGAGCAGCAATTGATGGAGCTTCAGGAGCTCTACAATTCTCAGCAACAGTTGACAGCAGAGTTAAGTGAAAAACTTGAAAGGACTCAGGTATTATGCTGTTAGATGGTCATGTTCCTGACTTCATCACCTTTCTGTTGAACTGTGTGCTATTTTCCACTTCTCTTCACTGTGAGAAAGTAATCTCCTCTCTATTGTACCTAACTGCAGAAAAAACTCGAGGAAACTGAACATGCATTGTTTGATCTAGAAGAAAGATACAGACAGGCAAATTTAACAATTAAAGAGAAGGAATACCTGATCTCCAATCTCCTCAGATCTGGTGAGCAAAGTGCCATATGTTCATTTGGCAAACTATTCTAATGCAAGTGTTTTGGGGGAATCAATTCAAACAAGATTTATTTCTTTCTCTTATTCTGGTATTATAACAGTCATAAAGCTCACGTAGGTGGGACACATTATAAAATTTAAGAAAATTGTATTTTGTTAAAAGTATAATTTGTCTGAAATGGTTTTCAGCATTATCCATTGATTTTTCTGAGTGTTGTCATCACTGAGACTCATTCACATCTTTACCTAATTTATTCGTAGTTTAATGATATATCTTTCTTGGATCTCTCTAAGCTTCATGGTAGTTTTCAGACTGTGACATCTCTTGTTTTTTTTTTTTTTTTAGAGAAAGCACTTATTGAACGGGCATTTGAGCTTCGAGCAGAGCTAGAGAATGCAGCATCAGATGTATCTGGCTTATTCACCAAAATTGGTTTGTATCCAGTTTTGAGAAGTGAACAATGTATTGAGTACTATATTGTACAAAATACAAGGTAAGCTAATTGTCACTGATGTTGCTATCCATGGTTGGTCTGCAGAGCGGAAGGATAAAATAGAAGATGGAAACAAAGTTCTTGTCCAGAAATTCCAGTCTCAATTAACTCAGCACCTTGAAGTCTTGCATAAGACTGTTGCAGCTTCTGTAACACAACAGGAGCAGCAACTGAAAGAAATGGAGGAAGATATGCAATCTTTTGTATCTACGAAGGCAGAGGTAAGTGGTGAAGATAGTCAGATGCCTTTCATGGACTTCAATCTAGACGTACAAGTTTAACCTTTGATCTGTTTGTAGGCTACTGAAGAACTTCGAGCACGACTGGGAAAGCTGAAAACCATGTATGGTTCTGGTATCAAAGCTTTGGATGATTTAGCAGGGGAGCTTGATGGAAATTCTCAGTCAACTTTTGGAAATCTGAATTCTGAAGTTTCTAGGCACTCCTCTGCCCTCGAGGATGTAAGGATTGCTTACTCCTACTTGAGTTAACCTTTTGGCACGTATCAGCTTATTGCTGTGTTTGACATCTTTATTCGTGTAAAACAGCTTTTCAAAGGTATTGCTTCAGAGGCCAATATGATACTTAATAATCTTCAAAACAGCCTCTATAATCAAGAGGAGAAGCTAGCCATGTATGCACAACAGCAGCGTGAGGTTGGCAACTGTCATTTCTTATGTTTCATCTACTGCAATTGGGAGGTGTTGGATAGGTATCACCATTCTAATTAAATTGCTTCATTTGTGACACTAAATACAGGGTTTCTCCAGAGCAGTGGAGACAACACGATCTATTTCTAAAATTACAGTGAACTTCTTCAAAACTTTGGACATGCATGCATCCAAATTGACCCAAATTGTGGAAGAAGCACAAACAGTCAATGACCATAAATTATGTGAACTTGAAAAGAAGTTTGAGGTAGTTCGCGCTCCCCATTTTTAAACCTTTTTTTGGTTGGATGTATATGAATGTCTTGTCTTACCAATGTTCATCTGCTAAATTGTATCTGTAGGAGTGTGCTGCTAATGAAGAAAGACAACTGTTAGAAAAAGTAGCCGAGCTGCTAGCAATCTCAAATGCTAGGAAGAAAAATCTGGTATGCATCCTTCTCTTTGTATCCAAGCAAATGTAACCTTTTAATGAAGCTCATATACCGATAATGCTATTTCCTCTATGAGTGAGAATTATAAAGTAACCAGACAACTATTTACCATTGTGATGTTACAGATGTTTTATCACTAATGGTTACTTAGTTGCATTGCTCTTGCATAGTTTGCTAATCTGCATCTGTAGTCAAGGATGTAAGTCACTAGTAACTTCTGTAAATCTCGGGGTAGAATATTCAGGCAAACTATGGATGCTGGTTTTACTTTGGTCTTGCCCATGGAAATTGTGTCCATTATCAACTAGAGGGCATACAAATGAATTTTAATCTAGAATTATCTTAAACTGGAATTGCTGTTTTGAACATACAGTTTTCTTATACTTATTGGAATTACACAATTTTCTAAGACTTGTGAGCCGCTTGAAAACTGCAATAAGGGTACAGAAATCGTGAATTCTTCATATATTTTTAATATAACTTTATTGTTTTCCCTTGCAAACTAAATGATTAGCTAGTGTTGGGTGAACAATAGTTAGCTGCAAGGGCTCTTTTGCAGCCACCGGCTGCAAAAGGACCCTCACAGCACCAGGTATGCAAATAGGGTTTGGGGATGGGGTAGTTAACATTAACGGAAAATTGAGAGACGGAGTCTTGTAGAAAAAGAAAATATAATGAGTAGAATTAATGGGGGCAGCCATTTGTACTCCTCTGACAATGACATTGGCATTTAAAAAAAAAGAAAACTTCTCATTTGAGGTAGCCACATGTCCCTTTTGAGACCCCTTAACTGTGGTTAATATTCCCTTGAGGTGGCCACGTGTCCTTTTTAAGATCCTTAACTGGAGATCGAAATTTAATTCAGGGAGAGTTCAATCGCACCTGCAGGCCAACACGTGTCACCCTAACCAACTATGGTTAAGATTCACTAACCATTGGGGTTTAATAATATAACTTTGGTTAAGACTTTTTAACTCTTAGAGTTAATATTTTTAAAACTTTTTTTTTCAAAAAATCAAGGTTATATTATTGATCTCCAAGGGTTAGTGAATCTTAACCATAATTGATTAGGGTTAAAAGGGACACGTGTTGGCATGAAAATAAAAATTTCTGAAACCGATACGAAATGGGCGATACGTATAGGTATCGGTAGACCTTATACGATATTTAAACTGATACGAAACGGTCGATACATACCATTTATTAGTTATTTATACTTTAATTCATTGTGTAATTGTAATTGTGTTTGCTACTTCGTCTTTGAGTTGCTTCCTATGACTTTATATTTGGTAAATTTGGTTCTTATAATTCATTTATTTATTTATTTTAAATTTAATTTGATTTAAAAAAAAATAATGTATATGTATCATCTGAAATCGTTACCGAAACTGATACGTATAGGTTTCGGTTGGGACCGATGCATCCGCAAAACCGTATTTTTATGCTTGCGTGTTGGCCTGTGGGTGCAATTGAACACTCCCTGAATTCAATCGCAATTGGCTGTGATCCAATCTCCCTTAACTGTGTTTAATATTCCTCTGAGGTGGCCACGTGTCCCTTTTGAGAACCCTTAATTGTGGTTAAGATTCACTTGAGGTGGCCACGTGTCCCTTTTGAGACCCCTTAATTGTGGTTAACATTCACCTACCCATCTTTGATTTTTAGAAAATTAATTGTGGTTAATATTCCCTTGAGGTGATGTGTCCCTTTTGAGACTCTTAATTGCGGTTAATATTCCTCTGAGGTGGCCACGTGTTCCTTTTTGAGACCCTTTAACTGTGGTTAATATTCCCTTGAGGTGGCCTCATGTCCCTTTTGAGACCCCTTAACTGTGGTTAAGATTCACCTGAGGTGGCCATTTGTCCTTTTTGAGACCCCTTAATTGTGGTTAAGATTCACCCACCCCTAGGGTTCACCCACCCATCTTTGATTTTTAGAAAAAAAATATTAAAAATATTTTAAACAATGTTTTAATAAAATATTTTTTCTAAAAATCATGTATGGGTGGGTGAATCTTAACCATAGTTAAGTGGGTGTCAAAAGGGACACGTTGTGATTTGGGCAAAATCGGACTTCCTAGAGTTCGGTTATAACCGTAGAGGACTTGGTTCCTTGCATATACAATCACACAATCAGGAGTCAGGACATGCATATACAATCACACAATTAGGAGTCAGGACATGCATATACAATCACAACCATCTGATTAAGAAGTGAGCTCTAACTAGACCACAATTGCAAGTTTCCATTCATGAGAGCCACATTTCTCCATTTCATCATAGATGTTACCAGAAAGATGCTCTCGGGTCTCCATTCAACGGTTGACACATGGAGGAGAGACGGGCGGGAGTCCAAAACTATTGACAAACTCGTTAGCCTGTTAACGGAGAGGGTCGTTGGGATTCAGAATATTATATTGGTTTTTTTTTTTTTTGGGGCAGAGAGCTCGTTTGACTCATTTATTAAGAACTAAGAGAGAAGAAAGCTTCTCCTTCAAATTCTTGCTTCACTCCCAAAACCTGAGAAAACCAGAGAATGAGAACTAAGAGAGAAGCCCTTAAAGAAAGCTTCACTCCCACGAGTTCAAGTTCAAGGATTTCGGATTCGAAACGTCTCCATCCTACGGTAATCTCTTTTTTTTTGTCCTGAATGTTCTTCATTTTGAAATCTCTCATGCTCAGATTTTTGGGGATTTCTTCTTTAAGAAGCAAAATACTCCAAAACCAAAAAAGAAAAAAATGGATTTGGGTGGGTTTTGCTCGACCTGTATAGAAAACTATAAACTGGAATTGGGTTTTTTTTCTTTGAGGATTTAATCTCTTTCAAATAAAATGTTGGACATTATTTGTGCCCTAAAATGTTGGACATTATTAAATATATATACATATATTTTTATCTGAATGTTCTTGATTTTGAAATCCCTCACTCCCAGCTTATATTAAGAAAACCAAGTTCAGTTTAACCTCAATAGTTTCCTTAAAAAGTCATCCATACACAGTTTAACCATCATAGTTTTCTGCATTCCTCCCACAAAACTAAGATAAAACCAAACAAACTAAATTTTTACAAGTATTACACCAAGTAGAACAAAAAACCAACAACAAAACCAACATGTTTAATAATAGAGTTTTCTGATTCCAATTTTGAAGACCGATATTGTAAGTTGTGGAATTTCGATTCAATTCTTGACAATCGCTCTTGTACGCATTGGAATTTGGATTCCATTCCTGATAATCGGTCTTGTAAGCATTGAAATTTTGATTTCATTCTTGACATTTGACCTTCAAAACACAAAACTTCATCTATCACCATTAGTCTGGAGCCAGTAAAAGGCTGTTCCAATGGTTCTACATTGTCGTCGCACCACTGGATAAAATTTTCATATTGTGTGCCCTGCGAGATCATATTAACAAAGCATCAGTATTCATTTGTAATGGCTCTTAATTATTATTAATACATTAATAACTTACATTTTTTACAACAAATGAATAGTAATCTCTCCCACGATTAAGAGCTATCTTTGACGTCTTTACTATACATTGAGCCCCATAGGCACAAGACCTCGTTGGCCACATCTAGTAATTACTTTTTGTAGATGAAAAAGTCATTCCTACACAATCAAACATTATTATCGAGTAATAACTTATTTTTTTAATAAAATCCAAGAGTTCCCATGGAACACAGAATAGGGAGGGAGGGGACAAGAGGGGGGGGGGGGGGGGGGGGGGGGATGATATTCAAATAAAGTAACAAGTGAGAAAAGGATTTGGATAGGTGGGGGTGACTTGTGTAGAGTGTTGAGTTTCTAGACCGCCCTCGTCAGGTTATGTGTCTCACGTGGAACCCACTCGTAAGTTCGCCCAATTAATATTGATTAACAATCATAATTAGGTTTGTAAGAAACAAATTTTTATAGTCAGATTTATCTAATGAAATTACTATGTAAATTGCTTCAGTGTCTCATATAATTCATGTTAGATAACTTACAAATAGAGCATGCATGAAAAAAACTCGAACAAAATAAACATAAAACCAAGGTACACTGCCATGTCCTTTCTCCATTTTGTATATCTCATAATTCTTGGGCACAACTGAGATACTGTAAAGAAGGCATTTATACCTTAACAAAGCATGAATTAGAAGCATGTTCAGTAAAAAAATGTCCCAGCATTTTAGGGCACAAATAATGTCCAACATTTTATTTGAAGGGGATTAAATCCTCCAAAAAAAAAAAAAATCAATTCTAGTTTTCTATATAGGTCGAGCAAAACCCAAATCCAATTTTTTTTTTTTTTTGGTTTTGGAGTATTTTGCTTCTCAAAGAAGATTACCCCAAAAAGCTGGGCGTGAGGGATTTCAAAATCAAGAACATTCAAAATAAAATAAAATAATGTCCAACATTTTTTAGGGCACAAATAATGTTCGGTAAAAGAATGTCCAACATTTTAGGGCACAAATAATGTCCAACATTTTATTTGAAGGTGATTAAATCCTCAAAGAAAAAACCCAATTCCAGTTTATAGTTTTCTATATAGGTCGAGCAAAACTCACCCAAATCCATTTTTTTTCTTTTTTTGGTATTGGAGTATTTTGCTTCTCAAAGAAGAATTCCCCAAAAATTTGGGCATGAGAGATTTCAAAATGAAGAACATTAAGGGAAAAAAAAAAGAAGAAGAAAGAGATTACCGTAAGATGGGAGATTACCGTAAGATGGAGACGTTCCGAATCCGAAATCCTTGAACTCGTGCGTGTGAAGCTTTCTTTGAGGGCTTCTCTCTTCTCATTCTCAGGTTTTGGGAGTGAAGCAAGAATTTGAGGGAGAAGCTTTCTTCTCTCTTAGTTCTCAGTAAATGAGCTAGACGAGCTCTCTGCCCCCCAAAAAATAAACTAATATAATATTTCGAATTCAAACGACCCTCTCCGTTAATGGGTTAACGAGTCCGTCAATAGTTTTGGACTCCCGCCCATCTCTCCTCCACGTGTCAACCGTTGAATGGAGACCTGAGAGCATCTTTTTGGCACGCGCCAGAGAGTATCCAAAGCCATTAAAGTTATCGCATCTATGGCAACCCTAACCCTATTTTTTTACCTGGCGGCGATTGCAAAAGGGCCCTTGCAGCTAACTATTGTTCGTGTTGGGTTAATCACAGTCGAACCACTTGATACTAATGTAAGAGTTATGTTATTTCTGACATATTTTTTTATTTAGTAATTTAATGGCTTGTTTCTTGAAATGATTGGAAAAGTTGTAAAGTTTACCCACATTGAATTCTTCTGTCCTGGTTGAGTTTCTTCTGCTGATCTAATCGAGGCTTTACATCATGAGCCAGCCACTGAACGAAACAAAATACTCTATATTTTATCAACAGCCTCTAGAAACAATGAATTCGATATTTCATCAAGAACATCTGAGTAGATTTCTAAGCATTTAATTCCATTAATCCTCATCTTCAATAGGCATGCAGTAACTAAAGAGTTTTGATGTAGCATGCTTATATATACTGCTGTAAATTTAATCCTTGCCTTTGTTCAAAATTAGTTCTTAATTTTGTTTTATTTTTCCTGGGCTCACTCGCTTGTGACCCCTCGCCCTTCTTTTGCACATCCTCCCTTTCTCCTATCATTACCGATAAAAAAAAGGCATGCAGTAATTCTTGGTAGTGTTAAGCCTTGTCATAATTAGCAAAAGGCATTTTTGGAGAAGTTTGGAGAGAGTCCTGCAATCTAGCTTCTTCATGGGGTCTGAAGTTTGTTCATTAAGGATGCAGCATCTAAAGTTCTGCATATGCTGTTTGTTGTTTAGGTTCAAACAGCAGTGGATGGCCTTCGGGAGAGTGCTGCCAGCAGAACCAGCAAGCTACAGCAAGAAATGTCAACCATGCAAGATTCCACTTCTTCTGTTAAAGATGAATGGACAACCTATATTGAACAAACTGAAGTTCACTATCATGAGGATACTGCTGCAGTGGAAAGTGGAAAGAATGGATTGGAGGAAGGTCTTCAACACTGGTAAGGGAATGCCGGGATTGATCATGATTTACTAATGCCTACTACCTGTTCGTTTTGGTTATATTTGCATAAGTAGTGTACTGTATGAACTATGAAGTCTGTTTTTGTTTGCTGAATTTTCCTTTATAAAAATGTGCAGTATGACAAAGGTGAAAATGGGTGCACTACAATGGAGGAATGCTCAAGAATCCTTACTCAGTCTGGAAAAAGGCAATGTTGCTTCTGTGGATTCCATCATCAAGTAAGTAGAGTTCATCTTAGTACTTTTCAATCATAGGGACACTCGGTGATATATTTCTTCTTGATTTTGTTTTTGTAGGGGTGGAAAGAAAGCCAATCAGATGCTCCGTGCTCGGTTATCTTCTGCTGCGTCATCTGCACTTGAAGACGTAGATGTTGCAAACAAGAGTCTTCTTTCCTCCATCGAATGTAAGTGACTAGTTTCACGCATAGAAACCACTTGTGGGTGAGGTTGCTTAGTTATTTGTATGGAATTTTATTCAAAGGAGAGACAACTCTTGTCTCTTGCAGATTCATTAAAACTCGACCATGATGCATGTGGAAATATTGACACCATGATTGTTCCCTGCTGTGGGGATCTGAGGGAATTGAGGAGCGGTCACTACCACAAGATAGTGGAGATCACAGAAAACGCAGGGAAATGTCTGGTGGATGAATACACGGTAAGCATACTATGGGTTTAGTTTGGTTGCACTTTTGGGTGAAAATTACTTTTGCCTGTGACATGCAGTGCTGATTAAATTTCCGTCTTTATGCATCTCTTTCGGACAACCAGGTGGATGAACCATCTTGTTCGACACCAAGGAAGAGGCCGTTCAATTTACCAAGCTTGGCATCCATTGAAGAACTCAGAACTCCCGCTTTTGAGGAGTTGCTAAAATCATTCTGGGATTCAAAATCTGCAAAGCAAGCAAATGGGGATTTGAAACATTTGTTAGGGGCATATGAGGCTGCTCAGTCCTTCAGAGATTCCAGAGTTCCTCTCACCGCTATTAATTAAGGCGGAGGAATGGAACACATAGATGAGAATAGCTGCAAGAAAGAGCGTGTACAGAATATTCATATATGGCTAGAGTATCTACTCACCTATTTCTTTATTGTTTGTCGCGTTTTCAAGGCGGAACATAGTGTATGGCTATATAAATTTACATATCATGTTTTGGGGAAGTTTCAATTCTTTGAAATTCTCTCTGCTTATTACAAAATGAGTGCAGTGGGATATTACCAATAAGGATTTTTGAGTGCTATCTGTGTCAATGTGATTTGTCGCCGTGGTTTATGATTCTCTGACAGTTTTAGTATATATGTTGATGCTTGAATGAATCTGCTCAGATTATAAAATGCAACAGGTGACTTGGGATTGGATCTGGATTATTTTTCTTATAAGATTTGGATTACAAATATAAAATCTATCCTGCTATATTGGAGGAAACTGCCTGGAAGATTCCCATCCCATCAAAATATCTAAAATTTAGGAGAGATGCACTTCTCTGTCTTAATGCTGTATATGAAGTTGTCACCATTGCATTGAATCTCTGTAGTCCGGTTCACTCTTCATGAATCTTTGTCTATATGAAAATAGTTAACGAACCTTGGATCTCCATCCGGTTCACTCTTCATGAATCTTTGTCTATATGAAAATAGTTAACGAACCTTGGATCTCCATTTGTAAACTTAAGGTTGTTGGTCCTCATTGGTCCACGCCCCATTTTGAAATTCTCACCACAGTTTGCAAATGGTGATCCCAGGTACGCCTATCACTACAAGAGGAAAGTAGTAGAATATAACATTCTGCTACTATAGTTATCACGCCTATCACTGCTCTTGTCTATATGATGAGTTTGATTACCTCTAAAAAAGGAACTTTGCTACTGAGACTGTCTTAGGGCAGAGACCATGCTGTGCAACACGGGATTTCAGGTGGGGTCCATTTTCACATGGTAAATCCCGGGTGGGGTCCATTTTCACATGGTAAATCCCGTGTTGCACAGCACGGTCTCGGCCCTAAGACGGTCTCAGTAGCATTTTAGCATTTTCCCAACAAAAAAAAATAAAATCTTACAGATAAAAGAACTCTGTACTTTACTGGAACTGCATTGCTGGAAAGAGCGTCTCTTGTCCGATAAACTTACCCATGCTTGTGTTCGGTTGGCTGGAAAGCAAGGTAAAGTGAGAAAGTGAGAGATTCTCTCACGTTTTTTTTTTTTTTTTTAATGTTTGGTTTACAAGAAATGATTATTTTCTCTAGAAGTATAAGAAAATCAGCCCAAATTGCTGGCACTTTCTTATAAAAATTCTGGCACTTTTTTTATTTTTTTTATTTTAGTCCTTTTTCTTTTGGGTTTTTTTGTAAAAAAACCCCCAACTTTTCAGCTATTTGTAAATACCCGTGTTTTGTGATTTTGCCCCCACTAACTTTTAAAAGTTTTACAAATCCACCATTCCATCCAAAAATTAGCCAACGGAGTTAATTTTTTTATGAATGACCTTTTTACCCTTTTTTAATTTTAAGGAGATTTGTAAAACTTTTCACAAGAGAAGTGCTTGGAACCTACTAACTGTGGTTAAGATTCACTCACCCTTAGGATTCATCCATTTAACCTCAGTTTTTAGGAAAAAAAATATTAATTTTAGGTTGATTATACTTGAGCACAGCTCAAGGGGACTCTACAAGCCATCACAAGGGGGTATTTACAAATAGCTGAAAACATAGAGTTTTTTTTTTTTTTTTTACAAAAAACCCTTTTCTTTTCTCCCATCTACTTTCTTGGCAACCGAACACAGCCTAGGGTTAAGCAATCCTACCTTGGTTTTTAGAAAAAAAAAAAAAAAACCCAAAATCTTAACTTTAATTTTCTTATGCTTAACTAGGACGAGGACAAAGGGGTAAGATAAGTAGCGGGCCTATGGGTCTGCAAATCACTGTTCTTAATTCAATTTAAACAGTATGCAAAAGCTGAACTATAACCGATCCCAAAAATGTTTATTCATGCAGCTACAGTCATTTGTAGCTGGCCTCTTCACCGTGCCCAAGAGAAGGATCCTACTAACTGGACAGAGACCAGACTACAGTCAATTGCGATTGAAATCTCCCTAAGTTCAATCACACACATGGGGTCAACATGTCCATTTTAACCCCTATTAACTGTGGTTAAAATTCAATAACCCTTGAGGTTCAATAAGATAACTTTGGTTTTTAGGAGAAATTTTTTTTTATCCCTAAAGGTTAAAAATTCTTAATCAAAGTTAAATATTTTTTTCTAAAAACCAAGGTTATGTTGTTGAACCCTAACCCTATGTTTGGTTGTCCAGAAAATAAGTAAAAACATAGAAAAGAAAAGAAAATTAGACAAAACACAACTAAAAATTGTATTAAAAATCCAAAATTTTCTTTTCTTTTCCATGTTTTCATCAATTTTCTCGGCAACCAAACATAGCATAAATGTTAGTGATTCTTAACCACAATTAATAGGAGTATACTCTGTGCATGGATCAGTATTCACAATGAATGATGGGCTATATTTTTGAATTGGCGCTAACATTTTACAGTCCCCTCCTAAGAGATCTAAAGGACCAGAACTTAGCCATTGAACTTTATTCCTTCGGTGAAAAGGATTCTGTTAAAGCTCCAAAAAATGTCAGTCAGCCCATTGGAGGATGGACCCAATCTACAGGAAGAGAAGTGGCAGAGATATTGAGATGATGTCAGCAAGTGCCGACAGTTCTGTGAGTACTCGGGGCTGAAGACAATCCCCTTAAGCTTCAGTGTCCTGAGAAGAAAAGATAATTAGTAAAGAAGGGAAACTGTTGGGCAAAACAAAAAGATAATAATAATTTACAGGACTTTTCAGTATTCTTTTCCTTTTTGTTTCGAGTTTTCCTCAGCCCAGTTTTCTTCCTTGCCAGAACTCGGTTCTTATGCCCCTAATGATCCAGACAGGAAAAGGCATTACAGTTTATAAACCCCAAATGAGGTCATTCCTCGCCACCACACACACACACCCCTGCAAAATTACCACAATTTTATGGTTAAAGTTGTTCATTCTCCATTCACATTTCTAGTATTTCTGAGTCTTGCGCCTGTAGCTGTGGTTACCTGGTTTTAGGTAATTTATGTTCCAGTTTTTTGCTAAGTTTAACTCATGGTGGTAGTTTAAATCACTGTATAAGGGTAAAAAATGGTCATAGATGGCAAAAATTTCACCAACAGTAACACTCGTCGTATACATGGAAACTGTCTAGCAGCTGCTTTGCCTTTTGCCATCACTATCACATCCAATGCTGCTCAAAGTGAGAGTTACATACCTGTTCCATGCACATGATGCTGCAAACAATGGCCATTAACTTACGTACACACAATAACAAATACCAAGAAAAAATGTCCAAGTATCAACAAGCATTTTAGAACCCTACCATCCTGTTCCAAAAAGGCAAGCCAGAAAACATGTAATAGCATGAATCTGGCAAGGAGGTAGTACAAACATTTGGGAAAGAGAGCATGAATCTCTTGTTAAAATTGATAAGAGAGCCAACAAGCCAAGCCCAAGCTCCTACAGAAGAAGAATTTTTTAAATTATGATCAAGGTTGAGCTCTATAAGGACAAATCCAGGTCTTAACTCATAAGACATTATTCCACTAAAAAGTAGGAATAACACAACAGAAAAGACCTTCCTTGTTTCCATCATATGAAGGTAATGTTCTCTCACATATATGTATAGAGAATTAAGGTCATGTGGTACCATATTACATCAACACCAGATATGGCATTTTTTTCCCAATTCAAAAGAAACAGTGCAACTATGTTTTGAAATTGTTTAAATATTTGATTTGAAGACGAAACATTATTTATGAGATGCAAAAGTATGGTGATATCGCCCACATGTGGAGAAAGATTTTTAGGCCTCAACAAGTTGACTTGGCTATTTTACAACTTCGCAGTAAAAATAATATACATGTATAATGCCACACCTTCAGTGTACACATGCACCTCGAATGGGATGATCATGCCATACAACATGGAAGAATTGAAGCCTGCAAAATATTCCAGTGTGCACTTTTAGAAATTCCATAGAATGATTGCCAAGTAAACTTCAAAAAAATTACTCACATTTGAAATGAAAGTATAAAGAAAAACTGCCAGAAAACCAAATGTAAAATTTATGAAAAACATCAGCTTTGGACATCTAATGAGCACAACCTACTGCATATCTTCCTAATAGTTATGGTGAAGGTCAGTACGTTTGCAATTTTCGGGGCTTAAATACAGAAACTTACAGTAGCTGTACCTCTGAACATGCAAATTTAAAGAATACAAGTTCTAGCCAATAAAATTGATTTCAAGACATCTGGTACTTAGACGTAGGCAATCAACTCAATCCAACTTTGAAACAGGAAATAATTATACTATTAAAAAGTATATGTTGAAGATTGTTACGGTAAAACCATATCCAACTGCTACCTCAACGAGAATATATCTATAATTGAAGGAAACTGCAAACTGGATATTTTTCTTTTTTACAATTAGTTTCGAAGGCGAATCGGGATCGACCTTGCAGCCTCACAGTTGGACTCCACACCTGCAGGATCAACCCCTCCTTTGCACCCGCAACTGCTACCTTCAGCAAGATTTTTTTTTTTAATCCATACATTATAGCAAAGATTCTTCTTCCACCAGTTATAAAAAAGCCATCCAAAGGAAAACTTCTTCTAATCATTTCATAAGGCGTGCTTCTATTCACATGACATCAAAAACACTATACAATTGACCAACTATTTTTCTTGGTTCACATTTGATGGCACTTGGAGTCTCAGACTCCAGTTTAAGTTTATGTGCAGGGATTCTACTCTTCCGTGCCTATAACGTTGCACTTGTTAGAGCTGTTGGTCACTTGGTGCAGTAGATTTAGATGTAGATGCATAGATTTCGTTTTCTTTTTGGTAACGAATAAGGGATTTTAAAAGGAGAAATAAAGATTTGGGAATAGAGAATTGCAGAGTATATTCAGGAAAACAATTGTGGTCATGGTTATTGCTAAGATAATATCTCGGGTGGCTTTTAGATTTCAGTGTTGCTCCTTTTTCATGGCATAAAAAGTAGCGACATCATCCAGGGTTGGAAGGCAGTTGCCTTAACTGCTCCTTGCTCTGTGCTGAAGAACATCCCTTGGAAATCGCCTCCTGTATGTTGCATTAAATTCAATTTTGAGGGGAATTTTTTTGGGTAATCCAGGCTCGGATCAGATGGTGCAATCTTCAGAAACAGTGGGGGAAACACTATCTCTCACTTTTCAAAACCGATAGGGGTGGCGACTCGTAACTGAATGGAGATTCTTGCTCTTAGCCAAGGCCTATTCCTCTGCTGATCCTTGGAGATCCCTTCCCTTATTGTCGAAGAGGACTCTAGGAATGCTATTAGATGAGCCGTGTGTGTGGTTCATGGCCCATGGAGATGGGTTTTTCATCAATAGGATTCGTGACTTGGTTTCCCAAAGGAACATCTCGTTCTCTTGGATTCCAAGATTGGAGAATACGGAGACAGTTTCATTAGCTAAGGAATGGTGTTGAGAAAGAATCTTAGGTTGTGAGCACTCACCCTTGTAATCATGTTTTGGTGTTTTGCTTGTATTCCTGGTGCTGTCTGTCTATCCTTGGGGTTTTCCAGTCCTTTTTTCTCTTTGACTGTGATTATGGTTGGATGTCTAATTGTCTAGGCGGTAATGATAGTATCATGTTCTTGAACCGGTGACTCATTTTTACTAAGTAATGGGAAAGAGGACTGAAACATGCCACTGAAAGACTCTCTCAGACAAAGATGGGCTGTGAAGAACGAGCTGAGCTGACTCATTTTTACTAAGTAATGGGAAAGAGGACTGAAACATGCCACTGAAAGACTCTCTGAGACAAAGATGGGCTGTCAAGAACGAGCTGAGATGTATTTTCTTGTTCTTTCTTCCTTTTGATAAATTCTTCGCTATAAGGAGGGAGAGAGAGAGAGAGAGAGAGAATTTACTCAGATGTTCTTATTCAAATATTTTATACAAGAGCATGTTGATCAACCCGCCGGTTGAACTGGTTTGGACTAACCTGCTCCCCTAGACGGGTAGACATCCGGTCTAGGTTTTAAAACATGGAAGAAGAAAAAAAAGAAGGGAAAACCCTTATAAAAGTGAAAATAACTAATATGTAGAGAAAATATTAATACGAGTTGTCGAAAGGCCACAACTACGTGACAACCAACCATTTCTCTCCATGTTATTGTCCTTAACACACAATTTAAATCTTAAGTGTTGGATGATCCTCTTCCCCATAATGAAGAAAGACGAACAACTTTGAGGGTAGTGTGAGGGGAATTTTCAATACCAATAGGAAATTACGTGAAAAAAAAACTCAAACATGCAGGGAGCTCCAATATTTCCTTAAAGAAGATTACCTGAAAGAGAATTATGGAAATTGGACCTAAAAAGGATGCCAGCCGCTCAATCTACAATGAAAGAATGAACAGTCCGACTACCTGTACTTAAAGGTATGGGCTCATTCCACTCTATTGTGTTTTTGTGTGTGTGTGGTGTGGATAAAGATAGCAAGGTTCTAAAAAATCTCAAATAATGGAACTTCCTTTTGTTTGCGGGTAAATTTTGTGGATTTCATAGATTCAAAATTTCAAACCAAATTGGCCAAGTTACCAGTCAAAAAAGAACTGCACAATTTGACCAAGTACTCTACAAAGTTATAGTATCTTTACCAAAACTTTGGGATTTCACTTTGTTAACTGAGGTCAAAAAGGAGATTCAGAACCCAGACGATTATACATAAGACAACCAACCCAACAACTAAGGTAAAAATATCCATAACAAATGTGTGCTTCGTAATGAGGTCAAGGAAGATGTGCATCACCTTCTTTTGCATTGTGAGATTGCACCATAGTTGGTGTCACTTTTTTGCCCTCTTTTATATGGTAAAATGTTCTTTGAAAGAAGTTTGAGATCTAATGGCTGGTTGGCCATGCAGGGCAATGGAGATATTGGAAATTCTTTTAGATTTGCTTCGTTCTCCATGTGTTGGCGAGTTGTGGAAAGAGAAATGCGAGGATACTTCAACAAATGTTGAAAGTAAATGAAACCACTTTCAACGTCATCAAGCTAGGAGTTCATAGACTGAGGGATACAAGATCTTAACATAGTGAAACCAATTAGATCTTGCTAAGATAGTAGAAGTCAGCGTTAGGAAGTTTAAAATTGCCTTTTGATGGGTGTTCCCTCGGGAAATTTAACTAGGCCCCGATAACAAAAATCTTCATAAATGATAAAGGTGAAATGTTGAGTACTATTGGCATTAGGACCTCATGAGGCTGAGGCAAGGGCCCTTCTTGAAGTTCTATTAATATACAAAAATTGCTTTGACAACTCATTAGCCGTGAAAGGCAATTCTTCCAATACTATTGCGTGGGCTTCATGTGGCCTTTGGAAACTTGCAAATCTTGTTGAGAAGTTAGGCTTAAACATTTCGTAGATACACAAGCATAGAAGTGCCAAGGATGCCAATTCATGGGTGAAGGTTTTTCTAGGCAATGTTTTTGCAGAGGACGCAATCTTTAGCTGGCGGAACTAGACGGCTGGTTCAATGAGTCTAAGGCTGTCAAATTGACCAAACCTTTACTTGTTTCTCTCCTTACCATTGATTGGTTAATTGGTTAATCTTCTCATGGTCTCGTTTAAATCTTCATTACTTTAGCACACTACCATGTTTGTTCAGATAGCATATCTTATGTCAAATTAACTATGATAATGATAGTTACTATATAAAAGTGTAAATAGACCTCAATAGTCACAGACATAGCTGCAGTTGGCTAAACCTAAGTGCCAGAACCGGGAGAGGGAGAGAGCAAGTGCTAAATTTGTAAATACCATATCATAGATGATGTGGTGCTTTGCCCCTTTGCACGCCAATTCATGGATGCATAATAATCTTAGTCATTTTGGTTTCATTGTAAGGTTCTAGGCACTAACAGCTTAACACTTGGCTCTTAACATTTTCGTCCAATAAAACTTCTAAAATAAACTTAATGATTTTTTACCACATAATGTTTGGGGCTCCTTGACTCCCTGCTGCTGTATCTTTCTGTATATCTAATGTAAAATAAAATTCCTTACCAGAAAATATCAATTAATCTGGTGTGTATCACATTAATATATCAAAATATATAATTAGATGTGTGGGCGACATCTAAGGTTTTGCCAGAAAAATAATGATCTCCTTAGTAATTATATGTCAGCACAGTCTGACCTGATTACATGGAAGTAAACTGAATCTACATGATGTGCAATATATAAAGCACAAACAATAAGATATCTATATTGCTATGATATTTTAGAAAAAAATCCCCAAAACCTCACTACTGAGGAACATCAAATTGAAAATACTATTTAAACCATTGACCTATCAATTACCGATCATTAAAAAAAAAATCTAATAGTTTTTTAAGAACATCAAAATACACCATAGTTGGTTCACATGAAGATATATGATTCAGGAAAAACGTTTGAAGAACGGAACCTCAAAAGTACTTAGTCCTCAAGCTGCTGCCTAACCTTAGCCACCTATTTATACACTGAAGACAAATAATAAACTGGTCGAAGGAGCTATGGAGAATGTTGAATCTAAAAAAGGCAGGATTTGGCACAATAAACATCTAGTAAATGATAGCAAGAGAAAATATGGGAATACCGCTCAAGGTACTGGGTGTGTAATAACCTAAAAATTGATAAACAAAATCCTAACATGTTTTGTGCTAAACATGCATCCTATTTTCTAGATCCAGCTTTCAAACTGCTAGTTTACTTAATATGGCTGAAGTAGAAATATATATATTCTAAATGTACAGAAGCATTTCGGTTTAACAAAGTAGTAACACAATGAAATATCAATGAACTCCAAATAACATGAGTAAGTGACATATAAGACCCCCAATACACTAGTAATGATCATCAAACCACCCACAACCATCAAGCCAGATGTCCACTCAGAAGTACTCACATGGTTATTATGCATTTGTCTATTTTTTTTTCTCTGTTAATTGATACTCATGCATAGTCTTTCATTCAACAGTCAACAAAATAACAACTGGAAGAATGGCATAAACATGTAAATATCAAACATCGTGAACGCCAATACCATATATAAGTGTCAACAAATTTGCCCATATCCTATAATGCAGTAGTAAATACAAGCCTACAATGATATTCAAAAAATTTTAAGCCGTAGTAATATTGAAGGCTACCTGGACCATTCTTCACAATAAGCTTGCACTTAAAATCCCAAGTTTCCTTTTTCTGCTAAATGTTCCATCGTCAAAATCTTCAATTGTTGAATTTTCTTGACAAAGGAATTTGTTATCTTGTATAGGATTCAAATCAAGAACCCCCCAACCCATTGGATGACTCTGATGCATGCTACCTTGTGCCGAGCCAAGACTTGGCTCAATGTTCTCCTCCACATTTTGCCGCGAATCATCATAAGCAAACTCTGTTCTCTTCCCTTCATGCATGGATGATGGTTCAACATTGAGATTGGAGCTCTTATCATATCCATCAGCTGAAACACCTGCAATTTGCTCCTCACTTCCGTGATAAGCCACATTTACAGTTCCTTGATCAGATTGTTCTATAGCATCTTTCCGCTGCCTTTTCCATTTCTTTGTTGATGAGGTACCGTCATCCTCAAAATCTTCTTCTTCTCTTTCTCTATGTAAATAAGCCCATAACTTCCTATCTCCGTCAAATTTTACACAAGGATCACGTTCATAGTGCAAACGGTCCAGGGCTCCACTAACAACTTGGTTAATTTGTGTGTCGGAGACATCTTCAACGATATACTGCGAGTCTCTTATTAAGGTACAAACATCTGCTCTAGTACCAATGCTTCCTGGCAATCTAGCAGCTGCATCCCTCACAAGACAAAGAATTGTGACATGAGGTGGCCGATCAGGTTTAAGCATAAAATGGTCTCGGGCTTTTGATGTTAGCTTCCCACCACACCTTCTCAATGGAGCAACTAAGGATTTTTTACCATCAGCAGCTGTGTAAGAAAATGCTCTGTCTGGTACTGAATACCTAAGAACTTCCTCTTTACGAAAATAAGCCCTCACTTCTTCAGAGCTTGGACTTATAGTGGTGAGACTTTTCTGAGCTCTTAGGTCCCTAAACCTTTCCTTCTCATCCAGGTTGGGTTGCATCAAAGTCACAGGTGGTGCAGGAAGGCTTCCTATTTGCTGAAGGGTCTCTTGACCACTTTTCAGCCAATTAGCAAATGAATCAACCAACTTCACAAGCATTTTGTGAGGAAGACCCCAAGCCTCAGAAGATGTCTCCTCCTCAATGGCCTCATGATCAGATGAGCTAGAAGAAACTGGACCAATCCAGGACCAACTTTTTGCAGATTTTGCATATAATACAAGCGCCTTCCAACCCTTTGCTCCTAAAGGTGCAGTTTTTGATGAAAATATCTTCAGAACTCCTCTAACCAAATCTTGAAGTGGCTCCTGCATTTCAAGAATACAAGGATCTCCAGGGTTTGATCTCACGCGGTTGACAATCTCTTGAACAGTGAGAGAAGGCAGATTCTTTTGTTCTGTGTGTCCCAGACTACTGATATCCACATTCTCATGAGAATGGATCCCATTTGCGCTTTCATGCTTTCTGGTCTGCTCTTCTTTATTAGGTCTCTGTCTTTCATCACTCTTCTCAAGATGCTTGCAAACCTCTGAGGCATCTTCTGCATGCGGAGTAATCATTGCCATGCGAACAGCTGAAAGAAGATGTATAATGGAGAATGAGAAGCCAGTATGAACAGTAGGTGTGATCAAAGTAAATGGTTTCTGTGGTGGTTTTGTTTCCGGCTCTACATCTGTGACTCCCCTTTCTGAAACAAGTGGCTCAGAAGTTAACATAGGCAAATAACCAGTTTCAGCCTCCATTTTCCTTTTTCCCCGTTTCTTCAAAGGACTGGGTTTATCGATCTGCTGCTGAGGATTAGAGTGCAGGTAAACAGATTCATCTGACCCATCCATGTATGTCAGATCTGCCTTCCCTTTCCGCTTCTTTGTACCTGAGTTGCATCCTAACAATGACATGTTCGATCCTTCATGACAATCAGTTCCACAAGCTTCAATATTCTGACCTTTCTTCCCCAATCTATTAATCCTTCCATGATCATCCACCAGACCGGTTTTATGCAAATCATCCTCCTCCTCACTAATGTACTTCTGCATATATTTTGACTGAGGCACAGAACAATCATTATCAACTTCCCCTTTCTGCTTTCTTTCTGCAGGATAGGCCTTCAATAATGGCAAATGTAACCTTTCACCAGGTCCCCCCTGCGTTTGGCCATTCTTCCCAATTTTGTAACTTTGTTTCCGATTATCATCAGCTAATTTAGCTGAACCAGATAAATAGCTACCCTCCAAAACTTCATTATCATAGTTATGCAAGTGACTTGGATCACGGACCTTAACCTTCTGTTTTCCTTTTAAAGAGTAGATTTCTACACCTGGCATATGCAACTGTTTACCAAGATCAGCCATCTTTTTGTCTTGCCTCGCAAGAACCTGAGACCCCTTTTTATCTTGCCTCAGAAGTTTGACTTTTCTAGGATCTAGCAGTGATTTGACAGAAGCAGACCGGTGACCCTCTAAGACACCACCGGGATAGCCCACCTTACTGCTCAGAGGATTGAGATCATTTTCCATGTCAGCATTCTCTGATGAGTCCGACCCTGTTTCCTTGCTTTGGTCAAACATACTAATGCCATTCAGCTCTTCCATGTTCAGTCCGCCATTTTGTGCATACTTCCCTCTGATCTTTCCTTGCAATGTTTTAGCTCTATATCCCGATTGGAATAATGTATCATTCGTCTGGGTTGGGAAAGGTTTATACGAGCTAACTTTAGGATTAGGGCCCACACCATTTTTATCAGTATGAAATTCCTGCCCTGGCTTCCATTTCTTGCTTCTGAGATTCCAGTCATCAAATCTATCCGGATGATCGCCAGATAACCCATCTTCTTGTGTTTTGTTATTCCAAATGTGTTGAGTTCCAGCTGACCAATCACCTCGATTTCCTTTCAACAATAAATGCTGAGCTCGGTGGTCTTTTGCAGTTTTCATCGGATCTTCAACTGCAGGGTGCTGCAGTTTCTCATGATACTTGGACCTTTTCTCTGAAACACGGGAATGATAATCATAGGAAGCTCTGTCATTACTTGGTTTTGCTGTCAACATCTCAATTTCTGCCATCTGATTCCCATTCCTCTTCCTACCATAAGAATGTAAATCATACTTTATGGATGGAGGCAAGCCCATGAGATTGTTTGTGTCATAATCATCATCACTTCCCAAAAATTCGTGTTTCTTTCCCGGTTTCAACAACCCAGTTTTCGTGATTGCAGTACTCCGTGCTCCATTTCGATCTCTCTGAAGAGCCATTTCATATGTTGGTTCTTCCGCATCATGCTCACCTCTAATCCGACCCCTTTTGTGGCTAGTAATTCTGGAATCATACCCTGCCACTCGATCCTGACGAGGAAGAGCTAATTTCAAACCATATGACCTAGATTTTGTTTCGAAGCCATGTTTAATAGAAGGAAAGCAACCCATTAACTCTTTTGTAGAAGCAACCTTCGATCCAGAGATTTTCAATATTCCTTTTGGATTCTGTTTTCCATATTTTACCGGTTCCAAGGACATAGGACCTCCTTTAGAAGGTACATCAAATGTTGGACTTGCAGTATATACAGCATGATTACCCATCTTTGCCCCATGCTTAATTTTGTTCAGTTTTTTGCCCCAGAGACCCTCAGCAAATTCCTCTCTTTCTGAGTCAGACTCCAAACCCGAGTCTTCCATCTTTTCATACATCAGACTCCTTTGACTTCTCATTATATTTAAAACTCGAAGCCTCTCTTCAATGCTGTATCCTTGACAGTTCCGCCAAGCATCCCTTATCTCAGTAAGACTAATGACCATAGAGTTCTGATACTCCTGCAGAAAATGGTAGTGCCGGCGCTTCTGGAAGAAATTCGAACCCTGCTGATAGAGAACAGCTCTAGGCTCACAAAGCCCCCCCTTCAACATGTCAAAGAGCTTGACAAAGGGGCTTCCAAAATGGAAATTGCTACCGGAGAAGATCTCTTTCAAGGTAAGCATAAGAATGTCCTGGTCCATGTCCGGAAGGTACTCTGAAAGGCTAAAACGCTCCTCCTCGGTTAGGCAGTCATTCCATGCATCCAACGTCAGAACTTCACCCAAACTCGGAAGATCATAGAGCTCGAACGGAATACTAAATATGTGATTCCCAACTTGACATAATTCTGCCCCACTTTCCCCCAAGTCCGACAAATCAAAGTCATCAGAATCCGCTCCAGAGTCAGCATCATCGTCCTCGTCAGATTCCGATGCATAACTCTGCCTTTGGAGCTTCTCCTCATCAGTCGACATACTGTCTCTACTCCCCAGAGAAAACTCCCCATCTAATCTCGAAACCCTAAAGTTATTCTTCACAATCGCCATGAAAAAATAACAATCTCTCAATACTTAGTCTCCCTAACCACCAACGCAGGACTTTTTAATCTCTATCCAGACCAAATCCAATCAAAACCCTAGAAGAAGAAAAAACGAAAAGACAAAACTCAATTTCGATTCTAGCATTGTAACAGAGAAACGAATCGAAGACTGAAAAAAATTATATGAAAAAACTAACTATCGAGTAATCTAAGAACAACAGAAATAAGGAGCAAGACAGAGATGAATCGTATAGAAAAATACCTATTCGTCACTCGAAGAGCTCCTCCGTCAGAATCCACGAACAAATATCAGATCTTCAAGCAGAAGACGAACATCGATCGATACAAAAGCGCGGGAATCGTCGAATCTATGGTCTCTCCCCCTCTTCTTGCATCTCTGAAAACCTAGAAATAGAAGAAACAATAAATGGGGAGGAGCGAACGATGCGGTTATATATCAGGTACAGGGGACGAAGAAGACGACGCAGACGTGGAGGAATATCGGTCGTCGGATTCTGGAGGAGAGTCGATTGATGAGATAAAGACGAAAAAGGACAGAGAGAGAGAGGCGTGTGTTCGCAGAGGTAGAGAGAGAAAGAAAGAAAGGGTTTGTCGTTGGTAGTAGAGAGACGGCGACTCAGCATCCGAGCCGATAACGTTGCAGGGACAACGCATTAGGTGTCGTGTGGGTCAGATCTCGGCCATAATTTCTGAATTAATGGCCGTTTTCTGACTCACATTAACCGCTGACGGTCTATCTCTCCGATTTTGTATTAATATTGTAAATCGAAATTACGGATATGCCCCGTGTTAGTGCAGCGATTGGATTATTGGATGTACCATAGCCATACCCCTGCGAATGGGCAAATCCGTCTCCAACTCAAAGTTGGATGTTGGACTATGATGTGTTGGTCATTTTACAAAGAAGTAGGGAGTTTCACGGTGATTCCACTTTCGGTGTATGTGGAATGTGGATGCCCTAAGTAGTAAGTAACGCATGGACCGTGTCCTCATACGCCACTTTAGGGGTGTCTGCACGTATGAAAGGTTATGTGTTAAGGCAAAGAAAATGTTTAGCGCACCACGTAGGTTATCTAGCGTATCCTCGTCATTTAATCTTGATTATTTTTTCCTAAAATCAAGCTTGGATTGCTTTAACCTCATTGAATCTTATATTTTTCCAAGGTAAGAGGAGGTGTGTCTGAACCAAGCTAGCTTGAAGTTTGGCTTGACTCGGCCTGATCCGACTCGAAAAAGGCCAACTTGAGCTCGAAAAATAGGCTTATCGAGCAAGCTATTTTTTGAGTTTGAAAATGTATTCAAGCCGAACTCGAGCCAAAGCCTGTTTGATTCGGCTCAACTCGAAACTCGGCCCGATTGAGGCTCGGTTTGGCTCGAGCTTAGCTTGACTTGAATATTATATATATATATATCTCATTATTATATATATAAGTAATATAATTATTTTGCATATAAATAATATAATTATTATATAATTATCTTTACTATTATAACGTGAGAGGCATGACGTAGATGATTTTTCCAAAATTCTCAAATGAAAACAAAACATTGATTTAATGTTTTACTTTAATTGTCAAAATACCCTTGCTTTTGATTTAATGTTTTACTTTAATTTCTAAATTGCCCCTTGCCATCAATCTATTTAGAATCACAGCCAATCGCGATTGACCTCGGGGAGAGTTCAATCACACCCGTGGGTTAAAACGTGTTACTTTTAATTCCTATTAACTGTGGTTAACTCCTTCCCCTCGTTCTCACATGCATTGCACGTGCCACTAGCATGTTCAATCGGGTGTCGTTTACTCCTTCCCCTCGTTCTCACATGCATGTGCCACCTACTAGTATATATAATAATATTATAATTATTTTTATTTTAAAATTATTTTTTAATATTTCAAACCGAGCTGCACTTGAGCGTAGATGAAAAAAATTCAAACCGAGCCAAAGTAGGGCCAAGCCCGGCTCGATTACACCCCTAATACGATACGAGGTGAACCCAAAGTCAAAACGGAAAAGTCTTAAGAGTTGCAACTTGGTTGGGCTCGGCCCCCTACATGATTTATCCCAACCGGACTTTGCTTAATCAATAGTTGCGTTTGGGCTGAATTCTCAGATGTTCGGTTGTTTCGCGCTTGGATTGAAAAATCTCAACTTGACCTGTTGGGCTTGGGTTTGACAAAATACTAGTTTCAACTTGACCTGTTGGGCTTGGGTTGGGAAGAGATCGAATCACAGCCAATTGCGACATGGAGTGTTCAATCACACTCATAGGCCAACACGTGTCCCTTTTAACCCTAATCAATTATGGTTAAGATTCACCAACCATTGAGGTTTAATAATATAACCTTAGTTTTTAGAGAAAAAATGTTAAACAAATATTAACCTTAAGGATTAAAAATTCTTCACCAAAGTTAAATTTTTTAAATATTTTTTTCTAAAAACTAAGGTTATATTATTGAACCCAAAGGTTAGTGAATCTTAACCACAATTGATTAGGGTTAAAAGGGACATGCATTGGCCTGTGGGTTCGATTGAACTCTCCTTGAATTCAATCGCAATTGGCTGTGATTCGATCTTGGTTGGAAAATACTAGTCTTAGCCTTAATAGCATAAACCATTAAGTTTTGCAAAAGATAAATGTCAAAATCGATGTTTTAAACCCGGATCTCAACACTGGCCCAATTAAGGGCATGGGTCAGTCGGACGTTGACCCAATAATGTCAAGTGATGCTGTAAAAATAGTTAATATTAATATAATTTTTATAAAATAAAAATCAATAGAATAGCACTTCCAACACTCTTAGTAGACATTTTTTTAACCAATGCTTGATAATTGGTATGTATATGACTATTATTAAAAAAGTTTCACTTTTCATGGAAGTATAAAAAGGTAAAGAAAAATTATAAAGATTATCTTAAAAACATGAACTAATGAAATTTGAGTTACTACCCAAATGAAAGTAGAAAAATATATATAAACCTTTGAAATTAATGAAAAAAATGTATTTTATTTTTAATCCCCAGGCTTGGCTTTGAACTCCCTCTTCCCCTACCTCTCTAATCTCCTTTCTATTTTTCTACATAGTTTTTTCCTTTTTCTAGGTTTTTGTTTCAAAACTCCTAATTTTTTTTAATTGTATCTTAGTAATTAGTTTTTTTAGTTAGGATAATAGGCTCCAAAAATTTAGAATGGATAACTAAAAACTGAGCTTTTTCCATGACCCGAATGGTTCAAAGAAAACTGTCCGAGTTAGCTGAGTTGTGGTGGGTTAGTTGATTTTAACTGGGTTGGCTGAGTTATACATTAAACTCTTGAGAGTTTAACCCAAGCTGTTGAGGGTCTCGGATCAACTAGACGGATTAGTTCAAGTATTAAAAGATGGGTCAAAATACATTTTGGTGGGGCCTATTTTTTTTTCCCGTTTATGGACTATTAATGGTTGACGTAATTAATGTCAAATAAGTGACAAATTTTTATTATTTTGATTCTTATTTTAATTTTAAAGAAAAGACATTAGTTTATGCACCAGCTCGGGTTTAATGGGTGCTCTTGTTTAGGTATTTAAATGTTTTGAGTTTTTTCAAGTACTTGTCGGAGGATTTTCCTCTCACACTCACACCCTTGAGCCCTCTATTTTGAGGAACTCGGGTGTCTGCAATCCCTTGAGCCCTCTATTTTAATAGTTTAATGGATAATTTTAGTTGACTTTTTTCTAAACCCTTAATTTGGTAAATATTAGGATTTAATGCTAATGTGTAATGAGACACGTGTGCAAAGGTGCCATTACTAGAGAAAAATGAGGAAATAAGTATAAAATTTTTATAAGACATTATAACTTGTGCTGAAATTGTATTAGATTAGTTATCAAGATATGCACTCATTAAAGAGATAATCAGAACCCGAGGGTGTAGCCCAGTGGTCACTTGGATGAACGATAAACCCTGGAGGCCTCGACTTCAATTCTTGGCTCCCCTCATTAATGGTTGCATAAGGTGAGGGTATTCCCTATATAGCCCATGGGATTAGTCTAAGCTTTCAAGGTTCAGGATGCCCACAGTTTAAAAAAAAAAAAAAAAAAAGAAAAAAAAAAAAATAATAGGAAGAGATAATCAGAATAACAAAAAATATGCCTGATGGTTGGAATAGTTCGAAAATTACAATACAAAGAAAAAATTTATCAACTAAAATTTTTTCCTACAAACTTTCAAAATACTACGTCTACGTGAAGGCATATTTTTGGGTTGTTAGAGTTATTTATGGGTTGCTCCGGTTAGGTCTACGATACCTCAATTTTATTTCATGTAGTGATAATTAACTGTATCCAATTGGTCACCCTATATTAAAAAAAAGTCACCAATAGTCCACTTCAGATTCCCACGTGCTTGCTGCTGAACAATCGGCATCATTTTAGCGAGAGTTTAATGTAATAATTCAATGTTACTACCCAATCCCATGTGCATAGGTTAAGTGGCGCGATCTCCTGAATTTTACAGGAAATTCTCCTAGAATAATTCTCAACAACAGATCCAAGCTCCACTGCATATCCCTCTATGGAAATGTTACCGGTTCATCTCAACCGTCAAAGTTATGATCATCAGCGGCAACAATGGACGATGCGTGAGAAGAATGAAGCTCCTGATCAAAATCATCATGGATTCTCATCTCAGGCAGCCAAACTCACGTCGGTCTATTGAGAAATTAGGTAGGATAGGATATGATTGTGCAACTGTTTCAAGGTCCTCGTACAATTAGAAAAGAAGAAGAACGTGATGGTAGCTGGAAGAAAGTGGCGAATCTCAACCACGACGTGCTTACCACTCACGCGTTTTCAGGGGGTGCTTGGCTGCAGGCATAATTCTATTCTTAGAAATCTACCCTCTCAACAAATGAATTTTTTATATTTTTTTTACACTTTACTGGTCAGTTAGGGTTAGTATCTGTACCAGGCGAGAAAGTACCACGCTCACCTGTCTCCCACGATTGAACCGGGACCTCCCTCCTAATGAGGGATACATCACAAATTAAAACTTTATTTACATAAAGCAAGCACCAAAAATGACTTTTTTCCTGTTTGTTTTGTTTTTGAGGCTATATGAACCTATGGGCTACACAATGAGTTCCATAAACCCCTCTAATCCTGACGTAGGTGGGAATCGATCCCAAGTCTCTGGTGGGACTCCAAGAGACTTTACCAGCTAAACTAGTTGACACTTCATGTATGTGTCTTCAACTTCACTCCAGACTTATCTTGTTGTCTATTGGGAAAATTCCCAGTGGGTCGGGGAGGACACCGAAAGAGACTAGTCCTTACCTCGAAGTGTTTGAAAAACAAAAAAATAGAGTTTCTTTTTGCCTTTTTAGAATTGACATGCAAGCCAAACAATGAACGGCTCTTGTCCAGTGGAAACCAAACACACCTTTGGATAAGGGATAAGTACAACAACTATACTTGCAATAGATCACCAAGGCCATCTGATTAACGCGAATAGTGAAAAGATGATTTAGAACCGTTGATTAGACAATAATGGACTATTGGCAGTCTTACACTTGGATGGCTAATAGGAAGAGTACACAGAAATGGTGCAAGACAGTCACACCTGATCATTAACTTCTAAGAGAATTGAGATCCCACCCCTTATAGGCTATTTTTGGAAGCGCGCTCAAGGCACAACTAACTTACCGAACTGAACCTTGAGCCTTTACCCTTCCCTCCTCCACAGACCTTTTGACCGTTTCTTCTCTCTCTTTCTCTCTCTCTCTCTCTCATTACCATCGTTTCTCCAAACATTCCACCTGCAACTCCTCTCCTCTTCAGCCAATCTTCCATTCTTCATTTGGGAATTAAGAAGAAGGAGAAAGAGATTAACCCATTAACCCCTTTTCGTCCATGAACAGCTCAGAAGATCAAGGTCAATGCGATTCTTCCAAATGGATCCTCGAGAGCATCATCGTCCCTGAAGAGATGGAGCGAATGGTAGATGTGGCTATAGACGACGATCCAGTTTACCCGACATTGAAATCACCCTCGACGAAGTCCTTCAAAATGAACAAGAGCAATGTGAGAAAGGTGATTGGGATTCAGAATAATGTCCCTAGAATGGGTAGGGTAAATTCGAGTGCCTCGAGGGGACTTAAGAGCTTACGGTTTCTCGATAGGACAACCACAGGGAAGGAAGGTGACGCGTGGAGGGCTGTCGAGAAGCGGTTCAACCAGTTTGCCGCCAATGGGAGACTTTCTAGGGACAATTTCGGACGTTGCATTGGTGAATTACCCTTCACTTAAATTTATTTATTTATTTCAATGTGTTAATTTCTTCTGTGGATCAAATGTGAAAGCTAAGATTAATCATTTCTCAAAGGAATGGGCGATTCAAAGGAGTTTGCCGGAGAGGTCTTTGACACATTGGCAAGGCGTAGGAAGTTATGTGCGGAAAATGGTATAACTAAGGAACAAGTGAGGGAGTTTTGGGAGGACATGTCGAATCAAGACCTTGATTTCCGGCTTCAGATATTCTTTGACATGTAAGAAATTCTCTGTTTCCCCTCTCTTTCTGTTTAATACATTATCAGAGGAGTTCTAATAGAGTATTTTAACTGTTGGTAACAGAATGGAGATGGGCCTGTAGATGATATTGCCAATGAATTTCTCATAACATTTTGAGGTTCTGGGTTAGTTACAATTGTAGGAGCAAACTCAATGACATTTACCCTATGTTTGGTTGCCGAGAAAATAAGTGAAAAAAGAGGAGAAGAAAATTCAACAAAACACAACTAAGAATTCTATTTGAAATAAAAAAATTTCTTTTCTTTTCCATGTTTTCATCTATTTTCTCGACAACCAAACATACCATTAAGGTTGGCTTGTCTTTAATTTAAAAGCTCATTGTTAAAATACATGGATAGAATGGGTATACTTTTATTGTGATTAAGATGTTTAAAGGGATAAAAGAAGGATTATACAGTACGAGCGACCGGCTTAGTTTTTCTCGTAATTCTCCAGGTGTGACAAGAATGGAGATGGGAAGCTCTCAGAGGACGAGGTGAAGGAGGTGAGAACTGAAATCTTGTGAATTCCTCTTCTTCTGATCGCCTTCTATGCTTACAAATTACAATCTCAATTACTTGATATTCTTGTGAAGGTGATTGTGTTGAGTGCATCTGCAAACAAGCTAGCAAATCTCAAGGGAAATGCCGCAACATACGCAGCTTTAATCATGGAGGAGCTCGACCCTGACCATCTGGGATACATAGAGGTGAGGAGGTATTACAAGAACTGATTCCTTTAATCCCACATCTGTGTGATCTTATTTCTCTTCTCCCTTTTAATTTCTCAATAGATGTGGCAACTAGAAACTCTACTACGAGGGATGGTGAGCTCCGAAGAAGGCGAGAAATTTATCAAGAAAGGCCATATGCTTACCAAGACGATGATCCCAAAAAGATATAGAACCCCAGTTAGTAGATTCCTAGCAAAGGCCTCAGAATTTGTGAATGAGAACTGGAAGAGGATATGGATAATTGCGCTCTGGTTGATCGGGAATCTGATCCTCTTCACTTGGAAGTTCTACCAATATAGGCACAGATCGGCTTTCCAAGTCATGGGCTACTGTCTCTGCATTGCAAAGGGTGCCGCTGAGGGACTGAAGCTCAATATGGCTCTCATTCTTATTCCTGTCTGTAGAAAAACCCTTACTAGGCTCAGATCAACATTTCTTGGTACCTTCATCCCTTTTGATGATAACATAAATTTCCACAAGGTGATTGCTCTCGGAATTGCAATTGGGGCGTTTGTTCACACAGTCATGCATCTAACTTGTGATTTTCCGAGACTAGTTTCGTGCTCGAAACCAAAATTTATGAGGACTCTCGGATCCAATTTTGGTTACAAGCAGCCAACGTATGGTGAACTTATAGCTAGCACTTCAGGTACTACTGGCATTACCATGATTATTATAATGGCATTCTCCTTCACGCTGGCAACCCGCTCATTCAGGAAGAACGTCATCAAATTGCCCTGGCCCTTACATCATTTGGCAGGGTTCAACGCCTTCTGGTACGCACATCACTTGCTGGCTATTGCCTATGTTCTCTTGGTCATTCATGGCTACTACTTATTCCTCACCAAGGAATGGTACAAGAAGACGGTAGGGTTGCACATTACCTTATTTGAATCCTGATAAGAGCATTAGAGGTCACTTGTTGAAAACTTCTGCTGAAGCTGAGTTTTTTTTTTTGCAGACATTGATGTATATCATGATCCCAGTCATCTTCTATGCTAGTGAGAGAACACTGATATCATTTCATGAAAATAATCATCGTGTCAACATCATTAAGGTCTGTAGATTGTGTATTTTATTGAATCTCGCTTGCTTTAGACAAATGCATGAATAGTAATATGAGAGATAGTCTCACTGGAAATTTAACCCATCTTTGATTCGACCAAGTCGATTTTCTGGGATGACTCAACTCTGTTTCATCTTCAAGTCGAGTAGATGAATCAAAATCCTGTTCCTTGCAGGCTGTAATATATACAGGAAATGTTCTTGCATTATACATGAGCAAACCTCAGGGATTCAAGTACAAGAGTGGGATGTACCTATTTGTCAAGTGTCCAGATATATCGCCCTTTGAATGGTAAATCATCAAATACTTTCCAATGGCAACAAGGATAGTTCAGCCGACAACAAAAAAAATGTTCCATCTAGCAATTATCTACTAAACTATGTATCTGATTTTCACAGGCATCCCTTCTCTATTACTTCTGCACCGGGAGATAACTACTTGAGCGTGCACATACGAACCTTGGGAGATTGGACAAAGGAGCTAAAAAGCCTATTTGCTCAGGTTGTGACCTGAACTCTATCATTATTATGCCTTAACATATTAGATTTAGTTTATAAGACACCTAAGGCCTTGCTAGACAAGACTTGTGGGATCCACTCACCATATCATTTTTTGCTAAGCGAAAAAAAAAAAAAGTGCTACATTTGGTTGGGTAGTATGGTCATTGGATCAGTTAATTCTTTTATTTGCATGTTGATCTCACCAACTAGCATAGTAACAAAGTTCTCTGATTTTTTCAAAAAGTCCAAATAATTCGTAAAGTTTTTGTTGAACAATTAATTCATGAAAAATATTCACGAATTTTTAAATAAAGCGTGTATTCTTCTTCTTCAAAAAGTCCGAATTTCACGAATTAAACGTGAGTTATTCATAAAATGTTAAAAAATACCCAAATAAATATCAATATCTGAAATATATTCGTTTATACTTAAAAAAATATATATAATTAGTCATCTTATTGATTATTTTTTATATCTTGCCTGACATTTTTTCAAATTTTTTGAATTTCTGGCAATTTTTTTCATTGCTGAATAATTGCCAAACTCCGACTTTGTGACTATGCTCACCAGTGAAACTACAAAATGGTGTCCTCCTCCTTGCATGTGTGTAATTTATATATAAGGATGGTAGAGAGTCAGTAGATGTGGACCTAAGATCTTACATTACTTCTAAAACCTCCATATAAACATCCCTTTTGGACTTTCTTTCTCCATGTAGGCTTGTGAAGCTCCCGCTACTCGACCAAGGAGGGGTAGTCTTGCCAGATTGGAAACCACAGCAGTATCAGATTATGAACATTCACAATCCAGGTATATATGATCTAGGTCTAGCCGCTTCTCAGTTTTCACAGTAGGGTCAGACCATGTAACTCTTCTGTTGTGGGCAGATTTCCGAATCTCTCCATCAAAGGACCTTATGGAGCTCCAGCTCAGAATTACAAGAAATATGACATTCTATTGCTCATTGGCCTGGGAATTGGAGCAACTCCATTTATCAGCATTCTGAAGGATCTCCTGAATAACATCAAGATAAATGAGGCCAACCCGGTGAGTGAACAAGAGAGTGAGCCAACTAAGTGTTTGTTTGAATTTAGTGGGGTGGAAATATGGTATTAACTTGAAAGGAGATCCGAAACCAATTCAGGAACCTCTGAGCAGCCAAGATTTTGTGGGCAATAGAAAGGGTCCCGGGAGGGCGTATTTCTATTGGGTAACAAGAGAACAAGGCTCCTTCGAATGGTTCAAAGGAGTTATGGACGATATTGCAGAGTACGATCACAATGTGAGTTTTGAACATATGATGCTATTTCTAACTGTTCATCGCGACATTAAAAAATACAATACCAAACTGACAGGAACTTCTTTTATTGGGTAATTTGAAATTGCAGCATGTCATAGAAATGCACAACTACTTGACTAGTGTGTATGAAGAAGGCGATGCACGGTCAGCACTTATTGCCATGTTGCAGTCATTGCAACACGCCAAAAATGGAGTCGACATTGTCTCAGAGAGTCGGGTATCCACTACTTTGATGCAGATGTACAAAATTAATTAATTATAAAGAGTTTTGAGCTTGCTTTCTAATACTTACCTGAACAGATACGAACACATTTTGCAAGACCAAACTGGAGAAAGGTGTTCACTAACTTGGCGAGTACCCACCAATCTTCTCGAATAGGTAAGCCTAATCCAGTTGCCAGATCTATATTTCAAATTTTTATCTAAATCCATATTAAATAATAGAAATACCTTTTTCTTATGGAATCAAGCTGCGAAGTTCGGAAGTGTTACAGTTTTGGTTTCTGTCTCTGATTTGTTATTGAATGGTCTTGTTGCAGGAGTCTTCTACTGTGGAAGCCCCACTCTCACCAAACAGCTGAAGAATCTTTGCCATGAATTCAGCCATAACTCCTCTACCCGCTTCCATTTCCACAAGGAAAACTTCTAATATAGTATTTTCCCGCAAGCAAATTGTACACAAATAACTATATTTTTTTTAATCTTTAGAACTTCTGTAGAACACAGATTCCATACAAAAATGTCCCTTGTTTTGTTAGTTGATATTTGATTTAGATGAAGGAAGATCCAAAGCAATGGGAAATTTGAATCATAGAATATATAGGATTCTTTGTTTTGAGCTTCTCCTCCTTGCAACTGTGCTATTCAGGCCTAGTCTTCTAGTTAAGAGTTACGCCATATTGTTTCGGCGTCACTTCTCCAATATATCCTCCTTAAATTTTCTGATTTAACCTCCCTTTATGATCATCTGTTCGTGGACCCTCTGTACTCTATGGACCAGCCCTTCCGTGCCACAGCATTTGCTTTTATCTTCTATTCAGCCTGTTTCCATGTCGAACTTTATTACCATTTACCGGTTGTTTCTATGTCACACAAAGTATCACACTGGGTGAGATTGTTGTTGCTTGAAGACACATTTGGCACCCCTTTAATAAGGAATAGCAGGCTTTCCACATACCTTGAAAACACCCGTAGATGAAGCTTTCGACTCCTGCTATTTTCAAGTGTTTTCCATTTGCGGTGGTCTGTCCTTCTCATAAAGCTTGTGAAGAAAATGGAACAGGGTACTGTAGGCAATGATTATAATAGCGATCCATCCAAAAAACATAATCTTGTGCATCACTGTAAATGATAATTCACACGTGTTCATGTCTAACTGAAAGATCAGGGTATGAAAATGAAATTTTGTTGAGATTGAAAATGAAATTTTGTTGAATTCCTTTTGGATAATCAGCCAAAGTAGTACATAATTATGAAAGAAATGCATATCATTTCGAGAATTGTAGTGCCATGACAAAGATGATAAAATGGGTGGAAAATCCCAGAGCAGCTTTGGTGGCCTTTAAAGAATAAATAAAATATCCTTTGGCAAATTCTCCACCCCATCACTTTGATATTTTTTAAATTTGGAATTAAATAGTCTTTCCACAAAATTTTGAAATAACATAAAGCACTCAAATTTCTGATTAATTGAGTAAACTTGGATGATCTTTACATTTACCCATATGGTTTTTATAAAGATAAGAACATCTAAAGATAGAAATAAATGTGAATCAAACATAATCTAATCTTACATAGTCTACTTAAATCAAATTCAAATACAAAACCAAATCTACGGGGTATCTCATCTCACCTTATTACAACACTCCATTGTTTTCTCTAAGACTATCTCTAATAGCCTTGAAATCGGACATTTCGGAAGGAAACTATATAACTGACCACACGGTCAGCTTGCTAGAGGACCTTCCAAATGGAAGGCAATACGTGGCAACGAAAAACTTGTTAACATATGTAGTGGGTTGCATTGCTTAGTGATAAAGATGAAAATAAGAATTAAAAGCAACCTGTTGTAGAGGTATCCAATTTCCTCTTTGCCAAGTGTTGAAGTTTGATTGGGTGGTCGACTGCAAGAGGACCTTGTGATCCTCTAATCACTGACCATAAAGCTTAGTAGACCGAGTAGATCCACTCATTTCAGAATATATAGATGATATTGCATGAAGTTTATTAGGATAACACACATAGTTTGTGAAATTGTCATTTATTCTTTCTTTAGTTTGAAGTTACATAGCGAAAATTCATGTGGTTCTTTTCTTTTTTCCTTCCAAATCTAGTTTAAGGAAATCAACAACAATATAGATCGTGCTCTTGGAGTTTAAGAGCAAAAAATCTATTGTAATTTGTAAAATTCACCTATGCCGTATGCTCTCAGATTGTTTTTGCCTTGTGATTTCTTGGACAAAAGAATCTCCTTACATCAATATCTATATAAATTGTATTTATTAATGTTGAAAAGAGTATTCCATATTGTTGCTATACTTGTTATGAAATACATAAATAGAGGGAAATCCTGTTTTAATCTAACCAAATGAAATACAGGTAAGCCTAAGACATAAATGCTGGGGAAGCTATCAATAGAAGTAGAAATAGTTCGAGAGAGACAGGATGCCCTGATACACACAGTTGTGCTAGACCTTGTCGCCAGACACCACTGCTTGTCAATTTGAGATATAGGTAGCAAATGGGTCAACTAAGGCATTTGCCTTGGTTCTTGTCGTCTCTATTGTAACCATGTAACTAAGGGTCCATTTAGTTCGGATTATTGCAGTCATAAGTGATTATGCTGATAAATGATGTCATATATAAGCGCTAGCAACTGTAATCTTGTTTGGTTGGCACTTTGCCGATAAGCGATTATCTGATCATTTTTTAAAATGATATTTTAATCATTTTAAAAAAATGGAGAATATTTTGGGAAAGCTCTCTCTCTCAAGCTTAATGGGCCTTACTAGATACAAATTTGAATGCCTACAATAAATTTCACAGTCTTAAAGGTATTGCATAAGCAATTTTGCTCCACAATAATCACCCCCTGGTGAGATTATGAAATAACCAATTATTTTTATAATCGTTTGATGAATCAAACCATATGCTACTCTCGCCTTCAGGACATAATTCAGACACAAGTGATTAAGCCCCAAATAAGCTCTTATGATAATCTGAACCAATGAGCCCAAAAGGTATCGAGCAATGTAGCAAAAACCCATAGAAGCGATCAAGCCCTACTCTCATCGAAAAAGCAAAACCTATATTTGCTTTCCAGTTGCTTTAAAACACAACCGGCTAGACTCTCACCCACCCTCTTATTGTTTAATAGAAATTCCTAACCAATTGTTTTTTGTAATTAATTAATTAATTAATTAAAATAAAGGCAAGTATTACTTTTTGGCTGAGAATAGAACTAAGATACATCTGAACAATAACTTTAGTATGTTTTAAGGTAGTGGCCCAATGGGCTTCAATGTTAAGAAGCCCAACTATGTTATGGGGCTTAAAAGCAGGGTACGGAAGCCCAATCCCAGCCCTATCCAAAAACAATCATTGAAATGCAAAACTCCAAAGCAAGAAAAAGAGAAGATATCATCTGCTTTTTCTTTAGTTTGTGTGATCTCTCGATTTCAAATCTCAACATAACCCCTAGATTTTTATTGTAAGATCTCTTTGCATTTTGTAGGTTCCAATCGTTCGTTTCTTTGCAGATTCAAAAACGGAGAATCGGAAGTTTTATTTCAAGTCTTTTATAGAACCCTAATTTGAGCATGTAAGGATTCCTTACCTTATAGTTATACTCGTACTCTTTGCTTTGTGATGGCTAACTCTCTTTCCATTTTAGGGAAAAGTATCTGTTCTTACTCTAATCTCTTTATCCTGGTCAATAGAGCGAGATTCAATCGCTTTTGTTTCTTTATTCTACAGTTCGTATATATATATATATATATATATATATATATATATATATATATATATATATATATATTACGTTGTGACAAAAAAAAATTAGGGGGGCCACTACATCATATAGGACAAAAAAAATTGGGGGGGCCAAGTATACTAAAAATATTTTTTTTAATTGAGGGGCCTACTAGTCATACTAGTACAGTAGGGATTTACAAAAAATTTGGGGGGCCATGGCCCCCCCCCCCCCCCCCCCCCCCCCCCCCCCCGGCTTTGCCCCTGCTTTTAGGGCCTCTAGCATTCGTTTTTTTTTTCCAGAAAACCTGCTGCTCTGAAAGAAGTATTAAACAGAGATGAGAACAAAAGATCAAAAACTAAAGAAGAACATATAGGAGAGTCATATTTGGAACATGCCCATTGTCAGTCATTAGTTACTCAGATTGAGTTATTCAATTAGTCCTTTTTTGGTTTTTGGAAATGAGATACTTTCTTGACTGATCTCAATCTCAGGCCCTCCTTGGGTTGGGAGATATAGCTACTTCTTGTTTTTGGGCCCTAGATTTGTTTCAGAAATGGAACTCTCATGCCAGTTGCGCTTCCGTTGATTAATAAACCAGTTGTTTATTTGTTTTAGCTTTAAGCCTGTCTCGTCCACCAACATTGCTTTATCCTCCTCCTGCAAAACAACAACAATGAGGACTTAATGGTGTTGATTCTAAAAGCAATTAGAAGCTTTGGTTTGGTTGATTATAATGCATGAAGAAATAAACGGTTGAAACTGATGTTGCTGGATCTAATCTATAGGAACTGTTTGTTACGAATGACCCATTTGAAGACAACAAGGTTAGCTAATTCTAAAGTAAGTTATATGCTTATCACAATTATGTGGAATATATATATAAGATATTAGATATATATAGTGTGTGCGCGTGTCATAGTATAGCACATCGATTGTGGAGTTTTAATTGAACAAATTGAGGATAGGGAATTTGCCTTTGTATTTGAACTAACTATAGAACATTTCAAGCGGGAGTTCTCTTGGCAGCCTAGGTAGGGGCAGTATTGAGGAATTTATGACCTACGATGTAGGTTTGATCCTTGAATCCTATAGTAGATCCATTTATCTCAAAAATTTCAATGAAGCAGCAATTGTGTTGTTAGATTTTTCGCAAGGGGGGCTAACAATGGGGGTTTGGGGGGCGTAGCCTTCAAAATTTTTTTTTGAGGGCCAAGTTCATGGGCCATTTTGTATGTTTGTGTCCGTTTGTAAAGAATTTTTTTTTTCAGAACTTAAGGGGGGGCTATAGCCCCCCGTTCCCCCCCAGCTCCTCCCTGCTCCCAGGCTATGCCCCCTCTTAATCGTATATGAATTTTTTTTCTTTCCAAATTTCAGAGGGGGGGACTTCAACCCCCTGGGCCCCATGTGGCTCCTCCCCTGGTTGTTAGGAAGTTTGAAAATTGTTTATGACTTTGCCTTTGGTCCATGCATGGTGGAAGAAGACTCAACCTGTTGGCCATGTCATCCAATGGGCATAAAATTTTGTGTTATAATCTACCAGTGGACCATGAATAGGTCTAAAGAGCTTAATTATCTTTTGGAAATAAGATTTATCATCTATTTATCTTTTGCTTTTCCTCTTAAGCAAATGAGAGGGAGATAACTTTTGATAATTTTTTTTTATGCCTAATTGCTGTGTTCTTTCCCTCAGAAGTTCTTGAAAATAGACATACATATTATGAGAGTTACAACCTCATGAATGGATTTCGAGATAACACATGGATTGAATTACTAACAATGATCTGGTCACACATAAAATGTTTCTAACTATGAGCAATATATCAAACAACCACCAAATATTCTAAAAAGTATTAGATACATACAGTTGGGTACGGCCACTTTGTATGTTGTTCCCACCACTTCTTCAGCACAGAAGTAGTGCCACCTGGTAGTTTGCCTGCCCTTCGCTTCCTTAAGATCTCCTCCCTCACATCTTCTATTTTTGGTTTGAAACCCTGTTCACCGCAGATTACATATCTGCTCAGGTAATAGGTGGTTGAATCTACGTCTAGGAGGAGGTGGTCTATTTAATGACTATAAGATTGGGAGTGTTTATTACCTGTTTCAGTTCAGTCTTGAGTTCTTGCTTCACTCTCTCCATCAAGCATCTCTCAGGCCCCGTTAAAACGGATGGACCAAAGCATGTTGTATCTTTCCTATCATCGCTGGTGCCGAACATTCCCTTTTCAATCTCTATATGCAAATTTTCTTCCCCATCCGACATAGTTGCTTCTGCCCCTTCTACCATGATTTCTCCTGTGAGGATAAAACTTTGAAATTTATTGGTCAGGCCATCTACAGTTCATCTCAGCAGCGTTAGTCATGAAAGAAAGTTTGGAAAGGAAAAGTTTACTTTTTTCATTTTTCTTTATGGAGATTGCCACAAACATTTTATTTGATCTGATCTAATATCCTAATTGTGCAACGTATAAACCTTTCCTCCCAATTGCCACAAAGGTTTATACATTGCCACAAACATTTTCGTATCAAAGTTGAAAGAACCTGTGAGGTTGAAAAGTTCTTGTTGTATTGCTTCAGAAGCCATCATCGCCTCCCGCATATGAGAATGCACATGCTTTTGTAGATGTTCCTTGAGCGAAGAAAGGACGAAGGTGTAGGTGGCCTGCATTGCAAGAAAAATAATGACAGGAGAACTGAGATGATGAAAAGTGAGTTATTCCCATGGTAATAAATCACGCCGAAACCTTTACATAACAACGGTTACGTAGATATGAGTTCTGTAACAGGGCTTTTTAAAAAATGTAATGTCCATTATGACGCTATGCAACGTAAATAATGTTATGTAATATAAGTTACGACCATAACATAACGTTCAACGTAAAAAAAAAATTTATAAAAGGAAATATTTCTTATAATTTATTCCCTTTTAAAAATATTGTGAATAATTTGTGTTTAATTTGTGAAATTAGTGACGTGCTTTATATAAGTAGTGGTAGTGAAGTACTTTTGTGAATTAATTGTTCGACAAAAAATTTGCGAATTGATTGTACGACTAAAACTTCGTAAATTATTCGAGACATTTGAAAATATTTTGGAGAATTTTGTTACTATGATCTCTAGAGAGTAGAGACAAAAGCAATTATATCATATTGCTTTTTATGGACCAAAATAAGATCGACACTACAAAGCGACAGATTAAAGCTTCAAAATCCATTTTGAAAAAGGGAATTTTGATTGATAATCATTTCTCCTTTTTTTTTCTTCTTTTTGTTGGCTGATTATTTCAGATTAGCAAGTTCTAGAATGGATTCATGAACTTCCATAAATATATAATACTTTGGGTTATTTACTTTTTTTTAAAAATACATTAATTATCATCTTTATGTGTAGTATGCATGTAATGTCATGATTTTGTTCATTCATAAATTATAAACATTTTTCCACTGTTTCATAAAAAAAATTATTTTTAAATCTAAAAAACGGAGTGTGCGCATGCGGCATGTGTGTGCTACTGTTATTACTGTCCTAGTGGTAGTAATGGGAGTTTTGATTTTGCTAAGACAATGGTGATATTGCACTGCTATTATTGCTTTATTTGCACAGGAAAACCTGATGATGTGGTGTTGATGCTAACGAAGAATGATAAATAGTGACCATTGTTAGTGTGCACGTATGTGTGAAGGTAAACTCAATAAAAAAGAAATACCAAGAATTGATCAAGTTCTTTGTTGCTTCCAGAGAGCAGAGGATGGACCGGGGGAGAACGAGTGGCCATCTGATAATTGATCATGGGTTGTTGATAAACAGGCGTGATGACGTGGAGGCAAGCCACATGAGCAGCAAGAAGCTCATCAAAAAGCGGGTGCGAAGCGATCTCCACCTTCAACTGCTTGCTCATCTCCTCCTCCCTAACTTCTCTCCCACTCATGGTATTTTGACGACCAGGTGGGGTGATTAATGTTGCTTCATGTTCTGCATCCTATATTTCTTTCTTTCTTTGGTTGGTTGCTAGGATGCACGGTTTGAATTTAAGTGCTGCCATTTCTCTCTGCACTCATAAGAGGCTACTGCTGCACGCATTTATGTTCAGGAGAAAAGGAAAGGCTGCTTGCCTTCTATTACACACTTCTTTTCCCCACATTCATTTTGGATCTGCTGTACGTTGTGGTTTGCATAAATTGCATCTTCGTCGGGGATATTGTTTGCCGACATTTATCAGGAGACAGACCCACCATATTGTGCAGAGAGAGAGAGAGAGAGAGAGAGAGAGACATTGAAGCTCATGAAAAAGTCATCATTTTCAGATGGGCCTACGTAGCAATAGCATGCAAGAATTGGGGGGGGGGGGACCACTATTCAATGAGCATCCCTACGATCTCAAATTTAATCTAACTGGTTGTGCATATAATCCTCAACCATTCTGCTTCAATTTTGACAGCTGGAAAACATTAATAGCGTTTTTTTGTTTTTGGGGGGAGGGGAAGACTCAAGTTCGAGTCTCTCGGTGTGTTGATTGAGAAACTTGCCTTTGTACTAACCTAATGCCCAACCTATTAAATGATATAACGTACCAATTTTTTTATTTCTTTTGGGGGGGTGGGTGTTTGAGCTGGTCTTGACTACTTGTTGCAGCCAAACTAACCCTAGCTGCATGCTCAAGCAATTAGTTTTTCGGTATGATTCTAATCCATTGATTATTATATTATCAATTCAAGATTTGATGGTTTCATTCGCACACACAAAAAGGGATCTAATGGTTTTAAAAAAATAATGCTTAGTCCAAAGATATTGTCCTGTTCTATGGGAAAATATAAACACATTATAAACCTTATCTTTGCCTTCAGTCATTGCCTTGTGGTATGATTGAGTTTACCAAAAAAAACTCTAAGTTCTATGCTTGTGATAATATAATAATATCACAATTGTTGGGATACGCTGAATTGGCAGACATCGAATTACAAGGAGGAAGTGTTGGTGAGCTTGAAGAGCAGTGAATTGTTCCGACAGGGAGGGTTCTTCTGAAGGCCGGTTAACAAGGGAGGGAAAGAGCTTCATGGGATGTTAGCATGGTCAGCTGATGATTGTAAGGATATCTGGTTCTAATTTGAGATATGATTTCTATCCGGAGACTGGTGTTTATCATAAATTGTTTCTAAAAATGGATAACTAACTCACGAATAAGATTCTCACTTTAACTCTCGATTTTGTTTTTTTCATTTATCAAGCCTGAGAGAAATCATTTCATTCCGTTAAGGAGGGTCAACTTTTTTTTGTTTTTTAAAAATGTTCGGATTGCGAAAAAAATGTGCCATAACAAATGCTTTCCTAGAAATGGAACAAGAAATCGATCTGGCAGAACGATACCCAACACCCAGAAATTAATAAAATTGTACTGGGCCAGAATTATGCGGAAGGATACCAAACACCCACAAATCAATCAAAATTGTACTGGGGCTAGAATTAACAAAGATGTTTTCGAGTTGCATGGTGCCAAAAAAACATGTAAGATTGTTTTCATTAATGTTGTTTGTTAGCATTTGAGATGAGATTAGATGGAATTGTTTGATTCACTTGGCATGGGCATCGAGTCTTTGACTGTCCTTTTGGGTTCGAAGTTTTCTATGCTAGGGTATCTGGAGAAATTCTCATACTATTTCAAAGGAATCAAGACCCTTCACATGGCTTTGATTGTGGGATCCACAAATATAATTTGGAGAAACTCAGTGGAATCTCTACATCCGACGCAGACAAAACAGCTTGGATTGCCGTCCTAGCCCTGTCAGGATTCTCTCTTCTAATGAAACCATGGAGACTATGCCTTGAATGAAAGCAAGACACCAGCACAACAACAATGCAACCAACCCCACACAATAATCGTTCTCTACCACAACTCACCTATTTAAATGTCTCTCTACAAAAGAAACCTACAATTCAACGACCATGGATTCTCTTATGCTCATCTCTCTTCTCATGCTTCAATATCTCTGCATCTCCCTCTTCTCAATCCAAGTAGCCGCAACAAACGGAAAGCTCTTCAGAGAGTATATAGGAGCTGAGTCAAAAAACGTTACATTTTCCGATGTACCCGTAAACCCCAATGTCGAATTCCATTTCATTCTCTCCTTCGCCATAGATTACACCACCTCTTCGACCTCTCCTTCCCCCACCAATGGTCACTTCAATGTCTTTTGGGACTCCAACACTCTCACCCCCTCACAAGTCTCCGCCATCAAGGCGCGCCATTCAAACGTGAAGGTCGCTTTGAGCCTCGGCGGGGATAGCGTTAGCAATCGCAATGTATACTTCCAACCGACTTCCGTTACTTCTTGGATTCAAAATGCTGTTTCTTCGATCACCAAGATCATTAAGGAGTATAATTTGGATGGTATTGATATAGATTACGAGCATTTCAGCAGTGATCCTAATGCATTTACCGAGTGCATTGGACGCCTTATAGTGATTCTAAAACAAAATAGGGTCATTTCGTTTGCGTCGATAGCCCCATATGATGATGATCCAGTTCAGAGCCATTACTTGGCTTTGTGGAGGAAATATGGGAATTTCATAGACTATGTTAACTTTCAATTTTATGCGTACGATAAGGGGACGAATGTGTCACAGTTTCTGAGATTCTTTGAGATTCAGAGATCTAATTATAGAGGTGGGAAGGTGTTGGTGAGTTTTGGAACTGATGGGAGTGGTGGTTTGTCTCCTAAAAATGGATTCTTTACTGCTTGTAGTAGGCTTAAGAGTCAGGGAAAGCTTCATGGTATTTTTGTTTGGTCTGCTGATGACTCTAAGGGAACAGGTTTTGGTTTTGAGAAGCAATCACAAGCCTTGTTGGCCAGTCCAAAATGAGATCTCTCTCTGTGTAAGATGGTTGATTCAAAAAGCTTTTGAAACCACTAAGTACCACCAACAATGGGCTTTACTGATGGTTGATTAATGAATTTCGATTAGATTGAGTTTGAAACTGAATGCTTCTAAAATTTAATTATGATTGATTATTAAATTTTTTTTTTGATAAAATCTGGTTTTTAGCCCAAATTGATACAAGGATTGAAAACCTATCAGTTCATATCCACCGCGGTCCAATTTTGCATTACACTTACTCCATTTTTAATTGATCCTCCACTAGAAGCTGTCATTTTCTTGATGACTATGATGGTGATAACGAAGAAATGGTTCAATTGGGTACTTTGAAATGAATTTGAAATTTTGATTCGTATAAAAGCACAAATGATGGGGTTGAGAATGAAGTTTTCATTGTTTGCATGCCAGATGATGAATTAATAACTGTATCCAATCTTTAAAAAAAATTTCTTACAAAGACATAATTGATATATGATTTATGTTTCATTTTATTTTCTTTTCAAAAAAGATATCAATATATATATATATATATATATCTTTACTATTATAATGCGAGAGCCATTTTCCCAAATTCCCAAATTACTCTTATATAAAAACAAAACATTGATTTAATATTTTACTTTAATTCCCAAACTACCCTTGCCTTTGATTTAATGTTTTACTTTAATTCCTAAACTACCCCTTGCCATCTATCTATTTAGAATCACAGCCAATCGCGATTGACCTCGGGGAGAGTTCAATCACACCCGTGGGTTAACAACGTGCCCCTTTTAATTACTATTAACTGTGATTAACTCCTTTCCCTCGCTCTCACATGCCACTAGCGAGTTCAATTGGGTGTCGTTAACTCCTTCCCCTCGCTCTCAATTGCATCGCACGTGCCACCCGCTAGTGTATATATATATATATATATAATATGCACACATTTAATGACCGTGACAGATATATAATGTATCCTTTGCGCTACTACTTTCAAAAAGTGGTTGCAGCAGTCATAGTCTAAATTATATAAGAGGAGGGGGAGAGTTCATGGCCTTTAGTGTGATTTTTTTTGGGTATGCTCTAATCATTTATCTAACAATGTCAAGGGGGTTAGGAGTCAGCAGGGTTAGCACTCATGGTGGGCGTCAACAGCCACACCAAAGACTCGAACACGAGTTTCCACTCCCCAAGGGAGATACACTACCACTGGGACAAACCCATTGTGTAACTGTAATGCAACATTATCATTCTCACTAAACGGCATGAATGGTAACACGTAACCATATACTTAATTAAGTTTGAATGTTTAGGCTTACGCTTGTCTTGAACAAACTTGGATGATGAGCTCGAGCTATGTTTGAGTTTAAACTTTATTCAAGTCAAGCTGTGAGCTTTTTGATTCACGGAATTATTTTGTTTATTAATAAACTATATAAACTTAATACATTCATAAATAAGATTTGGGGTAATCATTCCACTCAAAAAGTAGAGGGTTAGCCCAAAATTTCTGTTTTTAATTTCATAATTTTTGTCATTATTATATCTTCAATTTATTTAATATAAATAAAAAATTATTATAATCTATGATAAAGAAAAATTTTAAATATTATTTTATATTAATAAAAATAATATAATCAAAAAATTATTATATATATGCACACAATTTTTCGAGCTATGCTCAAGCCAAACTAAGCCCTAAATGAGTCTAATCAAAGAGCACCGAGGAGTTAGCTTGGCTCGAGTACAGCCCTAATCTCATTATTTGATCAGTGGACATTTTCCCTGATGATGAATGATGATTGCCTTACTTTCCAATCAGGCGGTGGGAAATGAGCAAATAGCTCCACTGAGTGAGGAACGAACTATTGCTCCTCGCTCTTATAAAGCCCTTCAATTGGTTATTAACAATGGTTAAAAGAATTTAACCTTGTGGTTAATTTTTTTTTCTAAAAACTAAGGATGGATAGGTGATGATAAGAGTGAGCGAATCTTAGCCATAGTTAAAAAGGAGTTAATATGTGACAGAAATGGGCTCCCGAGACGCACCTCCTCGCATCACCGACGAGGAGATGATTATTTTCCGTGGGAAATCATCTTGTAAGAGAAATTTTTTTCTTGTCTTAAAAGAGCTCTTAACCATAAATTCCCGGGAAATTTGGAGAGGAAACACAACAACACCACCCGAAAACGGAAAACAAGAACAAGGAGAGATGAGCAAAAACTGCCTAAAAATGTGGGTTGTTCATCAAGGTCAAATTCTCAACCAACGATGCAGAAAACCTCAAATCCCATCTGGCATTACCATCCACAAAAAGAGAAATATAAAAGATTAGTAGAAACAAAAATGAGAGAGAGAAAACAATATGAGAGATTTCTAGATTATAATCTCTCTCTCTCTCTAGGAAACAAAAATAATAAGAAGAAGAAGAACATCACCACCCTTCCTCTTATCTCCTTCTCAGATCTTCGCTAACGACAATCTGAAGATTTTCTGTCAAAACCTTCCAAATTTCCCTCTTTATTTCTCATCACCGACCACACTGTTAAATGGGACTTTCCAGCTAACTCTGTCGTTGAACGACCATACATATGGATTATCACAACCCCAGCAACCAGATTCAAGGTACGCGAGACGAACATCCCTCTAAATTCTCTGAACTCTGTTAAAGATCGCTGTTTTCTTGTCCCAGATTGATCTACTGCGTTTTCTGCCCATACCCATTTCGTTTTTCTTGGAAATCTGTCCAGATTAATGGTGTCTGGGTTCTGCAGTGGGTATTTAGGAAATTTGGTGGTGGGTTTAGAACATAAACAGAAACTGGAGATTATTCTGGATCTGTACTTGATAAATATTTCAATTGCTGGGTGGTTCGGATGAGATTTGTGTGATTTTCTTGTATTTCAATTGGAATCATGAAGATGGTTAAACCCTGTTGGAAGCCTTCTGTTGAGGGAGATGGTCGTAGGAGTGGAGAAGGAAGTAGCCGTGGCCGGGTAAATGGGTTGCTGTGGTATAAGGATTCGGGACACCATGTTAATGGAGAATTTTCCATGGCAGTAATTCAAGCAAACGGTTTGTTGGAGGATCATAGCAGGCTTGAATCGGGGCCATTGAGCTCGCTCGATTCAGGCCCTCAAGGGACATTCGTAGGGATATATGATGGCCATGGAGGTCCAGAGACTTCCAGGTTCATTAATGAACATCTGTTCCGCAATCTCAAGAGTATGTTTTTTCTACCAGTTGCTCTAAAAATTCTTCAGTTTGATTTCGAAACACTTTCGATTAGTTAATGCTAATGATGTATGAATTGTGGAAATTTTGGAGGTGGTTGGGATGGGGAATTATTGAACTTGCTTATTTGCATTTGATGATCATTTTCTGATCTCAAATTTGAACCATCTACTCATACCACAGACCTGGGTTTGCAACCCGTTTTCACCCCACTAATCTACTACCATAACCCCTCGCTTGCCTAGCGAGAAAACAAAAAACAGAAACGAAAATAAAAATAAAAATTGCACACTTATCTCCGGTCTGATAAAATCCAAAACAAGAAACCTTCAGACCTTCTCATGAATGAAGGTAATCGTCAGTTAGACGATACAATCCCTCTTGGGAGCAAGACTTCGTGATCAGACCTAGAGGGAATCGATACCTTTGAACAAATAAAGAATCTTGTAATCTAACTTGTTTTAGAGCCAACCATACTTTCTTCCACAATGGTCCAGATCTATATTATAGTTCTATCAATAGCTTATATGCATTTGCGTGTGGAATTTGAAAACCCACCACCTTGATCCAGAGTTGCAGATCTTGGTTTCAACAGGAAAAAAACTGAATCTTTTTTAGTTTTTGTTAATTCGGAAAGTCATTATTTATGTCAGAACTCATGCGCAATAGTCTGACAAAAGAATCAGCTATGATTTGAATCAAGCTTCAATAATGAATTGAGCATAGTTGCAGGGAAGTTATGTACAAGGTGAGAAGCTCGTTTCCTGGCCTCACTTCCTACTCGCTTCCATTATGTCTCAATTAGTAATAATTTATGTAGGAAGTGATTGAATAGACATGAGTCTAAAGCCTAGGGTGTAGATCCTAAGCAAGTATTGTTGAATTGAAATCTAAGGTACCTAATTCTCCAAAAAATCTCATGTAAGATAAATCAAATGAATGGATGGTCATCCTAATATAATGAGAATGAAGCATATATATCTCATTTCCCGCTTTCCATTTCTTAAGATTTTTTTGAGCCTCGTTTCCCGCTTCTCGTTTTCGATTCTCGCTTTGGTAACTATGGAATTGAGTCAATTTAGACAGCCTATGCCTATGTTTGCTGACTTTACTCCTAGTGTGGTGCAGAATTCACATCTGAGCATCGAGGGATGTCAACAAATGTTATCAAAAAAACATTCTCAGCGACAGAAGAGGAATTCCTCTCTCTTGTAAAGAAGCAATGGCTCAATAAGCCTCAGATTGCAACAGTAGGGTCATGTTGTTTGGTGGGGATAATATGTAGTGGATTGCTATATATTGCAAATGCCGGAGATTCTCGGGTGGTGTTGGGGAGAACGGAAAGGACCGTCAGAGAGGTCACAGCTATTCAGTTGTCAACAGAGCACAATGCAAGTATCGAATCTGTAAGAAAGGAGCTGCAGTCTTTGCACCCCAATGATAGACAGATTGTGGTTTTAAAACACAGGGTTTGGCGTGTGAAGGGTATTATACAGGTAATTTTTTATGGGTTTATCTCATTTCAGTTTCTCTAAGATCACTCATTTTCTTCTTCACATTTGCTACCATTGTTCAGCTTGGAATTGGATTTTAATGAGATAAAAGACCTCCTCCACCTCTTATTTTTTTGCAGGTTTCCAGATCCATTGGGGATGCCTATCTGAAGAAGGCAGAGTTCAACAGAGAGCCTCTGCCGTCAAGGTTTAGACTGCCCAAACCCTTCCGTAAGCCAATTCTTAGTTCCGAGCCATCGATATTAGTACATAAACTCTACCCCAAGGATCAGTTTCTTATATTTGCTTCTGATGGTCTATGGGAGCAACTTAGCAATCAGGAGGCTGTTGACATTGTCCAAAATTATCCTCGCAGTGTAAGATTCCAATCTCTCTTGTTGATTTCCATATGTAGCAATGTTGTCTACCTTGATGAATATTTTTCATATCAATGCAGGGAATTGCAAAAAGACTTGTTAAAGCTGCACTTCATGAAGCTGCGAAAAGAAGAGAAATGAGGTACTCAGACCTAAAGAAGATCGATCGAGGTGTGAGGAGACATTTCCATGATGATATCACCGTTGTAGTTTTGTTTCTCGACCCCAATCTGATTAGTAGGAGCTCCTGTCGCGGTCCTCTGCTTTCAATTAAAGGAGGCGTTGGGATATCTGCTCATTCCGATTTCTAGTATGAGATGTTCTAGATCCCCATCTCCAAAAACCAACCTTTCCACTTGTATCAGATAAGAAGAAGAAAAAATTCATCATCTCTACTAACTTGGGCTTCCCAGAATATTTCTTCGTCAGGCTCTCTCAAATGAAAAAGTAGGGTTGGTGATTAATCTGGGAGATGCCTTAGGAAGAAAAGTTGTCTTTGTAAAAATTGCCTGTGAAAAAAAGCTCTCAGTTAAACAACTATGAGCTTGCTGAGCGGCTTTGAAAATTCTACATGTTCGGAAAGAACCGATGCTGTTGGATGCTAGATCAAAAATCAATAAGATGATTCAGTCTCAAGTGGTATCTAACATAGCAGATCAAGAGATTAAAGCAACTTATCTGTTACCAAACTGCGTCAAAACAAAAATCCTATCTAGACAGTGACATGACTCTCGGGCTCCTTAACTTTGTTTTTAGTAATAATGTTGTAATGATTCATTTCTGAATTGCTTCATGATGGTGTTTGCCATATGATATTTACAGATTTTCCATGTCTCCTTATTCTTAAACAGTTCAGCTACACTAATTTCTTACTCCTAGTACTATGTTATTTAGCAATTGGCATATGATTGGAAGATAGCTTGGATTTCCTTATTTTAATACCACCTAAAGATGAATGTTTCAATATCAAAACCAAGATTTATTGGCTAATAGAAACAGGCTTGGAATTCCTAATATCCAATAGCTAGAGCTGCTAGTAGGGGTGAAGGAAAACCTCAGCAGCCAGCGCTGAATCAAGGGACGAATCACATTACAATTTAATTTGAGGCAAACCCCTCAAGAACAATGGAAGGGTAGACCACTAGAGAGTTTCTCCCTCTGATGTTGGAGGACATGCTGCAATGCAACCACAAGGGCATGTTTGGGGTCAGATTACCGACATAAGGCCAAAAAAGAAAGAAATGAGTCAAAATTTTCAATTCACAATCAATCACCCCGTGTCCCTCTCCCTTGGAATCAATTCTTTATCGAGCCCAGTACCTTCTTCCCCTTACAGGTATCAAATTCCTTGTTGAAGGATAGCCTCAATGTGGCTTAGTTTGCAAGCTTCATACAGTCCATGTAGCCTACAGGTACATTACTTGTTGGGAACATTAACTTGGTGGCTCCTTTTCGAATAAAAGGGCTGATCGTGTAGCTCAGTTTGACAAAAAACGGCAACCTTCGCTAGCTCAAAAAGGGTTTTGAGAAATGACCTTTTTAAAAATAATAATAAAAAGTAGTGACAACATCCTTTAGATATGTGATCATATTGGGATTTGCACAGATTACAGGACCCAAACTTGTATTGTCCAAATGCATCAACGCACAGAAGGCAGAAGAAACATGCCCTAGAAACGCACATCCAAATCCCATATGGCACTAATGATGAACTCCAAAGTGACAAAACGTCCACAGAATGTTATCCGAACAGATGATACTGATTAAGTGACTGACCACCCATCAACTGGGACTTTGATCCCCAGAGCTCCCTCCACAAGAGGGGTGCCCCAGTGTGATCCTCCCAAACTGCCTGCAAGGAATTAACTAAAATATCCTTTGCTAAAGTTTATGTTCAACGCATACCAATTCTGTAAGCGTCACATTAGGCATTCAACATGAGAACTTCGGAATGATATATTTAGCACAATAACAAATGAAAAAGACTAGTGAATTTTCTTCATGTACTACCATCCATTAAATCCAAATAAATCAGAAAACGAGGCATGCTTATAAGTACTTAAAGGTAGATATTTGCAAATTAAACAATTGAAGTTAGAATCAAACACATGAAACTTCAGTCAGGTTGCCAAATAACAAGTCACTAACAAATTCCTTCTTCCTTTCTTCATGCCCCACACGTTATAAATACATTTGCATCAAACCCTAGGCCCAGACCCACCAAAATTGTGTTGTGCCTCGTAGGACGATATCTCAGAATGGGCAATATTGCATCCGGGAATCCGTAATGTGCAAAATTAATGTTAGGCTTAGAAGCCTCTGGGGAGGTTAAAAAAAAATGTTAAAACACTAGATCTGCACAAAGAAACTAGAGCAGCAACTTATATTAAAAAAAACAGACAAGAATAGTCCATCGGATGAGAATGAAAGAATAGCAGAATAGCTATTAAAGTGGAAATGGTTGGTCTAAAAACTACCAGGGCAAACTACATCGCTTACTCTTAAAGAAAGCATTTGATGTTCAGGCCCCTCCGCTGTCCTTACCCACAGTAGCCGTCTTCTGATTTTAACCAACAGAAAAATTAGTATGCCATATAGCTTAACTCTAAAGAGACTTTTTTTCTTTATCTTGGCTAACAAAATACCCCAATAGCAGGGGCACTGGATTGAGCAAAATTACGTACCTGCTCAGTCTGACCCAGGCCATTTAGTTGTGATGGAGCATTAGACGAAGGTTTTGAAAACCTGTAACAGAATGTCAGAGACATGGAAAATGATCAGATTTAAAGCTCGAGTAGTAAACAATATACAATTAAAAGGAAATAGATGATCCAACAACATGAAATAGAATGAAAAAATAAAAGGTATTGTGATGCTGACCTGATTGCCCTTGCTTTCTTCTTATCTTCCTCCAGAGTATCCGTCTTGGAAACCGCTGCAAATCTGGCTAACCGAGCTTTTTTCTTGGCCTCCTCATTGGCCGCAGTCTCTGTGGGAAGCCCAAACCTGAGAAAGAACATAAAGAAATTGCGCTCAAGGCCTGTCTAGTAGGGGTACCAACACTCTGCGGATAAGCATACAGATCCATTAGCCATTATTAAACTCCACTTCCTGGTACTAACATAAGTAACCACTGAAGTTAGATTACAGGACAAGAGACCTCTCTGCCCTCTTCTTTTTCTTCTGCTCCTCTGATTTCTTTATCTCATCCAATCCGTGCAAGTTGGACCCAGTGCCAAACCTGCCAATGAGATTAGGTCCATATTTAACAAATTCATGGGAGTAAAGGTGTTTTTATTCTGAAAGATTAGAAACTGAGTCAAAGCTTTATGCAATTTACAGTAAAGCATATATCCTTGGTGCACTAAGATTGGAATGAATTGCAAAATTTTGCTGCTGAAATACGAGTGTCATATTCGTAAAGAATCCAGGATAGATAATATTCAAATTTGCCAACAAAAATCCAGGATAGATAATATTCAAATTTGCCAACAAAGTTTCCCTTTATGGTAGTCAGTCACTTGCAGAAACACACTACATGGAAAAGTTAGCTCAGGCACTTGCCACAGCCAAAACTGTAGCCTGGGAAGAATAATAACCAACAGACAACTTGTTAAACAGCCAGACAATACACATAGAGAAACCGGATAAGCGAAAGGATAGAAACTAAACTGTTTCCTAAAACATTAAGATGGGACATTAGCATACTATTTATGGAGAAGCCCCTTTTGTAGTTTACTTATATAGTTATATGAATATGGCATTGACCAAGTCCCCTTCAATCATCCTACGACTGTTAAACTTTCTTGATCAAGTAATCTGCAACATCTATCAGAGCAACTTAGCTGCTGAAAAGGACCATCCCTCCATAGTTGAAAATAAACACACAGACACCATCCCTCCATGTGTGATGCGTTCATCCAAAGGGACTAGTCATTCCTTGTCAGGGTTGGGACACCTTCCGTTACCAAAAATATACACATACACTCCCGGATCGTGCCTTCTTTGGCTTCTTTTGGTTGCTGTTAGCAAGCAACTATCACATTCCACCCAAAATACATACCAGACCTCACATCCATCTTGGATCTACAAGGGTGTACTTCTACTCATTCCAGGGAAGTTTGTTATGGATCAAGACTTTTGAAAAATGCAGTTAGCAACCTCTTGTGTGCCCAGCAGATGTCCTAAGTACCATTTTGGGAAAAAGGGGTAAATCTAACCAATTCGTGAAGATGGAGTACCATTTCTAAAGATGTCTTCAAGCTTATCTAGTGTGAAATATTTAGTCATGAGTTCAAGCACTTTCAGGATGATGGAATGAGTCGAATGACCCATAATCTACAGCGCATAACCTTCCGGTATCCCATTTCCAATCCCAGTATCCAGACTCGCGCTAACGAAAGCAATTGTTTCTTAATCCTCCAATCTTCTCCTTCACAACACAAAACTAGCACTAACCCCCAAATCTATTCTAAAATGCAAAATCAACTATTCCAAACGCGCCTATATTTTCAAACACAATAGCGAAGGCGTTCATATCTAATCTCGATAATAAAAATATGCAGAGAAATAAACATACAGTCTAATGCGAATAATTTATAACTACGAAACCTAAACATAAAACCCTAAGCAAGGGTCCATTCATAGAAACCCCATCAGTAGAAAAACAAAAGGGACTATACGAAATCGCACCTTTCAGCTCGAGAATTTCGTTTTTCCACTTCAGAAAGTTGTACGGACATTCCAAAACGTTCTGCACGCAGGATCTTCTTCTGAAGATCGGAAATGGGAGCGGCCAAATCCGCTGAAGAACCCAACGGAGTTTCAGTGCTCGGAGACTCGCGTTCCTTTCCAGAGCCGTCCGTAAGTGGATCTTCATCGGATTCTTGCAGGGAAGAAGGGTGAGTAGAAGGATTAGGAGAGTCGTCGAGATGGTCCGTAAGTGAAGGCTTGTTGGGAACTGTTTCTAGGGTTTTTTTAGGGAGTTCTTCGTGGGTTTCCTTATCTTCGGGTTTCTGCATCTCTGTCGCCATTAAAGGAAGCCTATGGAGCTGAGAGAGGAGCTGTTTGTTGATCTTTTTAATCTCTGGTTTTCTTGCCGTTTCCTATAGTTACTTCTGTCTAGGGCTAAGATGTGTCCATTTGTTTATATTACATGATACGTGTCATACAGACAAGACATTGGGTTCATGGCTCAATCCCTTTGTCTAAAAGTCAATGAATCAGACGTCCCATGAAATTATTTTATTCCTATGAATGGCTGAGATCTCGTATAGAGAAGTAAGGCTTCCTTCTATATAATACATTAGCCAGAAGAGAAATGATCCAGATATCAAGATGGGTACCATTACCCATGTGCTTAGTGGTGCACACCGAAGCGCGTCTAGCCGTCTAGGCGGCGACTTAACAAATCGGGTTCACCACAGGGTCTCTATATTTTCCGTATATAATTCGTATTATTTTATTTAGACCGGTGATCTTCTCCAGTTGTAACTGGTTTTTGACAAAACCGGTTACTCCCCAGTGGTCACCACATGTCCCTTTTTGACAACCCCTTAACTGTGGTTAAGATTCACCTACTCCTAGGGTTCACCTACCTATCTTTAGTTTTTAAAAAATATATTTAAAAAAATTAACCCTAGGAATTGATACATTTTAACCACGGTAAACAAAATTTTTAAATATTTTTTTCTAAAAACCAGGGATAGGTGGGTGAATCTTAACCATAGTTAAGTGGTGTCAAAAAGGACATGTGACCACCTCAGGGTTGTAACCGGTTTTGGCAAACAACCGGAGAAGAATAGGGCCCGTTTATTTACTCTGATAATTATTTGACTAGTAATATGGTGACACGTCAAGCATGAGATAAGTAGGGATAAATCCTTGAGGGTGACCAACAGGGGAGGGAATCGAACTCAAGACCTCCACCTCTTGAGGCGTGGTCTTGGCCAGCACACCAACCCGTTTGGTTTTATACCCAATTTAATAAATATTCAATTGATTATTATATGTAATCTATTTTAAATTTATAAAATTAAAATAACCTTCTTTAATTTTATATATATATATATATATATATATTTATATTTTTTGGTTGGAAAGCAGTATCTATTAAAAGACCAAAACGTCGAGGATACACAACCCCCATAGAGCCCTTCTGGCCAGGCTAACTGGAGGAAAGGAAAAATTGTGAACATTAAGAGCCTTAATACTATTAGAAAGCGCTTATTGAGCCTGAGAATGAGCCTCACCATTAGTGGACCGAGGAGCATATTTAAAGATGACTATGTTGCACAACCTCTTTAACTGATGGATATCATCCAATACAAATAGAACCTCTCAATGGGGGAGCTCAACCGCACCATTAAGATAGTCAATAAATTCTTTAGAATCGGATTCTAGAATTATCCTTGGCCATCCAAAATCCAACGCTGATTGGAGCCCCAACCGAATTGCTTCACCTTCAGCTTGGCGGCTGCTACCTCCCCCCAATGGTTTCCTCCTTCAGAATAAGAACCCTCCAAAGTGATCCCGAGTGACTGCTCTTGCCCCAGCCGCTAAACCACCATTGATAGCTGCTCCATCGTCATTTATTTTTTTTCATCCCGAATCCGGAGCTACCCACTTAATTAAAGATTGGTCTTCCAATCAAGGCTTCATCTTGCTAAAATCAAGAGAGGAATATAATTCTTGAATAAAGACTTCGAAGGACTAAATAATCTGTCTAGGATCTGGCACAACCCGATTAAAAATAACATTATTCCAAAGTTTCCATATGAACCATACGGTGGACGCCAAACAAATACTTAGTTGAAAGGCTCCACCAAACTCAGGGTGGGACGTTCATCCAACCCACCATTGTCTGAAGGTAATCTCACCCATGGCCGGCAATTGTAGAACTAAAACTGACCCAAACCAAATGCTCCGAGAACTTGGTAACCCTAGTTTACCCTCTTCGTGTAATTACACATTTTTTGTAGGACATATTTTATAGATATTCCATATAATTCACTTCCAATTTTCAATACTTTGTAATGAGTTTCTTCAAATTTTCTACTAAAAATACCCTTTAAAATTTTCTACTAAAAATACCCTTTAAACGCTTTTTTGCTTCTAACATGGCCCTCAAGTTTTATACTAAAAATGTTCATACATTTTTTCCAAAATGCCCCCACATTATTTTCTTAATTTTTAAAAATCCCATATAGTTTCTATACCCAAAATGCCGTCAATTTTTTTTTCAAAAATGCCCCCAAATCATTTTCTATACCTAAAATACCCCTAATTTTTTTCTATATCCAAAATACCCTCAAATTTTTTGTTTCTAAATGCCCTTAAGTTATTTTTTTATACCTAAAATGCCACAATTTTTTCCTAAAATGCCCTTAAGTTTCTATACCCAATTCCTCCCCCCTCAAGTTTATTTAGTTTCCAAAATGCTGTTGAAGTCAAATTTCAATAACCAAAATGCCCATCAAATTTTTTTGTTCTCAAAATGTTTCAAAAGTTTTTTCTTTCAAAATGCCCAAAATCAATTTTTCATACTTAAAATGCCCCAAATTTTTTATATACCCAAAATGCCCTCAAGTTTTTTGTTCCCGAAATGCCCGGAAGTTAATTTTTTATACCTGAATGCCCATAATTTTTTCCTCAAATGCCCCTCAAGTTTCTATACCTAATTTCTCATGCCTCTCATGTTTTTTTAGTTTCCAAGATGTTGCTAAAGTCAAGTTTCAATACCCAAAATGTCCATCAAATTAATTTTTTTTGTTCCCAAAATACTTCTCAAGTTTTTCCTCCAGAATGAGCATCAAGTTTTTATATTATTATATTGTTATTATAATCTATTATTTTAAATAAGGGTTCAAGTTTTGATCGATATTTGCGGAGTTGGTCATTCCTCTCGAAAATGAAGATTTGAAGTGTTATAATAAATGGAAAGATATGCACACGTGCACACCAACTAGTTTATTTGAAGATGGCTCAAAATATACAAACACAAATTTATAAACTAAATTGTCTTATTTTATTGTGTACTTTTTTTATTGGAGATAACATATGGCTACCCTAGTTTCTCTCAAGATCCGATCTCAAATTTATATACTAAATTGTCTTATTTTATTGTGTACATTTTTTTGGGAGATAACAAATGGTACCCTAATTTCTCTCAAGATTGAATTCAAATTTATAAAGTAAATTTTCTTATTTTATTGTGTACGCTTTTTTTGGGAGATAACATATGCTACCTTAGTTTCTCTCTCTCCCTCTCTGCTAGCCTACTTTGAGGCATTTCATACTCTTATCTCAAAACTAGTCCTGTCAATGGATTGGATCAAGATCTGAATCCAGTCATATTAAATAGATCTTGACCTAATTAATGATCCACCGGATTGGATATCGATCGCTAATGTTAAATCGAACCTGGATATAGGATGATCTGATCAAAATTTGATATGATTATCATATACCTTCGTTATTAAATATAAATAGACTTAAAGGAATATACTTATTCAATATAATTGTTTTTATCATTTTAGATATATTACAAAAAAAATTATATGCTTAAAGTATTATTTTAAAGATATTAACATTAATTAGAGCAAAATATGGTTGAATAATATCTTTTATGATTAAAATATAGTTTTTTAAAAAATTAACATTAATCGGATTTGATCTTGAATAAATAATTAGATTTGAACTTGAATTGAGGAGGTCAAAATCCAAGTGATCTCGGATCTGTAATCAAATTCGAATATAACTAGATCGGGTCCAAATTCGACTCATTGACAACTCTACTCAAAACCAACACCAACACGTGTTAAAGCAAAACCAAGAATATAAGTGTTAGATTTTAGCTGAAAACAAAGACAAGTGCTAGTTTTCAAGCCAGAGTTGGAAATGTTTGAGAGTAGGGCTAATATGTCTCTCTCTATTGGAGGAACACATCCTCGGGCTAACACGTATCTCTCTATTGGAGAAACATGTATCCTCACCACATGGCCACACTCCTCATTTTTTTTCCTTACAGTAGGGACTGAGGACACGTATTCCTTCAGTATAAAGAGTAGGAATAGAAAAACTGTGGGTAGCAATAGAATTTCCCCCAACGGTCTTACTTGTTGTTAGGTAACGCACACTCCTCATACGGTATAGTTAGTCTGGGGAACTAAATCCTCTGCTTTATTCCCTGCGGAGTTCCCTACGGCCTAGACCAAATGACCTGTACAGCTGTTAAATCCTTACAAGACAAAAGATCTGGCCCTCCAACACAGTCAAGGCCCACAGGAAACAACACAGACGATTTGCTTCCGTCCGAGGTTGTCATCACTGACGTCCTCAAAGATCTCCCTATTGGCTCTACCAAGATTATAAGAGGAATCTTTCTCACCAAACCCTCCAAGAAAATCGGATTTCGACTAACAGCAATGGCCTCTGGGTAAATTTTCGAAATTTCTCTTCAAATTTTGGTTTTATCTTGGGTTTTGATTTCTGGGGTTTCATTGAATCCGTGATCTCTTGTTTTGATTCCCTTTATTGAATCGTCTGTTATGGTTTTTGAATCAATTGATGGGTTAATGGTGATATTGTTCTCTCTGCCTCTCTCTGTTGGTTTTCATTAGCGTGCAGGAAATTCTTCCGCCTACTTTGGATTCTACATCTGACCCACCTTCTATCTTTGATGGAACGACGAGGTTGATTCAGAGTTACTGCACTCTGTTGCTTTTCTTTATATTTCTTTTAGTCTATTTGTTTGTCACAATGCCCAGATGAACATTTGGGCAATTTTTTTGGATTTGCCTTTCTGATTGTCTAAGTACAGAAATTATTGGCTTGCTTTCATGAAGGTTGTATACATCTTATACTTGCCCGTTTGCACAGCGAGTGTGGATCACTCGAAATTATAAGGTTGTTGTTCAGTTCTCTTCATGTTTTATGTTCTGCTTCTTTAAATTTCTTGTTCTCAAATGTCTATGGAACTTTATTTAAGGTTACGGAGTATTTGGGCATTGTTATGGTTCTGGTCAAAAAATTATTCTCCCCCTTAATGGCTTACTTGTTCCCTTTTGTTTTAATTTGTTTTGAGCACCAGGGATTGCAGGATAAAATAAAATTGGTTCCTATGAACCTACAAAACAGGCCTGGTTGGTACAAAGAGAAAGTCTACCCTGGAAATAAGGTTATATTCTTTGGACACAACATGCTTTAGCTATTATATTGACATTCCTTGTGTGTGTGTGTGTGTGTGTGTGTGTATGAGAGAGAGAGAGATCTCATAATAACACTGTTATGCAATGAACTAACCAATAATAATATGAAACTTCTGCATGGAGATGAAAAGTGAGTGCAATAATCTATTAAGAAGCACAAGATTAAATAATAAATAGTAAAAATCGTAGTTTATAATTTTAATACTAAATAGTCTGAATTATATATGAGTTCCTTGAGAGGAAGAATCTCTAGAACTTTTAACAGATTATTAGCTAATTATTGTTGACCTAAATATTTCTTGCCGTTATTCTTAGTTTTATTTATATAACCATTAAATAAACATCTATAACTACTATTACATTCCATTGTGTTGTTGCTTGTCTCTAATGCATCTTCTTTTGGTTTTCTTATTCCATTGTGTTGTTGCTTGTCTCTAATGCATCTTCTTTTGGTTTTCTTATTAAGTTCCATTTCTAATACCAGGAATTTTTATTTTCGAAAGGTCTTTGCTTGCATATCTCAAAGACTGGTGGAAATTAAGCCTTTTAGAACTATATTTTACTACATGACATGGAAACTTAAAATACATACTAAAAGAATTAGTTTTGCTCAAACTGATCTTTCTTTCGCTGTCTGTTGATTTTCCTACCAAAATAAGTCTATTTTAAAAAAAAAAACAAAAAAACAGCACTTGATCTAATTTAGAATTTTTTTTTTCCTTTCAGGGATTATTTATAAAATTATGTCTTTTTACAGGTACCATCACTGGAACACAATAACGAAGTCAGAGGGGAGAGTCTCGATTTGATTAAATATGTTGATAGCCACTTTGAAGGGCCTCCACTTCTCCCTGATGTAAGATAAGGAGGATCTGTTTGTACCCCTAGATGGAGAGCCTACTTCTTTAACTTCAAAATTTTGACAGAAGTCTTACCCTGAAAAACTGTAGGATCCTGTTAAGAGAGAGTTTGCAGAAGAATTACTGTCATACACCGACACATTCACTAGAGTTGTGTATACTTCATTCAAGGGAGTTGCAGAAAATGAAGTTGGTGAGATTGAAATCTTACTTTTTTTGAGGGATTTAATATGGGAAAAAAAAACATGATATATACAACTATAGGTTGACTTCATTAGTAAACTGCATCAGGTTCTGCTTTTGATTACTTAGAGAAGGCCCTTTCCAAATTTGACGATGGGCCTTTCTTCCTCGGCCAATTCAGTCTGGTAACACCTATTATTTTATTTCTTCTTTATCTCCAATGTTATGTTCCTTTAGCCAAATTCGGCATGGTTCGCATTCTCATCAAGCATTAAAGGTAGAACTTTAAATGAACACGATATTCATGAACTAGAGGATGATGGGTTTGAGGCCCACCGTCCTCAGTGAATCGTACCACTGTTGGCTAATTCACTTATCAAAAATCAATGAAATTCCTTTTGACGGGTACAGCTCAGAACCCAATCTTTGTACCATAACCCAATATACGTTATTGTGTAGCCATCCCAAGTTTCTCCTTACAAGGATAGTAATTTTATAACAACAGGGAAAAAAGGATAATAAGGTGAAATTCATGTTGTTTATTTTGATCTAATCTAATATGACAAATGCAAATATGCAACCTTCAGGTGGATATTGCCTATGCTCCATTTATTGAAAGATTTCAACCCTTCTTATTGGAAGTAAAGAAGTATGACATCACGACAGGCAGGCCTAAACTGGAAGCATGGATTGAGGTAAGCTAAAATTATATTTGCCTTGTTGCTTCCATGTGTGCTCATTTTTTCTTTTTGTGTTTATGTTTTTGCTGATGTGACTAATAAAGGTGTCCTCTCGCACACAATAAAATTTATAGTTCACAAACACTTATGTAGTTCATAGGATTCTATATGCAATTTTTCTACTACAGAGCATTGCCTCTTTTGGTTAAGCTATAAGACTTGCAGCTCTGAGTTTACAGGTTTTTCTCACCGCTTACGGCTTACCCACCAAGAGAATACAAGTTATATGCTGTAGTCATTTACATAATATTTGACATGTAGGTTTTGTACAGTTTTAACCATTTATGATCTGAACTGCTAAATGTTAATGGTCTGTGACGAAGTAAAAGGGTTTGTTCATGTTATAGTATTTCTGGACTTACAAGGGAGCGCTAGCGCACCTTTCCTTCAGCAGGCTTCCGCGCAACAGCTGAAAGCTGTTGTTGCTTGCTGCTTACAGGCTCGAAATCTATCTTTCTCCTCTCCTCCTTGTCTCCACTCCATTCTGATGGATTTACTTCTTCCTTCACACAAGCGCTTGGTTTGGCCCTTCTGTCTATCAAGTGCGGGTGTTGGGTTTTGGCTGTAATGATAATGGGTTTCTACCAATTTTTTTTAAAATAAAAAGATTTATGGTTTCTGGATTTTGGAATTTTAGGTACACGGGGAACATTTTTTTTTCAAAAAGGTACATTTATCATCTGATATGCAAATGGATCTTGATAACATCTTTTGCTTGTTGAAGCATCTTGACTTTGTTTCTTGGTCTAGTTCTCCACCTTAATGGTGAAGATGGCAATTGACAGAGTTCTTACTAGTCTATCGCTTCATGATTTGTGTATCCTATAATGGCTCTGGTTGTTAAATGATTAAAGCATGATAATTTATTGAAAAATACTTGGCAGTGATTCATTGAGTATCAAAATCTTGAATGATTGGGAGGATGGTGTTGATTTTTATGTTTGTGGAACCTTGTGTAGGAGATGAATAAGATCGAGGCTTATAAACAAACCCAATGTGATCGACAGGAGCTCCTTGAAAACTACAAGAAACGATTCTTGGTATTTCCTTTAATAGTTTAATCCACCTGTGAATCTGAATTCTCTACATTGTTGTCGACGGTGAAAGAGACAAATGAAGGTGGCTGACCGTTTCTATCTATTTATTTTGCAGGTCCATCCCTGAGCAGTTATGAATTCAAGAAATAGCTTCATGGGTCCCACTGTCCTTAATATGTCCCCATATATCTCTAATAAATGTGTGAGTGTTGAGTTCAGATTGCTAGATCTAAAAACAAAATTTGTGTACTCGGTAGGTTCTTGAGATATTCCTCTTAAAAGTTGAAGAAACCATATGAAAGGCCAATGGATTGATCAATGCATTTTCGTGTCCTTCTCAGTTCTCATAACCACTATTTGAACCATAATTGCTAGAAAGCTATGAACATGGTAGGATGTTCGATGTTCACTTCCACGGAAGCTAGCTTCTCTTATGTCACCTTTAGTATTCAAAGAGGACTATACTTGTGCAATGTGATGTGAAGCCTGATATATAAACCCTGAGCAAGTATCATTAGATTAGATTGAAACATAAGATACTTTTTTCTCCACAAATATCCTTAAGACAAAATCTAACGTATTTCTATCCTAGGAGTGAAAACGCCTGATAGTATAGCTAGCACTCCTCGCAATAAAGCATTACAATCACTGAAAAAGTGTGTACTTTACCAGTGATATTGACATGTGGTTGGTCTATGTTGAGAGTATGAAAGTGATTGTAATGCTTTAACATAGAATGTGGACATGTGGTTGTGGTTGGTTCATGTTGAGAGTAGGAAGGGCTAGCACTTCTCATTGTGGTCCAAGAACCAATGCCTTCTATGCCACATGTTGATACATGTTCCATGATGGTACACTCGTGTTTGTGTGAATATATCTAAACATGCTCAATAGGGCCCCATGCCCCCATTTGCACACCTTTTGTACACCTGGTCTTTTGCGTCAATCTGGACCGTTTGATCATCAACCTTTTGTTGATGGATTATAACCTTATATAAATAATGAGTAAAGACTAACCTCACCCGTTCGTTGATGGATTATAACCATATATAAATAATGAGTAAAGGCTAACCTCACCCGATCGATCTAGAACTAAAAGTTGGATAGCAGAGTCTGTGGGCCTCATGTTTGTGATGCCCATATCAGGGGCAGCAAGAGTCTGTCTAGCTCCAATATGCTTAAGACACCCTCAATCGTAACCCAACATGTTTACAAACGGGTAAAAAGAGACCGAACCGCCTAACCGGTTGATATAAATAAATAATAAATATTACATAAACTCTCTATTATTTAAATCACAATACTATGGAGACTTAAAATTAGTAATTGATATTTGCATTCAAGTAATAGCTATATATGATTATTAATAAATTAATTAGATATTATGATCCATCATGTCCGGGAGCCCCGATAAAAGCAGTGCACCTTGGCGGGTCCGGTCGGGTCATAAAATGGTTATCCTGGCCCATTAATACCAATGGGACCAGCCCAAGTATGTTGCTCGTTCTCCTTGTTTATAACATCAATTGAGAAATACCCGGCTGCAACTTCGACCATTCTAAAACAAACTCCAAAATCAAAGATGAAAAAACCAGACACATCTCCCTCTAGATCCGAAAACCCGCAATTCAATCTCCATTGCATCTCCATGCTTTCTTCTATGCAACTTGCATTGAAACAATGGGAGACAACAACAAATCCCAAGAACACCACAAGAAACTATCATCTTGGGAACAAATGAATGCAACACAACAACGTCCATCCACCTTAAGCCTTCGCAATTTCCTTACCTGGTTCTTCTTCATCATCTCCATGCTCTACATTCTCTATTCTTCCAATCTCCTCCTCACCAATGAACGCCAAGACTGTTCTTCCATGGAAGAAAGTCTCGGCGAGCTCCTTCCTCTCACCAATTCTTCCTCCACATCTCTACCCATCAACCCAAAACAAGAGAATTCTCAAATTATGCTTCCGGGTACGTCCCGGCGTTTCGATACGGAGCTTAAACACATTGTCTTTGGTATTGCGGCGTCGGCGAATTTGTGGGAGCAAAGAAAGGAGTACATAAAGCAATGGTGGAGGCCAAGGGTGACAAGAGGGGTGGTGTGGTTAGATAAGCCAGTGAAGACTAGGAGGAATGAAGGCTTACCTGAGATAAAAATATCTGGGAACACATCAAGATTTCCTTATACTAACAGGCAAGGAAGGCGATCGGCGCTGAGGATATCGCGGGTGGTGGCGGAGACGGTGAGGCTGGGGATGAAGGATGTAAGGTGGTTCGTGATGGGTGATGATGATACGGTTTTTGTGGTGGATAATGTGGTGAGGGTGCTTGCTAAGTATGATCATCGACAGTTTTACTATGTGGGGAGTTCGTCGGAGAGCCATGTCCAGAACATTTTCTTCTCTTATGCTATGGCATATGGTGGGGGCGGGTTCGCTATAAGCTATCCGTTGGCCAAGGCGTTGGCCAAAATGCAGGATCAGTGCCTACACAGGTATCCTGGATTATATGGTAGTGATGACAGGATCCAAGCTTGCATGGCAGAACTGGGTGTGCCACTCACCAGAGAAGCAGGATTTCATCAGGTAAGAACCATTGTATTTCAGATATTGATCAAAAAATTGTTTGATTATTTCAAATTGTTGGGTATTTTGGGCTAAATCTCTGCACACATGGCCACTTAGAAATATATATAGAGATAAGAATATATAATAAGGGATAATTAATCAAGCAATTTCTTTAATTAATTAAGACAGAGAATGAGCACTACAAACTGGGATACAACTTAGCTTGGATTCTCTATGGTGTTCTCTACAGCTTGCATTATTTACATTACTCGGTAGAAGATGGTACTAATCTTCCTTTAAGATGCCCTTTAAAATATATATATTTTTAAATAGATATGCTAAATGAGTTGCGAAAACATGTAAAATCTTCATCTTACATGTTTGATTATGCAGTATGATGTGTATGGAAACCTGTTAGGCTTACTGGCTGCTCATCCCGTCGCTCCACTGGTGTCACTGCACCACCTCGATGTGGTGGATCCGATATTCCCGCGAATGAACAGACCCAGAGCGCTCCAACGCCTCTTCCAATCCATCAAGCTTGACTCGGCTAGTATAATGCAGCAATCCATCTGCTATGACAACAAGCGAAGGTGGTCGATCTCCGTTTCGTGGGGCTATGTTGTCCAAATCTTAAGGGGTGTTGTCTCACCTAGAGAACTTGAAATGCCTACAAGGACCTTCCTTAATTGGTACAGAAGGGCAGATTACACTGCATATGCCTTCAACACTAGGCCTGTCACTAAGCACCCATGCCAGAAGCCCTTCATTTTCTATATGAATACTGTCCGTTACGATCGCGGTAAGAAGCAGACAGTGGGCATCTACTCTCGCCATAAAGCCAGCCACCCTTATTGCCGGTGGAAAATGGACTCTCCGGCCGCAGTAGACACCATTGTAGTCTTTAAAAGGCCTGAAAATCTTCGTTGGCAGAGGGTAAGCTTTGGTTAGTTTAGTGTTGGTGTCTATGTTATTATAACTGTCGTTAACTGAATGCTAATCTTCTGTTGTAGTCACCAAGGAGGGATTGTTGCAAGGTTCTACCATCAAGTAAGAGATCAACCATGTACCTATCAGTTGGGAACTGCCGAGATGGCGAAATCAGTGTATTGCAGCAGCTATAAAGTCTGTTTTGTTTAATTCTTCAGTAGTTCTCTCCTCCCTTGTCCAGAGTACAGAAGTAAAGCTAATGTTAGAAATGCAAAGGGAAACTTAACTCAAGAGAGATTTGGATTTGCTATCTGATCAGACAGCCCAGTGCTTGATCAATCCCTTAATTAGTTTTCGCTTCTTTGTTCGGATCAATTTCTGTGGAACAAAGCCATTCCATTGATTGTTCGATGGAAAGGTGATTTGGTTTACATGAGTGCCATTGAGAACCAGCATCTCTGTTCAATTTATGGCGATGTTTATGCCATCTTTTAAATCATTCTTATTCTCTAAATTAATGCTATGTTTGGTTGTCGAAAAAATAGGCGAAAATATGGAAAAGAAAAGAAAATTTTGAATTTATAATACAATTTTTAATTGTGTTTTATCCAATTTTCTTTTATTTTCCATATTTTTACTTATTTTCTCGGCAACCAAACATAGGGTAAAGGAAAAACAAACAAGAAAGTTTCTCTTAATGAAGAGAATTTTTTTGGGGGTTAAACGTTTCTGTTAATGACAATTATGCCATCCTGAACGTAATAATACATCTGCTTCATCGTCTATGCTTTATTCCAAATCTTTGGAATTGTCAACACAAATCCTGTTTTGTCATTTCATTCTATTATAAGCCATAACTTTTCAAAGCAGGTTCTATAAAAATGGTAGTAATAATAATACATTATTGAAACAGAATAAATAAAATTTAAAGTGCAATCATTTCATATCACAAAAGAGACTCATGTAAAGTATAAAAACATCTAGCAATCTGTTTGTCAATGGGTCATAATCTATCTCAACAACTCTTCTGTAATTCTGCAACTGCATTTCATTTCATAAAACAGACTCCTATAAAATCATCTAGCAACATGTGTGTTTATCATTTGTAATTCATGTTTACATCCCCAGCCATTAAATGTTCTTCAATACTTTTCCGATAGAGTTACAATATATGCTTGCCTAAATTAACTTTCATAACAGGAACAATTTCTTCTCCACTTGAGAGACTGCAGGAGGAACCATGCTATATACAAACTGTCTTGCTTTGGATCAAACTATGGCATTGAAGATCTACCACGCGTTATAAATCAATCTTCAAACTCTGTCGTCCCGGATAAATAATAAAGAGAAAAAAAAAGAAAATCTCTTCTACTGTAAGGGTCATAGTGGCTTATAAATCTAAAAGGCAAGTCTATTTCCCGACTTGCCCATGGTAAGACAAATGATGAAACGTAGGGTTTTGAAACTTTTAACCATCTCATGAATGGCCATCACTTGCCAACAGATAGCAAAAACAATACTACTAACTACTTCCTCCAAAAAGTTTCCATTCGGAACCTATTTCATAACTGCAAGACTGTTGGGAAACCAGCTTCCCTTTCAGTACTGAAGTCCCACTTCAATAAGCGGGGGTGGATCATTGAACTGCGCATTGTAAAAAGTATAAATAAGTATCCAGATCGCAAATGTTGTCCAAAGCAACCGCTATGTGAAGAACCTCTTGCAGCCAAACATAAGGTGGAAGGCCACACACACTACTTCAGCAATATTCTCCATATTTTCCTCATGTATACAGCCAATGACCAGACAGCAAGCCCAGCCGAGATATAAAGTAAAACAACACCCGTGGCAACAAGAAACAGTGGCCCTGAGAGACTGGAAAATTCACAAACAGGATAAAACAAATTAATTAGCAAAGCTCTTAAATTCCTTCTAGAAAACTTTCTTTTCCTTTTCTTCTGGTCAAGAGGATATTTTGGACCGCAGAGAAAGAATCATGAACCTGTTGTCTCGGGTAGCCAGGAGGATAGTTAGTGCAATCATTTGAGTGGCTGTTTTCCATTTCCCCAAATTATTTACAGCAACAGCCTACAGTAAGAACATTTTTTTAATCAATATTAGAGTACCAGTATACAACTATAATTTTGATGTTTTCCAAAAAGGTGAGAGACAGTAAGAAAAGAGATGCATGAGAAGGAAAAGGAACCTCGAGAACTCTACCATTCTGGGATGCAGCCCATTCTCTAACTGCTGACATTGTTATCTACAAAAGGATTGCAAATCAATAGGTAATATATCAAATCATACATGAAACACTCTAACCAATAGCAAAAATGAAGATAGTTTGTAGGGATCCGAATTTAATTCCTCGTTTCCATCCTATGAAAAATTTATGTGTGATATCTCGAATAAGAAAACCCATTTAATTCATTCAATTTAGCTCGTTTTTAAGAATAAATTGCATGAAATAAAAGATAAATAAAAAGTATCAAAAGACTTACAAAAAAAGAAAAAAGGATCGGCGCATTGACCGATCGCCCACCGGCGGCAATCAATCGCCCTCCGACGGCGATCGATTGCCCGACACGGGGATCTTTCTCAGGTTGTGCGATTTTGCGACTTTTTGGGTTCCCTTGAACCCCAAACTCTATATATACCCCTCTAACTCGCTCTAACTCGTGAGTTAGGGTTCCCATAAGCTTCTAAACCTAAAAGAGTTTTCTAAGAGATCAAAATGAGAGAAACCTAAGGAGTTCAAGAATTCGATCGAAAAATGAGAAAAGAGACGTGAAGATAAAAATCGAGCCTTATTCGCAAGCGATAGATCGTAGGGAAACGATCAAGTGAGATAAATAACAATCCCTAGTCCTCAATTTCTTAAATATAAATCTAAAGGAAGAGTAAAAATGGATAGATCTAAGTAAGAGCATGAAAATAAGTAAGATCTATGGATTTCTATTACTGATATATCGTTTCATAAATGGTTAAAGTAGGATGTGAATAACATGATTAGGATGCAAATAACCATGTTATATTTTGATTTTATTTCAACAAGAGGATTGAGAATTTATTATGGATGTATATGGATATATGAGAAGGAAGAGATGAATTCCTGGAGTTGAATGGAATGGATGAAATAATTAAATGACGACTCTTTGTGATATTAGGGTTACATGATAGTGTGATGTGTAGATATACTTGATGAGATTTATGATTGATAAATTATGTGTGTATTCATGATCTTAATATTGAAAAGAATGTGTTGTTGATATTTAAATTAAATTGTTAATTATGCATATGGAAAATAAATTGTGATTTAAGCCTGTTAAATTATTAGAAATATGAATGTTGTTGTGTTTATTTCATGTTGTTATACGTGGATATATTTGTGGATAAAAAGAACATTTGATTAGAGTCTTGTTTGCCTAGGTCTATTAACATAGTGGAATGGGACGCTATGATGAGATGTTCTATGACCATTGACTGATAGTTTAGGTGTAATTTAACCAAGGGTGTATCCTCATGCAATCACCATTGAAAAATATGCACATGTATGAAGAAGAAATAAAGGGCACCACTAAGATTACAAGTGAGACTAAAAAGCAAAGTAAGTAAGAAAGAAAGACACATGAAAGCGATAATGCATGATTATATTTTACACCACCGACTACCATAAAAAAGCGATGATTATGCCAACGTAAGTAAGCCATCGTACCGGATAATGTACTAAGTAAACCATCTATGCCGGATAATATACGAAGGGTGGTACTTCAGTAAAGTAAAGTATAGTAACCACTTTCCATATAAGGTAAAGTGATATTTTAATTTATTACTCGATGCATGTTGATGTGTTTTTCATAAAGTAAGAAAGTAAGAAAAGTAAGTAAGCAAAAAAAGGAAGAAAGTAAATTACATAATGTACCTACTCGTTTTTCACACTCTGATTTATGTATGAGAACTGATGTTAATCTATCAAATGTACGTATGCTACTGTTTAAGATATTGTGTTCTACGGTTTGTTATATACGCAGAGTAACTTGTTACTCAACTGATAACTTTGTTGTCGGTAGGTTCTGGATTCGACATTTGTGCAACCGGACCGTGGGAAGAAGAGGAATTCATAGAAGAATCAAAAAGTGACCATCCCGTAGAAGAAATGGATCTTGATCGATGGCCCTATTATTGAATTTGATTTATTAATTATTTGAATTCCAGGAAGACTTTAATTTACTTTATAATAGATTTTGTTTAGTTCGGTTTGATGGTTAAGGATCACGATGGATGATCAATTTTATTTATGTTCAGTTGATTATGAATTCTAATTGGAGTTGGTTGGAGGTATTAAATGTTTTAATTGAAGAAATTTTCAGGTTGGTATTTTTAGTATGCCTTAAATGCTTCTAACAGGATGGTTCAATAAGTAAGTCACGTGTCAAGATCTCACATTCTCCTAGGTGGGATTTTGGGGCACAACATAGTTGCACAAGGAAAAAAGGGTATTAAAAAAATTACTAAAAAGCTTGGCCAAAATGAAAACCCTTTGGTTCAACTATCATTTTTCACGGGTAATTCATCAGTGGTAAATTTTATGTCTCTCTTATCTCATCACGGAATTCAGTTTACAAAATGTCACAAACATAAACGCATCCAAACCTAGAAACTAACTACATCAAAAGAGTAACAAGCCCATCTCAAAAGAATATTCAACTCTGTAATCAAATATCTTTGATCATCAACTTAGAGACGATTGGTTAGCAGTGTAAACCAAATTTTAGAGATTAGCCAACCAAATGGTGTATGTATTGGTCCATGGTGGAGCAATCTGAAGTGCAACATTGATGAAAGCAGAACAATAACCCTAGCTAAACCAGTTTTAAAGGGCACATCTGTGGCTTCCAAAGTTCTATTGGCATACAGTGATCATCAATATCTGAACCATCGCCTGCTGAAAGAAGATATGATAAATCACAGCAGTACCGTCAGTGCATCATAAAATGCTTAAGTTACCAAAACTACTTTCCTTGGGACATTGGGCGGTTTCTAGCGACATAGATCTATTTATTGGATATAAGCATGGGACAAGCTTAGGTTAACCAACCAAATGGTGTATGGATTAGCCCCTGGTGGAGCAATCTGAAGGGCAACATTGATGAAAGCAGAGCAAGAACTCTGGCTAAACCTGATTTAAGGGGCCCACCTGTGACTTCCAAGGTTCTATCGGCATACAGTGATCATCAATATCTCAACCATGGCCTGCTGACACAAGATATGATAAATCACAAAGCAGTATCGCAAGTACATAATAAAATGCTTAAGTTACCACAAATACTTTCATCAGAACATTGGCGATTTCTAGCGACATAGATCTATTTTTTTTTTTTGATCGATAAACAAGAAAATATATTACTAAAAGAGCAACCAAAGAACAAAGAGGATCAGCACACCCCGGTTCATGAAAATATGAACCAAAGCAAACAGCGCAAATACAAAAAGCACCTAGCTATCCCCCAACAAGGAACCCCCACCGCCAACCCAAAATCAGTCAAACAACATCTCTAAACTCACCCCTTCCTGCCTAGTTGAAACCCACTCCACCACCAAAGACCTGGTTCTATTACAAATACTGGGAAAAGAAGAGGGAGAATTCTTGAAAACTCTCCTATTCCTCTCTTTCCAGATCGACCAAGCTATGGTGCCCGGGAGAATCGACCACACCGCTGACCTAGCACTATCCCCATGAACTACACCCCAGCAAGATAAGCATGGGATAAGCTTAGGTTCATACTTGATTTACCTCAAATCACAAGCAAAGAACCCCAGTTATTGGAGAACCCTCAAAATCAGATCAAAGGAGACATTCCACGTATCCTCTCTCAATAACTTAAGACCCCAAAGTTCCAAAATGCAGGGTCATCCCTATGAGCTGTGTCTGCACTCTGTCATGTGGATAGCCTTGTAAGGGAAAATCTCAACAGAAGATCAGTTTTTTTTGGATCAGTATCAACAGAAGATCAGTTAAAGACATGTCACCTATGATATGGTGTCTTTTGGTTGTAATAGCATGTTTGTTCTTATCTCTCATTACTCTAGAGTAAAGCGTCTTTGTTATTGAACATTATTGGCTTGTGGACCATTTTTTTCCCGCATCGATAGTCGTCCAGTAAAAAAAGAATGTCCAGATGCCTGCCAATTAGTGATCCAAGAATAAATGCCTTTGATGTATCTTTTCCACTCTATCATCTATCGCACATTGTGTGAGACCATAATGCTAGAAATTCCCAAGGAATTCGAATGACCAAAGGAATATTACATATAATAATCGAAGATCTTGAACAAGCAACTGTTCAAGAATGCATCAAAGGTTTGTGTTTGTCACATCATCATGACTAGATATGGTATTGCCCAGAAACTACAATTCATGACATGTTGGTGAGAGTGACTTGAGACCACAACGCCAGAGCTTACAAAGGAATTAGGATGACTTGGGAAAAATTGCTCATTTTATACTAATCAAAGTTCTAGAAAAAGCATTGTTAAAGACTGCTACAAAGGTCAATCACATCTTATTGTGTGAGTTGTGACCATATAGGTCTGCAAAAACTGCAATGCTTCATCACGAGAACCTCAGAATACATGGCATAATGTTTTTCTAACAACAATATAACACTGAGAGCAACATGATTTGGTGGTACTACTATAACTAATAGAGTGGGATATGATCCTTGAGACTGCTAATCTGCCTGGGTCAGCTCAGATAACAAAAGTTTCAGAGAGAAACCTCCTCTTATGGTCCAAAAGTTTAAGAATCTTAACTGAAGGAGAGCCCTAATGACCATCAGTTTGATGATACATTCCGCTATTTGCAATTTCTCTTTTGGTTTCATGGTTTGGAGTCAAAATACAAAATTTTTTCCATTTAGAACACCTCATGACTGACTGACAAGTTATAGATTAGATGTAAACAGCAATGACTAAGTTGCTCTGCAAACATGCTTTTCTTTAAAGGCCCTTTATAGTGTGGAATGGTTTTTTGGCCTTGTCTTTAATTTACTTGTTCAAGAAAACAGCACAGCGAACTAAAAGTTTATATCCAAATTCCAAGAGATTAAGAAGATATTCCAATTAGATAACTGAGTTCACACTATATAGAAGAGGGAAGCAGAGACTCAACAAGCTGGCAAAATATCATTCAAAATGTACTACTCACAAAACTTCAGATCATCTGGCAGGCCTATGTATGTTTGGAACATCTTATGTAATGTTTTTTCTTCCCTGTTGCCGGTTTAGAGCATTTTTTTTAATTGGTAGAGCAATTTGTTTTATAAGAGAAACAAGAGTTAAGAAGAAAATAGCGTGGCACAGTTTTTTGGCCTTTTCTTTAATTTAAATTGTTCAAGAAAATAGCACAGCAAACTAAAAGTACATATCCAAATTCCAAGAGATTGAGAAGATATTCTGAACAGGGGCCTCACGGGCTTGTTCAAGAGTAGCCAATTTTCCAACTGATTTCACACAATATAGAAGAGGGAAGCTGAGACTTGACAAGCTGGCAAAATAAAATTCAAATTGTACTAATCACAAAACTTCTGATCATCCGTCAGGACTACGTATCAAGGATTAAAAATACGGTTTCGGGAGATGTAATGGTCCCAACTGAAACCTATACGTATCAATTTCGGATGATACATATAATTTTTTTCTTTTATAAAAAAATAATCAAATTAAATTTTAGAAAACTCAAATGAATTATAGGAACTAAATTTATCAAATATAAAGTCATAGGAAGCAACTCAAAGACAAAGTAGCAAACACAATTACAATTATACAATGAATTAGAATATAAGTAACTAATAAACGATACGAATCGCCCATTTCATATCAGTATAAATATCGTATAGGGAGTTACCGAAACCTATACGTATCGCCCGTTTTGGATCGGTTTCGGCGATTTTTATTTCCATGCAGTAAATATGTTTGGACTTTGGAACATCTTATGTAATGTTTTTCCTTCCCTGTAGCCGGTTGAGAGCATTTTATTTTATAAGAGAAACAAAAGTTAAGAAGAATGGAATCATAGAATCAAAAACTGAAACTGGATAAGAAATTATGAGAATAATAACTTCCTTGATGTAATAAGGGTGGGTTCGAATGTAGTTCCTTTTTATGGCCTGGTCAAGTTAAGTGTCGTAAAAAGGGGCGGATGAAGGTAGACTATCTTTCACAAGAAACGAGCTCGAAAAGAAATGGCGCAGAAGGCATTTAAAATAGAGCCAAACTAGCTAACCAACACTGCTCACACTAGAAATGGAAGGTAGTGGCCCAGTACAGTCAGAACACCCAAATGTGCAAAATGCTCTCCAGACATTTGAGTAACAATTTTAAATGGTAAATTTGTGCATCACTCGTTTTCTTAGCAAAAGAGAAATCAATATCCCCTAGATGGTATTGTTCTACATAAGAAAAATAAATAAATCTAAAAAATAATTTATTGAATACAAAACCAACATTAGAATAATTTTTATAATCGCTAGTAAAGTCCAACTAAAAGAAAGTGTGTCCCCTTGGCAATGGAACCCATCTTTGGGCGCAAAACTATCTAGCAGAAAACCCACATTATGCAAAATTTAAGTTTACATATTTCCCAAATGAGATTTATGGTGATTTATTCACTTTTGAGGATTATTTTTCTTTAAAACATTTATAGTGTCAAGAGGATCAAGACAAAGAAAGGAACTTGAATGAAACAAATATAGAAGTCTTATCATGCATATGCATTATTGAATTATATGAATAAGCTACAAGGATAGGTAAGTGCAGGATTGACTGCAGGATTTTCTTGCCTTAGAAAAATCACGAAGGCCTGGTTATTCTGAAACTTGCTTAAGCTATTGTGAAGAACTTGAGGAAGACAAGATTTCCAGTTATAGCAGTTTAATTTGGTAATCCTAACGCCAAAAAAGAGAGAGACTACAGTTTGGTGTTGATATTTCATGCACAGTCTGGCATAAATCTGGAATTCATCAAAAAAATATCGCTACGCACACAAGTTTCCTGACTAAAGATGCCACCAGGTATAAGAAATTCATATCTATGGATAAAGGATTTTGGAAGTGCCAAGAGTTATAAAAAAAAATTCCATTAATTATTAGATACTTTATTTTTATTTTTTTTTATCAGTAAACATCAGATTATGTATATCAGCAAGAGATTACAAATACACTAAAAGTCATCCACGAGGTTACAGAGTAGTAAACTCAAGGGAGTATAAAATAAAATCTAAAAAGCCAATAGCAAAACTATTTATACCAAGATACCATGTGCTTAAAAAGTTAGATCCCACAGTTAATCCAAGGAGCTCCCCAAGGTCCATAATCCTATGATGAAATGACAACCATTCCAAAATTGAGAGTCTAATATGTGCACATATCCGAGGCAAAGAAGAGGGAGAGTTCTCAAACACTCTTAAGTTCCTCACTTTCCAGGTCGACCTTGAGATGGCCCCAGACAAAACTGACCACATCACCTCACGGGCACTATTTGCATTCCGTACTTATTAGATAAAAGGAGGATAAAGAGTTCTGAAAGGAAACAGGGAAGGCCCAAACCACCCCTACTCAGAAAAGAAAATGACCCCAAATTTCGTATGCAACATGACGTTGCAATAGCAAATGATCCACCGACTACGCAAGAAAACAGCAGTTCGACATCTTCCACCATTTTTATTTTTTTCAAGTTGTCACACGTGAGAACCTTATTCAAAGCCGTAGTCCAAAGGAAAAATGATACTTTTGATGAAATTTTAGGATTCCACACAAACCTACGAGGAAAAGAGCGGAGAAAGAACATGAAGATAGATTAGTTTCTCTTTGTTTTTTGGTGAGAACTTTAATTCGTTCTGTCCTAGGCTATTTTTCAAGAACTACAAGAGTGTAAAACTTTGAGGAACAAAGATTGTGAGAAAGACCAGTTTGGCATCATGTTAAGGGCCAATGTAAAAACTTTATAAACCCTATTTCATCAATTCCAATTTCCTGGAAGTGACGTGATATAACAAGGCCCGGTTGCAGTTAGGTGGCCAAGAGTTGACCAGGTCATTCCCTAGAAACGGCATGCCACAATAGTGCCCAATTGCAGTACAAAACAGGGAAGGGTTCTTGTGCCGGACTGAATAAGTGTAGGTGATAAAGCTACTACCATAATAGCATACCAATAAAGAATAAACTTAGATGAGTACGACTAGACTTTTTCAATAGAGTGGGAGAGGCTATTAAAAACCCTCCTTATTTCTTTCCGGTAAAACACTCCCGCACTGCACTAGGAAGTAAGTGTCATACACCCTAGGGATCTTCTAGATCGCGAATAAACCAGCTGGAGATGAATTCCGGAAAACTCTCAAGGAAGACTTAACTCTTAAGAGACAAAAAAAAAGGTACGAATCCCAAATTCCTCTAGCAAGATGACAATGGAAAAACATATGACCCACTTATTCCTCCACTTCCATGCATAAATAGCATTTATTAGCCAAGTGTCACTATCTGTTTTTTAAGTGGTCAGTAATGAGAATCTAATCCAAGGTGGTCGTCCAAGTGGAGAATGTGATCCTGAATGGAATTCTAGAACAAGCAATACCACAAAGGGTCCAATGGAACGACCTCACTGAGAATCGTATCTCATTGTCTCTAGACAACAATCTGCTATCCTAGGCCTAGACGACTATAAACTAGACAAACGACGTAAAAATCGTCAACTTCCCAACCATTGAGGCCCTACACAGCACTGGGATCCAGACCACAATGTCATCACTTTGCTCAAAACATTACTCAATAAAGCAATTTTTATCCTGAGCTATAGAAAAAAAGTTTCCAAAATCCGATCTCAAAGATGACTGACCACACCAAATATCCTCCCAAAAATCTTACCTCGTTCCCTCGACCAACCTTAAAAGAAATATGCTCGATGGAGAAGAAGAAAGATTGTGGAAAAGAAAAGAAAAAATAGTACATGTATTGAAAAGTGCACCTTGTTATGTAGGTCATCTAAATTGAATTTCCCTATAGTTATGGACATGTGAACTAGGAAGGAATAGGTAATCACCTCTCGGCCAATAATAGCAATTGAAGGTACCGTCAGTAGCCATGGCAATTGTCCAAACATAGCAATTTCCAAAGGTTTGGTACACAATAGTACCAATACTGCAGCAACCATGAGCTGCATTCAATAAGAAAACGAATCAGATAGAATAACTATTGAAGAGTACTAAAATAACATGTAGTATACTATCTTCCTCTTTTTAATTTTTCCTAATGCACTCTTAACTAGCTTAATCCAACAACCAGAAATTAAAGACAAGAAAAGAAAACCAAACCTTATCAGCTACAGGATCCAAAAAAGCACCGAATGCTGTGCTTAATCTCATCTGAGACAGAAGCAATTAGCCGTAAATAATATAGTGTAATAAATGGGAAAATTAAAGAGATCCAGTCCGAAATTAAATAGTTGCAGACCTTTCGAGCAATGTATCCATCAAGCCAATCTGTAATTGCTGCAGCAATGAAAATACTTGTTGTAGCCTTCATTCCCCACCAACTATTCATGTGAAAAGCTATCGAGGAAATAAATATGTGAGCCTTAAAATGCATAGCTTTGACACAATGACCTATGTAAAGTAAGTAACCATAGAAAAAATACATATAAGAAACAAGAAGGTTGTATATAGTAATCATACGCTCATATCTCTGCAGACATGTAATTCAGACATAACTGCCGAGGAAAGTAACTAATCTGGGTTCAGCAGAGCCCATGATGGAGCACTAGATAAGGCTGGAAATATTATTGCTTTAATATGTTAAGACTGGATTGTATATCATTAGTGTCATAACAGTAAATTATCTACTATAACTAATACCTCAGTCATAATGTATTTGTCTCCATATTTACACCTTTTGTTTTCGCAGAAAAAAGATAAGTGGTGTTTTATCATAAATAGGTTACAAGAAGAAGATCATGCAAGGATACAGAGAAAGGGACATGGCAGATTTGCACAAAAGCAAAAGAGAAGGAAAAAAAACTATAAGAAAGGACCATGATTGAAAATTATTCTTATCTACCACCATATTTTATAGAGATTTACAGTTCTGCTGTTTTCCTTTAACATGTCAAGATTGATGAGACGATTTTTCATTTCCAAGGGAAAAAAATGGAGCATGAATTCTTAAGCCAGAAAATAGCCAAGTTAGTAGATTCTATTAAGTAATGTATTCTGGCTTATTAAGTAATGTATTCAGTATTGGTTTGGGATCAATGTTTTAGGCATAAGGAAAGGCTTAAATAAGCTGGTAAAGGTGTTCTTTCATAAGCACTTTACCTGCAACTCAAATAAAGCAATGCAGAACCGGATCAATCATCTGGAGTATGGACTACCTTGAGATCCCCATCCCTAAGATTACGAACGGATTAATTGGAAATTCTTTCTTATAGAGGCCGTATGGTCTCATTAAGGAGAACAAACTTACCTAAGCCATAGATCTCGTAATTTCTACCCTATTAGATTGGTGAAGATAGACTACCCATGATGCTTCTGAAGTGGTAGCTGCACAATCTAACAGGATTCTCATCTCCAATCACCAGAGTCCGAGCAGGAATGTAAAATACAACAATGAAATTATTCAACAGATCAAGACCCCTCCCAGGTTCTTAAGCTTAAATTTGAGATCTACACAATTTTACTGACAGAAACTCAAACAATTCCACATTTAAATACCAAACATCACAAAATTTTCTTGCCGAACTGTTGTGCATCATGATACCCAACAGGGATTTAAATTTTCTTGCCGAACTGTTGTGCATCATGATACAACCTAAACCTAAAGAAAATCTCAAAACATAAAACCACACATCAACAGATCAAACAAAACAGGTAACTTGAAAAAATAAAGCTAAAAAAAACCAAGCATACAAACAAAAACCCTAGCAAAAAAAAAAAAAAAACTCCTTTCTCCAAACAAAAGATCCATCACAACCCAAATACCCAAACATCAAAACAAATGCCTCGAGCATTCAAACATTAAAATGAAAACCAATACTACACCTGAATTTTGAAGATAAGATTATGATCCACATCTCCAATTACAGACAGAAACAGAGAAATAAAAATCAAGAACAGATCTTGGAAGAAGAATGTAAACCTACTGCAAACAAGAAGCGGCACTGAAGCGACACGACAGAGCGTCAAGATTGTAGGCAATGTGAGTAATTTCGGAGGGTGTTGTGGTGGTGGTAGCTGGTGGTTCTGCTGCGGCGGAGGTGGAGAGGACCGGTCCTTCAGGTCCCGGTCGTCCTGATTCTCAGAATCCATGTCGGCCACAACAAGAGCTGGACCTCCTTTGGTTTCAGAAGAAGAAGAAGAGAATGGATTCTGACCGCGAAACCCTATGTTTGTACCCGAACCCCTATCCGACGCTGCCCCGAAATATGCGCCCGATTTCAATCGCCATACATACGTCCCTCCACCCATCCGAAATTCGCTCTGCGCTCCTACTACTTAATAAAGCCCACCCAACTTTTCCTACTCGCCATTGCACTACCAATGCTTCTGCTATTCCTTATCCTGCGCACCCATTTATTCATCTTGTACGCTATGGACGACACCATGTTCTGGGCTCAGGTTAGCAGGTTTCAGGGATTGGGTCACTTAAACTACGCCATTAATGGGTGGCGGATGCTGCAGAGGGAGAGAGTGAAGGAATCTTCCTTTTTTCAAAACGTAATCTATTGGGCGTAACGCTAGCATTTCCCTTTCTTGGGGTTGTCGGTTTCTACAGTCCACGTATAGCGTTTAAATTAAATTGTTTGACACTGGTTCTGCTCCGGTAGTTGCTGGCTACGAAAAGAGCCACGAATCTCATTTGCCTGGCAAAATAATTTAGGTGAAATTATATTAACTGCATAAAATATTTTTATTTAATTTCCTTTATGGGGATTATCGGTTTCTAAGTCACCAATGGCGTTTGACATTTTAAATTAAATTAGGGTAAGGTTACCCGCACCCCACTAATTGATAACTATACCCCCACAAGTTAATTTTAAAAAAAAAAAATTCATAAAACACTCAAGATAATGACAGAAAAACACTCAAGATAATAACAGAAATAACCCTATGTTTATCTTCTTCCCTGTTACTGTCTTTCACAAAAGACTCCTAACATCACTCGTGCAGTTAGGGATGGTTATTGAACAAAATGTTCGTGAACTACTCGAACTCGACTCGTTAAAAGCTCGAGTATCGTTTGTTTATTTAGTAAACGAGCCGAGTTTGAACACAATTCTGCTCGACTCGATAAAAGCTCGGTTCGATTATATATACATATTAACCTACTAAAATATTTAAAATATACTTATTTCATTTGAATATTAAAATTAAGTGTATATATATTATATACTAGTAAAAATTAATAGTATATAATGTATTTTATATAATTAGAATACCATTTATATAATTATAATCTTATACTAAAATTTTAGAAAACATCGTGACTTCTATGCCTAGGATAATAAAGTGAATTTTTTACCTAATATAAATAGCTATATTCAATCAAACAAATTGCTCGTGAACTACTTAAGCTCGGCTAATAAAGCTCGAGCTCGGTTATTCAATAAATGAGTCAAGCTTGAACATGATTTCCGAGCTAACAAACAAGCTTGAACACACCACTACTCGGCTTGGCTCGGCTCGATATCACCCCTACTTGCAATCCTTCTATTTCTTCTTTGATTGGTTTCTCAAATAAACAGTGAAGACGAAGGTGTAGGAACCTGCTAATCAATTCCAGTAATCAATTTGTTGGAAATCTGCTTTTTCATATTCCTATTGTAACGACCTGCATTTAATTCACTAGTTTCATAATTGTATGAGTTAATTGCCTAAATAAATATACTTAATATTATATATAAATCTTAGGAGAGATCAATACATTAAAATATTGAATCTCAAAACTCATTTAATTCACTCGATTTAGTGAATTTATGGAGATAAATTGCACTAAATAAAATAAAAACAAAAAAAAAGGGCGCCGGCGAACGATCGCCCAAAACGCCGGTTTGGTGGCAGGTTTGCCCGTTTTCTTGGGTTTTAAGTCCCTAAGGTGCTCAATTTTATAAATACCCCATTTATACTCGTGAGTTAGGGTTTCTAAGACCTTCTAAACCTAAAAGAGAGAAAAGAGAGTTTTTTTAGAGATAAAAAATAGAGAAATTGAAGGAGTCCAAAGGATTGGTCAGATAAAGGAGAAAATAGGCGTGAATATCAAGATAGAACCCTATTCGCAAGCGATAGATCGTAGGGAGACGATCAAGTAAGGTAAATAATAGATCTAGTATTCAATATTTTGAATAATTAACCTAAGAGAATAAATTAAAAGGAGAAAACCTAGGTAAGAAGGTAGGAATGAGTAAGATGTGAATAACCTATTTATGATATTGTTTTAGTATTCTTTGATGGTTAAAATAGGATGTGAAGAACCTATTTATGATATCGTTTCATGATTCCTTGATGGTTAAATTAGGATGTGAAGAATCCATTTATGATATCGTTTTATTACTCTTTGATGGTTAAATTAGGATGTGAAGAACCTATTTATAATATAGTTTCATTATTATTTGACGGTTAAGATAGGATGTGAAGAACCTATTTATGATATCGTTTTATTATTCATTGATTGTTAAAATAGGATGTGAAGAACCCATTGATGATATTGTTTTATTATTATTGAATTGTTAAGGTAGGATGTGAAGAACTATGTATAATTTATTGTGATTCAACAAGGGTATTGAGAATGTTAAATTGAAGTATGTGGATTTATGAGGAGAATAGGATGATGGATAAAATTGAATAGAGGATTTAATTGTGGTATTGTATTGACATGTGAGTTTAAATTTTATGTTTAAAATTCATGAAAATTATCATTGATGAAGAATGTTATAATTAGGATGTTAATTAAAACGAAAAGGAAATTTTGATTTGTAAATTAGCTCGTGAATATCACAAATATTTAATAACATCTGTAATAGTTGATTGTTGTATTATAGGAAACATGAAAGGTTGTGTGTTTCTGTTATATTCTTAATGCATGATATACCTTTGGGTAAACAAACCTCTGATGAAAGTCAGGCTTGCCTAGGCCTGGTTAACATAGTGGTATGGGACGTTATGGTGAGATGTCCTATGACCCTTGACGGTTAGTTTTATGTGCAATTTAAACAAAAGGTATATCATTGTGCACCTACGAATGAAAAATATGCAAAAATATGAATAAATAATTAAAGACATTAATGAGATGTTAAGTAAGACCAAAAGTAAAGTAAGAAAAATATGAAATTAAGAAAGAAAGACACACGAAAACGATAATGTATGTTGTGTTGTGCACCACCGAATACCATCAGAAAATGGCGAAATATACGCCAAAGTAAGTAAGTCGTCGTATCGGAAAATATACTAAGCCGTCCGTGCCGGATAATGTACGAAATGTGGTATCTCGGTAAAGTAAAGTATAGCAACCTATTTCCTTATACAGCAAAACGATATTTTAAGTTATTGCAAATGCATGTGAATAAGTATTGATGAGATGATAATGTATGAAATACGAAAAATAAGAAAAGAAAGAAAAGCAAGAAAGTAAGAAATAAAAAAAAGTAATTGACATAATATACATGTTTATTTTCCGCACTCCGATTTTATACGTAAACTGATGTATAAAGTGATGAAATGCAGGTAAGATGTTATTCTTAATATTGATTATTTGATCTGTTATATATGCAGAGTAACTCGTTACTCAGCCGATGACTTTTGTTGTCGGCAGGTTCAGGTTTTAACATTTGTGCGCCCGAACCTTGGGAAGAAGATGAGTACATTGAGGAACCCGAAGGTAACTATCTCGAGGAAGAAAGAGACCTTGATCGATGGTCTTATTACAGAAGTTATCTCATTAGTAGTTGAAAATTTTATAGAGACTTTTATTAACATCATAGAGATTTATGTTTCAGTTTAGTTTTATGATTATGATTAGGATGGATGATCAAGATTTTATTATATTTTAGTTATTAATTATGGATTATGCTTTTAGTTGATGTCATTAATGGAAGAAATTTTTAAGTCCGTATTTTTAGTGTGTCTTAATTGCTTCTAACAGGATGAATTAATGAGTCACGTGCCAAGATCTCACATCCTCTTATGTGGGGTTTTGGGGCGCGACACCTATTTTCCTCAATAATTTGAAACCCTAACTTCAAAAGGAGTTGCCCAATAAATTGAAACTCTTATTCCATTGCCAAACCTGAGTTCCCATCGAAGCTTATCTCTATGGAATAATAAACCAAAAGATTTAAACCTACATACCTTTCAAAATCAAAGTCTTCAGCATCCATTGCGAAATCATATATCAATAATGAATGTGGCTCATGCTCCCTGCAAAATCCTAGTTGACATCGTTTAAGAAGGTCTTAATTAGAAAGAAAAAAAAATAAGGAAGAAGAGAAATATATTTCAAGGGTTAGAGAAATGGATCCTAGAGTCATTGTTGCATAAAGAAGGTTCCTGAGTTTTGGTAGGAGAAGTTAAAAAGAGGAAGAAGGTACAATTATGAAATTTTTTTGTTTTCTTACAATTTTAGGAATTTCTTTTAATAATAGGGTGTAGTTAACAAATTGTTAACAAATTGTGGGATGCGGATAACACCACCCTTAATTTATTATACTGGTCTTGCTCCAATAGTTGCTAGCAAAGAGATTGCTACTATTTACCGGTGTCACAAATTTTTGTGCATGCCAATTAAAGTTTTGAGTTCTTGCAGTCTTGCACGTATTTTGCACACGATAACCAATGATCTCCTTGAAAACATTTATTAAGAAAAAGGTTCCAAGTTAAAATTATTTAGGTCATAAATATAGAAATTATAATAGTTGTATAAAATATTTTTATTAAACTAATTTAACGGAAACATCAATCACTTTTTTTTGGGATTAAAAAATAGAATATAGACTACGGACCACTAGCCGAATGCATGATCAATAAGCTATTATATGTCCCTTTCAACACTTACTAACCATAGTTAAGATTCACTCACCCTTAGGGTTCATCCCTTTAACCTTGATTTAGAAAAATAAAAAATTTATTAACCTTAAACTAACTAAGCTTAACCATATTATATTTAAAGGGAGCCGAAATAGGAAGGCATTCGAATAGCTAATCACTGATCTAAAAAAGTTATCACTCAGTTTTTATTCATAAGAAAAAGATGCAAAGAAAAAAATTAAAATTGATTATGTATAATTAATTAATTTAATTGTCAGTGAAATTATAATTAATTATCAACCATTTCATCATCCACCTTTACATCCTGCAATAGTCAAAGTACTGTCTCTTCAAAAGAATCTCTTCAAAAGAATGGCAAGGTAAGTGGGGAGGATTGGAGTAGGGGTTGATTGAGAGTAAGGTTAGCACACCTTTTATAATCAATATATTATAATTGAATTAGTGTAGGGATACTCCCAAAGTGTACTCCCATATATACTCCCTAATCCTAACCGTTTATCTCAATTATTAAACGATTAGGATTCCAACTGATGTAGCAATAGAAAAGACAAAATAAGCCAATTGAAATCTTGCCCTATTGTAGTTAGTCATAAACGATTAGGATTAGGGAGTATATTTGGGAGTATAATTGGGAGTACCCATAGAATGACTCATTATAATTAGCTAAATAATTTAAACTAAATGGTCCCTTAATATCTCACAGCAATCCCAAGAAAAGAATGCGTGAAGAAGCCGGTTGGTAAACACATGGTGATGAATGATAATTTATTCTGAAAACAAAAGTTTCACCGATAAAAATAAAGTTCCCTTCATTTCTCGCAGCAATCCCAATAAAAGAATGCATGAACAAGCCGGTTGGTATCATATATAGAGGATTAAGAAGGATTATATATTCTGTAAACTTTGCCTTACATGCATTCTCTAGGCTTCGGAGTACCTCTGGTGGATGCCGCAGGTGGGACCTCTGGCATCCACACATCATTGAGCATGTGGCATCAAAAAGGGGGGAGAAGTCATTTCACTTTCTCCCCATGATTTTAACGTCTCCCCACATAATATTTCCCCCCTTTTAAAACACATGTCCAATGATGTGTGGATGCCCGAGGTCCCACGTCGGGCATCCCCAAAGGTAATCAAAAGCCTATTCTCGATAGAAACTAAGAGCACTGCTTAGAGGACCCATAATTACCTTTTCATATCTTACGCCGTGTCCTCGTGTTCCTTTTAATACCCCTTTAACTTTGGTTAAGTTTAACTAAATTAAATTTAAGATTTTGATTTAATAAAAAAACCATGATTGGATTGTTTAACCTTAGGGGTGAATGAATCATAACCACAATAAATGAATATTTAAAATTGGGGCGTAAACCAATGAAGACAGAACCAGGGGTACCTTAACTATTTTCCAAAAACTAAGAGGTAAGTGATTTAAAACTCTCGGTATTAGGTACAATCGGGAGGTAAACGATTGAAAATCCTAAGGTGAGTGGGGCTACCATTTACAACCAAAAAAAAAACCGTGTTATCTTGCTCTCTATAGTATCACTTTCCTAAAACAAATTTCAACATATCAATTTTTCTCTTTCCCACTTTCTCTAGTAAACAGATTCAATTGCAAAGCCACATGTAATAATAATTTATTTTCATTTTCTTTTTTGCCCATGTGTACAAATTTGATTGGGTGGTCAGCTTGCTAAAGACCTTAAGAATGAAGACGTGTACTCTCTGTTTTTTTTAAAAGGGAATAACGAAAGCGAACCACACAGTCTTCTTTCGAAATGACTATCCAAATACAAATTGACATGTGGTAATAAAACTGTATCTTATTTTAACTTTATTCCTCTCTTTCCCAATGTGATGAAATTTGATTGGTGTGGTCAGCTTGTAAGAGGACCTTGGGTCTATAATCAAAACTCGAAACAAAAAAAAATCGTGAGAAGAGAGAAAATGAGGTTAGGCATTTCCCATCCAAGACACTGTTGCATTGGTTGACATGGCATCATCATCCACCGGCACTGCCTTCTATCCGGGATAGGAATTGGTCTGGCCCACTCACAGAGCCCTTTTAACTGCCTTGGTTAAGAAATTTTAAATCTTAGAATTAATTTGTTTCTAATGTTTTTTTCGAAAAACAAGGTCCGATGTAAGAACCTAAGGGTGAGTGAATCTCGTCAACTGACCCACTCACCCCTAGGGTTCAGCAATCAAACCTTAGTTTTTTTTATAAAAAAAAAACTAAAATCTTAACTTTAATTTAGTTAAACTTGGCCAAGGTTAAAAGCAGGGATGGAGCCCCAAATTTTTTGTAAATCCTTACTGCACTAGTATGAATAGTGGGGCCCTCATTTTAAAAAAAAAAATTAGTATACTTGGCCCCCCCTCCCAAATTTTTTTGTTCTATATAATGTAGTCCCCCTCTCCCCCCGCAATTTTTATGTCATATATATAGTGGGCCCCCCAATGGAGTCCCCTTATGCCCTTGAGGTTGCCACATGCCCCAATTGACACCCCTTAACTATGATTAAAATTCATCCAATCTCAGGATTCACCTACTTATCTTTGGTTTTTAGAAAAAAATATTTAAATAATTTTAACCTTAGGAGTTAATGAATTTAAACTAAAAGAAATTTGATACTTTTTTTTAAAACCTAGGTGGGGTGAATCTTAACCACAATTAAGGAGTATTAATAGGGACACCTGGCGACCTCAAAGGCATTACCGGGAAAAAAAATTCTCAAATTTAAAAAACTACCCCAAAAAAAAATTTCTTGGGGGCCACGCTCCCGAACCCCCAAATTCCATACCCTCAAATCAATTTTTTTTTATACATATATTCCCCCCCCCCAAAGAAAAATTCCTAGCTCCGCCCTCGGTTAAAAGGGTGTTAAAAGGGATGTGAGGACACGGGATAAGTTGGGTAGCGGACCCATCACTGCTTTAAAAGGAAAATAAAAAGGTAAGCATACTCCAGAGATAAGCTGTTATTTTAACTTTATTTTTCCTTCCCGTATAAGACGTGAATCCGAGTGTGCCTATCATTCCCCATCTAATTAATGTACACCAGAAGCATGGTATCATTGGCAAAACCATGTATATCCGGTGCAGGTTCAACCTGGTTGCGTAGAAAGTTATGCAAGTAGTCAAAGCGCAGTGCCATACATGAGTTCGGATGGGCGACAGCCCAAGTTGTTGCCCGTCTGGCGACAGCTCCAATAACAAAACGCCATGTCATTTGTCATAGCCACCTAAGAAGATGAAGATTTAAACAGAGACGGTGAACTTCCGTTTCTTTGAGTTGGGATTCTAATTAATATTAAAATATCAATGCATGGGGTTTGGTAAGCCGTTTAAAGAGAGGAGAAAAGATAACCCATACTTTCTTCCAACCCATTTCTTATTCTCCCTGTTGGAAACGAACATGGGCTACGGTAACCAGCAGGTCCGGTCACTCGCTCTTGCACTTAGGGGGTTTCTTTACCTCCATTCGCAACACCTCTGGTCTCTCTTGAAACCTCCTTCATCATATTCGTTGTCGTCGCCGTCCTCTCCTCTCTCACCATTTCGCCTCCCATGATTCCATCGAAGGTCTTCTCTCCATTCATTATTACAAGATGAATCTCAACAAAAGTGGCAGATGATTAAGCTTTAAAATTTCTTCTTTTTGTTTCTCTTAGTTTGCCTTAGGAATTTTTTCATTGTTTGTTGGATTTGAATTGGATTTTCTTTGTAATGAATCTGTAACTTAACTATAATTTCTAAGAATGATGTAAATGGAACTTCAAAATAAATGAACCAAGGAACCGATCCTCATGGTAGCAGATCTTGTGATCTCAAGAGGCACTGAACAATCCTATTTATGCACTTGATAAGTATTGATGATTTGTCCCTTATGGTTTTCTTTACCTTACATTTGTTGCTCATGAACAAGTGCATGCAACACCTTAGCAGCTACAAGCTCATGCGCACCTTCTTTGGCATGATTTTGATTAGAGCAATAAATAAAAAAAATGAGGGCATGTGAAGAGAAGGCACAGTCGGTTGCTCGATGAAGAGAAGATACTCGGTTGCAAGATGAAGAGATGAGAGAGTAAGAGAATAAGGGAGGTGGAAGAGGAAAAGACCACCGGTCTTTTCTTTTAAACATCTCCCAAAACCCCAAAACACACTAAATGCATAAAATATTTTAATATTTTAATATTAATTTGCATTCCCACCCAAATAGTACTATTAATATTTTAATACTAATTTCATTTCACACCCAAGGGAACGGAAGTTCACCGTCTCCGTTTAAATCTTCATCTTCTTAGGTGGCTATAACAAATGACATGGCGTTTTGTTATTGGAGCTGTCCCCAGACGGGCAACAACTTGGGCTGTCGCCCATCCGAACTCGCCATACATAGTTTACGCGAGTAATCAATGACCAATGACCATGAGACCTCAACAAGATCATATGATAAGAATCAATCTGGTATAGAGAATTAGTTTTGTACCTAAACAGAATCATCAAATGAAGAAAGAAGAGAGGTTGATGGGCTCTAGGAGAAGGAAAAAGAGGTTGGGGAAGATTAACAGAAAAGTTCCTTTTTAATTAATACGTTATTATATATATATGATCCCAGACACCATTGCATAACCCTGATAACGATGTTTATGATCATATTACCATTTGAGAAATGCTATCACAGTGAAAGTTTGGAAGTCTACGGCGAGCTAGCACCCTCCTACCCTTTTAATCCGTTCCAGCTGCATCCCCTTGTGGGTCATCATCCTCATTGTTTTTTAAGATGGTAAGCCGGGGTTAGGTGGACCACGACCAAATTTATTGATCACAATCTAAAGTACAATTTGCTAATACTATCCCCACAGATAATAATAATAATTTATTATTATAACAATAGTCTGGATCTTCATGGGATATCCCTTGGGAGGAGAAAACAGTCAAATTACTGACAAAATTTAGCAATCCAATCTACAGCTCTATTTAATTCTCTCCATACATGGGAAAAATTGCAGTTTTCAAATGATGCTTTGAGGTTTCGGATTATGGCACATTATTTGTAATTTTCATAGTCAACAAACCAATATCCAATGACCAAATTAAAACTATTGTTAATTTCAGATTTTGAAGTAGCTATGCTATACAGTATAAAGTCAGGTCAGTAAATATACATGAACACATGGAAGTAGATAAGGCATACCGATTCATGAAACTAAGGATCATTGAGATCTCTAGAAGTGCACTCAAGACCCCGATGACCAATGTGATGTGGAATTTCATAAGAACTGTTAAATTTAATAGGGTAAATTACAATGAGCTCCTTGAGGTTTGGCCAAATTTCAGAAACCTCCCCTATTGTTTCTGAAATTACAAATTACACTACCCTCCCCTGTGTTTCAAGTAGTGGTAACAGATTTCTCGTTCCATTAATATGTTGTTATTAACATTGATGGAATTTGATGATGTCATGGTTTAAAATTTTTAAAATACCCGAATTACCCCCAAAATACCAATAACACAAAAATTATTTTTGGAAAATAGTTAACGCACCTGGGAAATCCATTTCCAAACCTAAGGCACCAACCCCCCCCCCCCTCTCTTAATTGCTCACCAACTGTGGTGAATATTTAAGGAGGCGTAGACCAATGCGGTGGTGCCTTAGGTTTGGAAATGGATTTCCACGCCTATCACTGCTCATTGTTTTTTTAACTCCCTTGTTCTTTAACAAAAACACTTCAACATCAACATATGCAAGGGGTGTTTGACTTTTATGTTCCGTTTGTTTTATTGTAAAATAGGAGAAAACAAATCAAATCCACGGAAAACGTCAATTATGTGCGTTTGTTTGCTCGTAAAATCTTTCATAAGTTTCAAGTACTCACAAATCATTTTCCGATAAAATCCGTCCCTTAAAATATATTTTAAAATTTACAAAATTACCTATATTCACTAAAACATTAATTTTTTATATATTTTAAATTTTATTAGTTTTAAATTTTTATAATTTTAACTTCTGAATTCAAAATGTATTTCGTCTTATTTTCAAAGAATGCAACCAAACAACAAAAAATTGGTTTTAAAAAAAAAATCATATTTTACCATAAAAGTTTTTCTTTCATAAATGGTTTATATCATAAAACAATTTACGTGCAAATAAATAGAGCCTTAGTGACGCAATGGGAGTACATCAATACTCTTTATTTTGAACATAAACTTAATTTTGATCCAAAAATAAACACTAATTAACAAAATATAAATTAAATTTTTTTTCCTCAACTATTCATACATACACAAATGTCTTTCAAGCATTACATTCACACGGGTTGCTCACCAGAGAGATAGGAAGGAGACCTACTTGCACCAAACATTTCACAAGCCTAGTGAAATGGGGGTAAAATAGTAGAAAGTGGATTCCTAAGTTAACAATGTTAACTTGAAACACTGACAAGGGAGGTTAATGTAATATTAATAAACAAGAGGGGAGGTTTCTGAAATTTCACCAAGCCTCCGGGAAGGGCAGTGTAATTTACCAAATTTAATATAAAGCTTAGAAAATGTTAATAAAACAGCACTGCAGCTGCAAGCAAGAACATGAGAAAAAAGGAGGGAGGGAGGAGATAGCTTGGACTATAATAAGCAAATGGAGATTTAACTTTATAAAGAGAAAGCAATGTCTGAAGAAAAGGCATTTAGATACAACTTACAAGGACTTGAGCTCAAATTTACACCAAAAAAAGAGAGAAAGACAGAAATTTCCTATAATATCAAACACAAGGGTTGGGAGGTGCACCTGTTATCTGGAGTGATACAAAATTTGATAAACAGGCACCATCATATGTGCAGCCAACAAGAGTTTTCTACTAAGCTCTGACCCTTGTGATTGATCAATCACAAATAGAAAACCATTCTCATGAGATAAACCATCAAATTGAAGTCTTCTAAAGAAGTAGCTATGGCTGGTAGGTTTGACAGCAATCTCATCATGTGTGAAAGAAATCTCATCAACTTGCTTCCAAAGTTGGAAGGTATCAGTATAGTCCTCTGGCTTGTTCTCTCTCAGAGCCACTGCCACCATTGGGTTTCTTATCATTGTCCTTTTTTCCTCTAGGAGTCATGCGGGAGCTTTGGACTGGCCGGCATTCAGAGTCATATGTTTGTGAAGCAAGGTAAGTTAGAGCCGTGACCACATCAGCTATCAGAGGCCGCATGGTAGGTTGTTCCTGAAGACACATTGCAGCAACGGCGAGAGCTTGGTACAACCCTCTAACAGGATAATGGCTTTGGAGCATTGGGTCAGCCATCTGTGAGAATTTCCTCCGGTCTTTGAACAAGGGCCGTGCCTGCAATCAAAGTCCAACAAACGCACATTCACAAAGACCCAAAGAAACCACAACTTTTGCAACGAGAACTGTTCTTTTTCTTTATTTTTCTTATTCATCAATACAGAGGATTGATATTGTAAAATAGTTTTAGTTTACAATAGTTGGGTTTTGAAAGAATTTTTTTTTAAATGGATTATTCTAGTAAACAGTCAAATAGTTTAAGAATTCTGACACAGTTGCGTTGTAAGAAAAAAAATAGAGATTTGAGAGAAGCAATACAGCAATGAATTCACAATCCCATAGCATATGAGAGTTAAACTTGACTCTTAATTTTTCTAATACATCAACCTGTAAGATAAACTTGACAATATGTACAAGGGATACGGAAACATAACATAAGTTATAGGCTTATTACCTGAAAAAACTGGGATATATCATTGTAGCACAAAGTAGAGGCAGGTTCAGGATCAGGGATGGGTGTTGTTCAATGTCAAGAAGCAAAATACTAGGAAGCATCTTATAAAACTTTTAATATTTGTTACTAGATATTACACGTCAACCTAAAGTCATAATTGCATGAATATAAGCTTCATCTTCATATGGAAAACAAATATATAAATAAATGTAATTCACAATAGTTCGAATGTAGATTTGATAAGAATCATGCTAGCATAGATGGTGGAGGGAGGAGAGGAGGTTTGGGAGTTGGCATAGAGGCGGTAGTGGGTCTATTCGAAACAGAATGAGACCCGGAGGAGTTTTTAGGTAATGCCAAGTTGCCAACAACTCCCATACTAGGAAGAGGTCCACAGAAATTTAATGGAAAATGTTTTATCATGTCATGTAACCATGGACTGATAAGTAGTGGGCTTGTCTATTCGATGAGGGATATTCAAATCAGGCTCCGCTCCCAAACCTGTGAGAGGGTCTATTCGAAATGCACAGCATATGATCAGTAGTAGCCATGCATTCAAGTAGAAGGTTCCACTAAAAAAGGCATATCATGTCATGTAACAAACTAACAATTGATTGATCATAACTGGAGTTTGTATGAGATGAGAATTCAATCGACCTCAGGTCCCAAACTTGTGGGAAGGTCTACGAAAATTTCAGCACAAATAAATAATGACCAGTAAGTAATAGCCCATACAAACTGAGGCAGAAGGTTAATCCAATGTGACTTGAGACCAAAGTGACCACTTGGGTGTCTTATGAGAGTAATGAGAAAAATAGTAAAGAGGAGAAAAGGAATCTGCAATAATTTCCAACCAAACCCAATAAAACTAATTAGTTGTTATCTCCAACTGTGATTGATCATAGAAATTCCTGTGTAACACTGAGAAGCTTCAAAAGGCACATAGGTAACTTCAGATATTCACAACATTGTAATAAGGCGAAGCGAAAATACATGGTGGTGCCACGCAACATGCTTTACATGAGGCCCCTCAACTCATCTATCTGAACCATCCAGTGAGTAGATCATCCTCTTGGACAGGCCATATCAGAAAAATGATGCTATCCACTTAATCCTTAAAGCACGGGCTCTTTTTCCGAGTGCCAGCCTGGTATTTTCATCCCTCAAGCTTTAGCTCTTCCTCGGATAGCTAAGATCAGCCCATTGGTATGCATTCAGGAATATGGCTGACAGAAGATGCAGCCACAGAATAAACGGTTCAGATTCAAAAAATTGTGGTCCACACGAACAGTTACAATGCCTGGCACCACCATATCTTTCAACAGCGGAAAGCAATACCTCAAAACTGATTTCACCAACAAATACACTAAATGAGCGAGGAAGACAGGGCTCTCTTAAAGTCTTACCCAAGCAACCAGATTCTGCTCCCCAGTGGCTTTTGAATTGTCAATTGCTTTCCTGCCAGTGATGATTTCCAAAAGAACAACCCCAAAGCTATAAACATCTGATTTCAGAGTCAGCTGACCTGTCATTGCATACTCCGGTGCACAATATCCATATGTGCCCATCACCCTAGTGGATACATGGGTGTTATCTCCAACGGGGCCCAGTTTGGCCAAGCCAAAATCAGATAGTTTTGGATGATACCCCTCACCAAGCAAAATGTTTGAACATTTCAAATCACGGTATATAACAGGGGGGTTCGCTTTGTCATGCAAATACTCCAATCCCTTTGCTGCACCTGCGGCTATTTTCATTCTTATATTCCAGTCAAGTCGTTTCTTATCAGGTGGAAGGTCTGCACAGATAGGCATATGCGACAAAAAAAACTCATGCTGTGATTTATCAAAAGATGGTACAGGAATGTCGGGAAATGTAAGGAAAACAGTTAAAACGATGAAATCAGGAAAAACAAAATAACTGAGGTTTAGACTGTTTAGTACAAAACATACCGTGTAAGTGGTCTTCCAAAGATCCTAATGGCATGAACTCATAAACCAAAAGTCTCTGATCTCCATCAGCACAATACCCGATTAAGTTAACAAGGTTAGGATGGTGAAGTAGACTTAACATCAATACTTCAACAAGGAATTCCCTGTTCCCCTGCAACCCGTTACGATCAAGTTGCTTGATAGCTACAATCTACATCAAAAACAATAACAAGGTTCAGGTCTGATGACCAGCTTACTACATAGGTACAAAGCTGACAAAAGGAAAAATTCAAGAGGTCCCACCTAAATGGAAAATAAAGCAAAAGTATTACAATCAAAACAGAACAATCTGGAATAAAAATTGCATATGCAACATTTATTCTAGCCACGCATAATTTTAATTCATTTTTTGACAGTCAAAATATAACTCAACCAACCTGGTTGGTACTCTCCAATCTCCCTTTATAAACTCTACCAAAGCCTCCCTCACCCAAAAGACAATCTGCCCTAAAATTCTTTGTTGCAGCTGCCAATTCACGAAAAGCAAATATCTGCGCCGTAATGTGATCAGTTCCTCCACCCTTAGAGACTTCATTTTTTACACCCAACGAGGAATTCACCTTCAATTTCTCTGGGAAAAAAGAAGAAGAAAGAGACCCACAATTAACACCATCTGAAGAAAGAGTAATAAAGATGATATAAAATGCACAACATAAGCAAAAGCCAGGGGACCATTCTTATATGATTCTCGTAACAGAGAAAAAGAAATACCACCATTATCAACAGCTCAAAAGCAAACAAGGAACACAAAGGACAAAACAAATGCCCAAGAGGAATTTTGGCATGGATCTCTCTAATCAGGGGCAAAAAAATAAAAACTACCTGCATAAATACTGCATCATATTGCTTCCATCACCCCCGTCCCATCCCACAACAGTCACAACTAAAAATAGTTTAAGCACTTGGTGAACAACCAATCCATTTTGGGAGGGATCCTAACTTGGAATCTATATCAAGGCACCCCATCAGGAATTTGTGCATGCAGTTGGAGGAAGAAAAAAAAACTGAAACCAATTTCACACAATTCAAAATTTAGTCTTCCCTGATACTTTACTTAACAAATAACAAATTTAGCTTCTTTAGATATTCAGACTTCAAAGAGAAATAGAGAATGTCTGCTAGAATTAGGAAGACTCAACGCATGTTTAAGGTTTAAGATTGAGTAAAACAAATAATCTAACAGCTCTGGTCTATAAAACATTGACAACTTTGAAGCCAATAGAACACAGATTACCATGACAAAACCCAAGAGAAGGGACGGGAAAGAAGGAAAAAAGAAATCAAAACCCGAAATTCTATCTTTTTTTAATTTCAAAAATCATCCGGATTCAATCCGAAACAACCCAACTGAGGAGAACCACAAAATCCCAAAATTAATTGACAAAAAAACAAAAGGGTTTCTTCGCAGAGATCCGAACAAAATTATCACCGACCAGACCGATCCACTTAAAAGTTAATCGCAAACAAAACGAAATTTATAAAAAAAAAAAAAAAAAACAAAACAAAACAAAGAGAGAGATAGATAAGCAGGCATCCAACTTGAACGAAAAAACCTACTATGAAAATCGCAACTCGTTTCCTCTCAAATCTAAGCAGATCCACAGAACAATCCAAAACCCTAAATGGGTACACAGAAGATCATCCAAAAACCCCATTTTTAATCGATTTACAACGACCCCAGATGAACAAATGCAGACCAAAAAATATATATATATCAAAATATTTTATCTTTAAATATAAGGAAAAATTGAGTGTAAACATGATTAAAGTGAATGTGTTTTCTTCTAATTTTTTTGGAAATCTTTTTTGAAATACCTGAAGTGGATTGGATCTGATCGTCTGGCTTCTTGTTCTTCGTTTTCTTGTTTGATTTTCCAGAGCAGGGAAACCAACTCATGGCTTCTCTTCTTTGACCTGCAGAGTAATAGTGAGAGAGAAAAAGAGCAAACAAAAGCAAACCAAAAACTAGAGAAGAGAAGAGAGAATTAAAATGAGAGGAGAGAGACCCCCTTTTATACTGATCTTTTTAAATTTACAATATAATTATTTGAATAAAACGTTTACTTAAAAACGAATTTTTGGTTAATTTTGCCTTATTGCAGTTTTTAAAAGAGTAGTGATTAGTGGACCCACGGGTACCCTACTTATCTTACCCGTGTGTGTCCTCGATGTCCCATTTAACACCTCATTAACCCTGATTAAGCTTAAAAAAATTAAAATTAAGATTTTTTTCCTTTTAAAAACCAAAGTTAGAGTGCTTAACTTTAGGGGGAGTGAACCTTAATTACAATCTAACCGTGTGTGTGAGTTGGTTAAATGATTAGGATTCCAACCAAAAATTAATCTTATTTAAAAATAGGGTCTGAGCCAATGAAGCCAGCCATTTGGTTACATAATGAAAATCTCAGGTACGTTAAGTAAATATCCTTTTTAAAATACCACCTTCCTCCTTGCTTTTGAGCGGTTTTATCAAGGCCTGAAAGAGTTGTTTTTGTCAAACCTCGTTTTCTGAAATTCTATTTTGTTTGATTTTTTTGTATGTATTATACAATGCTTTAAAATCCGCCACCAATCGGATTTCTCACTGGTTTGGTTTGAGGTACATTGAACTAGTTACGAGTCAAATGTTTAACTTGAAATGATTCAGTTGGGACCGCTTAACCCGAATGGTTTGTGTGAGGGTAACAATTTTCTTTAAACCACTTAGGATCATTGTAAAAATATAAAATAATTTTTTTTTAAAATTTATAGAAGCTCATATAAGCCAAACTATGTTTATGGGCTCTTAAAGGAAGCTTAATATTATAGATAGCATATTGAATGAACAATAATTGAATACAAATTATTAAAGAAAAGAAAAATAAGGTTTTGGAACAAAACCCACAGAAGAAAAAAGAAGAGTAATATCTATATGACTTAAGATCTTTCTCCAGTTGATGCTGGCGGGGAGACCCTCAGCATCCAATTGGAAAGCCCCACACACCCCTTCATATTAATTAATACATCGATTTGTGAACACACATCTTGCCAAGCATGCAAACAAGTATGTGACGTTTTCTATGTTGGTGTTGGCAACCTTCTTGTTAGCACTTGGAGAAGATCCTAAGTCTATCCATACATATATAAATAAAGATAGAAAATAGGGAGAATGTGAAAGTAGAAAGTGTTTGTAATTGCTTGAAATTGTTTTTTTTTTAATTGTTTTTTTTTTAAATATTTTCATTATTATAGTAGTATTAACTATATGTGCTGAGAGGGTTGTGTTGGAGCTGTGACCTTGTGTCACTTGGGTGTGTGTGAGTTGTGATAATGTGTGTGTTTGTATTATATATATATTTTTCTAAAAAAAACTATATATATGCACTTGATATAACTTGATCAAACCAACTGACCCGACAATTTGTATTTAGACCAACCCGTCACATAGCATATCTAGGGGTAGGCAAATTGTGATGGGATTTCTTGGATTTTCCACGTGTCACTTGCTATTTGAATTCAAATTGATTAGTAGAAGGAAGAGGATGGGTTCACAGCTCGTCTTTGTTGATGCGGGTGGGGGCTCCTCTTGTCAATGTCCTCTAACGATCATGTCAATTGACGTTAAAGATGAGGTGTAAAGAACAAACTTTGAGAGAGAGAGTTAAAGACTATGAGCTTTCAAGGGTGGTTTTCTCAATGACAGTGGATTCAAATGGTCAAGATTCAGTGGTTTTGCAGTAGTCTTTACCTTATGGGAAGTCTGGTATATTTATAGGCTTGAATTCGGATGCCTCATCATGCCCATCTATGCTCATGAATGGTCATGCAACTTGTTTTATGATCATTACCAAACATGTCAGACAGATCTTCATACATACGTGTCACACGTGTGAGCCTATTATTTTTAAAGTCAGTTTAGGGTCGAAAGTAGATTGAGATGACTGACATTAAATGCATTAAATGATAAGACAATATTTTTCACCCAACAACAAAGTAAATATATCGTCTCCTGATTATTTCGTCCTACAAGACAGTTCCGTCCTCAATGTGAATATGGGTTCGTCCTTATCGTAACCACGATGCTTGAGACAACGATATCTAAAATCGTCATTCAGATGACGATATCTGACATCGTTCTAGAAACGACGATATCTAGCATCGTCCTTCAGACGATGATATCTGACATCGTTTTAGAGACGACGATATATGTCACCGTCCTTCAGACAACGATATCTGGTATCGTCCAGGGGAGCACGAGCTCATACCATAAATGGAGTACGGAAACCCCATTCGTCATTTCTGGAACCGATGATTCTACTCGTCCTTGTAACACTTATTCAATTACGAATTTTATCCATTACACAAATAAAAGCATACAAAAAAAAAAGGAGTAATGCTAGGGGGATTCTCTATGACGTGCATTTCAATGTTTTTAGAATTAGACTGGACCGGCCGATCAAACCATAAAAACCAGGAATCGGTCCCCTTGTTGGTTCCCAAAACCCCCAAAACCAGAACTGTTTAAGAATCGGCCAGAATCAATAGAACCGGTGGTAGAACCGGCCAGAACCTAGGAAATGGGAAAAAATGGAGAAAAAATTAGTTTTTTTTACAGAAAGTACACGGTCAAACCGGACCGGTTGAACCGATGGAACCGGGAACCGGCCAATCTGCCAGTTCGATGCCCAGTCCGATTATGAAAGCAATGGTGCATACTCATCCCTTGTATCACTTTCTTCTGCTTTATTTCCATTTAAGAATTAGTCTACGCGTACTCCCAAATCTTAACTGCTTAACTCAATTATTAAATGATTATGATTAGAGCTGATGTGGCATTAGAAAAGATAAAATAAGCCAAGTTAAATCTTGGTCCTTGGTGATTAGTTAAAGACGGTTAGGTTAGGGGAGTATATTTGGGAGTACTCATAGACCGAATTTTCATATAATGGGCGAGTCCACACGCTAGAGAGTTCTCCGAGCATTCACCAAGAAAGGAAAAAAGTAAACTTAAACTTGGCAGCAATGCACATTGCATCCCGACAACAAAGCTCAAATTAAGTGCTACCACATCAAAATTTTCAATTACTTACACATGTTATTTTGTCTGACTTTAAATATATGGGATAATTTCTGCATTGAAGGCTTGATATTTCTGTCAACAGAACGATTATTTAGATATTAAGTGGTTTTATGGCGTAAATAATTTACGATGTAAAAGCTTTTATGGCACAAGATGAGTTTTCCAATTATTTCTTTGTTGTTTAATTACATTCTTGAAAATAATGTGAAAATTTTATTTATGTTACTTGTATTTAGAGAGTAAATTTTCCAAATAAATAAATAGATAAACGTTAAAAAAATAAGAATAATAACTAAAGAATTAAAATAAAATTCTGAAGATGGATACTTTTATACTTTTTAAAATATATTTAAAGAGCCGAAGATTTTTTGAGAAAGAATTTTTGAAGTGCAAATCATTTTCTGCAAAAATCAGAAAAGTCGTTGGGGACTCGAAATTGGTTATCAATCAGGTCATGGGAGAGTGGAAGACTAGGGACTCTAAGTGGATTCTGTATCTAGAGCTAGTCGAACGCCTAGTCTCACTTTTTGATGAGGTGGTTTTCGTCTATGTGCCTAGAGACAAGAACCGCCTAGCCGATGCGATAGCTACCATGACCTCCATAGTCGAGATGACTTTGTACCATATATTATTTTACTTACGAAAGATTTTACGTGTAAACAAACATGCGGAAAATGACATTTTTTACGATTTGATTTGTTTTCCCTAATTTTACATTGAAACAAACGGATCAATAGTTACAAGGCTAGCCTAAATGTTTACTTTAAAATTGGGATCTCCTCAAAATATTTTCAAGCCAAAAAACCTAATTTTTTAGTTATTTTATTTTTTAGAAAAATTAATTTTTTGAAATATATAATATAATTGAAATTTTCAATATGATAACAACATAGTGGATATTGGAAACACCATGCAGCAAGTTTATAACCTCCTTTGCTACCCCCAAAGTCTGGTGCAGACTGGTGCACTTACTGTTGTGTTTTTTGGTGTGATTCAAAACTAAAGGAAAAACATTGTCTTTTAAGTTTGGGTCTTTCTTTTAGTCCCACATGGAAAAACTATGAATAGTTTTACCTCTTTATAAGAAAGAGTGTTGGAAGAAGGCTTGGGCCTTCAAGGGCCTTTGAATTTGTTGTCTACCCACCTATTGCACATTGTGACTATACTATGCTACAATTCACACAAACGCGCGCGCGTGCCGAGCCGAGCCGAGCCGAGTCGGTTGGGTTGGATTGGGTCATTGATAAAATATTATTTTTTATACAATGTTTATTATTAATTTTTAATTAATCATGGTTACCATTTTATTACCGTTTAGCATACCTCTAATTACTAGTGATTATTTTATTCTCGTTTTATTATCGTTGTAGTAATTAATTAGATTAATTTCGGGTATTAAAATTTCAGTTTTAGAAATCAACAGACTTCTTACTATTTCCTAATCTATATAAAGAGGGTTTCTATACAGGTTTATACACAGAATTTTTCCTGGGTTCTTCCAATAAGCAAGCTAGTATATGCGAGTTCATATCTTTTCTTCATCTGGTTTTGGGGTATTTTTTCATCAATATTTTCGAGTTTGCTGGGCTAAGAATACAGAGTGGTGTACGATAGTAGAAGGTGCATTTTCTACTGTCAAGAATAGATCTGTGAAGCTGTTGTATCCTGGGAGACATCGACCAACAACCCATTGCATCTGTGGGGGCGCGAATTGTCTTAAAGAGAGCGACGTGATCCGCGCCTCACTTCACAAGAGCTAACGAGTTGCTAATCAATTTTTAAGTGTAGGATTATTTCTGAGTTTGTTGTAGCAGTATTGTTCGTGATTTTCCGGGTCTGCCTTTCTGGATTTAGCATTTACAGGTATTTTGGAACAACACTTACCTCATTGAAACTCCTTTTAACCACCCCTCCCCCTACTTGGAGGGTTGAGTCATATCTTAAGGAGAACAAATCTTCTAATAGGCACATTTTAGTGATAGATTTCTTAATCTTGTCAAATGCTAATGTTTGATATATAAAAATAAGTGTAATTTAGTCACATAAAATTTAATGTAGGCACATAACACAACTTTGAGTGATAGGTTTCTTATTCTTGTCAAATGCTAATGTTTGATATACTAAAATAAGGGTAATTTAGTCACACAAAATTTCTGTTTTAAATACATTATCACGTAAAGCTTTGTTATTGGACACAATAGAATGTGGTATGATGTACCTAACATAAGATGATCTTCATTTTAAAACGCTCAAGTCATTAGAAAGGCATGGGAATTGAAATTTTGAGCTGATCTTTAAATTACAAATTGTTTGCAATTATGAAAAAGAAATAGCTTGTTTTAAAGAAAAACAAATCGTCTGTGTGCTCTTCCCTGTGGCCTTGATTGTTGGAAATCCAAGATGATCTGTAATACTGTGCGGATGTCATAATTGTACGATATATTTTGGCCTTCAAACACTTCAGTCATAGAGAAGACCACATGAAAGAAGAGAAAGGATTTGGTTCATTTTAAAGCAGGCCCACCTCTAGGACCGCAAATTAAGGATCGTCTTTCAATTTTTTTCGAGCTTTATCTCAAAATAACAAAACTGCTTGCACTAAATAAGACTGGGGGTTGTGTGTGGTGTGTGAGTGAGTGTTTCCTTTATCTTGCCTTCAGATATCATCTTATGGTGTAATTGAGTTAACAAAAAAAAAAGGGAATTGGGAGTGAGTTTCCATAAAGCCCTCTTATATTATGAGTCATGTATTCGCGTTCTCCTCTCCTCTCTCAAATCATGTTTTAGTATTATAGTCTACTAAGCGGGTGGCACGTGTGATGCATGTGAGAGAGAGGGAAAGGAGTTAATGGCACTCGATTGAACTCGCTAGTGGCACGTGCAATGCACGTGAGAGCGAGGGGAAGGAGTTAACCACAATTAATAGAAATTAAAAGGGGCAAGTGTTAACCCACAGGTGTGATTGAACTCTCCCCAAGGTCAATCGCGATTGGCTGCGATTCTAAATAGATAGATGGCAAGGGGTAGTTTAGAAATTAAAGTAAAATATTAAATCAAAGGCAAGGGTAGTTTGGGAATTAAAGTAAAATATTAAATCAATGTTTTGTTTTTATGTAAGGGTAATTTGGGAATTTCAGAAAAATCTACGAATGCCTCTTACATTATAATAGTAATATAATATAAGGATAATTTGAGAATTTCAGAAAAATCATCTACAAATGCCTTTGCATTATAATTGTAATATAATATAAGGATAATTTGAGAATTTCAAAAAAATTATCTACACATGCCTCTCACATTATAATAGTAAAGATTAAGAATCATATCTAAGAAGCAACACTTGTTCAATTGGTTGTATGTAATATGTGTAATTCATTATAACTTTATCTAGATCAAGTCTCGATAGAGTGGTGATGGATAAATTATTCACTCGTTTTACTAATACTAATCATACTAACTGGGGTTGTGGCCTAACTCGTATATTATGAACCAAAAAAAACAAAAAAAAAAGGGAAAATTATATCTTGACGTTGAGGCTATCGAGGGTGCGTCTCTTGGGGTTCAATTTTCAATTTCCAGCTAGTGTTAGTAAGAATTTTTTGGAGTGACGTAGATGACAGACCTACTTACTCAACTAACACGCACAATCAATATCAATAATCATAAACCTAAGATTCCTTGGGGAGTCAAGCTTTGACGGTCTCTATCTCTCTTTATCACACATTTGTAGACACAAGATTGCTTGGGCGGTCAAGATTCTGTCGTTATGTTCCAATCCTTGACCACAGTCCAGCCAAGAGTGACCCAACACCTAGACTACCCAGATTGGATACAGTTATGCCAAATCCTTTATGTGGACACGTGTCACATGATTAATGATGGCCTATAACAACGGACCCAAAATTCGAGCTTTAAAGGCCAAATTGCAGGTTTATGCTTATCCACGTAAGGATTGGTTCACAAAAAAATAAAAAAAAGACAAAAACAGAAGGTGAAGATCAATCAGATCATCACTTTTTTTAAGTCATACTACTTACAATCACAATTACAATAATATGGGCAGTTGCTTAGGATTAAACGTAACCCTTTTTTATATTAATTTTCTAGTGTTAGTTAATAATCATGATTACCTACCCATGTTGCTTAGGAATTGGGACGCGCAACCTGAAATATCCCTACGTGATGTGGCAAGTTGAAAAGAACTCACTATTACTACTGAACTAATGCCTTATATAGTCATGATTAGCGGTAAGGATTTAGTATCGCCCCTCTAGCTCATGTGGTGAGGCACGCAGAGCCTTTGTTGGTTGTTAGTAATTATTATTGATGGGTTGGTTAAGACAAAATATTATTGGTCCGAGAGGGGGAATGTATGAAAACACCCCATCTCTTGCACTAATGGTGGGGTGTGACCTCTCTCGTTCGAGAGGTCTCGGGATTTGTTCTTTTAGGTGATGAATAGCAAGAACTTCAATCCCTAATGCTAAACCACTAACCATGTATTAACATAAGTAAATGATATCCTCCAATAGAAAAAATGGGGGAGGGGCAAGGTCACGGCAAATTTTATTTTTTGAAGGCCAAGTTTGTGAGCCTTTTCGTTTGTTTTTGTCCAATTGTATAGATTTTTTTTTGAGTTAGGGAGTAGTTGCTCTTCTTGCCCATCACTATACTCTCTTAAATTAAATAATATTGTTTACTTAATTTATTTTTTTTAAATGCCTTTTACCCATGCCTATGCCCTCAAAAAATTAAGGTTAGATTGTGTAGCCTTATGAGTGAGTGAATCTTAACCATAGTTGATGAGTGTTAAAGGGGTATGGGCCAATGAAGACCGCACATTCCACTGCAAAGTTGAATATGGCAGTAAGTTAAACATTTCCCCCTTATCAATAATATAATTTTAAGGTTAACAAGTGTTCCTCTCCTAGAAAAGGTGGCGAAGAAGAATGAAACTGAGGTAGCATTCCTCAAATGCTTATACATCTAACATTGGTCGTCCAAAAAAGGAAAAATATACGAGGTAAAAAAATAATATAAACCTTACAAATTCCCCCTACATAAGTAATAATTAATGAATTAGTTAAGTATTATGGTCCATCATGCCCAATATAAACGAGTTGAGGAAATCTATAAATCATACCACAAGTGAAAATAATTAGACCTATAATAATGCTTATTGAACCACATTCATGGACTGAACCTCGCCTTAGAACAATTTAACTTAAGACCTGATGAGGTTATGTTTTTTTTTTTTTTCACATTATAAGTTCATTATAAAGGTAAATATTATCTCAAAATAACATTCAAGTATACTTTAAAAAAATATCTTTATATTAAACCGCACTTAAAAAATTGTACAAATAGAGACCCGTTATTAAGTGCCTCTAATGATAGTTGAGATTTCGATTTGAAATGACAGTCTTGCTCTTAAATTAAGTAACATTTCTTCAAAGAGGAGTGTTATCCCCAATCACATTTACTCCAAATCTTTCCATAGACGCAAGATGGCCTAACACTTGGAATTGTTTCATTATTTTAATAATTTAAAAGGCAAAAGTCAGACTATGTTTGACATTTGCATGGCGCAGTTGCGTCTTTGGAAGATTTGCAATTGGGGGCGAGCAAAATCCTTCTTCAGATAGCCTTAAATACAATATTGTTATTTCAAATTAAAATCTGACAAATGTTAGTAGCATGTAACAGCGAGACTTTATTTTTTAATTATTTAAAATGGAGGTCTCAAAAATGATTTCTTTTAAAGGGGTACTTGAATACCATTTTAAGATAGTACAGGATCAAAATTTAATTAACCATTATTATAATATTATAAGCTACTTATAAAATGGTAAGGCACTGACATTTCATATACAACATATAAATTTATTTATAACAAAAATTTTAAAAACAAGAGATTAACTACAATCAGGAGCTCTAATTCAGGGAGATCAAATCATAGCCAATTGCGTGTGTCATGTATGGATTGGAGAAGGAAAGAAAGGTGGGGAAAATCATAGTTCATTTTTTTTTTTCTTCCAATCCATACATGACACATGCAATTGAATTCACTTGAATTCAAGTGCAATTGGCTATGATCTAATCTCTAGTTTAGGAGAGAATTAAAACTCCCCAAAATATGTCTTATTAATTACATAAGTAATTTTGAAATTATAACTATATAAGAGTGATATTTTCATTTGTATAAATATTCTTACATAATGTCAAACCTGTCTAGGCATATTTTGGGAATTATCTTTATACTGATCAATGGGGTTGCAAATCTTTTTTTTTTAGTTTAGAATTGGGTTGTAATTTGTAAACCAACACCCCGCCTCTTGTGCCAGCGGTGGGGTGAGGTCTGGCGATCCAATCCCGAGGTGATGAGTCCACAAGAGCTCCAATGCCCAAGCTAACAGCAACAAGCCGGCTAACGTAGAAAATGATATCCATCCGAAACAAAAAATTTATTTTAAATAAGCATAAATGGGTGATTTCACGATAATGGTTGAGCCAATGAGAGTGGACCTTGTGCTCAAATATGGTATACCACGATATCGGACTTGGTTTGAAGATATTGTCTGTAGTTCGTATAGTCAGTCAGTCAGTCAGCTGTGCACACATGATGAGGGTTGAGATTGAGGTCTCCACATCCAAATGGGTAGTCAGGTCTTCCGCATAGGTTAGGGGATAGCTTTGTGGGGCCTACCACCAGACCAGAGTTGTAGACACTGTCTTAACCAGCAGGTACACCTTACTTACATCTCCTTCAATTACCCTAAAATAAAAAAAAACTCAGGCCAGTTGCCCCCATTGGAAAAAAAAAAAAAAATTTAGGCAACACTAGGAACTCTCCACCTGTAAATGAAAAGCCTTTTTGTTTTCCTAATTTTGAAGGGGCTTGCATGTACTTGTATTGCCACTAATATCAGCACCCCCTACAATGCCTTCTCTTCTTTCTCCTTTCTCAATTTTCCCCCTCTCGTAGGTTGTATCTTGGCTCAGGTGGACAAGCAGAGACACAGGCAGCTCTTCCCACAAAGGTCAGAATCTCTCTCTCTCTCTCAAACATTTGGGCAATGGTGTTACTATTATGGTATTATTTATTTATTCAGATTCAAGCAATGCCTTTGGATATTTTTTGGTACTATTGGTATGAAGAAAAGCTCAGTAGCATTCATGTCTCTAACCTTCTGATCTGTTAACCTGCTCCTACATTGTCAGCAATAATGGATTGAAGAAAAGTCGGTTGTTCGTGTGAGATCCCCTATTTGATTTTTGAGTGGGTTCTCACCATTAGTTTAGGTATCATCCTTTCTTTGTAGTGAAAGGACAGTATCCATCTCCTTCACTGCTTTGGTTGAGTGTCTATCAAAACAAAGGCAAAACCCAACTAACTAGAAGCTCCTTGCCCATCAGTCAGTAAACTTTGAACACAAGTTTCTAAATAAGAGTTTCAAAAAGCACCAAAACAGAGAAGAAAAGTCGATGGTTTTTCCAAACTCCAATTTGCAAAATCCATGTATGAAAAAAGCCAACAACACAACAAACCAAATATAATTTTTTTTTTAAAAAGAGTTTTAATATAGAAGGCTAACCTTTTCAACGGAGACCACCTTCTATGTAGTAGTAGCCATCAAAGTACGTACAACCATTAGATACAGCCCAAGGTCTCAATTAAGGGTTCTCATTATGCTTGCTATACTTACTCCTATCATTGGTTACTATACTATACCTTTGAAATCTAAATGCTCCCTCCAACATACACTGCTAGTGCTAATCTCATGTACACAAATCCACATGCACTACCAGGCACGTGGTTTGGTTAGCAATCTGCTTCCCCACTTGTGTTTTCATACACATTCTGGCGCACAAATTGTCCCCGAACACGAGGTCTCTGTTCTGCTAGTCTCTGCCTGTTATGGTATCGGACCTGAAAATAAGACATTAGGCCTAATTCTGTCCAATTTTCCCACAAGGAATTATACTAGATAATTATACCTGATAGCAATGCGTAGGCACAAAAGGAACACAATCGACTACAAAATACTCTCAATCTAGAAAGAAAAATAGATCAAACCACTCCGCGTTTTACAAAATGGTTTATCTGACTTTGAATATATCTGTAAGGGATAAAATTCATAAAAGTGATTAAGTGTTGAAGAACGAGCTAGTTTGTGTTGTTATGTGCACCAAAGTATGACACGTGGATCACGTGCTTAGAAGAGAGAGCTGTTCCGTTGTCTGTTGCACGACATTTCCGGTGTGTGCTTCATAAACATACTCGTAGTCTTGTGAACAACATACCCGTTGTGCTCGTAACAACGTTTCCGTTGTCTAATACACAACGTACCCGTTGTATTCTCAACAACGTTTCCGTTGTCTTACACAACGAATACGTTATCTTCCGATAACTAGGCCGTTCCCGCATTTTAAGGCATACACAACGAGACCGACTCGCAAGAGGAAGTGATCAGGAGGTGATCGATTCATTCTGGTAAGTAGGTGAAAAGCACTGTCTTGGTATTTAATGCTGGTCACTTCTGTGTGATGTCAGAAACAAACCGACTGAATTCATAGTAGGCGCCCACGTGAGATACGTTAGGTGGCAGATCTGTCTAACATATTTGGTAATGAGTGTTGGACACGTGGTATGGGCATCTATGGCCATCCATGGGCATTCTGAGTTAAACCTATAAATACTCCCGAGAAATTCAGTAAAAAGGGATCGAGAATTTTCTGCTCTTTTCTCTCACTTGTTTTTTGTGCTTCTTACTATTCATCATCTTCTACCTCTATTTACTTTGGCATCGGAGTACACGGCAAGGTATCTCACCCTTCATCTCCTACCTTCTACCAGTAAACCAGAGTTCGAGTAGCAGTTGCTGACGCATGTCCTTCTTGGAAATTTCCTCTTCAAAATTGGCGTCGTCTGTGGGAAAGTTATAAACGAACTTCCCTTAGCTTTTTGTGATAATGGCAGATCAAACCCCTGTGCCCGTGCGTGAGAATCAAACCCCTCAGGTCACTCCATTCGCACCCTCTGGCATACAGACATTTATTCCTGGGATTGGACAATCATCTGGACAGTTTGAGAGAGCTGTACTTCCCCCTGATGATTCTTCCAATCGTATTTTGATGATGTTGCAAAGGCAACAGTCAGTTTTGGACCAAATCATCAGGCAACAGCAGATGTTGCAGGAAAGACTTGATGCGTTTGAGCATGGAAGGCTTGAAGTAGATGACAGACCATCCCAAAGGCCTTCAGTGAGACGTCAGCTTGACTTCTCTTCTTCCCCACCGGTGCAAGAGCCTCGTGATACCAGGTTGGGGCTTCTTCCTGCCGAGGGAGACGCAGGCTAGACCCCAGTTCGTGCTGATCAGAGGAATCCTTCTGATCGTGCTGAGTTACACGAAGAGAGAACCCGAGAAGGAGCCAGAGGAGGTGCTGCAGAGGAGGCTACCACTCAAAAAGACCTAGATAACATCTAAAGAGGTGGAGGCCATGATCAGTGCTCGTGTCAAGAGCGTGAAAGGAGGAGCTCCTGACCATTTTGCTCAATCGGCAAAGGACAACGTCGAAAACTCTCCATTTACAGATGTCATCAATCAGTCTTATACTCCGTCCAGGTTCATAACCCCGAACTTCTCCATGTACACGGGGAAAACGGATCCAGAAGAGCATTTGTTCGATTTCAAGCATGCGATGGTTGTCCGCAATCCAGATAACAACCTTTATTGCAAGGCCTTCCCAAATAGTCTGGCTGGAGCAACGTCAAGGTGGTTCCGCAATCTGCCCCCCGGCTCTATCAGTAGCTTCTCTGAGCTCATGTCAGTTTTTATTGATCAATTTATTATCAATAAAAAGAAAAAAGCTGGTGCAGATTCTCTCTTTGCTATGAGGATAGTCCTTGAGAGATTTTATTTCGCGCTTCACTGATGAAGTCCACGGCATCGACAAGGTTGATGAGGGAAGCTGTATAACTGCTTTCAAGAACACTATCCCCAAGCACTCCGAGCTCTATAAGTCTCTGGCTCTCGACTATCCCGTCAAGATGGACGAGATGATGGTTCGTGCGACCAAGTTCGGGAGATATGAAGATGATGTCTCCATTGTGCCAAAGCCAAAAACAAGGGGGGTGGATGTCGTGGACAGAGCAGACCAGTCGTCTTCATCAAAGAGGAAGGAGAAAAGACGAAAGTACGAGTCTTCATCTTCTGAGGATTCGCCACCCAGAGGGAGGAAAGAGAAAGTAGTGTACGTGACTCAGCGGGATCAGTCAATTCGGTGCCCGTATGAAGGAAATTCTAACCAGCAACAGCAGTAGAGTAGGACGGAGAGACGTCCAGACCCAAATCACCAGCAGCAACGAGAAAGGCAAGCTTATCAACCTCGCCAGGAGCAACCTTAAGCACAACGGGAGAGAGGTGTTCAGACGAATGAGAGACGTCCTTTTACAGCTCGAACTGATCGCATCAATTTCCCGGTCAGCCCAGCGACCATCATGAAGTCAATGGAGGACCAGACATACTTCGAGTGGCCTGCCAGAACTGTGCAAGATGTCACATCGAGACCATGGGCACATGAGTATTGCCATTATCATAAATGTCGTAGTCATCTTACAAACCGATGTCGCATTTTGAGGGAATATTTGGAAAGGCTGGTCCAAGAGGGGTATTTGGGAGAATATTTGGATTCCAGTAATGGTGACGCAGTGCGTACCAAGGAGTCATTGCCTCAATCTCGGACAGAAGAGTCTTCAAATAATCTCAACACCAATGGAGGAGGTCGAGGAGGAGCACCGATGGGGACTATCAACGTCATCTGTCGCATACGAACACCGGAGGAAGATGTGGAGAGACTTCAGAGCGAAAACAAGGAAGATGTCTTATGAAACTGAGGTGTGCCAAGTGCTGACTTCGGCGAGATGCGTTGAGCAGACACTTACCTTCACCAATCATGATATGGCAACGGTAATCCGGCTTCATTATGATGCTCTTGTTCTCACCATGAGAATAGGAGATTTCGACATCAAGAGGGTGCTTGTAGATTCGAGGAGCGGGGCAGATATCTTGTATCTTCGTGCTTTCACTTAGATGAAGTTAGATCCATCCGTTCTCATCTCTGCTCAAACCCCACTGTTCGAGTTTGATGGCAGTTCGATAAAACTGGTAGGAGATGTCATCTTGTCCGTTGTGACTGGGCCCGTTGTCCTACAGACAAGATTCTCCGTTCTGTATACCCCATCCTCTTACAACGCAATTTTGGGTTGTTGGTGGACCCACGAGATGAAGGTTGTTCCCTCTTCTTTTTATCAAGTGTTGAAGTATCCAATGCAAAACGGGCCCAAAGAGATCAATTGGCGTCACAGGAGTATGATTTCCCTCCATCCGTTGTACCTAAATAGCAATTACAGATCGGGTCCGTTGTGGAGGAGAGCTCGGAAGCCACGTTGTGCAGACCTCCCGTTGAGCCCACGAAAGTTGTCAATCTGGGAACAGAAGAAGAGCCAAAGATGTTGCAGATCGGAACCAGTTTGACAACAGAAGAGGAGGTCGAGTTGCTTGATTTTCTGAAAAGAAATCTTGATGTTTTCGCCTGGTCACACAATGATATAACAAGGATTAACCCCGATATCATTTGTCATCATCTCAACATTGATCCTGCTGTCCCTCCAGTGAAGCAGAAACCCCGGAGACTTACCCCAGCTTATCATGATGCCGTGAACGAAGAGATAGATAAGCTTATTCAGTATGGATTTATTCGAGAAATGCAGTACCCTGACTTGATAGCAAACGTAGTGGTTGTACCTAAGAAGAGTGGAAAAGTGAGTTTGTATTGACTTCACCGGTGTCAATAAAGCTTGTCCCAAAGACTTTTTCCCTATGCCAAGAATTGAGAGGCTAATCAATGCTACTGCTGGCCACGAGATGCTGTCATTTATGGATGGTTATTCAGGCTATAATCAAATCTTTCTGGTAGAAGATCAAGAGAAGACCACCTTCATTACGGAGCATGGCTTGTTCTGTTATCGTGTTATGCCTTTTGGTCTAAAGAACGCTGGTGTCACATATCAGCGTTTAATGAATCTCATGTTTGATCCAGTACTCGGCAAAACAGTAGAAGTATACATTGATGACATCATTGTGAAGAGCCGACTACGGAATACCCTTGTGATGGATCTTACTAAGTCTTTCTTTATTCTGCGAACTTTTAATTTGAAGTTAAACCTAGAGAAATGCACCTTCGAGGTTACTTCTGGCAAATTCTTGTGTTATCTTGTAAGCCAGCGAGGTATTGAGGCTAATCCGGCTCAAATCCGTGCTTTACTGGATATACTAGAACCAAAGTCAAAGAAGGAGATCCAGAAGCTAACATAGCGTATTGCAGTACTCAATCGGTTCATTTCTAAATCATCCAACCGTTGTAAACCCCTCTTCGAGCTGCTGAGGAAGGATTTAGTTTTCAAGTGGACATCAGAGTATTCTCAAGCTTTAGCTGCTTTGAAATAGTATTTGGGTTCGGCTCCCATTCTATCCATTCCCGAGCCTGGTGAACTTTTATACCTATATCTTTCAATTTTAGAGCAGGCCATTGGTTCCGTCCTGGTCAGGAGTTGTGATGGCGTTGAGAAGCCTATTTATTTTATTAGCAAGACTTTTCTCAAAACAGAGCACAATTACAGCAAGCTCGAGAAGGTATGCCTGGCTCTTGTCTTTTCTGCTGAAAAGCTTCGCCCTTATTTTCATGGTCATACTATCATTGTCATCACAACGTATCCCTTAAAAGTTGTATTGGGACGACCTGAGTTGGCGGGAATGATGTCAAAGTGGGCTGTGGCACTCAGTGAGTTCGATATTCAGTATCGGGCAAGAATTTCAGAGAAGGGGCAAGCAATGGCCAGTTTTCTTTTTGATTTTCCTGTAGAAGAGGCCGAAGATGAAAAAACTGCGGATCTCCATGAACTACCAGATGAGGTGGACAACGAGAACATTATAGAAGACGGAGATAACTCATCAAAGTGGATTGATTGGGTACTATACATCGACGGATCCTCTAATTCGAATGGTTCAGGGCTTGGTGCTATGCTCATTAATCCGGAGAATATAAAAATACAGAAGATGTCACGTCTTGGATTTATTGCCTCCAACAATGAAGCAGAGTACGAAGCATTGCTGCTTGGGTTACAAAGCGCACATGAGTTGAAGATTGAGAAGTTGAGGGTGTTCTGTGATTCACAGCTTGTGGTGAATCAAGTAAATGGTGTCTACGAATGTAAGGACGATCGGATGAGATAATATGCTGCTCTGATTCATTCTCAGTGACACATTTAGTGTTGTCGAAATCAAGCATGTCCGAAGAGATGATAACAGGCATGCCGATGCTTTGGCTTACCTTGCTTCCATATTACAATCTGACGAGCCCAAAGCCATTCTTATGGAATACAAGGAATACCCCTCTATAGAGTTTCAGCCACAACGGGACGTATGTTTTATTAATGTTGTTCCAAGTTGGATGACAGGATTAACAGCGTACTTGAAAGATGGAGTTCTTCATATCAATGTGAAGGAGTCAAGGCGTATACAGTTCAAGGTGCCCCGTTATGTCTTGGTGCAAGGAGAGTTATTTAGGAAGTCTTTCGGGAGACCTTTGTTGAAGTGTGTTCATCTTGTGGATGTCGAGAGGATTCTTACTGAGCTTCATGAAGGTATTTATAGTATACATTCTGGAGGAAGAACGATAGCTCACCGAGCTTTGGGGCAAGGTTACATCTGGCCTTACATGCAAGCTGATGCTCAGAAATATGTGAAGATGTGCAGTCAGTGTCAACGATATGCTCGTTTGATCCATGCTCCAGCTCAAGAGCTTAATGTTGTATCTCAGCCTTGGCCATTTGCACGGTGGGGACTTGATATTATGGAACCTTTTCCTAAGGCTCCAGGGAATCTCGTCTTTCTCCTCGTAGCGACTGATTACTTCTCTCGCTGGATTGAGGCTATTCTCCTTGCTCGTATCAAAGAACAAGAAGTGAAGAAGTTTATTTGGGAGCATATCATCTACAGGTTTGGCATACCGCAATCTATTATCACTGACAACGAGAAACAGTTCTCGAGGCGTATCATTGTAGAATTTTGTAACGAGCTGAAGATCACGCATATTTTTTCATCATCTTATTATCCTCAAGGGAATGGTTTGGCCGAAGCAGCGAATAAAAATATACTAAATGCATTAAAGAGAAGATTGGAAGATTCGAAAGGGAAGTGGACCAATGAGTTGCACAACGTGCTGTGGGGGTATCGAACAAAACACCTTTCTCTTTAGCTTATGGCATGGAAGCTGTCATCCATATGGAGATCAATTTGCCTACCATACGTTCGTGGCATAACAAGAAGGAATGGGAGAAAGACAAGAATACCGAGCTCATGGCCATTCATCTAGATTTACTAGAGGAGAAGCGAGAAGATGTCAGCAGCAATTAAGGAAGGCATACAACCAGAAAGTACAACGGAGAGTCCTTCAGGTCGGAGATCTTGTTCTTCGAAAAGTATTCCAAAATACAAGAGAGATTAACAGTGGCAAGTTAGGACCGAACTGGGAAGGGCCATATATTGTAGAACGACTGGGAAGCCCTGGTGTATGCTACTTGAAAGATCTACAAGGTAATCCCGTCCAAAAACCTTGGAATATTATGAATTTAAGACAATTCTTTCAATAGAATTTTGCGATTTATAAACGAGTTCTTGTGCTTATGTCTTTGCATTTGTTCGCATCATCGTATAAGTGAAGTGTTTTAGACTTTTGTGCCAATACGGTGTCCTATTAATGAGTGTGACATTATGAATGTTCTGCAAACTCAAATAAAATCTCATTCAAACAGCGTACTGACAACGAGATACAAGTGATTTATCCTAAGGATGTCATCTGAGCAACCCAGTGGCTTATCCTAATGACATCCTCTGAGCAAAGTATCTCGACGAACAAGAGTTATATGAGATTTTATTTGTTAGATTGCATTCACAATGAGTTACACGATAATAAATTTTCTCTTTCCGCTGTGAATATAATGTAAGTGTTTGTTCGGTGTACCTATTGTGTCGTCATACGTTGTGTGCTAGCTTCTGTCTAAGGATTCTTGAACGCAGGAGTTATAGTTCTTTGTCTTACTAACACATATATACTTACGTAAGCTTTCGTTGTGTGCATATATGATATGAGATCCTGAAACTCTGTGTAGACTACATACATAGAAGAGAAAGATGAATAAAAAGAGAAGACAGAGGAAGAAGCTTCATTCTATAAATGCCCATTGCTAGATCCATGCGTTTACACAAAAGAACCCCACTATAGGGGAGAGAGAGAGAATTGCAAAAAAACCATAAAAAGAAAAGAGTATCACAACAGACATTCTTCAGTAGCAGCGGCGGTAGAGTGCACAACGGGAGGAGAAGCAGTAGAGGCAGGTACATCGAGAGGAGCAGGCACTTTGGGCGCAGCAGATTCAGGAGGCAGTTCGATAGCAGGGAGGGACGTAGGACCTTCAAAGGGGTGCGGTTTTTCAGCTCCTTCAACCTCAGGCTCGTTATCTAGATCGAAAACGTCTTTGCTCTGGAGCTCGGAGTACGTGGTCACGTCCTCCTCATTGTCCTCCTTCAGACGACCTTGTTGACGAAGCATGTTCATCAACTCGCTCTCGGTCTTAGCTCTATCTTCCTCCAAGAGTCTATCCAGTTGCAGTTGGTAGTGACTCTGAAGCTTTGCATTGACAGCTTTCTCCACAGCCTCTTCCACTGTCCTGGCCTCTGCGAGCTCCGCTGTCAAAGCCGCTCTTGCTGCCTCAGCTTCTTCGAGCTGCCTTCCCAGTGTCTGAGATATGATCTCAAACTCACTGATCCGGAGAACGGCATTCTCGACTTGCTGCTTAGCCTTCTCTTCTCCCGCCTTCGCTGCTCGAGCCTCTTCTTCAACCTTTTCTTGCCCTTTGAAGGCAGCGATAAACTTCTCCTCCACCCGTTCTACCTCTGCTCGAGCCTGCAACAGGTTAAACTCGATCTTGAGCCTATCATCTGCAAGAGTTTGTTCCAACGTCCGAGCCCTTCCTTCCCAGTAGTTGATTGAGTCCCTGAGATGATTGTAGCGATAATTGCTCCGATCATTCAATTCAGTGACTAGGACGTTCAGCTGTAAGAAGAAGTATCAGTATGCCATTACATGCAAGAGAACAACGGAAGTAAAGTGAGGAGAAGATCATACCGAAGCAAGGGACTGGCATGCAGCGTAGTTCACCTCGGGCAGAGACATCTTGGCAATATCTTCAATGTCCTTCGGGAGCCTCATGGCATGGGTCAGCGCACGAGGAGTAGGTCCCGATGCCATCGCGGAAGCCGTGATGGTGGGCCTTCCATATAGAGAGAAATTGGGAGACCAGTCCAGATCATTTGATGGTGCGCCAATAGTAGTTCGCGGAGTTGGGGCAACAGTCTCCGTTGTTGCAACAAGTGCAACAATAGCAGTGCCGGGATCGGCAAGAACAGCTTCAGTTGGAGTAGCAGCAGGGCTTGTGCTGACTACATGGGACTCCGTTGTGATGTTGGGGTCCCTGAACATTGGAAGGGAAAGAGGAGTTGCAACTATCTTGTCTTTCTTAAGGCACTTTTCTTCTTTCTTTTTCTTTCTGGCCTCAAACTCGGCCTGGGTAGGAAGTTTTTTCCGTTTCGGTTCAGAGGACGTAGCTCCCGTTGTGGGATGCGTCTTCTTCGATGGAGGTGGAAGTGGTGGCAGTGCCGTTGTAGGACGAGAAGTCCTTGGCTTTCTGAAAAGCGGCGGAGGGTCTGTACTGGCCATTTCTTCTTCTTCTTCGAAGACAGGAATGGCAGAAGGAAGAGAATGGGAGGGACTTGGTTGCTCTTGCGTTGCCGAAGGAGGAGTTGGAATTAGCACACTATCGAAGCCCCAAGTGTCGACTTCACGAGGTTTCCACCTAATGTATTCACCGCTACGCGCTCTCTTAATATTTGTGAGTATGCTTTCTTCCTCCGGTGTGAGCTTTTTGAAAGGAAGTTTCTTTCCTTCAACTGCAAGAAACATTGAAATAAAGTGTTAGACAACGGGAAATGAAGAGTAGAGAGAAGAAATATCAGACACCAGACACCAGACTACGGAGACAGGTCATCTAATGGACAACGGACAACGACACTCGATTACCTGGTTTTGTTTGGAAGACGTTGGGTACAGTAGAGATCTCTGACTTCCAGCCCCCAGAGACAACGAAAGGAGTCGCCTTCCACCCTCTTTCTTTGTCAGGTATACCAGTGACAAGGTCGGGGTACCGAGGTTTCTTATTCCAAGAGAAATAGTTGTAGAGACCATCCTCAGTGCCTCGACATTTGACGGCATGACAGAAGTGGAAGAGATGTCTGGCTTCTATGGGGTAACCATCCTCGATGAATTTGAGCATCACGGACATATACTTAGAAAAACTAGGGTGCATTTGACCGGGAGCAAGTTTTAAGGCGGAAAGAACCTCATCCAGGACATGGTGGAGAGGAAAGCGAAGTCCAGCTTCAAGCTGAGCAAGGTAAACGACCGTACAGTCATCGAAACGTTTATCTATTTGAGCATCCTCCCTTTTGAAGTGGAGATGGACATGAGGAGGGAAATCGAAACGTTTCCTAAGGTGGTTCAGGTATTCTAATTGATGTTGGCGAAGGGCAGAAGATTTTTCGATGTAGGCACCATATGAGGCACTACCAGTACAGCTTGCTTCATCGTCACTCTGAGCCCTAACTACTTCTACCCTAATGGGTTCTAGAGGAATTTCGGCAGACATGGTGCCAAAAACAAAGAGCAAGAAGAAGAAGAGAGAATATCGCGAAGGAGAAAAGATGGAGAGAAACAAACGAACCAGAGGGGAAAAAGAACGAAGAAAATAGTGAAAAACAAAGGGAGGGATGGAAAAACGTACCACTAGTAAAGAAGAGGGTGAAGAAAGCTTGCAGATGGAGAACTTTGCTTCAGGCGCGAATTCGGCAGAGTAACAGTGCTTCAAAGATAGAATGACCAAAATAAAGCAGTCTCTTAGTTCTTTATAGATATTTCGCGAAGATGGAAGGACGGACATACCCCGCATCAGGGCTGTACATGTACCCCAAAAGGCGAGGTTAGGATGGTCATATGTATTGTATAAATATGAATATGTCAGAATGTCTGTGTGTAGGACAAAGTTACCCTTCACCTCTAAGAAACGAAACGGTGAAGACGATGGCATAATTGTCTTTTTAGACAGAAAAGATAACCGTCGAAGAGATAAAGCGTTTTGAATTCCGAAAACAGCATGATGACAGTCTGCAAGACATTAATGAGGTCTGACGGTTCGCACGCACATGCCAGCTGGAACGAACATTCAGGAGCGAACGTTCAGCTTCCTTAACATTTGAATCACGCAACGATACGAATCCCGGGAGTCGAGTCAGGTACGATTTGTTGCTTTTGTTCGTTTATGTTACTTTGAACTACGTTCCAAGCATCATAAAGGGGCAAATTGTAAGGAATAAAATTCGTAAAAGTGATTTAAGTGTTGAAGAACGAGCTAGTTTGTGTTGTTATGTGCACCAAAGTATGACACGTGGATCACATGCTTAGAAGAGAGAGCTGTTCCGTTGTCTGTTGCACGACGTTTCCGGTGTGTGCTTCATAAACGTATTCGTAGTCTTGTGAACAACATACCCGTTGTGCTCGTGACAACGTTTCCGTTGTCTAATACACCACGTACCCGTTGTATTCTCGACAACGTTTCCGTTGTCTTACACGACGAATACGATATCTTCCGATAACTAAGTCATTCCCGTATTTTAAGGCATACACAACGAGACCGACTCGCAGGAGGAAGTGATCAGGAGGTGATCGATTCATTCTGGCAAGTAGGCGAAAAGCACTGTCTTGGTATTTAATGCTGGTCACTTCTGTGTGATGTCAGAAACAAACCGACTGAATTCGTAGTAGGCGCCCACGTGAGATACGTTAGGTGGCAGATCTGTCTGACATATTTTGTAATGAGTGTTGAACACGTGGTATGGGCATCTATGGCCATCCATGAGCATTCTGAGTTAAAACCTATAAATACCCCCGAGAAATTCAGTAAAAAGGGATCGAGAATTTTCTGCTCTTTTCTCTCACTTGTTTTTTGTGCTTGTTACTATTCATCATCTTCTACCTCTAATTACTTTGGCATCGGAGTACAGGGCAAGATATCTCACCCTTCAACTCCTACCTTCTACCAGTAAACCAGAGTTCGAGTAGCAGTTGCTGACGCGTGTCCTTCTTGGAAATTTCCTCTTCAATATCAATGGAAATAGCCTTCCCAAAGGCCTTTCCGGGGCGTATTCTTTTCCATTGTGTGTATTGTGTGCCAACTTGAAAGAGGGAGGTTTCCTAGTATTCCATATTGTTTAAAATATAGGTGGGTTGCCTGAAATGGAATATTATCCTTTCCGACTCAGATGAGTCTCTATGCTAGGAAAGTAGAGCACCAAACATTTGGGTAACTAAGCATAGGATTCCCTGGGTTTCTTTTAAACTATATTGTTTCCCCCCAGCCAAAAAATAAACAAAACCAAAGGCTAGTTACCTTCTTTCCGTAGCATCTCTCGTTCCTCTTCTGACGGTATTTGGTCAAGCTGGCCTCCCTCTGTGCAAACTGGTTGTGATCTACTCCACTCCCACTACCACCAGCTCCGCCTTTTCCAGCTACCCCGTTATCACTTTCCATGTTCATCCCCACAACATTCATAGCAATTCTGCTGATGTTCTGCCCATTGCTCCCATGATTACTGCCCGAGGCGCTCCCATTCAAACTGTAGTTTCCAGCATTACCATCAACAGGCACGTTCAACCCATTGGATAACCCACACTGCTTTGCAGCTGCTTCCATGTTCTTCAATGACAAATCATCATGGTCAGGTGGCTGCTGCTGCTGCTGCTGTTGTTGTTGTTGTTGCTGTTGTTGTTGTTGTTGTTGTTGTTGTTGTTGCTGCGTGTTGTGGACATGATGGTGATAGTGGTGGTAATGGTGATGGTGGTGCTGGACTTGGACCTGCTGGTGTCTCCCTCTTGGTTGTGCAATAACTGCGTTAACTGCCACATCATCGGCTTTATATGGGATGCCTTGCTGAGGTGGACATACACTTCCATTTTGCACAGGTGGGAAGGCAGAGGATTGCAGACATTTGACTGTCAATGTGGATGCTGACTTATTGGTGAAAGCTGCTGGCTTGGTGAAAACATTATCAGTCGTGGAGCCCATGTCATTCTTGTTGCTACTTTCGTTGGACTGCTGATTGGGAGGAGTGCCATTAGAATGAGATGGAAAAGTGTGCAGTGATTCTGTCTTCACTACTTCTGAGCTATTATCAACTGGAGAGCAGCTTCCTACATTCCCAGTGGGTGCCTGATTAGCAGTTGAGGCAGTATTGTACCTGCACAGTAATAGACACAATATGAATGCTCGATTATGTTTAAGAATCTTGTCTACAGGATATAAAATAGACGTTTCCAGGTCCTTGACTTTTCATTATACCTCGAGAAGGCTGAAAGGTCTGAGCGTCTCAAAACATTGCGGTCATCATGAGCGGCAGTCCTGGCATCTTCTCTCAGCCTCTTCAAACTGAGCTGAAGGGATTGTGGTTCTTTAGTATCATAGATAACCTTATCTTTGATTTCTGAGATCTTAGAGATGCTGTTTGGAGCCTCAAAGACTCCACTTTCCATCCGAGGACCAGTACTACTGGTGATGACACCTATCAAATCAGCAGCTTGGTCACTCAGATCGTCACCTGGATTCACAACATTGAGATCCAGCCGTCCTTTATCTAATTGCTCTGCCAATTTATCCTGTTTTGTGCCTGATAGGTTGGTCAAAACCTTCTCACTTTGATAGACAAGTACATCGGGATTTCTAAGTACTCCTATCTCCAAATCTTGGCCCATTGCAATATTGTCTGAAGAATGAAATACAACACAGTTTAACCAAAAAAAGAAAAAAAGTGAACCAACACAGATATTAGAATGGTAAGAAATCCAACTACAATTGCTGCAAGCTTGCAACTAGAGCCATGCATAGACCAATATTTTTAAGGCATACCAATTTGTTCATCCTGTTCTTGGTGCTCCCTTGTTGTAGTTACCCAGTTGTTGCCGACTGTTTTGGGTTTTGAATGGATAACCTGGGCACAAGTGCTATCAGAAGGATGAGGATCAGCTAACCGATCCCATGGTGACATTGGTTGGGGGCTCTCAACTTCCACTACCCGTTTGGTCCAAGAGCTCTGCAAAACAGGAACATAGTTATGCTTGTTTCTGTATGCATTCGGGAATCTTGATTTTCCCAAATGTGTTTATTTTAAGTCTCCAAGTTCTCAGATAGATCTGATATTGGTATACGGTTAGAAATGTGTCCTCTATTAAATGAACTATAATGCTCTTAGATAAATGTGTGTGTGTATATATATATGTGTGTGTGTGTGTGTGTGTGTGTGGGTGTGCGCGCAAGCGTGTGTTAGAATTACTGTTGTATGAAGAGACAACATGATAGCTCACTCTAAATGAAAACAAGTAAAATTTGGAAGTAGGGTGTTGCTCGTGATGGTTGAATTGGATATCCACCCTTACATGTACTTGTGCAGGCAGGTTGCTAGTATTGGTCATTTCTGGTTCTGGTTCTGGCACTTGTGTGTGTGTGTGTGCAGTGTGTTAGAATTACTATTGTATGAAGAGACAACATGATAGCTCACTCAAAATGAAAACAAGTATTATTTGGAAGTAGAGTGTTGCTCATGATGGTTGAATTGGATAGTCACCCTTCATGTACTTGTGCAGGCAGTTGCTGGTATTGATCATTTCTGGTTCTGGCACTTAAATCATATTGTTCTATGGTGAATTCTATGCATTTATTGAGGAGAAATACTGAACAGATGATGTGTCCAGGTAATGTCAAAATCAGCTTGAGTACAACATTAATGTTTAAAAGTAGTAGATGGAATCACCATAGAAAATATAATTCATTCTTTATTATTTATTTTATAGGAATTTCATACTAATTTGAGTATATCAAGGTAGAAGATGTTGGATATTTTCTAAAATATTTCTATGATTGTTTGAGAGAGTAGTTAATGCGTATGGCAGTGCATAGCAACGACATGCTCATGCACTTGTTTAGCCGGTGCATGTATTAGCCGTTATACAAGGGAACCACATAGAGGTTGATAGAGGTTGGTGATGTCATGCTAGAGGTTGGTGGGTTTTGGAGAGGACTTCCTTTTTCCAAAAGCTGTAACAGTAGGAAAGTAGTTCTAACTGTAAGCTTTTCAAGTCATCAAGTTTAAACTTTGAAATTTCTAGTTATAAGCAACCACTTGTAACGATCATGCCTTGTGTCTGTTGAGATGAGTTAACCAAACACCACTAGTCTTTTAGCAATACTTTCTAACGGTCAATTTCCTTGGTGTCTGTTGAGAACACCATGAACTCTATCTATAATTCAGACTTAAGTAGGGAAAAGGTATGAATGATTACCAACAGATTTTTATAGATATATATATATATATATGCTACTCTCTCTCTCTACTCTTCCAAATTTACAACCAGTGTTCAAGAGTTCGGGGTTGATCTTGAATGTCACTACAAAACATAGATCAACAAAAGTGATATACTGGGCTTCATTGTATCCTAAAGGCGATTCGGTACAAACCTGTTTGCAGACCAGTAGTGGGGGCGAATAACGTCTTAAGGAAAGAGGATTTTCAGCGCGCCTTGAAGCATTACACTTGCTTTCCTTTTCTATTCGTTTTATCTATTACATAGCATTGGTACGTTGGTTCTAATAATCTTAAGACATTATTGTTTTACTTATTTTTGGCACTGACATGGATTGTATTACTAATGCTAACGAATTTTTATCTAGCATGCAACTTCAATATGAAAGACTTGGGTTATGCTGATGTGATTCTAAGTATTAAAATAATTAGAAAAGGCAATTGTATAGTATTAGCAAATTCACATTATATAGAAAAAGGTTCTTGGAAAGTTTAACCATTTTGAGAATCCAAGTGTATCAACTCTTTTTGATTCTAGCATAAAATTGTGTCATAATCAAGATAAAGCAGTAGCACAATTGGTATATATATGCTAAAGTAATATTATGTGATTTGATATATGCAATGTATTGTTTTGGGTCGGATATTGCATATGTTGTAGGAAGATTAAGCAAATATACTAGTAATTTACATTGGATTGTTATTTCTAGAATTTTAAGATATTTAAAATGAAATATGATGTTGGTTTGCATTATAGTGGGTATCCATCCTACTGTATTGGAAGGATACAGTGATGCTAGCTGGATAACGGATTTAGAAGAATCCAAGTCCACGAGTGGATGGATATTCACTCTTGAAGGTGCTGCTATCTCTTGGAGTTCCAAGAAACGGACATAACTCATTCCATTATGGACTCAGGGTTTATTGTATTGGCAATTGGGGGCAAAGAAATAGAGTAGCCGAGAAATTTGTTGGTAGAAATACCAATGTAGCCTAAAGCTAATACCACTAATTTCTTTGCATTGTGATAGTGAAGTTGTGCTATCAAAGGCATATAACAAAGTTAACAATGAGAAATCCAAACATATTAGTCTGAGGCATAGCTATGTGAAATAATTACTCGGAGATGGAATAATTACAATTGCTTTTATAAGGTCGAGTCAGAACTTGACGGATCCTTTAACAAAAGGACTTGCAAAGGATTTAGTCAGTAAGACTAATCGAGGGATGGGATTATAGCTTATGGAGTAAATCGCCTATGACAGAAACTCGACTCAATACTTGAGACCCAAGATTTGAGTTCAATGAGCAAAGTATGTCATTAGTAGTGATTGGATAAGCACTATAGAATAAACTAAAGTTATTTCAGGATCCTTCAAAATTATAGTGCTTGGACATGTAATGGAAAAATAAAAAGATGAGTGCAATGCTCTTAATGAACCAATAAACAGAAGTTTTTTGCTGGGGGTACTTATGTTACAAGGGTACATTGGAGGTTCACTTAGTGAGTTGAGAAAGTGGGGCCACTTCTTGGTCAGAGACTTGGGCTTTGTCTCTAAGAGACTCATGAGGAAATCAGAGTATAGGCACAAGGCTGTAAACGCGTCGGCTTTTACAGAATTCTTTGAGCATTTGAAAACTTGTACATGTGATGTGTCCGGCTTTGTCAAATGGGGTACTTAGTTCAAATTCACAACTACTTTGGACCTTAATAAAGCTTTTATATATCTACACCAAGTGTAAGTTCAAGTCTAAAAGACACTTACATTCATAGTTCAAAAACTCAAAAACTCGACTCGAAAGTTAGCCAGGCCAAATAACTCGAAAAAAAACTCAACTCGGTCCAACTTGAAATATATATTTAATAACTTGAAAAACCTAGGTTAAAAGAACTCAAAGTACGCTGGTTTTTAAGCCTCAAACCAAGTAAACTAGGTTTAGCAGAACCCATAGTAGGTTGTCTTTGTATACCCGTGATGCAAAAATAGTGTGATGTTCGAGTTAAGGCTAAAAAATGATAAAAATATCCTTCTATGACTTGACCTAATTCAGCAAGTCGAAAAACTCAGCTTAACTCGACCGAGTCACTCGAATAACTCGGCAAATAGTGCCTCGTTCGAGTTTTGAGGCGACTCGACTCGAAATTCAAGCGAGTCGAGTAACTCGTCCGAGTTACTCAGGTGACTCGCTGAGTTTTCGAACTATACTTATATTTATGTATGAATTTTTTGGTTTTATTCTTATAAATATTTTTATAAACTATTTTGAAAATAGTGGGGGATTGTTGGATATTTTCTAAAATATTTCTATGATTGTTTGAGAGAGTAGCTAATGCGTATGGCGGTGCATAGCAACGCCATGCCCGTGCACTTGTTTAACCGGCACATGTATTAGCTGTTATACAAGGGAATCACATAGAGGTTGGTGATGTCATGCTTTAAATATGTGGTGGGATTTGGCAGTGTTCAAAAACTCTAAAACTCGACTCGAAAATATATATATGTGTGTGTGTGTGTGTGAATATTATAAAACTCTAGATTTAAAATAAATAAATAAATCTAATATTTCAACAAGAGTATCATTGAATAACTAGCATTCATGATAGATATTAAACAACCTCAAACTAAAGCACCACTACCACTAACAAACAAGATAAGCACCTCTAACAATTTGTGGCAATACTAATTTCAAATCTTTTTTTTTTCAGCCAGATAAGACAAACAAATTCTTCTAGAGTCTCTTTCTCCGAGACTAGGTTATGTTGTGGTTTTGTTCTTGCAAAACAGAAAATGATCCTTTGTTGATTTGTTAATAACAAACAGGGTAGGCCTACCTTGTTCCAGCCTACCCATTTGGGGTTGTTGTAGACCATGCTATGATGGTTATGAAAGGCGACCACCATGTTGTGACGTCTGTGAAAGAAGGGGTAATACAAGCAATGATTAAAAATACGGTTTCGGAGGATGTATCGGTCCCAACCGAAAGCTACACGTATTGGTTTTGGGCAATACATATAAATAATTTTTTGGTAAAATTTTTTAAAAAAAATCGAATTAAATTTTAAAAAAGTCAAATGAGTTATAGGAACCAAATTTACTAAATATAAAGTCATGAGAAGCGACTCAAAGACAAAGTAGCAAACACAATTACAATAACACAATGAATGAAAACATAAATAACGAATAAATGATACGTATTGCCCGTTTCGTATTAGTATAAATAACGTATAGGGAGCTACCAAAACCTATACGTATCGTCTGTTTCGTATCGGTTTCGGCAATTTTTATTTCCATGAACACAAGTCGTCGTGATTACTTGATTGAAGAAAATTCATCATGAATGTGTCCCGTTAAACACTAACCCGAGTCGAGTCAATAAATCGACCCAACTTGGCTTGACTCGTCCGAGTTTTCTCCGATTATTCATAACCGAGTTTTTCAAGCGAGTTGATTCGAAACCTAGCTGAGTCAAGTTGACTCGGCCGAGTTTCGAGTCAACTCGCCGAGTTTTAGTACTATGGGTTTTGGAGAGAACTTCCTTTTCCAAAAGTTGTAACCATAGGAAAGTAGTTCTAACTATAAGCTTTTCAAGTAATCAAGTTTAAACTTTAAAATTTCTAACTATAAGTAACCACTTGTGATGGTTGCCTTGTGTCTGTTGAGAAGAGTTAAACAAACACCACTAGTCTTTAGCAATACTTTCTAACGATCATTTTCCATGGTGTCTGTTGAGAACACTATGAACTCTATCTATAATTTAGACTTGAGTAGGAAAAAGGTATGAATGATTACCAACAGATTTATATATATATATATGCTACTATCTCTCTCTACTCTTCCAAATTTACAACCATTGCTCAAGAGTTCGGGGTTGATCTTGAACGTCACTGCATGACGTAGATCAACAATAGTGATATATTGGGCGTTATTGTATCCTGGAGGCGATTCGGTACAAACCAAACGGTAGTGAGGGGCGAATAACGTGTTAAGGAAAGCAAATTTTTAGCGCGCCTTGAAGTATTACACTTGTTTTCCTTTTCTATTCGTCTTATCTATTACGTAGCATTGGTACGTTGGTTCTAACAGAGAAACCTTTATTAACTTGTTATCTGCTGAATTCTGCGTGTTAATTAAATTGATGATCAACCTTCTCGGAAGGGGATCTGAACCAAAGAGTTTCATACTCCCATCACTAGTGTGAAATATACGTTCACTAATATATCATTTACAGGAAGTACAATTTCAACAATCCTTTAGTTACAATAAAAGATAAATTAGTCAAAGGCACGTGAGATGCACATGATGCTCAAGTTTTAGGACTATATACACCGATACATCATACATGTAAAACAAATATAATGTAGAAACAAAAAAAGCATTGACACAGGTGGGCCACACTTGCACTATATTATCAGGACAAGGAAAAACTAGTCCTTTCCAACACTTTGACACAACTCGACATTCCTTGGCATGGCTGAAGACGTAGTAAGGTGACATCATCAAGGCTTTCGGGCACTTGGCACTTGTGGAAAATGTGTCATGAAAAAAAGACCTTTTGACTAAAGTGTTTTCTTTGAAATCACAGTTTTACAGGAAATGAAAAATGTCAGCAGGCATAATGACAATCGATCACAACACAATTTTCTAATGCCACAAACCGCACTATGAGATGAGCGAAATAATCCCTTGGACCTCCAGCTTCTCCCTACTGAAGGCCCAATCTCTCAACATAGAGCATGTCTGGATGCAAATTATTTGGAAGGACAGCGAGAAATATTTGAAAATGCGCCTATTTTTCTCCTTCCAAAGCGACCAGCATAAAGCACTTGGAAGGATGGACCAGATGGGATCCAATTGGGTCCCAGATTGGCCAATTGCCAACAAGATACAAGAGACACCAATTTGGGATAGAAAATAAGTCTAGAGTGCTCTGCAGTGGAGAAGCAGGTGATCAATTGATTCCTTTGCTACCAAGCACAACACAAAGGTTCGACAAACTCCAGTCTTAACTCATGATTCAAGGTGCCAGATCCACACCAAAGATCAGTACAAAATGTAACCTCCTTGTTTCCTATAGCGAACCCAGTGTGTTTGACATAGTTCTCCCAACCCCTTGAGAGTTGAGATTTCCTTCCACAAACCAACCCATCGTGTTTCCTCATGTCGGCCACGATAACCTCTCTCCATCGACTCTGGATTTCTGACCCAAAACATCATAACCATTTTATGTGACTTCAAAACACATGGGCCAACTCCATGAGATGAGCTCAAAAGAGAAGTCAGTCATCTCCCTTGAATCTCTAGAACATGCTACACTGATTATTAAATCTAGAACAAAGCAACCACAAAGTTATTTTTGATCAATACTCATCTTATTAAGAAGGAAGAAAGAAACAATAACAAGGCGGAGCCCCGTTTGGTTTACAAGCAAGTAAACATAACCCCGCCCATTCTCCTATACCAGGATCCTACCCTTTCTTACCTCAAGGAACTAATACAGTATGTCCTGGATTTCATCCCTAGAATGATGTAAGCCTACCCACTCCAATATTGCCCAACGGACTCGACTACAAATCCGGGGAGTTGAGACCGATTTGTCTTCAAACACCCTGCAGTTCCTTTTTAACCAAAGGGTCCAAGAAATAGCCCCCGGAAGCACTCCCCGAATCTTCTCACAAACCCCTGGCCTTTGATCTCGATTCCAACAATCTAGGAGATGACGAAACGATGATGGGGTAACCCAGGCCTCCCCCATGCAAGATAAAAAGTAGTGTCACACCTCCGATGCTACCGGGCAGTGCAAAAGAAGATGATTCACTGTCTCCTCCGCTTGGTGGCACATGTAGCAACGGTTCGCCAAGCTCCACCCTCTATGCTGCAAGTGATCTCCAGTTAAGAGTTTATCCAACGCCGCAGTCCAAAGAAAAAAGGAAACCTTAGAGGGTATCCCGGGATTCCACACTACTCTATGGGGGAACGAATTCCCCGAGGAAGAGGCCATAGACTTGTACAAATTGCTAACCGAGAATCGCCCTTGGCTGCCCCTAGCCCACATTCTGCAATCCCTAAGCTCTGGACATATAGGAATCGAGGATATCCGCTCCAGAAGACTTGAGAAATCGCTGATTTCTCAATCATTGAGATCTCTCCTCATCCTTGGGCACCAGATAGCTCCATCTGAACTACTCTCGTATAATTCCTTCACAAGGGCTTCCCTGGTGGAAGAAATCTCAAAAAGGTTTCCGAAATCATCCATGAGTCAAGTGGAGCCTATCCATATATCCTACCAAAACCTGATCTTCAACCCTCTCCCCACCCTAAATCTGAAGAAAGTTGATTTACTTTAAACTTGTATCTTCCTAACTTGTTATCTTGTAACAATTATTTTTGTCATCTCTAACAATTAGTTTCTAGCTTATGTTTTGGTCGCATCTATGCAACCTAAAGGAGCCCTCCAGTAGGCATGTTGATTTTGTGTACAACTTGAGTCATTTTTTGGCAAGAGACTCTTGATTTATAACCTTAATGCAACCATATCTTAGTAAATTTCTCATATTTATTAATATAATTACACGTTAATGATAAAAATATATATAGGATAAATGTTACCAAGGGCAAGCAGACTTATTATCAATGAATAAAATTGCACTACCTAAAGCAAATCTAAATTCTACAGACTTTTTTAGTTCATAAATTAATAAATACAAAGCAACACTAGCAAATTGAGGGAAATCAATGGAAAAAGAATTCCAATGTCAGCCATCTTTTTAATTGAGAAAATAGGATGAAATTATATCACCACTAGCAAATGGAGAACAAAAAAGGGACAACGTAATAGACCACAAAAGTTAATTTAAGCTTGATAATGGTCCCATGCAACCTTCTTAATCATAATCATACTTCTACAAATTTAAGGAAAAGACTAGCTAAAAGGCATTCACCTAATATCCAACTATATCATTAATGAAGAATGTATAATACCTGAGTACCACTTCCGTTGTCACTTCCATCTCTGACATTCAAACCAATGCTCCCATCATCATCCTCATCATTGCTGCCAATGTTGTTGTCGGACTCTTCAACACTTCTTGACTTCATATATTTTTGAGTCCGTATACCACTTTCACTCGCACTACCACTAGACTGAGAAAAGAATTAGAAATTAATGCAAGGTAGAAGAGAAAAAAAATATTAGTTGTCCAAATTCAAGGATTGGTGAATACATGACGAAACAATATAACCCAAACAAAAATGTCATAGAAAAATAAAGACTCTCCTTAATTGAAATCTAGTGACATGAATGCCACCAATCTTAGTAGCAAATCAGTGCCTTACTAGTTACTACTTTTGAAGAAGGGGATAGTTTACCAAAACATGCCCATTAACATCTCTATGCTCATACCGAGGTTGGAAGTCCACATATAAAATATCATATCTGAAATGGAAAAACATAGCAACTCACACTGTGGCATCTCCTCCAAACATGCTGCCAAAGATTTTTAAGTTCATTCTTCCGAACAGGCTTCACTAAAAAGTCAACTGCACCCTTTGACAAGCACTTAAATACTATACCCATAGAATCATGAGATGACATCACTGCACACAAAACTCATCAGGTGTAGCAGTTAAAAAGTATCCCCTTGATAAGACATCATTAGAAAATATTCTTACTTCTACAGTATAAAGTTAATGAAAGGATATAACACAAAATACTTACTAATGACAGGAATATTCTTGCAAGTTTTGTGGCTCATAATCTTGCATAGAAGACCAATGCCCGACAAACAAGGCATGAATACCTCAGTTAAGATGAGATCAATATGATTGGTTAGATCTTCTAAGGTTTTCCAAGCTTGTATTATATTTGCTGCTGCTGTCACTGCCAAGACCCGATTGGATATTAGGATCGTAGGAAAAAAGAAACAATAATAGCAAAGAAATATGTGGTGCATGAGTTCAATAGATAAAACTGTCTAATCATAGATAAGATGGTATTTAAAGAAATATTTCCATAGATCGATGTATAGTTAAGAGCAGTTCACAGTTTGAAGCTGCTAGCACTTAAAGTTTTGAAAATATAACCTTAATATCTCCCAAACAAATCAAGAAATACTCATCATTGTAGGAAACAATGGTAAGTAAAAACAAATTTTGATATCAAGCTAAAGCTTCAATTCATACATCAAAATCATTTACTCATTCGTTTTATTCATGTTGTGGTCACAAAAAAGTTGATGGATGGAGTAATGCAATTCAAGAGATCAACATTTCCTTAAATTGTTCGAAATTTAGACCTTTAAATAATAATCAATTCCAATTCTCTTTATAGTATAATAGTCAACTATATTATTAGTTATGTTGTCAAATATCTGTCTTGGCTGATGTAGAAGGAAATTTGTCTTTCCGCCTAATAGTTATTGGAACGCTATTCCTAAATGGTTTTTATGACTTATTTTAGTTAATGTGGAGGGTTGCTTCACACTCAACCCCAAACCTCTCTTTAATTATTTTCCCTTTTTTGTTGTTGCCCCCTTCTATAAATATCCTCCCTCCTTTAGGAATCTCTTGAATTAATCCACCCATCTCCTCCCAATTTTGTTCTTAATGCTTTCTTCTAGTCCTAGTTGAGGATTAGAAAAAGTTGACAATGTGACACATGCATGGAGGGTGGGATTATGGACATAAGATGACATATGATCCCACAATAGCAAATATATACTTTTAGAATAGAGATGAGTATTTGGCGACCTTCAAGAGTTGACCAAAATGGAGCCAAATTGACTATTTTCCACTTAGATAAGAAGCTCTGAACGCCGGTGAACAGGATAAGAAGCTCTAAAAGGGTCAGGGAAACATCCAAGGGATGTGCATATAGGAACAGAAGTAGGACCATACCTCTCTCACCACCAAACAATGTAGCAGTAAGTAATCCTCATACTCTTCTTCTAAAAGGCACATGAAACATCTATTAGTCAGACACCAATCTATATGCATGAGATGATCATAAATTATTTTATCTAGAGCTCATGTCCATAAGAAAAATGATACCTTAGAGAGAAACGAAGGAAACCACACAGTCTAATGAGGAAAAGAAAGACTAAGGCCCAATTTGCAAGGCCTACAAAAAGGATCTAACTGAAAACCTCCCTTATTGTCTAGGGACCAAACCCAATTATCCCTTGCATTAAGGTTAGGACTAATCTACTGAATTTGGGAGAGGAGCCCAAGAAGGTCCTGCCTCCCAATCAAATACGTTACGCCTCACTCTAGGGATCCACATAGATACCCTTCACGCCACTAAGTTCTCTACAACCGAAGGCTCCTTATTCAATACTAGAAGGAACAAATTGCCAAACGTCTGACTTAGAGGAGATGTACTGCATCATTGATCATGCCAAAAGCTGATGTTCTCCCCATTTCTCACATTAAAAAAAGGTGTGATTGGAAAATTCAACCCACTCTTGAAGCACAACTTTCCAAACCCCAACTCTCATGGGCCCACGCCCTTGCTTAGGGCACCATCTATTAGACTCACCGTGCCTAGCCACTACCACCACCCTCCACAAAGGCACAAATTATCCACCTCCTCTCCAAAGCACCAGAGCCACTTCCCTAGCAAGGCTTTGTTATCCCTAGCTATGGGTTGGATATTAAGACCACCCCGCACTTAGGTTGAGAGATGGTTTTCCAATCCACCAAATGATACTTCCTAGACACCACTCTCTCATCTCATAAGAATTCTTTTTGTATTCTTTTAAGTGTAGATGCAATTAAGACAGGAATCCCAAATAAAGATAGATAGTATGTCGGGAAACTGCACAGGGTGCTCTTGATTAGCGTGAGCTTCCCTCCTTTGGATAAGAAGCGAGACTTCCATCCTTTTTTTGATCGGTAAAGCAGATATACATATATATATATATATATATATATATAAAGATGGAATAGTTTACAGAGATATAAACTAAGAGAAAGACGCACACAGCACTAACAAAGAATGAAATAAAATCACATTGCAACTAAGCGGATGCCACTTCAAAATAGGAGGGCATCCAAGCCACTTGCAAAATCTATCAATCTATCAATGACAAGGCTCTAGACCAACTTCGCTTTAAACAAAGCACCCAGGGGAAGATAAAGATAAGACATTGGGAAACAACCTATTCTGCACCCTAGACAAGCTGCCAACTCACCCATATTTGAAACCTCGCCCACACCGAACATAACACTTTTCCCAAAGTTAATACGAAGGCCCGATGTCATTACAAAACAAGAAAATGCATTTGACAAGAGCCAATTTTCTACTCGAGGCTCCGCAAAATAGGAGAGTGCCGTCCGCAAATTGGAGGTGGGAGATGTGAAGGTTCCCATGACTGAAATAGAACCCATCCCAAATCGAGGGCAAGGCTCTTTGGATCATCCTACTTAAAGCCTTTGAGACAATGATAAAGAGAAGCTGAGAGAGTGGGTCCCCTTGACAGACTCTAGAAATGTGGAAATAACCATGAGGGGAACCATTGACGAGGACAGAAAACCTAATGAAGCCAAATCATGCTCTCTCATCCAAGCCCTCCATTTTACACCAAAGCTCATACTGCCAAGAATATATACCAAGAAATCCCAATTGACGTAGTCATAAGTCTTTTCCATATCAATCTTACACAGGATGCCCCAACTCCCCCTTCCTCAGACGATCCTCTACATTCATTTTTATTAGAGGCCCATCCAGTATTTACCTCCCTCCCACAAATGCACATTGAAATGGGGAGATGAGCGTATCCATGACCATTTTCAAGCGCAATTCCAACACCTTAGCAAGGATTTTGTACAGACTCTCTACCAGATTAATTGATCTGAAGTCAGTGATTTGACGAGCTCCAACTACTTTTGGGATGAGCACTAAGAATGTGCTATTAAGGACTGAATCAAAGGAATTAGAGACATGGAATACATGCAACAAGTCCTTATCCACCATTTGGCAACATTTTTCTATAAAATTCTATACATAACCCATCCAGACTCAGAGCTTTGTCACCAGTCATATTCCTGAGTCCTGACCATTGTGTAAACCTCCTCCTCAGAGAAAGGACCCTCTAGAAGCTCTCTCTGAGAATTTGATATCGATGCAAAGTCCAAACCGTCTAATTTTTGTCTGAACGGTCTATCCTCATAATAAAGATTATCAACAAACTTAGGCAATTTTAAATTTGTTGATGAAGCCATCCTAAGGAGACACCTTGGTTTGGTGTAGTATCTCTTCTCATCTCGAGTTGGATGAGGTCTACAGGCCTAGCCCCAGACCTTTCCTTCTTTCCACCATTCAAACCTGAACTTCTCTCCAAATCCTTTGTATCTTATATCTTTTAATCATCATCTTATTCTATATGTGAGACCTTTGTTTAACCCTTCTCTTCTTAGTCTCCATTTGATTTCTTCTTTTTTAACTCAATTCTTTGTGTTCCCAGGTTGTAGTGCTTTGGATGCAGGTTGTTGCCTATAGTGCATAGACAAGGACACAAGTGTCAATGTCATACTCGGATACAGGGTGTCAGACACTGCACACCCCAAAAACAAGATTCAAGGGACACAAGAGGATATTTGATTTTTTTTATTTTGAAAAAATATTATACTTTACATGTTATACAAATAATACTATTTACAATTAAAATTCAAACAAATTATATATGAAAGCAAAATTATTTCAAACAACACTAAGTAATGCATTATAAACTGGAACATCAAACAATATAAATAAGACAGTAATTAAAGCAAATGAACTAATGAAGTAATGGACATCAATATCATAACCCAATGGCAAGTAAAATCAGCTCGCGTTGTTGGGTGATCATGAAGCAACATATTCGTAGAATGAGTGCATCCAAGATCAAGATGATGATATGGATGAATGGAAAGTCTAGAAAGATAGAAACATACTCAATGACAAAAACAGTAACATACTCAATGGCAAAAACAGTGAGAAACGAGTGAGTTGATGCAAGGTAAAGGCCTAAGAAAGGTAAGGGGAGGCCGAAAAAAACGTGGATAGAATGGAAATTATTGTTGCATTAGAAATTAAGATGATGAGATGGATGATTGGAAAGCCTAGAAAGATAGGAACATACTCAATGACAAAACCAGTGAGAAACGAGTGAGCTGATGCAAGGTAAAGGCCTAAGAAAGGTAAGGGGAGGCCGAAAAAACCATGGATAGAATGTAAATTATTGTTTCTGGCCCCAAATAGTCAGGACAACACACTGACAAAGAAGAAGCTATGCATTTATGTGTGTTTAAGTATCTATATGTATATGTACACAAAAAAATATATTATCGTTCCTATGTTCTAATTTACCCTTTTTTGTCAACTGATGTGTAAACTTAAAAAGAATTCATAAGCTATACAAAGTATAAATTGACAAAAAAAAAAAAATTAATGCATCAATCTAAGCACTATCGCATTCAGTCATTCACCGGTCAAACATAAATAATTATTGGAAAAATTGCACCAAAGTGTTCCACCTCATCATCTACAAGATAAGGACAATATCAATATAAGTTGGGACCTCAAGATGCATGAGGCGTAAGGCTCGAGGCGTAAGGCTCGAGGCGTGAGGCTTAAACCTACATGAAAGCCTTACGCTACTTCATTTTAACAAATAGATAAATAATAAATAAGAATATTGTAAAAAGATTCAAAAATAAATTAATTAAAAGGTAACACATATATGCGTGTGTGTACACACACATACATATGTAACACTATATAAATTATTCAACCATAAAACAATAAATTTAAGAGAGGCAAGAAAAGCTAAATTTAGATTTGTTTTTTTCTTCATATACATATTGATAAACAAATAATGTTCAATCATGTGTTTAATTTTGGATTCCAACAAACAATTACAAAGTAGTCACCAACTACATATGTTAGACAATGGTTCTCAATCTTTGCAATGCCTACTGTAAGTGATAAAATTCGTAATGTAATCTTGTATTGTGGCAAAAGGCATGTATTCAGTGTTAAACGTTGAATCCGAGCTTATATGTGTTTTTGAGTACGTATTCGTTGCGTATATAACAACGAACTCGTTGTGCTCCTCACAACGGGAACGTTGTTCTATAGACAATGAACTCGTAGTCATCAAGGCAACGGTATCGTCCTCGTTGTGAACAACGAGCACACGCTTTGTTTCGACAATGAGACCGATTTTTAGGAGCCGATTCTCAAGAGGTGATCATTTGTCTTTGACGTTAGGTGGAAAGCACTGTCTTGGCATTTATTGCTAGTCACCTCAGGTGGGTTTTCGACCCATAAACCGACTTAGAAATTGTAGGCTCTTGTGCGTACTGCATTCGTCATCAAATATGTCAGACATATTTAATAATGAGTGGCAAACTTATGACATGGTCATCCAAGTCATCGATGGTCATCTATGGGCATCCCAAGCCTAAACCTATAAATACCCCCGGACTCCCAGTGCATCAGGAGCAATCAGGGAATATCTTAACATAGTGCCTAAAAGTTCACCTATGTTATAAACTCTCAGTATTTCAGTGCCTTTGTGATTTTATAAGTTACCTCCTTCTTCATTTAACTGACTTAAGCATCGGAGTTGTTTCAGGGTGTGAACCCGCCTCCTCTCTTTTTGTTGTTTTCAGGAAAAAGTTATTTTAATTGCTCTACCAGCCCAGAAGCTATTAACGTGTCGAACCCAGGAAAATATCCCTCACAAAATGGCGCCGTCTGTGGGAAACTTTGTCTGTTACAATGTGATAAGTTGATTCAAAGGCTCCTTGCTTGTTTACCACCATGTCCGACCATTCTCCTATCTCACCGATGGATGAACAAGCCCCAGAGCCAGAGCTATCTCAAGCAGAGCAGATTATCATGCTACTGCAATACCAACAATCCCTCTTGACGCAGCTTACCAACCAGCAGCAGTTGTTGCAGGAACAAATCGAGGTTTGGGCACAAGCATCAAATCTTGCGTTACTCCAGGGTGAAGGTCATCGACTAGCAGAACAGCGTCCCTCCAGGCGACCGACCCGATATTGTTCACTGCTCGCCCTACCGCGATTATGCAGGTCATAGAGATGATCCGAACTTTGAATGGCCATCTCGTCTCAATCGGGACATCACCAAAGGGCCTCGAGCACGAGAGTATTGCCAGTACCATAAGAGTCATGGTCATACGAACAACCACTGCTGCGATTTAAAGGCCTATCTGGAGAGCCTGGCGCGAGAAGGTTTTTTAGCCGAATTTCTACTTCCTGCTGATGAGTCGAAAACTCCGTAACTTGGGGATGTCACTGTACCCGTGTTCTGTGTTCTTTTCTTGTCTTATGCCTGTTTTTGTTGTTTCTACTAGCTGAGATATCAACTGGTGTGGAGACGTTTGTACTTTCTTCCCATTGTTTTCTTTTTATATATGTGAATTATCCAATAAATCTATATTGTTTTGTCCGATATTGTGTGAAACATGTGTATTTCGCAAAATTTTCCATTATCCGTCGAGATATTATGAGCGTGAGGAAAGAGGAGAAAAGGACAGTGCAAATACATCGCCGGTGTTATTATAACCTTGTTCTCGTTGTCAAGATGACAGACTTATCGTCATGGTATCATTGATACGAGCTCGTTCTCGTTGTCTATTTGTTCATTCTCGGTGTTCGGTGTCTTCAGCAATCATATCACAACGGACTAGCATTTGCAAAAAATTTGGAGCCGTGTCAAAAGTGAATATTGGAGCCGTATCAAAGTGAATTCAATTTCAGTGACTTAACGGGAGTGAATTAAATTTCACACCCCCAAGAGAGTGAATTTAATTTCAAAACACACAAGTATATGAGTTCATGCCTTTATAAACAAATCCCACTATGATGACATCGAACATCTCTACAGTATATCGAAGTGTCTTCTCCAAGCATGTTCTGTTGTCTCTTCAATATCTATTTTTAGTGCTTTATATTTCAGTGATTGACAAACAAAGAAAGGTCATCAAGGTGAGTATAAATCAATTTAAATTTATTGCATTGGTTACATATAATGTACATATATTATATATTCATTATGAAAAGTTCCAACAAGTACGATATGACGAGCAAAGGTACATCTCCAAAGCATCGTCTAGGGCAAAGACAACAAGTATCATTATACAGCGGAGTTATCTTCAATATTTACAATTTCGGTCATTAAAGGATCATAAGGGGGAGCAGGTATAGTTGGAGCTAGTTCAGTGGGCAGAGGAGGTTCCTCGGTTTCTTCGGTTTCTTTTATCTCATCATCCCGAGTATTATCCTAAGCAGGAGATTCAAAATCAGAATCATTTAAGTCTTCCTTGTTCTCGGAGTTGTCGTATTATGATTTCTTCAGTTTCTTTGCGGTCTTCATCCAGTAGCTGATCCATTTGAGTTTGGAAATAAACACGGAGGGACTCCGTAAGAGCGTCTTCGGCAGCTTCAATTTCTTTCTCTTTTGAAGCTTGAGCTTCGTCAAGCTGTTTTGCCAGGGTTTCTTTTTCAGCTTCAGATGCTTCAAGACGCCGGCGCAGTGTGTTTAAAACTTCATCCAGCTCGCTACTCTGATAAACAGCATTTTCTGCTTGCTCCAGTGTCTTCTTCTCCCTTTCTTCTGCATTAGGAGCTTCTTGCCGAGCTGCATCTCGTTGTGTTATCATCAGAGCGAGTTTATCTTTGGCAGACTTCAATTCTGATCGAGTTTTCTCCAGCTTGTATTGCCATTTCTTTTCTTCACCAGTTCATTTCTTCTCGAGCTCGTTAACTCACGTTGTTAATCCGGTGGACGTGTTCCGGACATTATTATAATCTTCGTATAGTCCAACCAGCATATTATTCATCTAGGCCGGAGAAGCATCATTAGTATGAAATTTGATTAACAGTCAAAGCAGATAAGATTCGAGTTCTTACCGTGGCAACAGCTTGGGATGCAGTGCCAAACTTCCCCATGAAGTGCATATTATTTGTTGCAGTAATATTTTTTGGGAGCCTCGGTGCGAATAGCATAGATGTGGCTATATAATCATGGTCCATGGCCGTATGAGCAACAGTATGGTGTGGGTATCCTCGTGAAAAGGTTGGAATCCATTGCGCAGCCTCTCTATCCGTTGTCATTTTTTCTTGAGGTGGTGCAGACGATGAGGCAGTGTTGGGATTTGGAGCAGTAGTGGTGATGGCAGGAGTCAGTGCAAGAACAGGTGTAGCAATAGTGGTTCGAATTCTAGTAACAAGAGGTTGATCATCCTCCAGCAGATCGTCGGAGCCAAAGAATTCCTCATCGTTATCTATTTCTGGGCAGCGTAGATGTTGTAGCAGTTGACTTTACGCCCTGTTGAGCTTGAAGTCTTTTGTCGTATTCTGTTTCGCGTTGAGCTCGTTTTGCTTTCAGTTGTTTTAGAGCATCATTCCTCTTTCTCTTTTCTGCCTTCTTTTCCGTTTTGGTGAGTTGGGAAGAGCGGGTAGATCTGGGAGCTCGTGGTGTTCGGTGCAGGTGAGGCATGCGATCAGCCATTCTTCCTCCGAGTTGTCCTAGGGTAGCAGCAGTGGTATTAGGTTGAGAAATATAATCAATGGCAACTGTGAATTCCGGTGTTGGTAGTGGTCTCCAGGTAATATATTCGTCTCCTTTCTCTTAACGAATATTTCGTAATCGTTGTTCCTCTGCAGGAGTAAGTTCTGTATAGCGTAGCTTGGAGACGTCTATCCACAAAAGAGGTTATTTTCAGTTATCACAGATATATATAAATGAAGCAACAATGAGTAGAGCAGTAAGAGCAACCTGAAGAGAATTCGTTGGGAACGGGTTGATCACTCTCATTTCTTTATGCACCAGAAATGATGAAAGGCATTCACTTCCAATGTTTGTCTATATCAGGGAGATGCATAACAATATCCGTAATTTTGGCTCGTTGATTCCAGGCGAAGTATGTCTTATCACCATCTTCAGGAAATTTCCGGCATTTCACCGTATAACGGAAATGGAAGATGTACCTGGGTTTTATATTGTATCCATCTCTGTTGAATTTAGTCATCAGAGACATATATTTGTAAAACCTAGGGTGCATCTGTCCAGGGGCTACTTGCAGGGCAGAAAGAACTTTATCGACAACGGGTTCTACTGGGAATCGTAATCCAGCTTCAAACTGAGCAGTATATACAGTGGTGCAGGAAGAAAGGTAGTTAGGATGAACGTCTCCTTCATTTAGATGAAGATAGACATATGGAGGAATCTCGTATCTAGTTCTATAGAAATCAAGAATATATCTATCTACTAGTTTGGGTATGGAATTTTGGAGAGTATTATCAGTCTGAGCGATTTCTTCATCTCTCAATCCTAACTATTTCAGTCGACATGGTAAGAAGGTTACGGCTAATAAAAGAGCGAACGGGGCAAACGAATGAGTAATATGTCAAATATACTACGAATAGCAAGAATAATGAAATAGAAGCAGAAAAACAGCAAATGAGATCTTACCACAGCAAAATGTTCTGCAAAATCTTTGAATAAGAAGGTTTGAAAGTTACAAATCGTGGGAGAAATGCAAATCCGGCAGAGTGACAGTGCAGATAATCCAAAGTGAGGAAGACGAAGGTCTATGCATCTTATATAGATGGCACCAAAATGCAAAAGACTGACTTAGCCTTAAATCTCAGCCATACACGTGAGCACATGATGGGGTAAGATAGTCATTTCCATGAAAATATAATGTATCAAATTAACTATTTTTGTAGGACGCATTAGCTTGCATCTCGACCCGTACACGTCAATAATAAGGGGGGCTAGATCGTCTTTTTATGAAGACAGAATAACCGTCGAGGCAAACGAATCATCTCGGGTTCCGTAAAAGTCATGATGACCAGTCTGCCATACATTAATGAGGCGTGATGTATTTGAGAAACGTGCTACATTACATAGTTGTCAAGGCGACCAAGCGACTTGAGGCGACAAACCCCATGGATGCCTGAGTCGGTAGCCTAAGGCGCCCGAGGCGTCGCCTGATGAACTTTTTATTGCAGAAAATCCTCCCTAATATGAGATCTATGTATAATGCATTTTCTTTATAAGAGACCCTACATTCATATAAATTAAATCATGGTGAAGACGTACTTTGATAGAACCATCGCAAGAGATAATTCTAAGAATAATAAAGGGGGATTTTCAAGTGTTGGAAAAAAATGGAATAAAAATCAAGTCTACAATAACTACTAAAAGAGGGGAGAGAAAGATTGTGAGTGATAAAAAATAGACATCCCAATAGGAAAAAGAGAGAGGGGAGAGAAGGGAGAATAAAAGACTGAATAAAAAACAGAAAATAGCCCAACAATCAAATGTGACATTGAACAGGGGAGAAAGAAGAGGGGGGAGAGAGAGATGTCGTACCGCTTACTCTCATTTGTTTCTTTTTATCGATTATACTCAAGATAAGTAATAAAAATAATATTGATAAGTAAAATATATAACTATAAGGTTTGCACTTGTTTAAACTATAGAAGACTCCTTTAAATATGAGTTTAAGAGAGTTTTTTTTTTGGGGGCGGGGGGCTAGAAGGAATTTGAGGCATTTAAAAACTCTAAATTTTTTATTGGACTGCCTGAGCTAGCTATAATTTAACAATCATGGAAAAAAATAAATGGGGACTATATGGTCCACCCAAAAACAGAGGGAGAGTGACCATTTGGTCCACCCATTGAGAGAGAGCACGTTAACATGATAGAAACATACTTGACACCATTCGTCTTTTTTTTCTTCTTCTATCTGCAAACTTTTTTTGTTAGATATACAAATACTAACATATTATATTGTAAAAGAGATAAGAAGTATATAAAATAGTATATTTTTTTTGTTACCGAACAATCATATTCAAATAAAATAAATTTTCATATCCTTAAACAATAATAATATTATATATATTAGATTTTTAATAATGACCGTCTGAGGCAGCCAGTCGCCTGAGCCCAACAAAGCGCCTGATCGCCTAGGCGACGCCTTTAACAACTAATGCTAAGATACATTCAAGGAACACTGGATCTTGAATTAACATACCAACCAGATGAATTGGAGGTAATAGGATACTGTGATGCAGATTTTGCAAGGGATCCAGATGATAGAAAATCAACTACTGGACTTGTCTTCTTAATTGGTGGTGTGGTCATTTCATGGTCAAGTAAAAAGCAAGAATGTGTAGCTAAATACACAATGGAAGCTGAATATGTTGCTTGCAGTAGCAGTTATGGAAGCTGTATGGATTAAAGGATTCCTAAATGATTTAAAGATACATGGAATTCCTAATAATCCTATACATATTTTTTATGATAATGAGGCTGCAATAACAACCATTAAGAATGGGGAAATTGAGCCAAAAGGAAAGCATATAGAACTGCAATATCATTACATCTTTGATGTGATACAGAAAAAGCAAATTGCAGTTGGATATATCTCTACTAAAGAGATAGTTGCGGACCCATTGACAAAACCCATAGGGACGGAGGATTTTAAAAGACATGTAACCTCCATGGGTTTAAGATCATTAGAATAATATCTCGGGCTTATAGCTAAGTGGGAGATGTAGGATCATGTGGCTACAAGCCCTTGATCAGAATAACCACGGTTGATGGATAAATCCGGATTAATAGAAAGTCTCAATCCGTTGGGTAAAACGTACTTGCATACATACATTCATACACCTCACATGCACAATATCATCACTCATGTTTTTAAAGCAAAATAAATATCTATTATATATTAGTATTTTTTCTCATGTTGCATATGCATGATCATGATATACATGTTGACATTGTGGGACGTCTGATGATGGGGCACATCTGATTAGATTGGGTAGCTTGATCAGAGTGTACCATTAAATGGTGTAAAACCAAGTCAACAACCACAACGGCTAGTTTGACCGGAGTAAAACACATTTATAAGCTGGGTAACTGTTTTGACCAAGGGGTGTGGTGAGACAATAAAGTGGTTTAATCCAGACCGTAGATCTAGTAACATTTTCCTTTGATCAAGCTATGAGAATTAATGATCAAACGGATATATTATTCTCTATATAAAGGGTCTTCCCTTCTATGGGAAAGACACACAAGGAAAGGAGGATAAACCACTACTTACCTATTTTACTTTGAGTAAGAAGCGTGTGAAAATCCTACAAGGAAAAATCCTCATACAACTTTGGGCATCATCACAAAGGTTATAGCTTAGATCAGATGATCCTTATCATAGTTGTCAAGGCGACCAAGCAACTTGAGGTGACATACTCCATGGACGCCTGAGTCGGTAGCCTGAGACGCCCGAGGTGTCGCATGATGAACTTTGTTGCAGAAACCCCTAATTTGTGATCTATGTATGATGCATTTTCTTTTATAAGAGGCCCTACATTCATATAATTTACATCATTGTCAAGATGCACTTTGATAAAACCATTGTTAGAGACAGTTCTAAAAATAATAAATGAGGACTTCAAGTGTTGGAAAAAAATGTAATTAAAATTAAGTCTACAATGACTACTAAAAGGAGGGAAAGGGGAGAGAGGGAGGAATTATGAGAAATAAAAAATAGACAACCCAACAGGAAAGAGAGAGGAAGGAGAGGGGAGAGGAGGGAGAATATAAGTTTGAATAAAAAGTAGAAAAATAATCAGACAGTTAAATGTGACACTGAACAAGGGAGAAAGAAAAGAGGGGGGGAGAGGGAGATGTCGTAGTGTCATACCTCTTACTCTCATTTATTTCTTTTTCTCGATTATATTCAAGATAAGTAATAAAAATAACATTGATAAGTAAAATATATAACTATAAAACTTACACTTATTTAAATTATAAAAGAACACTTTTAAGTACGAGTTTATGAGAGTTTGGGTGGGGGTAGAAGGAATTTGGGGGTATTTAAAGACTCTTAATTTGTTATTGGGTCATCTGAGTTAGTTGTAAATTAACAACCATGGAAAAAAGAAATGGAGACTATTTGGTCCACCCATAAACAGAGGGAGAGAGACCAATTGGTCCACCCATTGAGATAAGTTAACATGAAAAAAATATATTTGACACTGTTCGTCTCTTCTTTCTTCTTCTATCTCAAACTTGACACCGTTCCTCTCTTCTTTCTTCTTCTATCTGCAAACTTTTTTGTTGGATATACAAATCCTAACATATTATATTGTAAAAGACATGAGAAACATGAAAAATAGTATATTTTTTTATTTACCGAACAATCATATTCAAATAAAATAAATTTTTATTTCTTTAAATAATAATAATATGATATATAATATCAAATTTTTAATAATGACCGCCTGAGGCAGTAAGTCGCCTGAGCCCAGCAGAGCGCCTGGTCGCCTTTAACAACTATGCTACAATAGTTCCGGCGATACATCTTCGCGTATAATGCAAGACAGAGATTAAGATCATCAGAGCATCCATAACGAAGTTTGCACAAATGGAGCTAAAAATATAGAAATCTAAGAACGGAGTGCAATCAACGTGGCGTACATTATTTTTCTTCTAAAATACTGAGAGGTTTATGATGTTTCGAACTACGTTCAAAGCATCATAAAGGGTGTAATTGTAAGGGATAAAATTCGTAATGTAATCTTGTGTTGTGGCAAAAGGCATGTTTTCGGTGTTAAACGTTGGATACGAGCTTATATGTGTTTTTGAGTACGTATTCGTTGCGTGTATAACAACAAACTCGTTGTACTCCTCACAACGGGAACGTTGTTCTATAGACAACGAACCCGTAGTCATCAAGGCAACGGTATCGTCCTCGTTGTGAACAACGAGCCCTCGCTTTATGTCGACAACGAGACCGACTTTTAGGAGTCGATCCTCAGGAGGTGATCATTTGTCTCTGACGTTAGGTGGAAAACACTGTCTTGGCATTTATTGCTAGTCACCTCAGATGGGTTTTCGACCCATAAACCGATTTAGAAATTGTAGGCTCTTGTGCGTACTACGTTCGTCATCAAATATGTCAGACATATTTGATAATGAGTGGCAAGCTTATGACATGGTCATCTAAGTCATCGATGGTCATCTATGGGCATCCCAAGCTTAAACTTATAAATACCCCCGAACTCCCAATGCATCGAGATCAATCAGGGAATATCTGAACATAGTGCCTAAAAGTTCACCTGTGTTATAAACTCTCAGTATTTCAGTGCCTTTATGATTTTATAAGTTACCTCCTTCTTCATTTAACTGACTTTAGCATCGAAGTTGTTTCAAGGTGTGAACCCGCCTCCTCTCCTTTTGTTGTTTTCAGGGAAAAGTTATTTTAATTGCTCTACCAGCCCAGAAGCTATTGACATGTCGAACCCGGGAAATTATCCCTCACACCTACTGTGAAAATTAGAGTACCATATACTTGACAAGGTTTTAAAAAGGCAAAAAATTCACCAGACATAATAAATAAGCGTTAATTTAGACTAACAACAAAATGAGAAAAAAAAATAAAAAAAGTATCGATAAATAAAGGCACACCTTATAATTTAATGTTTAAGTCTTAGTTATGTTTCTTGAATCGTATATTGATTAATGTATGAGGCATACTCCTAAAAAAATTGTTGTTTAAGTCTCAGTTATGTAGCCAGAACCCCACCCCACCCCACCCATTTTTTTGGGTAACAAAGGGGGTGTTCCAAACCCTTCGAAGCAAGAACTAGTTCCTTCGGGTGTCCGCACCAACCCGCTTAGAATTTCCCCTACAGACACCAGGGTAAGTCAGGGAGTGGGAGTTGAACACACAACCACAGGGAGCAAACCCTGGATGCTTTTTTTTTGTGAGGAAAACCCAAGATGCTAGAACTTTATTGGTACATGCCTCTAACATAAAACGAGTCTAGGCTTAGTCTTATTAGATTTAAGCCTTAATGCGCTATCCTTTAGCCTCGCCTCGAGTCGAACCTTGAGGCATAACCCTCTCAAACCTTGTAAAACATTGATATATGTACGCAATGACCAGTGCAATCTAGATATATCAAGGTCTATACTTCGATAACTCCATTTAAAAGGCCATATTAATCCAAAACAAGATTGAAATCAAAATCATCTAACAAAAGGAATGCAATTTTCACACAAGGAGATCAGATGAATTTATAAAGATCAATAATATATATATATAGCCCACAATGGGAAGAGAATAAAGCCAAAATACAAAAAGCAATGCACCATCTCAATGACCATATGCTGATGAAGTATGAAATATTTTTTCATCGTATATTTGTTAAATATGAATTGTCCACTTCAAGTTCGAATTCAATTACATAGAGCATTCTGTCATGAAGAGTGATTTAGTACCTTCATAACTGCAATTCCGAAGCAGAGCACTGACTACATGGCGCGTTGAATCATCCTTTTCCACCAGTAGAACCTTAAGAGACCTAAGGGGGAGAAACCTCTCCCAACGAACCACAGGTCCTTGAGGCTGTTGCTGCGGTCTCTGTATAACAGCCTGGGCCTGGACCACCCCTTTTCGTCCATCATTCACATCCTCAGTAATCTCATTAATCCTCGACTCATCTTCCTCCGAGAGGCCTTGCCCCTCACCCAAAACTCCGTCCCTAACTTCCCTGTGCTCATCTTGCATATGGTGGTTTAGTTCCGCCAACCCTTTGTTCCCAGCACCATCATTGTTCATTGGAACTCTCCCCATCAACCAGATTCAAAAAGACCGATGATGAGGAAGGCCCTGGATTGAACCGGTGAGAAACCCTCCTTTAATCCGCAAGAGATCCTGCACATGCCGTTGTCTTCAAGAAACCAAACTCTGGAAACACAAACCCCTGAACCTAATCCCAGACTCCAAAAACGTGCAAATCGCCAGAGAAGCAGTCACAAACAAAGCAGATCCAGGATGTAAGGTATACTCTCAAATCAAACAACAATCTTAATCTGCTAACCAATACTCAGTCCCTATATCCCACTCTCACTCTGTGTGACCATAGCATAACATCGGACAAACTACTTTGCTCCAAACCCTAATATCAATTCAAATAGATAAAAGTCGTATGAGAATAAATCATCCAACAATACAAAAAATATTGATCTAAAACATTGTATCAAATATCCAAATAACCATTAACATAGAGATAATTTCAGAAAATTCAAAAGCAAACAAAATTGTTGTTCCAACAGGTAGAAGAAATCCAAAAAAATGAATCAAATTCCTTACTGATCGAGCTGAAAATCTGAAAATCAAGATAAATTTCTAAAAAATTCAAAAGGAGGAGATTGGGTTGAGCAAAAACACCTTCAAAGCTTCGTTAATTGGTAAAGGAGCAGTCATTGTCAAACTCATTCGAGCATAAAATACGAAAACGGTTAGAGCAGAGCCCTGAACTGCGAAAAATCAAGAGCTCGAGAGCATGATTTTTAGATAGAAAGAGGGGTTCAAGCGATTTAGGGTTTGCAGAGGAGCTTGACTGGTTGGGAGGAGTCTGTGAAAGAAGATATTTGATGATTGATATTCACGACATCGAGAAGATATCTATCTCTCTATTATTATAAAAGACAGTTAGTGTCCTTCTCTGTATGCCACCTAAGCACCTTCTGTGTAGCCACGTAAGCATATTCTTTGCTTGGGAAGCCACCTAAACAAAATAATTGGACCACTCATTTATTTATGGTTCTAAGTCACCTCCCCCCGCCCCCCGCCCCACGCCCCACGCCCCAACCACATTTACGTTTCTAATTAACATCTATGTTTCCAATCAACATGTACGTTTCCCCATTCAGTTCCAAAGAAGCTTTGGAATATTTTGTTTTTTTTGAGTGTTTTAAGTTCATAGAGAGGAGCTGATGTAACGCTCCTCCCATAATTTCTTTTAAATGCATATCCTCCTCTCTTTGTCTCCCTGCCATTTTATAGAGAGGAGCAGATGCAACGCCCCTCCCATAAATTCTTTTGAACGTACATCATCCTCTCTTTATCTCCCTGCCGTTTCAATCTTATGATAGAGTCAGATATCCATGTATTTATAGTTTTTGAGGGGTGGTGATTTGATGAATTGAATTTTGGTTTCAGCAGTCTTTCTTCTAATTGAAATTTTAGAAATTGTTGATATTGGCCATCTTTAATTAGTATTTGATCTTCTATCCTTTCAGCCTTCCTCCACCTTATCTCACCACTTCTTTCTATCACTAAGTGTCTTTCTTTGTAGTTTGTATGTATGGGGAGAGAGAGAGAGAGAGAGAGAGAGAGAGAGGTGTTTGCATACGGATCATTTGTTTTCTTGATGTAAGAATGTTGTGGGAGTTCACATAGATGGTTTTTGATGATTTGAAGGTAGTCCACTCTTCAAAAGAGAACTATTGGGCTAATATGTAAGGCAATCTTGATATTGTTGTTCCATTTGAAAGGAATTCCCCTACTAATAGTGGATCAAGTTGGGCCAACATGTAGGGCAATTTTGATATTTGTTGTTCCATTTGAAGGGAATTCCCCTACTAATAGTGGATCAAGTGCTCAATAGGAGTAATGGTGGGAGCGGAAAGAGGTGGATGGGAGAGGAGATGGTTGGTGGGTTCCACTATGATGTTTCACATCATTGTTTTTCTCGGATGTCTTAGACAGTGACACCCTTCCATTTTTTTTTAGGTATGATTGTCAACAAAAACTTATGTTGATGATCCATCCCTCCTGTGTTGGGCCAATTTCCTTTACTTTTCTACCAGCTAAGTGGAAATCAGAGGAACCACATGTAATATATGTTATTTTTATTGCAAATATATGTAATTATGTTTTTGGTCGAGCAAGTATCCCCTCAATAGGAGCGTGGTGTTTCCACACCTAGAACAAATACTATCCCCGACTAACCATAGTGCCAAAATAAAAAAGTGTGTATTGGAAAAGAGTTTTCTGTGGACACAATGCTATTTTTTTTTGGCTATTTGCTATGTGGAGGGGTTGACATGCCCATTCCAATCCGTCCATCTGGCATGATTTGCAGATAAATCACAAAAGAGTTACAAGAGTTAGTGGGATGGGACACGTAATCGGAAGAAGAGAGAGAGAGTTGAGATGTGTGGATTAAAATTGTTATTGCAGTTTTTTTCTTTCAATTTGTAGCCTTTTCAATTCATAACTTAAAAGCATTGGGGTGTCTTCCCATTGAGATTGGATCAAATTCAATCGCGATGATTGAGCTTTCCCCGAGTTCAATTGCACCCATAGGTCAACACTTTATCTTTTTTTTATCCCGATTAATTGTAGTTACGATTCACTAACCTTTAATGTTCAACAATTTAACCGTGGTTATTAGAAAAATATCTTAAAAAATTAACCCTAAGGTAAAAATTCTTAACCTTAGAGTTAATACTTTTTAATAGTTTTTTTTTCTAAAAACCCAATGTTAGATAGTGAATATTTTTTTTTTTGGTTAACTCAACTACACCACAAGACGATAGCTAAAGGCAAGACAAAGGAAACACACACACCACACACACAACCACACTTGCAACCCAAACATAAGCATCACCCAAGCACTCCTCAAAACCGTTAGTGAATCTTAACCATAGTTAATAAAGGTTAAAAGGGACATGTGTTGATAAGGTCATAATTATACCCGATCTCCTTTCCATTATAATATATTATCTATTGTTTGTTTTAATTTCTGTGCATCGCACGGGGTCTTTACTAGTTATTTAGATTAATCAGAGGTGGATGACGTGGAAAATATGATGGTTCGGAGCGTCCGCGTAGTGCCATGTGGAATAATAGGTCGTCTGACATGGACAAAATCGGAAATGATCCTCCAGATCGGTCCGAAAACACGTGGCTAGTTGCACTGTCGGTTAAAGGTATTATCGCGGGGCTCAAAAACAAAGAAGGTAAACGTCGTTTTCTCAAATGTCAGCTGCTGTTAGAAACTAACGGCGATTTTTTATGGTGAGCAATTCCTGCAATGACAAAAGTATCCTTTATCTTTTTTTCACTCGTTTTTTTTTTTTTTTTTTATCTCCTTCCATGTATGGTTTTTTTTTTTGTATATATAAGACCGGGGGGTGGCACGTGCGATGCACGTGAGAACGAGGGGAAGGAGTTAACCACAGTTAGTACGAGTTAAAAGGGATAGGCGTTAACCCGTGGGTGCGATTGAACTCACTAGTGGCACGTGCGTGAGCGCAATGGGAAAGAGTTCACCACAGTTAATAAGAGTTAAAAGGGAAACATGTTAACCCGCGGGTGCGATTGAACTCTCCCTGAGTTCAATCGCGATTGGCTGTGATTCTAAATAGATTGATGAGCAAGGGGTAGTTTGGGAATTAATGTAAAACATTAAATCAAAGGCAAGGGGTAGTTTGGGAATTAAAGTAAACTTTAAATCAATATTTTGTTTTTCTATAAGGGTAGTTTGGGAATTTCAAAAAATTCATCTATGCAAGGCTCTCGTATTATAATAGTAAAGATAAAGAAGACTAGTGGGTGGCACATGCAATCCACGTGAGAGCGAGGGGAAAGAGTTAACCACCGTTAATAGGAGTTAAAAGGGACCTGTGTTAACCCGCGGGTGCGATTAAACTCGCTAGTGGCACGTGCAATGCACGTGAGAGCGAGGAGAAGGAGTTAACCACAGTTAATAAGAGTTAAAAGAGACACGTGTTAACCCGAGGGTGCGATTGAATTCTCTGCAAGTTCAATCGTGATTGGCTGTGATTCTAAATAGATAGAGGAGCGAGGGGTACTTTTTTTGCCCTTATTGCTCAAACAAGAATAAATAAGAACTAGATAATTCAAATTTTGAGCTTTATAATAATTATTATTAATTTTTTTATTAAGTTATGAAAGGGAAAAACTCCGGAAAGGACACACGTCAGCTACAGCTCCTCCCACGCTCTGGTTTACCGGTAGAAGGTTGGAGTGGAGGGTGTGACACCCTAACCTGTACTCCGATGATAAAGTCAGTAGATGTAGAAGATGATGAACAGTAAACACTGAAAGAGGCACTGAAAGTTACGCAAGGCTCTGGGAAGCACTGAACACGTATACTCTCGAATACGGATGGTCAACAACTAACCCTCAGCACTAAAAATCACGGCGTATTTATAGGGTAAGGTTGGTATGGCCATCGATGACCATGGATGGCCATAGGTGTCCACACCACGTGTTTTGCACTCATTGCCAAATATATCAGACATATCTGCCGCCGGTTGCATCACACGTGAGAGCCTCCCATGAGTCCAATCGGACGGGATCGGACAGTACGCAGAAGTGACCAGCATTAAATGCGAAGACAGTGCTTTCGGCACAAAACGGCGCTTTCGGCACACAACAGTGTTTTCGGTACGCCTGTCAGAATTATGGATCGCCTCATGATCACTTTCTCCTACGAGTCGGTCTCGTTGTTGACTCGAGCTCGGTTACGATGTAGATGTTTTAAAACACAGCCAGGACATCGTTGTCGGTGAGACAACGGACTCGTTGTTCATGTAACGACAAAAACGTTGTCAAGAGTACAACGGTTACGTTGTGCTTCAGACAACGAGCACGTTGTCAAGCCACAACGGAAACGTTGTTCTACAAGAAAACAAAGACGTCGTAATGCGCACAACGGGAACGTTGTGCATCAGACAACGTGTGATCCTTCTATTTTAAGCACGTGACCCCAACTCGTGTCCACGTGTCACTTTCGTGAACAAAACAACAAAAACGAGCTCGTTCTCCAACGCTAAGTTGATTTTACGAATTTTATCCGTTACAAGTTATATAATGAAAACTTTTTTTCTCCCGTAGATGAGGGGTCAGTGGTTAGTAGGGCTACTTACCTTCAGACAGATATTTCAACTGAAGTGCACATCCTTGGACTGGAACCCATAACGAGAGTGTGGTCAGCGATGCACACAACCAATGGGACAAGCCTTAGCTCCCCTCATGAAAACTAATTGAAGATTCCATAACATGTGTATATGGCATTTAAAGTTTGTGTAATTTAAATATGAGAAATAAAAATAATATATTATATTCTTGGGTGTAAGGGGAAATGACTAAAAACTATTAAATCCCGACTAGACTAGATCATTCCATCCAGTTCCTCTATCCAAGTAGTCAGTACAGATCTGTTTCAGCATAGTTAATGACATCCCTTCTCCCATTTAGGCTGGTACGCCGAGCGATGTAGACCATCTCAAATCAAGCCACAACTATCTCGAAAAGATACACTCACAGTATTTAAATATCACATCAGCGTATCGACTGAGAAAAATCTATCAAATCCAACTTTGCAGACATGTGACGTAACAGGAGTCACTGAATTCTGACATCAGGAGATACGGAAGCACCTGAGATAACAATCATCGATGTAGGACGTCAAGTACTACAAAAGGGAGATATAGTAGCAGGAAGGGAAGCACAGAAGGTAAGCACCATTTTGATTACAAAAAACTCTAATGGTGGGATAACAACTAACTTGAGCATCAGAGTATTCTCCATAGGTCTCAACCCCTCAGATGATCAAGGATGCTAAAAGACAGAGAAGAAGATGTGCGTGGAACCCCCTCGGCTCAGTGGAACCCCCTCGGCTCAGGAACACATGTATCTCCTACCTAAGGTATGATCTAAACCCACCACATTGGGTATTTTGATAATTACTCTTAAAGATGTATTACAAATAAAAGTATAATTCTATACATCTATCAAATAGCTGAGCCCCAATCCCATTAATTTTCTTCATATTTGTACTTTGGCCTCCCAAGAAAAAATCCATGACTTCGCCATGCTCAATCACTACCAAGGGAGTCCAATTGACACAGATACAGTGAACAAATTTTTTTTTGACACAGATACTATTACCCAAAAAAACATGGCACATTTATTATATGTATCCAAATTTGATTGCTCCAAATAAACATCCATCAGACCGAATTCACATAATATTTTTACTATCTAGCTATAATTGAATACAAACTTGGATATTAATATATTAACTTCAACAAAATATTTGATTAACTATATAATATACTAATATATATAATATAATAATTTTGTAAAATTAAAATACCCCATATGTACATTTATATATTTTTAATATATATTAAATTATTGTTTTTAATATATGAGAATAATTTTTTCATTTTTAAATAAAGTATATGTTTTTTTTTCTTTGATTTTTTAATTAATCAAATAATACAAATATTATCTGTATTCAAATATTTTAATCGGAGTCAAATAGAGGTACTCTATTTCTTTATGAGTCCTCTATTTCTTTATGAGTCAGATATATAATCAAATTATGTAATCGAATATGAATTTCTATGGTATACTTTATGAGGCCTTACTTTTATACCAGGACTATAACATAGAGTCAACTCAAAGTGATCTATACTCCACTAATAATTACACGGTTCCTAACTTATTTCAGAATTCCATTTTCTTTAAACAAATGTTGGGGTTAAGGACAAATAAATAAATAAATAAAATTGGCAGGTCATGAGCCATGGCATGGTAGTGGAATTTATAGGATAAAGTTAGTCAGGCTAGGAACAATGCGAGTTGTTTTTTTTTTTCAATTATGCTCCGTTTGTTTTGAGGTAAAATAGGGGAAAACAAATGAATTCCACAGAAAATATCATTTTCCAAGTGTATTTTCTTTAGGACATCGGGCATTTTCCGCGAAATTCATTTGTTTTCCTCTATTTTACTTTGAAACAAACGGAGCATTAGTTGTACCTGAGTGTTATCCAAGGAAGAAGACATTCTCTTTGTCCACTTATTGGAGGTTAAGACGGCTACCTCAAAATAAATATCACATTTTATAATAAAATGAGCAATAATTCGCTCCATGACGAACTATTGCTCACAAAGCCTCTTCAATTACCATTAACTTTGGTTAAATTTTTGTTAACTCTTCTGATTACTTTTTCAAATAAGAGTTGATGGGTGAACCTTAAGGTGAGTAAATCTTAACTACAACTAAAGAGAATTAAAAGGAAGACACGGAGCAAGAAAAGAAACCGAGACCAAGAAAATAATCACCTCGTCGGTAGGTGACGCAAAGTGGGGCGTTTCGGCTCCAATTTTATTGCCTCGTGGTTAAGATTCATACACCCTTAGGGTTCACCCATCTATCATTGGTTTTTAGAAAAATAAATTTTTAAAAAAGTTAACTAAAGGGTTAAAAACCACTAACCGGAGTTAGTGGAAGTTCAAGGGTCGGTTATGTGAGAGCGAGTTCGCTTCTCGCTAGTGGAGCAAACTATTGCTCTATCTTTTATGTTATTTAATCCTTTTGTGCTTTACAGGGTTGACTTTTTTTTTTTTTGACTCGTAGAAACATGGAAAATATCTAAAGATATAGTTAAGGTACCTTGCGAGTAGACCTAAAGGGCAGTGTGCCATCGTCACAAGAGACGCAGAGCAATACATACTCAGACACCATACATGCTCTAAGGGGTGTATCCAAATTCCAAACCAAGCTATTTCGAAGTTTGGCTCGACTAGGCTCAATTGAGTCGAGCTTGAGCTCGAAAATTGGGCTTATCAAGCCGAGTCCATTTGATTTTTGAATTTGAAAATGTGTTCAAGCCGAGCTCAAGCCAAGACTTGTTTGATTTAGCTCGGCTCGATTTGGCTCAGCTTGAATGTTAAATAAAAATTTAAAAGAAATTAATATTATATATAAATGATATAATTATTATATATATATAAAAGTAAAAAAATATATTATTATTAAAAATAATTTTTTAATAAATCAAGTCGAGCTCAATCCAAGCCGAGCTCGGCTCGAACTTTAATCAATTCAAATTCTAGCCAAGCCAACCGTATTTGAGTTGAGCTCAACCCGAGCTTTTCAAGCAATAGATCGAACCGAGCTAAGCACGAGCCTAGATTTTACATTTCAAACCGAGCACGACTCGAATACACCCCTACATGCTCTCCCGTATGGGCTGGCTGTTTACCAAGTTGAGGTTTAACCCCAACTGGAAAATGCTAGCCCCAACAGCATTAACAATTAACTATCCTAAGAGTTTGTTTGATTGAAAGGAGGGGTGGGAAATAATTTTTTTTTCAAAAAGTTTTTCTTTCAAATATAAAATAAAATTAAAATTTATTTGTAATAAAAAAAACTATTTCCCTTATTTTTAGAGCTATTTTTCCTCCAATGTATTCCAAAAGAAAAATAATCATAATATTTTAAGGTACAATGTCCATAGTGTTTGACTAATCATTTATAAGCATTTAATGGTTGACATAATTAGAGCTAACACTCTGTAAAGACCTATTTGCAACGAAATACATACAAATGAGTACCTTGGATGGGCTTAGACGAGTATGATATGTTAGAATTAATACTTTAATTTTCCTTGATGTTGTGTTTGGTTCTCGGGAAAATAGGTTGTGGAAAAGAATAATGAAAGAAAATGAAGTTTTTGGTGTTCGGTTACAAAAGAAATTTTTGTAGAAAAGAAAAGGGAAAAAATTAGCCCATAATTTTATTTCAAATGAAGATTCTATTTCCTTCTAAAAAGTTTAGATTTGGGAAGGAAACAAAGAGAAAATCTTTAACTTCATGTCTTGTCTTAAAAAAAATATTTATTTATATATTATTTAAAAATTTTAATTTATTTTATTACCAAACTTTCTTAGCAACCAAACAAGGTAAAAAGAAAATCTTTTTTTTTCCTTTTTTTTTGGTCTTTTTTTTTCCATACATTTTTTACTTTCTCGGAAACCAAACATATGCGTTCATTTGGTGAGGAAAAATTAAAGAAAAGTGAGTTTTCTTACACTTTCTTGCATTTGGTGTACAGGAAACACACTTTCATTTTCTTGCACTTTCTCAAAAATAACAAATTTTCTCTTAAAAACTTCTGTCATCTTTTGATGGTTGTTTTGAAATAAAAATTTAAATCTTTTCTTTTCTGTCACTCACTTTCTCGCCAAACAAATATGCCCTTAGGCCTTAAGTTCATATATGATGATCACTTGACGATAAAATCAAGCTAAGAGTGAAGCCTACCCTCGCTTCTTGTGTGAGTGGTAGGGGTGTGGCCTTCTCACGAGTACGAGTTGCAAGAGCTCAATTGCCCAAGGTAACTTCTTACCGTTCTAATCTACCAACGTAGTTAAATGATAACCGCAAACAAAAAAAAAAAAGGAAAAAAAGAAAGAAAGAAGAAAATGCCTCTTATGTCCAAAGGATTCAAAAACAACCAATTAATTTATTTTTTACAGAAGTCATATAGTTTAACCAGCTTTCTGGCAGTTTTATACTCTTGGTGACTTGCCAGGTGGCTTATCTAACCCAACTAATTACTAACTAGCTAGTCATGGCCTATACTAAAAGAAAATAAAATATTTCTTATGTGTTGAGAGCAATAATAACAACCACCAAGCCTGCCCTAAGTGGTGTTGGTGGAGAGGTTAAAATACAAGGTTCAAATGGTGGTATTATACCAGGACTGAGAGAACAATGATGACCCAACCCACTCGTATTGCTGCTTATCCTTAGGCCTGCCTAGTTGATGAGTGGAGTAAGCTTTTACATCGGTGGTTTCGAGACATTCATTCATATGAAGGGACTAGTCCTTCCTTATCAGGGGCTGAAAGCTGGGACATCACATCGATTCTCTCTCTATATATATATATATACATATATATATGTAGTAATGGTTGGCACGTGTGATGCAAGTGAGAGAGGAAGATGAGGGATTTTGAAAAAATTTAAAGAATATTTTGGGTATGCAAACTTGAAAAACATTTTGGATTAAAAAAATTTGTGAGAAACAAGTTTATTGAAATATGATGTTGGGACATTTTAAAAACCAAAAAACTTTAAAGACATTTTGGGTATAGCAAAGAAATAGGGCGGGTGAGGCCTTGGCGCGGAGTTCTTCATTCGAAGCATTTTGCCATGATAGCGAAGAGTCTGGTTACGCCACTAAGACTCTCCCTTTTAACACTACTTAACTGTGATTAAGATTCACCCACCCCTAAGATTAACCCTAGAAATTAGTGAATTTTAACTAAGATTTAAAAAAATTAATATTTTTTTCTTCTAAAAACCAATAATAGATGGGTGAACTCTAGGGGTAGATGAATTTTAACCACAGTTAAAGGGTGTCAAAAGAGGCACATGGCAACCTCAAGGGCGTAACGGGACTCCAACTATGGTTAAGATTGACCGACCCCTAGGGTTCACCCACTTATTCTTGATTTTTAGAAAAAATACTAATTTCTTTTAAAACTTCGTTAAACTTCACTGACTCCTAGGTTTAAAAAATATTCATATATATATATATATATATATATTGTAGAAATCAAGGATAAGTGGGTGAACCCTAGAAGTGGATAAATCTTAATCACATTTAAGTAGTTTTAAAAGGGACACATGGCTATCTTAGTGGCGTAACCGGACTCCTCGCTCTCTTGGCAAAATGCTCTGAAAGAAGAACACCTCGCCAAGGCCCCACCCGCCCCATTTCTTTGCTATACTCAAAATGTCTCTAAAGTGGGTTAATAAACAGCATATCTCTCAATTTTTTTTTTATCGAAAATATCCCTCAAATTTCTATACCCAAATTATTCATTTTTTCCCTAAAATACCCTCACTAGGGTCCCTCTTCCCAGTCTCTCTCCCCTTCCTCTCTCTCATGTGTTTCACACGTGCCGCCCACTAGTATATATATATATGGAATGGATGTTTAATTTTTTGTGGGGTGTCCCAATATTAAGATGACACTTGATGACAAATAGCCGATTCTCTGTTCTTACATGGACAGAAAACAGAAGATTCACCAGAGAGTACACAACACAACATGCCTTTAGTTGATCCATTTTCAGGGATAATGACCCAAGTATCTAAACCCAGAAAAGATGAGGTGGAACCCTTGCAAGATACTAAAGAAATAAAAACACTTGAAATGTGGTGCATCCAGACTTGCACAAATATTTAAACATGCGGGCGCAATGGAAGCATAAATGCATTCCTCACAATTGCTATGAAAAGGTATCACTCTTACTAAAATCTACAGCTTCCCTGCAACCGAAATCTTTAAAAAAGAATGGAAGGACGCGAGAAGAATCACCTGTGTCATTAGAACTACCTGCCTTTCAAACATTTTGTTGCTGTGAGTGTAATGGGATTGAAGCTTGCATTACATATCTAATTTCTTGATAGCAATGAGTTAGGCACTTCAAGATGCACAATCAAAACTTTAAGGCAAAAAAATAATAATCATGGACCAGTCTCCACAATTGAAACTTTCAAGTTATCCACATAAAATGACTTTTAAGTTAAATCATCCTTCAACCAAATAATGTTATCAATAATAACAATTGACCGTCCTATTCTCCAATCAATACACCAACCGCCCTTCTAGGCATCTCTAAAAGCCCAACCAGACAGCCACCCTCATTGCATGGGTAGGCAGATTTCAAGCCTTTATTTCAGGGGAAAAAATTGTTCTTCTTTTGCCTTTTCAAAATTACTAAAAGTGTACATCTCATACATGCAAAGAATAACCAACTCACCTTGCGAAAATATTACTACAACTTATGTACTCATGCTGCCGCAGACTGCTTGTCCTCATGATCATCGAGATTCAGAGCCTGCAGCAGTTTTGGCCAGGATTCTGGGATCCCTCCCGGTAGATCAAATTCTAACAACTTTCCTCGGCTGCGGTAGAACTCTTCCACGGCCCGACTCTGCAGACAAGAGATTCCAGAAGTGTGAATCACTAATTGAACCCCAAAAGGTGACTGTTGATAATAACAACAAAAATAATAGCAGTGATAGTAATAATAATAAAAAAATACTAAAAATAATAGTTACGATAATACTAATACTTCAATATCATGTTTCCCTCATTTTCAAGTTGCAAGCAGGCAGCAGCAAATTAGCATGTCAAAGCTTCTCCATAAATAAATAAATAAGGACCCCAGCACTCAATAAGGAGACATGAAATTCAGATACCGAGTTTAGTAAAATCTAGAATTTGTTGCAAAGAGAACACAGTATGGTGCTAATATTGATGGCATACACAAGCAGAAATAGGAAAAAATTAAGCACAGAGAACTTTTCTGATTCCATGATTTCCTATTTTTCAGTTCCTTGATAAACCAATTGTAGACACATCTCCAACTTTTCTGTTTCTATGATTTCCTATTTTTCAGTTCCTTGATAAACAAGTATGACTGTCCACAGAGTAGAATTGTCCAACCAAATCACATTTTCAAATGGAATCCATCCAAAAGGTGGTCCATCAATTGGAAGGCTGTGATAGATACATATCCACCATGTGGTGGGTAGAGATGTGAGCCCCACCCCCCTTGTGTGTCTCACCATGCTATGTTTCTCTTACATCATTGTGCGTAATTGTGCTCATTTCCATGAACTCCCCAAGCTCACTTTTGAAATACCATAACATAGCATTCCTCATATGTTTTCTAGTACCTATAATAATGATAATAATAGTAACAACAACAACAATAATAATAAGATGGAGAAAACATTAGGAAGAGATGCATCAATACCAAGTCATTGTATATACGGAGTCGTTCCTTTACGACTGCTTCTGTATCATCAGATCGAGTGATGAGCTTGGATGCACAATGTGGAGGGGGCAGGAGTGGATCCATGCATATTCCCGGGCTCCCATTCTCACCCTTGATATTAATGGAGGCAACATTGAAATTCCCTCCACACTGGCTACAAATTCTTCTTCCGAGGCATTTCTCAAGCAATACATCTTCTCGTAGCTTTAGGTTAACCGCCAAATCAATGTTGGTTACTCCCTCCAATATTTCCTTAAAACACCAAAAAACGAAAAGCAAACTAAGAGGATAGAACACAGAAAAACTGTGTCTATAAAGTGACAATAAAACTAGAAATAATAATTTCATGATGTCATAAGCCCCTGACCGCAGAATGTCCATGGACTCTTCCACGCTCATGGTACACATGTTCAACAACCAGGCAATCTGAATTAATTTACTTCTTGAATTAGGCATATGCCAGATAGACGTCCATATCTGTCCAATTAATTCAATACTTTTCTGAAACCTTTCATGGATAATAAGTCCAACATATTTATTCTTGTGGGAACAAAAGGAATATTGTAGATAAGCAAGCTGGTGGAAAGAGTGCCACACAGCAGAATTGCACTTGAGTTTACTTCAGATTAGGTCTAAGATCTATTTATCACCTCCTAAGCTGGAATCTATTCAAACATAGCAATAGGAATTAACCTAGAACAGATATATCCAACTAAAAACTTGGAAATTATCTAGAAGGGGGATAAGAAATATACCTCGAGAAAAAAGGGAGTCGTAATCAGTATACTAATGACTATATGTTTAGAATTATAAGTTCTCCACAGTAAAAATCATAAGAGAAATTATGTGATACTCGATGACCATCAAATTGCAATAGTCCCAGGGCTCCTAGCATACATGTAGACAACAATTTCAATGACCTAGAATGTAAAATTTGATGGTTCACCTCAGTGATTTATGCAAGTCGCAAAGCGAGGTATATTCAGAGGTTTTATTTTATTTTTTGACACGTATATTCAGATATTTTATGAAGTCAAGGATCTCCATGGGGAACTTGAAATTAGCACAAGAAAATTTTGGTTTCAGCCGCCAATGGGTCAAACCAAATCTTGACAGTACAAAAATTGTGCAGCTAAGTAAACCATAATCATAGCTTCATGGAGGTAACCATGTGATGGCATTTATTTGGTTAGTCTTTGTAGCCTATTTCTTAAGAACGATGTTGATAATATGTATATCTCTGACGAAGGGTCACACTACCTATCATGATTGATCTCGATACGGGAAAGCAAATTTCAATGACCCAAAATGTAAAATTTGATGGTCCACCTCTATGCAGTCGCAAGGCTAGGTATATTTAGAGGTTTTATTTTATTTTTTGATAGATATTCAAAGATTTTATGAAGTCAAAGATCTCCATAAGTAACTTGAAATCAAGGTATTAAACTTTGGTTGCTAAGGAAGTTGACACGTTTCAAGAAAGTTTAAAGTTGACACGTTTCAAGAAAGTTTAAGAAAGTCCAAAGAAGTTATATAAAAATTAAAGAAACTTTAAGAAAACATTTGAAATCTAATATGAAACTTTAGAAATTCAATACTTAAGCATAAATAAACATCTAGAATTCATTATAATACTAATGCAAGTATAATGTGAGAACCATGTTAAGTGACATACGTTGTCTGTTTGTTTGAGTTGTAACTTCTTCTTGATATTTCTCTATATTGTCATATTTTTTTAACTATGTTTTATTCTCTTTGTCAAGTGAAGGGTATGTAATACTATTTTATTCTCTTTATTTTTCAATGATTATCCATGTTAATTGTTTCAGAAACCTGAAAAACTTATGAATGCACATTAAAGTTGATAAATAATTGAAATTCAATATAGTTTCTAAACTTATTTAATCTGCAAGTGATGAGCTCAATGATTTTACAGGACTGAATCAATATGTGAAGAGGAGGAGATGGGTAGTTACATAATTTTTTTTTTATGAAATACTATTAGAAAATTATTTAATTTTTTAATATTACTAAAAAAATTCTTATGGACATAAATCATATATTAATAATAAAATTACAATATATAATAAGGTTAATGCTAATTACACTCTAATAATAAAATTATAATTTATAATAAGGGTTAATACTAGCAACACTTTCTTTTAAAGCTAATAATATTCATAATAATATTAATGTTAGGAACATATGTCTTTTCTTATGAAAAAAGTAAGGTTAAAAGCGAGTGGAACTAGCATTACCATTTTAAGTTAAAACTTAAAAGTCCTTCAATTTACAGACTTTTTTGTACACTTCGGTTCACTTCCACCGAAGTTCTGTATTTTCTCAACATTTTTTTTTCATGTTTCAGTCAAAGTTCACCATGAAGTCCAGTATTTTTAAAATACAAGTGCATTTCGCTTCGGACACCATGGAAGTCGACTCAATTTGGCGAAAGTTGGCTAAATTGTGTCAATTTTTGACACCATGCTTGAAATGAGCGCAAAAAGAATTTGTTTCAGCCGCAAATAGGTCAAACCAAATCTTGACGATGCAAAAATTGTGCAGCTAAGTAATCATAGCTTCATGGAGGTAAGCATGTGATGGCATTTATCTGGTTAGTCTTTGAAGCCCATTTTTTAAGAATGATGTTGATAATATGCATTTCTCTGTCTAAGGGTCACATTACCTATCATGATTGATTTGGATATGGGATAGCAATTGGGATTAAAGACTTCAATAAACATTAGAGATGAAAGTGAAAATTATCCTATGCTTGCCACAAAAAAAAAAAAAATTATTCCCATTAAAACTGAAGTTGTTAGAACAATAGATATTCTTGATATCAAATGCATACACTACAGGCTTCCTTTTTACTACCCCATGGGAGAGTGAATTGACACAAACCTAACAGTTGCTAAAAAATAACAGTAGCAAAGTAAAAACATGTGAAGAAACGAAATTTTAGAAGCCTTGAACTGTCAGAAATGTCTACTGAGATCTTATCTAAATCAAATGTTGGAGTTTCTTCTACAGCCGAAAGTGATTGCTCTTCTACTGTCACATGTTCATGGAAAGGGACTTGTGTAGTGGATGGATCAAAGATGGATGAGTCTCACAGGTGATTGCAAGCAAAGGTGTGACCTTGACCAAGCATGCACAAACTCAATTTACATTTGAAGAAACACTGTCCGGTGGAGTTTCAATTTTCAAGTAATGCATGCCTTCTAAGAAAATTACAATGTAATTTGGATAGCTAAGAATAGATGCCATTTTCCAAAAGTTATTTCTGAACTATGTAACACAGCTACTATAAAATAATGATTTGAATAACCCCAAAACAAGCACATATCAGACACATCTATCGAAATGTTAATCTTGAAGAAACTTTAATTACCACTTTTACCATGTTCTCTGCAGATACTGCACAATTCACATGGTCTTATTATCATTCTAATTATTTCATCACTGTGGTTTAGTGGTTATCTCTTTACAAACTAAGTCTTTTTATGTACAAACTTGTTGGTGCTTGCAGAATTGGTCTAACACACTGTGTTTGCATCTTAATTATGTAGTCCTTATCTCTGTATGGATACCCTTATGGCAAGGGAGTATCAGATCTAACAAACTGAAGGCTGATTGAATTGTCTCCAGGTGCTTGACCAGATCATCAACTTATTAAAACACTAATTTTTTTCCTGCAGTTGAATTTAGATCTGCCAAATATTGTAGAATATATCTCATATATACTTATTTATATTACCGATAACATATTGTTAAAAAACCAGATATACAAGAGAAAAGAAAATGATATATGCTTAGATCTAGGATTTCTATCTTCTGATCTTGCCTTGCATGAACAAGTTCCTTCAAGCTTCCGACAACCGTGCACTCACTTATCATAAAGCAAAAATTAGAGCAACAATAAACTGTTTGTGAGATGATTATACAGCATGCAAAAAGTAATTTTGGTTTCTGTAGATACAAGATATGGTCTATATTGTTGCAAATCTGTTTTTTTTTCATATACATTTAGGAATTGATATAAAAAGCAAAACTTAAAATTTAACATTCCTGCCCTTTATCGCAAAGGTGGCAAAGATTCTCACCGCTTGTCTTACTGTTCGTGGAAAACCATCAAGAATGAATCCTGATTCACCCTTATCTGCTCCAGCTTCAAGACGTTTAGACAATAACTTTATTATAATTTCATCCGAAACCAATTTTCCTTGGTTTACAATCTCTGCAAGCTGCATAAAACAACAAATAAAATAAAAATAAACAAAGCATAAAGGTAAGGTGATAATTTACATAAAGCATCAATTCGATGTTTTCTTGCTGTGCTTGCTCAATCTTTAATCGCCTCATGAGTCACAATACAAGGAAATGACCACTCCAACCCTCAAACAATAAATAATTTTCATGTAAATCTATAATTCTAATCTTATAGATGGATAGAAGTCAAAAGGTCTAGGTTCCCATAATAAGTTTTAAACAAGACAGCTGCAATCATCCAAACAGATTGATTCTTGACCTAAAATCTCTAGTAGGGTCCCAACTCCCAACCGCGTTGCATGTGGAACAAGTGTGATCTGTCCTACATTTCATTCGTGAGTGGTACATATCATCTAGAAGAGCCAGATAACAAATTTACAAAATATCCTTGTAAAAATGCATTTTTTTTGTTTTTGGATTGCAAACTATGTCGAGGAAAGGGGAAATTGATGCCTCCCAATTTAGAGACAAGAATGCAAGGGTAGTTCAGTACTACTATCTTTCTATTAATTCAGTGACCTTCGGATTGGGATGTAGTACATTTACTAAATCAGAGGGGGGGGGGGGATCAACTTGGACAAGTTAATGCGTGATTTAGTCAAGTTGAACTAAATAAATGTTACTGATAAAATAATAAAAAGTACAAGACCACCAGCAATAGTTCAACCATTTCAATACTTCATCAAGTATCCACACAAAACAAACTATAAGTATAATCATCTCATGCTTTAAGTGAAATTATTCCTTCAGTTTATACTATAAACATAATAATCTCTAGTAACACTAAATTACGTTACAATTATTTCAACCCTCAACTTCCTTTTCATAATAATTTGTCGCAATGATGCATACTGTCCAACCGATGATAATCTACAAAGGAAAGGATAAGAGCACCAGCAGTAGTTCAATTTCTTTGAGCATGAATCCATTAACCGACAAAAAAAAAATCACATTTTTTCTAGTACAAAAGATCATTTGTAGTGTTTATTTCTTTTTTGGGGGGGGGGGACTATAAAGAATCAAAGATCGCCTTTTTCTTTCTAAAACTACAAATTTATGCAGACATATATAATTAGTTGATTATGCAAACAGTAGTGCCAAAGATCAAACGTGAATGATGGAAATAGAAAACAATGAAACCAAAGAGAAATTGAAAACCCTAACTGACCTGCTGGGAGAGGGGACCGGAAGAGGAAAGCTCCTCTCGAACGAGATCTCCAGTAGCGATGTGAGGGACGCCGAGGAGATTAGAAAGACGGCTAGCGTAGGTTCCCTTGCCAACGCCAGGGCAGCCGAGGAAAACCCACTGGATATTTCTGTTCTTGGGATCTCGATTCAGAGGGAGAGGCTTGCGAGAGAGCGCAGAATCAGTCTCAGAAATTGCAGCTGAAGATAAGCTCCTCCTCATGCAGGTCCTTGAAGAGAACGTCGTCGAGCTACTCGCTCTTAACAGGCGGTTTAAAGCCGCCATGGAAGAACAGATTGAGTTAGAGAGAGGAGAGAGAGAGAGAAACAGAGAGATTGGAGAACTTGAGACTGCTGGCCGAAAACTGGACAGCGGGTCAGCTCTATTTTAATGGCACGATAGATACAGAAAGAAAGTGTGGAAATTTCTGTGCTTTCGTTTTTTACTTTTCTTTGAAAGAAACGTGATACAACTTTACTAGCCACGGATGCAAGAATAACGTCTGGAACGAGCCACGAGGTGCCGGTTTGGAGTTAGGTCTGGCCGGTGGTTTTGAGGGTAGACTAGGCTACGTGGAGACCAAAATTACCAATTAGGTATCTAACAAACAAATTTTGGTATTAGATTCGAAATTTGGTAATTGGAGATTCGGAAGTAGGTATTAAATAGCTGAGGATTTAGAATTTTCCTCGTGCGTGTGTCCTTGGTGTGTAAACGAGCCGAGCCAGATATTGCTCAAGCTCGGGTCGAGATATATATAAATATACGCTGGTTCAAGTCCGTCTCGAGCCCCGAATGCTAGCTTGAGCTTGGCTTGGATCGTCTATAAATAATTAAGCTCAAGTCGGCTCATGAGCTTGCACTATTATTTTAGACTCGTCTACCACCCTAATTTTAACGAAAAAAATAAAATTAAAATCCTAAAAGTGAAACATGTTCATACACCCCCGCCTCTTACGTGAGTGGTAGGGGTGTGGCCTTCCATGAAGGAGGTCTAGGGATCTAATCTCACTCGGGTATGAGTTGCAAGAGTGTCACTGCCCAAGTTAACTTCTAACCGGTTGACTCTACTAATGTAGGTAAATGATATCTCTCATTAAAAAAAAAAAATAACATGGTCATCAGATTCTCCCTCCCCAAAAAATAAAAAACTTAAGAACTGAACATAGTTATTCTTACGAGTCTATTTGAAGGAACATGATATAAATAGAGAATCTATAAATTTTGAAAAGATAAAAATTACTTTTTAAGATGTTCTTCAACAAAAAAATTATATCTAAGTTTCTTAACTTTTATGTGAAAACTAATATTATTAGGATATTATAAAGTAAAATTAATCGAGCTAAGTTGAGTTGCTCGTTGCTTGTATTCGGCTTGATTAACAAATGAGCCCAATCATTTAGCTCGGCTCGGGTGAACGAACTCAAATACCCAACTCAAGCTCGGCTCATTTTGACATGAATTGAGCCGGCTCATGAGCCAGCTTGGCTCATGGATGGTGTGGCCCATATCAGTTTTCTAAGACCTCTTATTTTATGAAATTTTTGGAAAAAAAATGGACGTGTTTGTGCTTTTTAAGCTAGCTTGGATTCTTTAGGACAAAATCATTTCTTATGTTTTCTTGCTAACCAAAGGAGCCAAAGAGAACCCCTCAGCAAGCACCGGAGTTAGGCTTAATGCTTACTTAACTATGTTAAAAGAATAAATGTTCATTGCCGAGCTCAAGCTTGATTTTTAGGCTCGATCAGGCTAAGCTGAGTTGAGTTTTCAAGTTTGAAATATGTTCAAGCCGAACTCGAGCCAAGGCCTATTTGATTCAACTCGGCTCTATTGAGGCTCGATTCGGCCCAAGCTCAGCTCGGCTCAAATATTATTTTAAAAAATAATGTTTGTATATGTCATTATTATATATATAAATAATATACAATATTAATATTTTATTTTATTTTTCTTTAAAATGTATTCAAGCTGAACTCGAGCCAAGTCAAGCCTGGCTCGAGCTTGAATCAATTTGGGCCAAGTAAGTAAACCCTTTCAAGCCGAGCCAAGCAAGGTTCAGCTGGGCTCGGATACACCCCTGTAGTGGTGCTGATACAAGAGAAATTGGGGAATGCTAGGCCGAATCTCTTGTGAAAATATTCCACATGAAAGTCACGGCCAAGGGTTTACTCTCGTGCTGCTGAGCAACAGTGGACAAAAAAAACCCACATCACCGCAACCACAAGTCATTTTTTTTTCCCACCAGCTTTTGACTTATTCCCATTCATTTATTTTTTTTGCTTTTTTCCCTTTTTTTTTTGTCCACTGAGCACCAGAGTAAAACCTTTGCCGAAAGTCACAGCTTTTGTGGGCCCATTTGGATTCTTACCACAGGAAAGGCAAAGTCCGGAGAAAATAGACTATGCCAGCTAGGGTGGAAAACTTGATATTGTTTTTGTGGAAATTTTCCATCCAAATCTTAAGATACTGTCAAAGGGAAAGGGAAAATACATTTACACCCCTTAAGGTTATACACCCCTGAGTTTTCAAATAATACAGTAGGTATCCTTATTTTCTTTATCTTTACTATTATAATGGGAGAGGCAGGCGTCGATGATTTTTTTGAAATTTCCATATTACCCTTATTTAAAAATGAAACTTTGATTTAATGTTTTGCTTTCGAACCCAAACTACCTCTGATTTAATTTCCAAACTACTCCTTGCTCATCTATCTATTTAGAATCACAGCCAATCAAGATTGAACTAGGGAGAGTTCAATCACACCGTGGGTTAACACGTGTCCCTTTTAACACCTATTAATTGTGGCTAATTTCTTCCCCTCCCTCTCACGTACATCACACGTGTCACTCGCTAGTTTAAAATAATGGTACTTACACCCCCTCCATCAGTTGACCCGGCAATTTTCAGAAAACACTATTCCAACTTCGAAATACTATTTATTTATTATTTAAAAATCTGGGTTATCCCCCATTGAGGTCACCACGTGTCCCTTTTGACATCCCTTAACTGTGGTTAAGATTCACCCACTCATCCTTGTTTATTTTTAAATATTAATTCTTTTTGGAAAAAAAAATAAAAATAATCATAGTTCTTTTAATATTAAAAACAGATTTTTAATGTCACCCCTTGAGGTCGCCACGTGTTGCCTTTGACACCCCTTAACCGTGGTTAAGATTCACCCACCAATCCTTGTTTATTTTTAAATATTAATTCTTTTTGAAAATTAAAAAAAATAGAGTTTTTTTAATATTAAAAACAGATTTTTAATATCACCCCTTGAGGTCGCCACGTGTCCCTTTTGACACCCCTTAACTGTGGTTAAGATTCACCTACACATCCTTTTTTAAAAAAAATATTAATTATTTTTTGAAAATTAAAAAAAATTTAGAGGTTTTTTAATATTAAAAAAAGTTTTTTAATATCACCCCTTGAGGTCGCCACGTGTCCCTTTTGACACCCCCTCAAGGGGTGATATTAAAAAAAAAAAAACTCTAATTTTTTTTTAATTTTCAAAAAATAATTAATATTTTAAAAAAACAAGGATGGATGGGTGAATCTTAACCATGGTTAAGGGGTGTCAAAAGGGACACGTGTGATATTAAAAAACTGTTTTTGATATGAAAAAAACTCTAATTTTTTTTTAAATTTTCAAAAATGAATTAATATTTAAAAAAAAACCAAGGATGGGTAGATGAATCTTAACCACCGTTAAGGGGTGTCAAAAGGGACACGTGGCAACCTAAAGGGGTGGTATTAAAAAACTGTTTCTAATATTAAAAAAACTCTAATTTTTTTTAAATTTTCAAAAAAGAATTAATATTAAAAGAAAATCCTAGAATGGATGAGTGAATCTTAACCACGGTTAAAGGGTGTCAAAAGGGACACGTGGTGACCTCAAGGGGTGGTATTAAAAATCTGTTTTTAATATTAAAAAAACTCTTTTTTTTAAAAAAAAATTTCAAAAAGAATTAATATTTAAAAATAAACAAGGATGGGTGGGTGAATCTTAACCACGGTTAAGGGGTGTCAAAAGGGACACATGACGACGTCAGTGGGTAATAACCAGATTTTTGAATAATAAATAAATAGGGAATAGTATTTTCTGAAAATTAAAGGGACAATGTTGGAAGTTTATACATTTAATTACATGACATCATCATGCATGGTCAACTAATGAAGGGGTGTAAGTGCCATTAATTAAAAAAGTAAGGGTACCTAATGTATTATTTGAAAACTAAGGGGGTGTATGTATTTTTGTCAAACCTCGGGGGTGTAAATGTATTTTCCCCCAAGGAAAAACACAGGAAAAGGGGAGTGATGTTCCCTTAGTATTCCAAAGAAAAAGAATACTCCTTTTATGTGGGGTAGGCAGCAAGATCAATTGGAAACTTTGACACACAAGAAAACCAGATCTATTGGAAGGTCAAGTGGAACGAAAAAAATAAAAGATCTATTGGAAGGTCAAGTTATGGGTTCCACGCAAATCAATAGAAACTTGACATGTCTAAAACCCTTAATTGGGTCACAACGGGTTAATGCTAATCTAACTAGCGTGTTAAGAAGCTGAGAAAACACGTTGCGTTTTCCACTGGTTTCTGTCATTGTGTGAGCAGTGTACAGAAACTCGCATATGGCTCCACTTAGAGGATTTGCACTCGTTCCTCACAGAACACTTTGCCCCCCTGTGCCAAGAATTTGGGCAGCTTCAGATTCTGTATAGAAGGACTTCCTAATTCTTAATAACCTAGTAAAGTGCCCGATGAAACAACTTGTAAGCTTCTCAGCCCAGGGCTAACTATCGAATCAGACAACAAACTAAAGAGCAGTATCGAACCAGATAATGAAAGAAGATATAGCTTGCAGTTGTAATGGGGACGATGAATTTCAGATGAAAACCTGGATATTCGGGGCATTAATTTGTTGGGTGATCATACCGTTGCCTGCATAGTACACATTCTTTATCAAAATGATCAGTTGTCATCAATTTGTTTTAATTTTTATTCAGCCTTTCCAGGAAGTGGCCTTGAGGAGTCCAAACCCTACGGACATTTTTAAGCTGGAAAATTGAAAGGTGAGACACAGAAAGCTCAAGCAAATTACTAATTAGCCAAATACAATCTTGTATGACCTTGTTTCTTCCATTTTGTTGATCATGAACAACATAGTTAGAAATCTACAATTACAGTAATAAGGAGGATGCTTGTGCAGCTAGATATCGTCTGCCTTGCCATCATCCTCCGCAACTCCATCCCCTGCATGCCTGCAAAAAAAAAAACAACAACAAATGAGGTTGTAGCAAAGATAACTACGATATCTTCCTTTTTCTTCTTTCTATATGTATTTCTTCCATCATACAATCAAGTGGACTTTGGTTCAAGTTAGATTCAAACCAACTGCCACCCCAAAGCTCAATTACAAGGAAATCATTTTCTTACAGGGAGCTTCTATGAGTTTGTAAACAAATAGAAACACACATGCAACTTGGAATTTATGTTTGATACGTGTTTTCACATGATTTCACAGGAGTGACAATATTTAAGTTTGATCTGGGTGTTTCAAAGTGAAAAGAAAAAGTGCACTAGGCCATGGACTTCATCTCCAAATAGAAGGATATATTTGGCCCAGCATTGGTGGAGTGTAAGTTTCCAATCTAAGTAGTAGTGCCAGATATGCAGTTTATTTCAGACTACTAGAGTGGTCATTAATAAGGAACTGGTGGCAGAGGCAGACCATAAACTGGACAAATATGCAAGACAAAACCAGTACACATGACAGAAGTAATGAGTGGAACCTATGGTTTCAATAGGACAACCTAGGTTGTATCCTCCTCTATCCAGTGCATGTACCAGTAGGGAATTGGTAGGTTGCCCTTGTGGCCAACCAGCCCCTGGAATAACCAAGGGCATCTAGGACTCTAGGTAATCCAGTGTATACCAACAGAAGCATTCTCCAAAAGGAAGAGCTTATAAGATGTACGTGGTTGCAGAGATCTGAGAGTGGTTGCCTTGATCTGGCTTCCTCCATGTCTAAACTTGTGACAATATAGGTTGTTTAGGGACAGTTTTTCAGATACTGGGTACAACAAAGTGCCACTCTGAATTTGTGCAATCCTCATCCACTGTTCCTCTTGGGGAAAACACTTTACTTGATTGTCCCCTCACGTATTATTGAAGACAACCACACCTTCCTTGTAGCCAAACAGGGTCAAACTTTTCAGATAAACTATGGTTACCGGAGGCATCCGGAAATAGGAGGGACTGCCTGAACAGCAGCCGCAAGTGAGAACCTAGAACTATAGAGCAATAGTAACTTACATAGAAGGCTCCAAATCCTGCTTATGAACATTTAAGAGATGACCTGTTTATCCTGAACATTTCAAATCGCCTAAGAAATAGGAAACATAGGCTGGAAAAACCCAAGTTCTTGGTTTCCTTGGAAGAATGGATCATTGGTAGTAATAAAAAAGTATGAAACATACCGCCAAGACGATGTTAGATTCCGTGCTTTTCTATCCAACTGGATGTTTTCCAAGGCATTTGAAGCTCGAATTACTTCCTCTGAAAGCTCGTCGTTATCATATCTCCAATTGTATTCATCCTTCCTATAACCGGGCATGGAAGAACCTACTCTGCGATCTGAAATACTGGAAAGATTCAGAGGAGAAAATCGCAAGCAAGCTGATGGACGGGAAAATTATACATGGTTTTATTACTTACCCAATGGCTGAGAAACAGGAACCAACCTAGCATATCCATAAAAACTTTTCAATTAAACGTGAAGAGAAAGAAAAACAGAAGCAAAAGTAAGGAAGCAGTCAAGCACGTCCACAAATTGGAAGTCTACTCTATACCTTCCCAGTGGAGCTAAGCCTCCAGCAACGGATGACGAAGACGGTCTTCGGATGTTCCTGGACTCTAAATTGGACACAGATTCAGTTTCGGGAATTATTAGTCTCCTTCCAGTACCCCTTGCTTGAGATAAGTTCTGTCAGAATGTGGATTCAGAACCATGATTACAAAATTAGATAAATCTATAAACAAGAATTTAACAACAAATTATCATGTGAAAAGAATAGCAAAGCAATCCAACCAGCAATACTAGGTGATAAATGTGAGATATACATGTGTCTATACTCTATACATATTAAACACCCCGGCTTTGGAAAGAATACCTACTGTAAGGAATAGAACAAAGAAAATTGATATTTAATACTGAGACCAAAAAAGACGAACCATTGGAAGTATATCAAGGCCAATGCTTCATTTTATGAAAACTTCCATGTCATATACACGTGCTAAATTTGGGTTTTTTTTCTTTGTCGGTAATAAGGATTTCGATCAACCAGGAAGATGGAACATACAAGAGTGAGTTCACAAGATAGCTGAACTTGAATAAAAGCAAGGCTACATTAACAATAAATAAACAAATAACAAACACTAGATCCTTGACCAACAATCAGTCACACATTGGGCTAGATTCCTTCACTATAGCTTGAACCCATAGAGAGCCAAAAAGAAAGGCGGCACCTCAAGCAAATCTGAACAGAATCTAGATCATTCCGCTCGAAGCAAATTTCGATTTGGGTGTTGCACATTAGATGTTGGTGAGTTGGTGTTTGAAACATTTTGCAATGATTTACGAGCCAGAAATCTGGACTCGCCAACTCCTCCATTCAGAAGATATAAGAAAAATAATGAGAAAAAATAAAACTACAGGATCATTTGAAGGACAAACATAATTTTTTTGTATCTATTATACACTTTTTGACTTATATTTAGCAAAATATACAAAAGTAATCTTACAATAACGTATACTAAGATGTGCAATAATATAGTACGCCTGTTTTTTTTTATCAGTAATAATATAGGATGATTGTTGCCTTTCAGAATTTTGAATTTTCTGGAGTTTTAGTAGAAGATATTCCACATCAATAGACTCGACACTAAGATTTGATCTTTTAAGTATAAAACACAGAACAAAATCAGGGAACTTGCCACCAACAACTTGTTGATGATTTTCCCCACTAGATGTTGCACTTACTGGTTCAAGCTGGATGTTGAGTTTCAGGGAAGTATAGAGTAGGCTGCTTGCTTCCTAGACTCGTTTCCCATTAAACTTGCTTTCATACCGTCCCATTTAGTGGTCAAAGACAAAGAGGGCTATATATATTTATGACGTAATGGAATAGACCCGAGTAGACAGCCTAGAGCGTAGTGAGCAAGTATCGTTTGGATTGGAACCTAAAGTATGGCTGCCCATACTAATATGTAAAACAAGATCTAAAGTATGGCTACACATACTAATATAATGGGAGTGAGGTGCATATACCTCATTTCTCGCTTCTCGTTTCTTAAAGATTTGTTTTTGAGCCTCGCTTCCCACTTCTTGCATTCGTTTCTCATTTTCGCTTCTTGCTCTAGTAACTTTGATTGAACAGGCATTTGTGGGTCCAAAATAGCCGTTGACAAATTAACACTAAGGATTCTCTTTTTTTCTTTTCTTTTTGGATTATTAAATCTCATGTCATATCATAAATAAAGAAGCTACAATAGTAAACTACAGGAACAAACAAAATAGAGTTTACAAGGACATAAACTCGGAGGAACAAGGAAAAAAAAGAAACATGAAGAAAAATTGATATCTCTACTAGGCTGAAGCCACTGAACTAAAGGCATCCTGATTCGCCTTCACAAGAAATATTTTCATCCCACCAAGCTTCCCAATTCCTCACGACCTGCCGTATTGAACATCACTCAAGAATTAGTACTTAATACGTTAACAAATATGGGAGGGAAAGATTGGAAACCCTCAAAAACTCTTGCCCGATGCTGCCCATGTCCTCGATGAAGGTGGTGGGAGTTGGATCAACTGCTACAGGTGCTTCTTCTTCGACCAAATCAAGCTCCATAAATGGTTCAAGTTTTGTTCTTCTCATTCCAAATCAACCACGCATCAGGGAGAACCGACCAAAAAGACTCCCGGGTACTATCCAAACTTATTCCTTGTGTTTTAAAGTTCTTCCAATATTTATTTCGATACATATCACTCTAAACATATTGTCTGAAATAGCTTAAATTCTGAGTATTTTTTGCACTTGTACATGATTGATGATACTACCTCTCAATATATGATATTATTGGACTACAGGATTTAGTGCCAGTTTTTAATGATTATCGATTTTGAAACTAAAGAACCTTTGGGCATTTAAGTATTTTAGCTCTTCACCTTCATATGTGCTCATAGTAACAAAGTCGAGGTTTGGGAATAATTCGGCAGGGGTCAAGTTGGGATGGGAAGAATAGAAAATATATTAATAATTGTAAAAAAATATCTAACAATTTGATCTGATAATATACAAAATAACTAGTTTACTCCCTGAACTAACAAATTATTCGTGTTTTTTACTTGGAAATTTTCATTAATTCGTAAAGTAACGATTTTTTCATTAATTCGGTGAATAATTTGGCACACCTGAAATTTGCAAGTAATTCACAATTTTTTAAAAAATCTGACAAATTTTGTTACTTGGTCTGTGCCCACTATGAAAAATCAAAATCCAACCCCCACCCCCCCAACACACACACAACCATCTATTTAATATATGCTACTTGTTTATTATACCTCAACATCATTATCATCAAAGTCAATCCCAGCTATCTGGGGTCGACTACACCAACTTTGTTCCAACATAGCATTATATCTAGGGTAATATAGAGTACCATCCTTGCAAATGATTTCCACTAACAAAAATATTTGGAAACTTTTTGAAAAAGACGTGATTTAATCGCAACTTTGTCATCGAATGTTTAATCTACGATTAAATCATGACTTTTACAACAACAAAAAAAGTAGCATCGTTTTGTGAAATCACGAAATTCATAAATTAAACGCAAATTTTCCACCTAGTGGCTCGGGAATTATGTGGAGAACTTGGACTAATTGTCTGATATATGTAATAAATTTTCTCATAGTTTTTTCATTATTATTGATCTTATTTTTATTTTTTTCAACTTTTTTCCTAATTGTTCTGAAATTTTCCCTATCCCGGACTCCGACTTGGTGACTGTCTTTGCCTCCATTTTAGATCATGCAAGTATTTCCACTCTTGATATCATGTACAAGGTTTTTAGGGATGACTTATTATAGATTTTATAATATTTTGTATAGTTCGGACATGGCATCCTAGTAAAAACTATATACTAAATCTGATAAAATATTACATTATCGGCGTCAAATATCATTGCCCATTTAAATACATTTGATATGACCACAGAGTTCTAAATTCAATAATGGAAAAGTAGATATCGTGCATGGGATCTCGTGTCAAACCTCAAACTTCAAGAATCCTTCAAGAACATCCAGAAGCAAAGGACCACTTTCTCCATTCCTGTTCAAATCATATCCATTCTTGTTACTGAAATCCTTTAACTCAGCTTTCCAAGAATCCTTTTGCTGCCAATAAGAAAATACACGGGTAAGGGGGGGAAATTGGGTAAATAAAGTAGTTTAGGAGCGTTATCCTAAATTTAGCAATACTAAGTGAAGTACAAAAAAAATACATGATTACCAGATTACACTCTGGCAGATAAACTTTTAGGGTGTGGCCCAATTGTGCCCAGTCCAAGTATTCACATATTAGTGATGTTAGCAGCCTTCCTGCATGTAGCACATCAAACCAAAGAGTTGTAGACTAGGAAAGGAAACTGAACAAAAGATTTTGAACTTATTTCAGCATCACAATTCACAGGCGCACACACACAAACCACACATCCATATTTGAAAAGGGCCTGTCTTCGAATGCTTCCCTTAATACAATAACAGATGAGCCCATCTGCAACGTGATAGCATATATACTATAGAAAACTACAGAAGCCTCCCTGCTAATAGTGAAAAAGATAGAAATGCCCCCAAGGCTAAACTAGGATGAACATCCTCCCTTAGTTGGAATGAGATCGACCTCAAGTTCATAGTGGAATAGAGGTGCGCTAATACCATGAAAGCACTATGGGCGTTGGGAAGACCGATTGACATGACAAACCATTCATATTAATCCATCACAACTCTTGAAAGTTGTCTACCATTTGTCTCCTACTCAGATGACTCGGATTCAAATCTGATGGTACCTGCATCCGTGGTCTACTTTTGAGAAAACCCGAGATCTATGCAGCTGTCAAGCATATGCTTGATCTTGTCCCACTACCAGGAGTGTGTCAAGTGCGTGATGAAGTCAATGCCTTCACACACAAATCAAGCGAGATTGAACAGAATAACGCTGAATACCACGACCTCAAAACGCGAGAGAGGCGTTTAATGTGGGAGACCTTGTAAAGACTTACAGTAAGCTGAAAGCTAAGATGGTGGATCCATTTTGTATTCTAAGGAATTTGAAAAATAACGCATTGACGCATTCGTGTATGAGCTACCAGAAGAATGGGGCATATCACCTATATCCAAAATCATACAAATGTCCAAAAAATGAGTGACTAACCTAAGGACTCCTTAAGAGCATGGCATATCATTCAAGAATTGACTCAAAGGCTAGAGAAAAATAAGGTTTTGTTCAATTGAAAGCAACCAGAATAAGAAACTATCATCATTATTTGTTTAAATGACGAAAAGAGCCAGAGTTTGATAGTCCGTGCATCTCTAAAGACGAGATGAAGAAGATCAATCTGAGTTATCGCTTTTATAGTGAACATGTGGTCAAGTTCTCTCCAACCAGGAGGAATAATTCATGTGTGATCGAGCCCATAAGTACAGAGTATTTTTGGCACTTTCATGAAGATCACAATTTGTCATTACTCTTTTTTCCAAACCGGGGTATGCAACTGAGCAAAAAACTTGGCTTCGGCAAGATTGGACCAAAGTGAAAGGCTTCAGAGAACTCAGGCCAAAGCTTAAGTTTATCACAAACAGTTGTGTCTGTGGTAATCTTTGGTGGAGGCCTAGGAAAACCGTGTTTGCCAGAGCCAAAAGTGTGGAACCGAAGACAACTCTTGTCAAACAACTCTCCTTGGAAACTGAACATCAAAATCCTCTCAACTCACCCACCCTCTAAACAACTAAGTGCCCTGATTGCAACTTCTTTCTATTTTAAAGGAATTTATATTTTGGTTTTTGGATACTTATTCATCAAAAGGATTAAAAAAATCAGCTTAAACTAGTTCAGAAATTTCACATCTTGCAACATTTCTGCCTTGGCAATATACATATCAACCTAAGGACTCGTTGATATGGTTGATATTGAAATTAAATCCTCAGAATCAAGACGATCCATGTAAGGTTGTGGGGTATTAAACATGAAGGCATACTTGCTCCTCATTTTTCAATCTCATAGATGGAATCATTGTCTTTCTCCAAGAAAGAATTCATGATTTCATTCACGGCAGAATTAAGGCAAGTTGTGGCCCAATACAAGACCAAGGGGAACCCACTAAAATTGAAAAAAAAAATTAACCACACATTTTTTTTTTACAAAAATAGCTATGAACCATAGACCAACACCTGTATTGATAGAGAGCTTTGGAGCACTTTTAGAAGGAGGGAAATTCGTATCCCTCCCTGCCAGAATTAGAATAATAATGAGAATAATGTTAGATCAGCTTTTTATTTTCCGACTGCTCAGTGTTCACAAAGGATTCAAATAAGCTATTTATTACATGTCAATTTTGCGAAACTCCATTCTCAGACAGACAGACACTGATAAACTGGATGAAAAAGAACTAGTGAAACAGCCATGGGCCAAGGACCTTGCAGGCATCTAATAGGAAGAGAAAATCAGAATCAGACAGGGATATCAGACACAACAAGCAACTTATGGAATTTGTGGATTCAACAATATCTTTTAAATGATGTAAAGATATTAAATATTCCAAAGAACACCTAGCGGGTTATAAAATGGGATACGTTATCAGTTCTGATGTATCTAGTAACAAGTAAATATAAACATGATGTTATGTTACTTGTATAGAAACTGCTTATTAGAAAGGAAAAACATATACCCTATGGTGCAAGGTTACCTGCAACTCTTTTATGAAAGGGGTTTAATGGAATCTATTTTATTTTATTTATCGGTAAGTATCAGATATATTTATAAATTAGAAAGTGTAACAGCAGTTTACAGAGGTGTAAACTTATAGTAACTAGCAAAACATGAGATAAAGGATAAGTGTGAAAAATATATGACAAATAAAGAGACTTGACTCCTTACAATAATAAAATTTCCCTCACTTCATGCCCCAACTAACTTGTGGAACTCCATTCCACAATCAAACACACGAGCTATGATTCAAGGATATGGAGAGGAGGAATTGTCGAAGACGCGAGTATTCCTCTCTTTCCAAATGGTCCACGACATAGCTCAAGGTAATATAGTCCAGATTACTTACTTAACACCCACTGAAGACGTCAATTGTCAACCCGATAAGAAGCTCATAAAGGAAAATGGGAAGACCCACTCCACACCAATCCGAGACAAGAAAAAAGCTCAAAGACAATCAGACAATGCAAGAGCAAATGATTCGCAGTCTATTCCTCATTAAGGCAAAAATAACAATGGTTGTCATGCTCCACCCTCTGCTCTTTTAATGATCAGAAGTAAGAATTTTATTTAGGATTAAGGATCAGAGGAAGAAAGATACATTTGATGATACATGGGTAAACCAAAAATCCTTATAAGGAAATGAGTGAGAAGGTACAAAGGCAAGGGACTAATGATTTCACTGAAAATTGACCGTAGTAATTTCTGGACCAAATCCTACAATCACTAATCTGGGAATGTGGAAAGGAAGAACTCAACTAAGACATAAGTTGTTGTAGATCCTAAACTTCCCAAGCATTTAGGTCTCTCCTTAGTCTAGGACTGGAAATCTATATTGGTAGAACCAAAAGCTGAGAAGTGTTGAAATCCACCAAGGTCCTTCACCCATCTGAAAGAATTCATATACTTTAATACACCAATGCATGAAATGTTGGAAAAAAACAATAGAATAAATTATAGATTTGTTGTTAATGGTCGGTAAATAATATGCTGGGGAAACAGCAATCTGCTTTCAAATCCTAAGTTTGGTTTTGGTGTCAGTATGACAAGATGGGGTAACACAGACCTTCTTTAGAAAAATTACATAAGCAAGTATTACTCCATCCTCTCAACGCCCAAATCACTAAAGAAGACTAGAAGTGTTGAGACGCAGGTGGGAACAACTACTTTAATTCCAAATAGCCATATTAGGCGGATCATAGATCAGCTTCATGCCAGTCTATAAGGCAAACACTCCTGCCTCAATACTGATTGAGATGCTTCTTTGACTGCAAAAGCAAAGAATACCCAAAATTCCGATTGGACATCACTCCGCAAACCAATATATGCCCAAAGGAAAATGTATTCTTTGGAATCCAAGGCTAGAGCACGATGTTTTTATGATCCTTGCACTTTTCATCCCAATCCCTGCAATTAACCACTAGACAATGATATATAAATATATTTGACCCTAAACATTGGTCCATCATTTTGTTACCTTAAGGTTTCAGATTTTACAATAAAAAAACATTTAAAGAGGAAAAATACATTTGAGTACAAGTTTCCTTTCAGCTATAAGACAAGAGCGGATCTCCAGTCATTTGCAAGTCTCCAATAATCACAATGCTAACTGATAAAAGTCATAACGACGTTTTCTTTGCTTTGTCAGACAATTAAATGTAGTTGAGGGCTTGAGGCATTCAACTCACACACCCAAGAGAGAAAGAGATGGAGAGAGAGAGCACAAGCTTCAGCAACAGATAACAATAATTTGCACTTCCTTCTTCAAAAGAATAACAAGCTGATAAGTCGACATGTAGCAATAATATATATGGTTCAAACAATAGCCAGTTCCTCTAAATTTAGCTCCCAACAATTTAAACACATACTGAAGGGATATGGAATCGTATTTCAAATACATTTGAAGTGAAATTAATATCCATCATTTTCTTGTTATAAAATGAGGGGTGAGAAAAAGACTTGAGAGGAACCTGAAGGAGATGCATGAAGTTGTTTTGCACGATCATTGCAGCTACCAAGCAATGCAGGAGGTAAACCATCTTCATGTTCAGTTGCCTGATCCTCCTCTTCAATCGCCTCAAATACACTTGCTCTAAGCTCCGCCTAGCAAGAAAGCAAAAAAAAAGAAACCTCATAAACTCACATAAAGATAGGATTACGACTTTGATACATCAAGAAATTGTGAAACATAAACCATGTGGAGGAAAGAAGTGCACAGCAATCGTTCATTGACACCCGAATCTACGGAGGAGATCGTGGACCATTTGTTGCTTCATTGCCCTCCTGTTGGATGGATTTGGCGCCAATTCCTATCACTCCTAGAGGTTCAATGGGGTTTTCCTCTCAGTCTTTTAGGCTTCATTACTAGCTGGGTTATATGAGACTTAAACGGCACCTGGAGCATTGTGTGGAATATGATTCTGGGAGCTATTTGCTCATGTGTTTGGGAGGAAAGGAACGTAAGGATTTTTGACAATTTTTCTCTTCCGAATAAAAGAGACTGGTTGTATATTTGTATATTGCCAAAGTTCTGCTCTCTCGGTAGGGAGGACTGTGATATGTTGTCCTTTTTTTCACAAGTACTTAGAGCATTGTACATTTTGGGTCCAATTTGCAGTTTGTAGTCTTTGTATTCCTTGGTGAACTTTTTATTGTAATTATCATTTATTTAATACAATCATTACTTTCTCATTAGATAAAAAGCACCCAGATCAGAAGAAAGACCCTGCTGTAAGAAATGAGGCTATAGACCAGCTAGCATCCTCTTGCTCCTACCACCAACTACAACATCAATACCACTAATAAAACTACCCAATCAGTTTTGGTTTATTATTTGTAGATGATGACATTTTCTAAAACATATGTTCTAAATTTTCTCAAAAGGAAAAATCAAACTAAGAAAAGTAATTTTTATTCAAATAGATTTTCTATCTCTTTTCAGTAACTATCTGAGAAGGTGATATTTATTTAAATCCAAAAGAGATATCTGAAGATGATATGTGGGGAATCAATCCATGTATCTCCAGCATGCTAAGCGAGCACTCCACACTCGCTTAAGCATAATATAAGGGAATCTAGAGATTTTTTTCTTCTCAATATCGAATATGATATAAGAAATGAGACTCAACAAAACCATAGTTTTTTTACTTTATTAAATACAAATGTATCTTTTAAATTGATGTATATAACATTTTGCCTAGATTTCCTACATGTTCCTGCTTATGATCCATTTGAGATTTCTGTTTTTCCCTCCGATCCAAACAGATATGAGTATATCTCTTAGGTAATATTTATCATTGCCGAAAACATTAGAGCATGAACAAAGCACCCCTACACCCTGAACAATGTCTACAAGTCTACAACCCATAGACAAGATAACGGTTGGCTCAAACAACAACCAGCAATTCGAGACTCCATAACAAGTAAGCTGACACTTCAACCCAAGAACCAGGCTCTAACAATCCTTCATCCTTGATCTTGCTTAATTTGATCAGCATAACCCGTAATTTATCATATAAGGGGAAGCTGAATCAGTTACAAAAAGCCCAAACTCTTAGCTACTTGTTGAGGTTCGAGGTTGGAACCCTAACATCTGAAGTGTGCTTAATCATATCATATTGTTTTCTTTTTAACTGCAACAGTACTTTCTCAAAACTCCCGAACCCTGGATGAGAAGAAGCTACACAGATTGGACCTGGAAATGCTTCCCTAAATCTCCATAAAGAGAAGAGAACACTAACCCGAGATCGACAATTCTCTCTCATTCTCATTGTACATGGATCATAATAAAACAATCAGCAAATTTCTACAATCATCACAACTCATAACCTAAATTTCCATTTTACTGCATTTTTCTAACTCTCAAGCTTCAAACTGGCACCAGGAAAATCCCTCAAAAAATCCAGCTTCCTACAAGTCCAAACACGATCACAAACCCTAATCCAAGTACAATCCCCATAACCATAATCAAATCAACTAGATCATTCTTCCTAATTTCTACCCAAAATATCAATTATTTGCAAAATGAAAGAAAATTAGAAGATCTCTGAGGCCTAAGTGGATGATCGTAGAAGAAACAAGCAAAAAAAGTAGGGAGATCTGGTGGGGGGGATTACCCTGATCTTGGCGAGAACGCCTTTCTTCTCGAGGGTTCGAGTAACGAGAGTCTTGAGGTCCATCATCTCTCTCGTGTAGTCGTCCATTTTTTTTCCTTCTTCTGTCTGAGGAAGAAGAACATGTGCCGGAGGGACTGAGGGAGGCTGTGAACCTCTGAATGCCAAAGCTATTTAATCCTTGAGGAGTGCAGTGCTAGCCCGGACTGAGTTTTCAAATCTTTAATGCTCAAGATATTCATATTTATCAAAAAAAAATTAAGGCTAAATTACACTCACCTCTCTTGAGGTAGGTGAAATTTCAGAATCCTCCCCACTAGTTTTTGAAATTATGCTGCCCTCCCTTCAATTTTGGTTGAATGTAACATATACCCCTTACCTTAAGTTTACAGTTATTTTATGGATAGACTTTGATGTCATCATTTAAACATTTTAAAATATCTAAATTACCCTTTTTTAATACAGGGTTAGTTAATTCAATAAAATAAATGATAATTGGTTTGTAACTAAGATTAATAATGTCAATTTAAGTTTAATATATATATTCAAAATCATATATATATATATATATATATATATATTTTTTTTTTTTTTTCTTCTAAAAACCAATGTTAAATAGATGAACTCTAGGGGTGAGTGAATCTTAACCATAATTAGTGGGTATTAAAAGGTAAACACATGGCGACTTATAGAGATCATTTAATTGTGATTAAACATAAATTACCTAAGGTTAATATTTTTATTTTTTCTTAAAAGCATGGTTATATGGATTAATCTAGGGGTGACTGGTGAGTCAATCTTAAGCACTATTAGTGGGTGTTAAAGGGGACACGTGGCAGCTCGTAGAGCTCCCTTTAATTGTGGTTAAGCATAATCAACCAAATGTTTTTTTTTTTTTTCTAAAAATCAAAGTTAAATGGATGAATCCTAGGGGTTAATGAATTTTAACCGTAGTTAGTGGGCGTCAAAGGAGACATGTGACTGCTTGTAGAACTCCCTTTAATTGTGGTTAAGCATAAGCAACCTAAGGTTTTTTTTTCTTCTAAAAAACAAGGTTTGATGGATGAACCCTAGGGGTGAGTGAGTTTTAACCAGAGTGGGTGTTAAAAGGGACACGTGGTGGATGTAGAGACATTTAACTGTGGTTAAACATAATTAACCTAAGGTTAATATTTTTTATTTTATTTTCTTATAACCAAGATTAGATTAATGAATCCTAGGGATGAGTGAATCTTAACCACAATTAATGAGTATTCAAAGGGACACATGATAGCTTGTAGAGCCCTCTTTAATTATGGTTAAACATAACCAACCTAAGGTTATTTTTTGCCTAAAACTAAGGTTAGATGGATAAACCCTAGGGGTAAGTAAATCTTAATCATAGTTAGTGGGTATTAAAAGGGACACATGACGGCTTGGGAATGTATGTTTTTCTTTGGTTGAGCTTTCAAACGGTAAAGACGTGTTTCATCAATCAAGTAATAGGGGTAAAATAGAAAAATGGTAACTTTAGTTAACAGTGTTAATATTAAGAGTCTGACAGGGGAGGGAAGTGTAATTTCATAAACTAGATGAGAGGTTTCTGAAATTTCACCAAACCTCAGGGGAGGTGAGTGTAATTTTCCCTAAATAAATAATAAACAAAGGTGCTGGGCTCATTCATTTTTTTAGTAAACAAGTCAGGCACAAACTTGAATTACAAGCTCGTTTAATTAACAAGTCAAGCTTGAAGCTCGAAGTCGCCACTACTCGGCTCAATTATACATATAATTAACCTACTTACATATTTAAATATACTTAATTTAAATACTACAATTAGGGATATTTATTATATATTAGTAAAAATTAATCATATGCAATATATTTTATATAATACGAATATTTTTTTAAAAAGAAAGTTAGGGTTAGGTTGACCCCTACCAACACTAGATTACAAAAACTGTTTACATCCGCATATAGCAAAGCCCCCTCACATCATTATGCAAAATTTGAGCAAGCGTAGGAGGTAAGTTAGACGAACAAACGCAACTTTCACTAACAACACAACACAACACCTTTCGGATAAAAAAAAATATGTTGCTTTATTGGCTTATCTATGCGTATGTCTGATGACAAACTCTTCGAGGTCGACTATGTGATCTTCAATTTTAGACAGTATAAAGGCACAATCCCATGGCCAAGCACTCTCTTTATGCAAACATTTTACTGCCCACAGCGAATCAGCCGTGACCTGCACACACCAATACTGTAATCTAATCGCTTCCTTTAAGCCATGTTGAATGACCAATATCTCCATATAAATCACTGAACCATGCAACCTACCTCAAGCCAAAGCAAATCTCGGGGTCTTGAACTCGTTTCTTACAATTGCTTCGTAGCCACTATCATCACCTTGAACCGCACCATCAATGTCAAGTCTAATCCAACCACTATCAGGAGGAATCCACGAAACCCACTGAATTTGGGGTTGCACCCATTGAGCATTCAACCCCCCACGATTGACAAATGATGTGAGAGTAGCAATGTCTGCAACCTGTAGCTCACAGAAACCAAGCTTGAGAATTACCTCATTAGTGATTCGCCACAACAAACTCTCTTTAGTTTGCGAAAGCAACACCTATTTCTTTCTGCCCAAAGATGAGCACAGGCTCCAAAGGTTAGCTTCAGAGAGTTCAATCGCGGTTGAACTCAGGGAGAGTTCAATCGCACCCGTGGGTTAACACGTGACCCTTTTAACTCTTATTAAATGTGGTTAACTCGTTCCCCTCGCTCTTACGTGCATTGCACGTGCCACTAGCGAGTTCAATCGCACCCACGGGTTAACACGTGTCCCTTTTAACTCCTATTAATTGTGGTTAACTCCTTCCTCTCGCTCTCACGTGCATCGCACGTGCAACCCGCTAGTCCACATAATAATAATATCCTTCATACAATTATGAATTTTTCTTAAAACTTTAAGTAACACTATGGTTTGTTTTTTTTTTTTTTGCATATACGAGAATATTAAAGTAAAATTTAAACCTAATAAATAGCTATATCCAATTAATGAAGCTCCTCACGAACTACTTGAGCTTGTTTATTTAATAAACAAGCCAAACTCAAGCTTGAATTCCGAGCTTGTTTACTTAATAAACAAGCTTGAACATCCCACTATTTGGCTTGGCTCGATAACACTCTTATCCACCAGCATCCAATTGAAAGGCATCACTCATTCCTTTCATGTCAACCAATGCATCAATTTATGTACACATGTTGGCAAGTGTCCAAAGTGGGTGTAGCATGTGCAAAGTAGGTTTGTGGTACCTTCTAATTGGTGTTGACGGTTTCCGTACTAGCACCAACTGGAGAGGATCCTTAGCCTTTTCAAAAAAAGAAAAAATATATACGAGGAGTGCTAGCCCCAAGCGCAATAAGTAAAAAAGTTTCCTCAGATACAGAGTGGGTGTGGTGCAACACAGTGTTAGTACCCTATAACAAAGTAACAAAGAGATGGTACGACACTTGTTGCTGCCAGCGTATGAATGGGGAAGACAGCGATTGGCGCAGGCATTTTTGAAACTACATATGTTGACCATGCCGAGCTAGGGCTTGATTCTTTAAAGCCGTACAAGACTTGGGCTGGCTCAATACATTTCTCTCATGATTGGGCTGAACAGTCACTAGCCTTGCCCATTATTAGCCCTAGGTGGCTAGGTCCTATCCTTACGTTATGCTGCCGTTTGAAATGGCATTTTCGTTATTCTAGGATTAACTTTTAATCCAACGGTTAAATGAAGCAATATCATCTTAATATAGTGTAATCGGAAGTACTGTGTTACATACTTTCTGGAAACCGAGAGAGAAAAGCACGGAGAGGAGAGAGTGGAGAGAGAGAGAGAGAGAGAGAGAGAGAGATGGGGTCTGTGAGGGTTGTAGCCCTGAAGGCTCTCCGTGGACAATCATGGTTCTGCAATGGCTTATTGCCAGTTTTCATCCGCAGCCCAACGGTCAGCATTCGAGCTTTCTCGGCTACCATGTCGCCGCCGTCCAAAGCGGCCGTCTACGAACAGCACGGACCGCCTGATAAGGTTACCAGGTTCGACTCCCCCCATTTTTTCAACAACCCTATTTATATATTTCATCATTCCAAACTAATCTCTATCTGTTTTAATTCATACACACCCTAGCCTTAGTATACAATTCCTCTGTTTAATCACTGTTTCTGTCACCAATTTGCTAAACATATAGTTTTTTTTCCTCTTGTAATTGGAATAATAGTCGTCATTGTCGTTGGTTTTAAAATAAATTCAGGGTAATTGAGCTTAGTCCAGTTGAAATGAAAGAAAATGATGTATGCGTCAAGATGCTTGCAGCTCCGATCAATCCTTCAGATATTAATAGGATAGAAGGTGGGGTATGATTTAGATTTTATTTTGTTGAAGTGAAATGTGGATTTTGTTAGAACTGCAATGAGAGACTTCCTTTTTGTAATGGGGTTGTCATTACTTATGAATTCTATGTTGTTTTTTTTCATTTGATTTCGAGTTCTCATATGTAAATTGTATTACAGGTGTATACCCTGTGAGGCCTCAAGTGCCTGCAATTGGAGGGTATGAGGGGGTTGGGGAAGTTCATTCTTTGGGATCTGCTGTGAGAGGTCTCTCTATTGGTGATTGGGTCATCCCATCTCCTCCATCTTTTGGTATATTCCTTATGATGTTCTCTATAGTCTATATCACAGAGATTTTAATAGTTAAGTCGCTACATTTGTAATTTGAATCGTTCCATTGCTAATATTCTTGCTGTGAAGGATTGTTTATTCTCCGGTTATGCTTATTAGACAATGATGAAGTATGTGCTGCTTAGGGACATGGCAGACTTATATTGTAAAAGAGGAGAGTGTCTGGCATAAAATTAATAAAGATATCCCTATAGAGTATGCCGCGACAGTTACTGTAAATCCTTTGACTGCTTTACTCATGCTGGAAGACGTCGTTAAGCTGAATTCGGGTACGACCTGATTATCTTGTTTTTCGTACCAGATGGGGTATCTCTAGTTATGTACTGTTTTGGGTATTTACCTTTACCCACTTCTCCCTGATCCATTTGAACATGAACAGGAGATGTGATTGTGCAAAATGGGGCTACTAGTATAGTTGGGCAGTGCATTATTCAGCTTGCACGAATCCGAGGTATCCAAAGCATCAATATTATAAGAGACAGGTTCGAATTGGCAATTTTAGTACAATTGTTTTAGGTCTATTTCATTTAACGTCATCAAAGTGCATTTTTAGTACAATTGTTTTAGGTCTATTTCATGTCATTTAATCACATATTATATATATATATACATATCAACTATAAGGTTACAAATACACAGAAAGACAAATACACGGGGTTACTGCGTAGTAAACCCTGGGGGATAAGAAAATCTAAGCTACAATCTGCCAATAACAAAACTAACTATTACAAGATAACCATGGCTAGAAAGATAGATCCCCCATTTCGTCAAAGGAACTCCGCAAGGTCCAGGTTCCTATGATGAATTGACACTCATTCTAAAATTAAGATTCTAATGTGTGCACAAATCCAAGGCAAAGAGGAAGGAGACTTCTCAAACACTCTTAAGTTTCTCTCTTCCCATATTGACCATGAGATGGTCCCAAGTTATACTGACCAAATTACCTCACGGGCACTATCCGTACTAACTAAAGACCAGTAGGATAAAGAGTTTTGGAATGAAGCAGGGAAGGCCCAAACTATCCCTACCCGTGAAAGAAAGTGTCCCCAAATTTCAAAAAGCAATAGTGTAGTGCAATAGCAAATTATCCACCGACTCTTCCACGAGAAGGCCAAGAAACAGCAGTTCGCCATTGACTATTTTTTTTTCTCCTTAGGTTGTCACACGTTAGAGCCTTATTCAGAGTTGAAATCCAAAGGAAAAAATGATACTTTTGATTAAATTTCAGGGTTCCACACAGATCTCTAAAGAAAAAGGTGCGAAGGAACTATCTCGAGAGACTGTAGTAATGATCTTACCGAGAATCGACCATTGTGATCCTGAGACCAAATCCTTGTATCCCTACTCTGTGACCCAGGGAAGGATACCCAAGGTTTTTGATGTAGGACTATGCAATGACCTAAAATCTAATGAGCTGAGATCAATATTGAATTAACAATAATAATGAAAATTATAAAATAACAATCTTATCACAAATTATTATCCAGAAAATTCAAGAAAGCAGTTTTGGGAAGATTCAAAGCCATGTCACAAACCTACAATAATGACCCTTAGTTATATCTGCGGGGGTTAATGGAATTCTATAATTCCACAAGCTTAGGGGATTAGCCCTTAATTCAATGCAGAATTTCTCTCATTTTCTAGGCTTCAAAGATGGAAGGATTAAGGTTTTGAGAATTTAATGTTTAGGGTTTTGGGAAATTCTGTTTTAGGGTTTTTTGGAATTTCTGTTTAGGGTTTTCAATTCTGTTTTAGGGTCTTCAACTGTAGGAAACCTGTAATAGGGTTTCAAGAAGGCTGTTTTAGGGTTTTGGGACTGTAATAGGGCTGTAATAGGACTGGGCAACAATGGGATAGGGCTGGGACAAGTTGCAACAACGAAGTAGGGGAAGGGAAGTGGTGCAGCAGTCCTTGGAGTGACTGCAGGTGGCTGCGGGTGGTAGGGGACAGCAAGGCAGGGGGCTACAGGGCTGTGGAGGCAAAAGGAGGGCAGTGGACTGGTGCTGTAGCCTGTAGGGGGATGGATTGGCTGGCAACAGTCAACGGAAGGCTAGGGTTTGGTGAACTCAATTGGAGAAAAGGAATTCTAGGGTTTGGAAATGTAGGGTTTCACCAAGAAAACAAAAAATAAAGAGAAAGGATGAAGGAGAAGAGAGAAAATCTAAAGAACATACCTTAGAGCTTTAGAGAATCACTCCCTAGGGCCTAGAGCTTTAGGGAATCACTCGCATGACATCACACCAATTTTCAATCACTGGAGAGTACCCAAAAGTAGGTTTTTCTTTGTTTCTTATTCAATAACTTAAAATTTACAGCAAAAAGAGAGTTTAAATAGATATAAACCCTACTTGTTTAAAAACTAAAATACCTAAACTAATAAAAAGACTAAAAAAGCAAAACTGCTAAGAAGGTCAAAAAGAGAACTACAAAGCAAAGAGAATAAAGTAACGGAGTTTACAATAGCATAAACTCTATACAAAAAGTTTTTTATAAAAAGCAAGACCTATGAGAAGGCCAAAAACCCAAGTTGTGTCAGACTCAACCCAACACCGCTCCCAGAGCCACCCTATCACTCTAAATGGAGACCCATTATAGGACCAATAAACGGATCTGAGATCGAATGGGAGCAAGAGAAGAGGGAGAGTCCTCGAACACTCTCCTATTTGTTTCTTTCCATATCAACCATGAAGTGACTCAGGAAGAACCGACCAAATTACCCTCTGCGCACTATCCTCACTTACCAAGGACCAGCATGTTAAGAAGTTGTAAAAGGAAGAAAGGAAGACGCAATCCACAACTACTCTAAATAGGAAATGCTCTTAGATCACACCCACCATATGGCAGTGCAAAAGTAAGTGATCCACTGTCTCTTCCGCTTGAAGGCACAAGAAACAACGATTAGTCATCCTCTACTCTCTCTTCTTTAGGTGATCACTAGTGAGAATCTTATTCAAAGACGCACTCCATAGGAAAAAAAATACTTTGGATGGAATATCGGTATTCCACACAAGTCTATGAGGAAAGGATGCATAAGGCGCTAGCTCAAATGATAATAGTATTGATCTCACTTAGAATCGCCATTGTTGCCTCTAGACCAGATTCTACAGTCCTTGTCCAGTGGATGCAAAGGAGAAGACCCAAAACTCGATAAAAGTTTACCTAAATCCTCAAATTCCCAATTGTTTAAGCCCCGCCTCAACTTAGGAGTTAGGACAACACACCGCCCTCTCCTCCCATTACTCAAAATCGTCCCCCACTAGAGCATTTTTGTCTACGGCTAGGAGAAAAATGTTACCACTGACATCCTTTAATTTCTCGGTCCCGCACCACATATCTTTCCAAAAACAAACCACTGGAAACTCCTCTTAGCCTTTTTGAATGAATTCTCACCCAACTTTAGTTTAGACTTTTCTAGAGAAAACCCATAGATGTAGTGAATATTGAGAACCAGTTGGCTGTCGTTAGACACAGCAGAGAAACCCGATTAGGGTATTTTCCAATTCATTATATATGGATTTAGGGACAACAAAGTGATCCATATGCAAAGAAATGTAACAAAATCGAGGCTTTCTGCTATGGGTGTGTGGCATGCAACAATATTGTTAAGTGAATACAATTCGCTTTCAGCAAATGCTTCTCTATGAGGTTCATACTTCATACTTGTACCTAACATTTCTGATTGCTGCAGGGCTGACACAGAAGCAGTTAAAGAAAAACTCAGGAAACTTGGCGCTGATAAAGTGTATACTGAGAGCCAATTGGAAGTGAAGAATGTCAAGGATCTCCTGGTATCATTATCTTTTGACTCATTACAGTGGATACTGTCTGATATAGGGATCCATTTTCAAGTATTAAATGTTTTATCTCCAGATGTTATTTCAGATTGTGTTTTACTAGCAATTTTCTCCTCTCCTTAGATTCTGGATTGATTTTACTATTGTTGTTACTGATAGCAAAGAAATTATGTAAAAAAAATGAAAGAGGGGATATAAAAACAAAGGAAACGGATCCTCAAGGGCAGAAAGAAACAAAAAGAAAAGATACATAGGAATCAAACTGCCAAGTTACAATGGAATCAGTTCCACAGTAAAAGCACTTCTCTATTTACCCTCTCTTGGCTAGAGATTCCACTTAGCTGTTTTCTGGCACACAAGAGAACGAGATGTTCAAGTTCGTTGCCAAATTTTGGATATATTTGATGGTATGAAAAAGCCTCTAGGGCGTTTTATTTTCAACGATACCCATCCCCCATAGTAGTCCCATTCAATTATAAACTAGGAAAGATTCAAGGCACCTTGTGACTTTCAAGCCTTGAAGTTGGGGCAATGCTTCGGCTTTGTTAGAATCCCTCTCACCAATCAGACTGGAAAATACCTATATAATGTGACCATAATGGTCTAAATGCTTCACCAATCTCGAAGGGCCTTGGTTTTTTCAGAGAACCCATCAAAGTTAAATTTAACTTTGACGATCCAAGATACTGATTTTTGTTCCCATATCCTATTTCACTGACATGCTTAGGGTGATCTACCTGAACCTGCCTTGGGATTCAACTGTGTAGGCGGCAATTCTGCTTCCTTGGTTCTCAAATTCTTGAGGTGAAGCATGCATTGTTGAATTTTCACAAAGAAAATTATGCATTTTCTGTTTTTTCAATCAAGTTTGCTCATTGCGGGCCGAACTCTTATTTCTGCAGGCAGGGAGGAACTATGGTTACGTATGGTGGTATGTCTAAGAAACCTGTCACCGTATCCACTTCATCTTTCATTTTTAAGGTAATTCCTTGTAAAGTGATTTATGTGCAACTTCTCCTCATCATTGTCATTATAGCTGTCAAGTATCAACAATAACATGAAGCTGGGATTCGTTGTAGGGCCATGGGATGTATATTCTCAAGAATTGAAACTTTATCTTAATAGCCAATATCGGAACAGTAAATGTCATTATACTTCTTTTCTGGTTTAAAGTTTAAACATCTCGGGAAAAAATTAAAATTAAATGTTTGATATGTTTCATGACAAAGTTGATCTCACGTGAGTTCTCAACAGCCTGTGATCTGCTGTACCTGCATGATCATTGTGTAGTTAATTCAAATATCATATAAAAGTTGCTTGTGAATATCCTTCTTCTTCCCTTCATAGTAGTAGTAGTAGTAGTTGTCTTAATGCGTATCTACGAACTGTTTGCATGAACTGCCTTTGTCTGGGTAGACATAAACTCCTGGCATCATCCTCCCTTGACCCTATAGTTGTGGGAATTAAACAAAAGAAGCTTGTGAGTCCTCTCTGTGCTCAAAAAATATGCTAAGCATTGCTCATCTAATGAACTCATTGTGATAAACCTATTCTTTGACAATATTCCTCGTGTATAGAAGTCTTTGAGAAGAAAACTTGCGAAAACCTAAAAAAAGATATCCAAGTGGAGTCTTTGCATATTTTACTCGACAAACAAAATTATGGGAAAAAAATTAGAGAGACAGTAGGTTCCCACAGCTGCTTGGTGTGCTGGAGATGATATACGAATACCAACCTCTCTTCTTTCAAGAACTTTTCTAAGTTGATACTCCCTGGTTCTGGAATGTTCCAAACTATACCGGATAGAATAACAATATTGGGAAGAATATAATATATGTTTTGTTGGATATAAATGTGAATTCCTCAAGTGACTCAATCTTAAGTTGATTGTCCTTTGTCTCATACTCCCCCCCTTGCACCTATTTATGATGCTTAACCTTTTATATACAATTTAAAGGGGGCATGCTATCTATGTCTAGTTAAAAAAAATTACCAGTTGTTGTCGATGGATTTGGAATCAACCACCTTCATCAGAGCACCGGTGCTTATAACCCTAAAAATAATTGTATAATGTGGACCAAGGGAGAAGACATCAGTTTCAGATTTTTTTTTTTTTAGAAGGTAAGCTGGGGTTAGGCAGACCCCGACCAGATATATTGATGAAGAGCAATTACAATCGGAAGTAAATTTTTCCTGACTTGTCCTCACAAATGATGTCTTGAAGGCATTGAGGGATATCAGGAGTAGAAAAAGAAACTTGACGAATAGTAGTACAGAATTTGGCAAGCCAATCTGCAGCTCTATTTGTTTCTCGTCACACGTGAGAGAATGTACATGATTTGAAGGAGGACATCATTTGTCTAACAAACAGCAGCTCATTTTTCCATCTCCACGGTGCCTCAGAAGAACCATTGATGCTATCCATAACCCATTTAGAATTAGAGAAAACTAGCAGACGAGTGACACCCAAATCCAAAGCTATATGCAACCCACGACAAATGGCCTTCAGCTCCAAATGGTCTATTGGGGCTGAAGAACATCCTTCAGAAAATGCTGAAATAAGGTCACCCATGTGGTTTCGAAGAGTTCCACCAAGGCCTACAGTTGAATCAGTCAGCGAGGCATCGGTGTTTAAAGCACAACTTCCAAGAGGTGGAGTAGGCCAAGAACATGGTCTGCCGGAGTTAACAAAGAGATCCACTGTAAGGCCCTACTTATCAAAGAAGTCCCAGTTCCGGGCTGAGTCTGCAACCTTTGGAGGTGAGAGAGTAAAGCGTCCTCTAGAGTCGTCTTGAATCATCTGGGTTAGAGAAGGCGCGTCCCTATACTGATTCTTGAAAATTCTATTGTTTCTTTCCATCCAAACATGGTAGATGGTGGCACTGAAGGCCACTTTCTTCAAGCTCTGAATTGTCTCACGTCCTCGAAAATGAGAGGCGGCCCAAATTACTTCTTGATCCCAGGCAAGAACTGCTTTGTTTCTATAACCACATCTGGAGAGGATATGTTGCTAGATGGTCAGAGAGAAATGACAGGTAAAGAACAAATGAGGGACACTTGGGCACCGCAGAAAACACATCGACTATGAGAGAGGATGCCATGCCGCACTAGGAGATCTTGAGTTTGTAGGCCGTCTGAGAGGGCGAGCCAAGAAATCATGCTATGACGGGGAATGTTCATAGAGAACAGATCAAATCAGCCCAAGAGGCCTCAGGTTTTATGGACCGAGTGTCATCCCAAGCGGACTTAAGAGAGAATTTTCCAGAAGAGTTAGGCTTCCAGATAATGTCATCATTCATAAGGCCAAGACCCGGCGAGAGGGGTGGGAGATCATTCCAAATTTCATTAATTTCCACAGATCTAGAGGGAGGGGTTGCCCAGGAGCCATTGCATATCAATTCAGAGACAGAGGCCAAGGAGTTGAGGCCCGAGGCATATTGCAAGCGATGTCCAAAACAGTCGTACAAGATTCCCTTTGGGTGCCAAGGATCGTACCAAAAAGAAGTATTATCCCCATTACCAATTGAGTGAAAAATCATCTACTTCGCCTTGTCTCTACACTTTAGTATGTTCCTCTAAGACCAGGAGCAGTCGCTTAGAATTTTTAGAGACCAAAAATTCCACCGCTTTAACAAGTTGGGTTGGATCCATTCTACCCAAAGACTGTTTTTGTGAGAGGCTATATCCCAAACTAACTTCAAAATAGCTGCAGTGTTCCAAGTGGACAGATTTCGAATGGAAAGGCCTCCTTTCTTGAGATGACATACCTGGGTCCAGCTGATAGGGACCACCTTCTTCCCCTCCACTGATCCTGCCCAAAGGAAGCGAGAACAAAGCTGATTAATAGTTGCTATGACTTTTTTTGGGAGTATGGAGCAGCTCCTCCAATAGACGTGGATGCTCATAAGGACAGATCTTATTAATTCTCCCCTTCCTGCATGGGTAAGGTGGCTGCTGAGTATTATAGTTCGATGTATACCGAGAGATTCGAGTTTCGGCCGTTGCTAGATGGGCTATCATTTGCGAGCTTATCGGAGGAGATGGGCAGTCAGCTGGAGAGGCCGTTTTCCGCCGAGGAGCTGCAGTCGGTTCTTGCAAGTATGCCAGGGGACAAAGCCCCTGGTCCAGATGGCTTTTCCATTGAGTTCTATAAGGCTTGTTGGCCGATTATTGGGCAGGACTTGTTGAGAGTATTTCATGAGTTCTTTCATTCTAATTCTTTTGATCCAACGCTAAATTGTTCATTTATTGTCCTTATTCCTAAGAAGCCTGGGGCCCTGGATATAGGGGATTTTCGGCCCATTAGTCTTCTCGGAAGTGCATATAAGATTCTGGCGAAGGTTTTGACTGTGAGGCTTAATCGGGTGTTGCGATTTGTGATTTCTCCGGAGCAGAGCGCATTTGTGGGGGGGAGGCAAATTTTGGATGAGATTCTTATAGCCAATGAAGTGGTGGATGAGCGGCTTAAGAAGAAAGTCCCAGGGGTCATTTGCAAGCTCGATATGGAGAAGGCGTATGACCATGTCAATTGGGATTTCTTGGAGTATGCCCTCAGGCGGATGGGGTTCGGGCATAAGTGGCGGGCCTGGATGAGGTGTTGCTATTCCTCTCCTTCTTTTTCAGTGTTGATAAATGGTTCTCCCCATGGGTATTTTAATAGCTCCAGGGGTCTGCGACAAGGAGATCCTCTTTCTCCTTTGCTCTTTATCCTGGTGACAGAAGCCCTAAGCCGGATGATTAGCAAGGCTTCCGAGGAGGGGTGGTGTGGCTTTGAGGTGGGTAGGCCGGAGGTTCGGATCTCGCACCTTTTGTTTGCAGATGATATTTTGCTATTTTGTGGCGCTACGGAAAGAAATCTTGTTCACATTGGGTATCTTTTCCGTTGTTTCGAGGCCGTCTCCGGTTTGAGAATTAACTTTCAGAAGAGTTCTCTTTTCGCAGTAGGGCAGGTGCCTAATATGGAGTTGTTGGCCAGCAGCCTTGGCTGCAAGACCGGTTTGCTTCCTTCCAAGTATTTGGGTCTCCCATTGGGGGCTTCGTTCAAAGCAAAGACTATTTGGGATCCGATCATCGAACGGTTTCAGCGGCGATTGTCGGGTTGGAAAGCGTCGTTGCTCTCTAAAGGAGGTAGGCTCATTTTATTGAAGAATGTTCTGTGCAGTCTTCCGGTGTATTATTTGTCCCTCTTTAGGCTTCCGGCCTCCATTGCAACTAAGCTGGAAAGGTTGCAAAGGGATTTTCTATGGTACGAGAAGGTGGTGATTAAGAAGCTTTATTTGGTGAAATGGAAGTGGGTTTGTAGGCCGAAAGAGAGAGGGGGGCTTAATATTTGGCCTTTGAAGGCCGTTAACGAGGCTTTATTGGGTAAGTGGCTCTGGCGTTTTGGGGTTGAAGAAGATAGCTTGTGGAGAAGGGTGATAGTTGCTTGGCATGGGTGTAGAGATCGTTGGGCTCCTCGGATTCCTAGGGGCTCTCACGGGGTGGGTCTTTGGAAAGGGATAGTAGCGGGTTGGGATGAGTTTCTCAAGTTCACGCGGCTGGTGTTAGGGGATGGGGTGAGCATCAAATTTTGGACTGACCTTTGGTGCGGGCCTTGTACTTTGGAGCATCGGTTCAGGACGTTCTTCTTGCTTTCCTCTCTCAAATCGGCGTCGGTTGCGGATATGTATACAAGGGGAGCGGGGGGAGCAGTGTGAAATTTCTCTTTTAGCCGTTCGCTTAATGATTGGGAAGTTAGTGACTTTGCATCATTATTATCTTTACTTGAGTCGGTGAAGTTGGAGGAGTTTGTTAGGGATCGCAGGGTTTGGGCCTTTAATTCTAGCGGGAGGTTCTCGGTGAAAGAGTATCTGCAGGTGGCCAATCCGGGTGGGCTTGCGAAGTTTCCGCGTCAGTTGATTTGGTTCAACGGGTTGCCTTCCAAGGTGTCGGTTTTCCTATGGGCGTCCTTTTTGGATAAAATACTCACCTTGGACAATTTAAGGAAGAGAGGATGGAGTCTGCCTAACCGGTGTTGTCTATGTTTATCAGAGGAGGAATCGGTTGCTCACTTGTTTATTCACTGCCCGTTGGCTAGGAGACTTTGGTGGTATTTTCTAGCGCAGTTGGGAGTAGCGTGGATGTTTCCCTATTCGTTTCAGGACTTGCTTTCCGGTTGGCTCTCAGTTTCGCTTGATAGCCCGGCGGATCTAGTTTGGGCTTATATTCCTGGGGTGGTCTCTTGGACTCTGTGGAAAGAACGGAACCGGAGGGTGTTTGAAAATTCCGCGTCGTCTCCGGAGCGGTTGTGTTCGTATTCGCGCAAGTTGTTGCGAGATTGGATCTCCGCCAAGCATGAGTTGGCGGAGATAGGGTTCGAGGAGGTCATATCGTAATTTCGGGTCGGGGAGGGGTTTTGGTTGTATTCCTTTCATCTTGAGTAGCTTTTGGTGCTTCTGGTAGGTGTTTTCATATTTTGTGAATCTCCTTTTTTCTAATAAATATACTTTTACTGATCAAAAAAAAAAAATAGCATCTTGCCACGCCAATTCTGAATTTTTGATGTGAACTTGTCCACCAGTGTTTGGCAATCTGTTGCCGAGAGGTTGTGAGAGGATAATGGCAAACCGAGGTATTTTATGGGAAGAGATCCTTCATTGAGTTGCAAAATATCTTTAATGTTTTTTTTGAGGCTGTTCAGGGCATTTGCGAAAAAGACTTGAGATTTTTTGAGATTTGGTTGAAGACCAGACTGGCTTGAGAATTGCCTAAGCAACTGCATGAGATTTGAGGCCGAGGATATGTCTGCCTGAATGAAGATAAAAAGATAATCAGCGAAACAAAGGTGGTTAACAAGGGGGTCCTTACATTTGAAATGAGGGGAAATAGCTCCATTAGCAGCAGCTGCATTAAGCATTAAGGAAAGGCCCTCCATAGCAATAACAAACAGGAAAGGGGACAGGGGGTCTCCTTGCCTAAGACCCCTTGTGCTCTCAAAATACCCTTCAGGAGTTCCATTGACGTTGATGGAAAATTTAGGTGTTGAGATACAGGCTTTAACCCAGTCTACAAATCTGGGAGGGAAACCCATGAGTCGCAGGGCAGCTAGCACATAGTCCCAGTTGACTGAGTCGAATACTTTCCCAAGATCAATCTTGACAGCACACCTTGGTTTACCTTTGTCACGGTGGTAGTTTCTGATAATTTCATGGGTAAGGGAGATGTTTTCAGTGATGTTGCACCCTTGCACAAAAGCAGATTGGTTTTGACTTATCAGATCAGGGATGACGTTACGGATTCTGTTAGCAACCACTTGATCCCCGGTTATTACTAGGGAAACAATAACCGGGGATCAAGTGGAGAATGGTGATGGAGTTACAATGGAGAAATCTATTATATGGGATACGTGAAATAAAATTTCGAAGGATCTGAAAAGGTAGCGTACACAGCCTGCTGTGATCTGTTTTGAACTGAGTCGATGTCATGTTTGCTGTCTAGCTCAAATATTGTCATAATCCATGTATTCCAGAAAATCAGAGATCATTCTGAAGGAACGCCAACTATAAGTACGCAGAATCAATTAAGTATATTATCTTCCAGTGATGCCCATCTTGAATCAATTAAGTATATTTTCTTCCAGTGATGCCCATCTTGAATCAATTAAGTATATTTTTTTCCAGTGTTGCCCATCTGTAAATCTATTTTGTCTGCAGGATCTTGTCTTGCGTGGCTTCTGGTTGCAGAAGTGGATGAGTTCAGAGAGAGCAAAAGATTGCCGAGTTTTGATAGATTACCTTTTGGGCCTAATCAGCAAGGGGAAGTTCAAATATGAGTATGTGTGGTTTAGAGATGAAAAAACATATGTGGTGGTGCCAGCACCATAGAGGTTGGTGATACCAGGCACAATTGCCCGGTACCATATTGACTCATTAATTCTGCTGTTCATTTGGTGGGCTACCTCTTGGATGGCCCATGGTTAAATTAATACTGATCGGCTTATCCCAAGCCATCAATGTATAACCTTCTCCATGACCATCAACCAATTTTTGTTTTTGTTCTTGTTCTTGTTCTTGTTCTTGTTCTTGTTCGGGCAGTTAAAAGAATGCAGGGTGATATGATATAGATTATGGCCTCTTCAGGAGGTGGACCACCAAATTACATCTCATGATTGATGAGTTTGTGAATCTCTATCTGCTGGCACCGCCATATACCTACAATTATTTAATGGAATGTGTTTATTTTGTTTTCCGAGCCGTGAAGAGCTCCTTAAGTGGTTGTCGCAGTTTTACTACACCTACAAGCTGTCGGCATCCCTAACTTCTTTTTCTAGATTTCAAAGTTTTGTTGACAAATTATTTTTAGTGTTCATTGATATGCTTGCACATGATTTTGCAGGATGGAACTGGTACCTTTTGATAATTTTGATGTCGCACTGTGTAAGGCACTTGGGACACTAGGAAGGCATGGTAAACAAGTTCTTATATTCTAATCCATAGAAGCAGCATTTGAAGAGAGCATTAGAACTTCATTTGTAATATTTTCCTTGAGTTATTTCTAGATTTTTTTTTGGGGGGGAGGGGGGGGAATGTTTATAAAATTTCAATGTAGATTCCAGCTTATAAAACTTTGCAGAATTTTAGGGTTACATGCAACTGTTGCCCAAATTGCTGTCATTATATTCTAAAGCGAACTCATACTACTGGAACATCTGAACTATTAGAACCCGAGAAGCCATCCTTCCCAACTGTAGCCCACAGTCTGGTTAGGAATATGCATATGTATCATGTGATGGATGGCTGTCTTGCCTGGCCGATGGAATGGTCCATTAAAAATACAGTAACACCTGAAATACCCAATGGCAGACGCTTGGGATTTCCCATCATTGGCATACATGTATGCGTATGTGCCATGCATGGAGTGGAACCACCATTTCTTGGGCCACACGGAGATTCTCTGTGCCAATACCCTATTAGGACACATGAATGTAACCATCTTTCATATTTATCAATGGACCGTTTGCTATATTGTTTTTAATACTATCCAAAAATTAGCTAGTTGACTCAAAGCTTATAATCGTCTGAATTGTTGACATTTGAGAGACATGGATGGAACCAATAATTTTTGGGTCCAGACCCTGATTTTTCTGCAGATTCACTCAATGGTCTAAATAATAGGAGTGTTAGAGATCCCCTTGCAAAGGTTAGGAATTCTGCAGCGTTAACTGCAAAGTGAAATGCATAGAGAAGAAAAATGAATTTCTTTCACTGCCCTGTTTAATTCAGACTGTAGAATGATGCTAGTATTCTTTTCTAACCACTCCAAGATGGACAAGATTTGATGATGATCTAGAAAAAAGAAACTTATTGATTTCCAAGACGTTTGTTTACTCAACATGATTAACAAATCAACTCACACATATTTGCAACCCCATGCCGTAACATGAGCCACATCATGGGTTTGAAAACCAGCTGACATACCAAAAAGGACCTAGGATTTCCCATCCCCAATGCCACTTCTTCCTCGGACATCCTTTAATTGTGATAAAAATTAAAAACATTAAAATAGTAATGAATTAAAATGGAGAAAAAAAAAGATGTCAGACTTTATGGAGTGCACTCAGTTCTCAAAATGTAGTCCACTGCCTCCTCAACAGTGTCAACTACCTGCAGAAGCAACAAGCAAGAAAAAAATTAGTACCAACTGTACAATCTGAAGATTATTTATTCTCGCTTGAGACCTAGTTGTCGATTTTGTACTAGAACATTAATGCATCATGTTCAATAGTACAAATTGAAGAAGTTCCAGAGCCTCGGACTCCACAAATTTCTCAAATATGGCATATTTTTTTGTAGTAAATCATTATCTCAACGGTTGCACAAGTCTAAACATTCACACTTGAATCAAAGAAAAGGATTTTAAAATCCATGTAGAGAACAACAAAAATCATTATTCTATATTAGAAGAGGATGCTGGATGCATCTGCTAATTGATCACGTTGGTAATTCAGACATGGAGGATCAAATATCATGGATTTTTCCAGCTTTACCATCACAAGAAAAAAAAATATCATGGTTTGTATCTTGAAGTGAAGCACTTTGATTTACTAGAGAAGTAGGAGGCGACCACCATTATTATATTTGTCCTAAAGCTTCCTACCAAATATTACCAATTTACTTATTTTGGAATATTGGGCAAAATAAATTTCTCTAAAAACAATGAAAAATACTAGAATTAGATACCCAAAATTGTTTTAAAGTTTAGATAAAAAGATGAAACTACTTCATTATGTCAGTATGATGGTCATTTAACATTTTTAATCTATAGGAACATTTTTCTAAAAGAACAGACCTTCAACAGAAACTATGATCCCAAGCTCATATACGAGTTTTACGCTCACATTGTTATATGTAGACATAAAACAAGATTTTCATCTAGAGGGCTTCATTCAACCTACCAGATCTGCTGGAAACTCTGCATGGTTTTCTTCTCCTCTGAAAACCCCTGTCCTTGTCAGAATAGAAAACCAGGGATGTCCTGCCTGAAAAGCAAGCAACCACGTCTATTTAAGTCAGAAGGAGTTCCAAGCGATTCAAGTGAAATCACAAATGATGAATGTGGGGTGGAAATTGTATAGCTTCTCAGAACGGGAAAGTCTGAGGCTGGCGACAATGCTTGCTTACCCATGTAATTATTATCAACAACCATCGATAGGTTTGAATGTAAATTAGTGGTTTATAAGTTTTATGCAAGTAATCGGGTTAGAACCACAAGCAGTAGAGGGACAAACCTGCCGTGCACCTTTGATGTCAACTGAAGGATTATCTCCAATCATATACAGGGTTTTGAAAGGATGACATCCAGGGTGTCCATTAGTCATGACATGATAAGAAGCTGACTGAAGATGTCTCAATATAGCTTCTGCATTTTTGAATACAAATGGATTTGGTTTCCCGAAAGATGTATACTCCAGAGCATTATGGTGAATTCTGCATATTAGAATAAGTATATTAGTTATGCACTATTCCAATTTTCTCCACACCAAATAAGAGAACCCATACGATATGGAAAGTAGCACATGCCCCAAATTAGAAAACATTTTAATAGTTATAATTACAGGAGTTCTGATGAGATTCCTACACCATCTAATAATGGTAAAGTCAGCTCCTAGCTGTCCAACCAGCACGTGTTGTTGGTCCATACTAATTGATGGGCCATATCTTGGATGGATCATAACCTAAAAAGTACATCGAATCGGATTATTGCAAGGGTGCAACCATCTGGTCAGTTTCTTGATTCTGGGTGCTCATTAGAATTTAGACCTAAAGGAAGCATTCCGGAAAATTAAAAAATATACACTCATCTATTTGGTGTATTTCTAAAAGTATGGCCCATCCAAGTGGTGGCTCCTTGATCGTACCAGTCTACATCAATGGCATATGTACCTAATTGATGGATATATAGTTAGGGGCTATACCAATTATCAAATGGAACAAGACTCCCAAGTCCCAAGTCACACCTGACTCTTCTCTTTGATTACACACACTAGCCTTACCTGTTGAAGATGCTTTCTAGTGCAAGTCTGAAAGCACCCATACCAAGACGTTCAGAAGGAAATGCAGCCTGCCTTGAGTGAATGCCTGGTTAGTATATTCTAAATTTTTGTGCAGAACTTAGTCAACAAAGAACCAATAGAAATATACAAATCCGAACTTCCTAATAGTCAGAGCAATAGCTTGCTGGAACAGCAATAGTCCATGTACAAACAGAAGTCCCCAATTAGTCCTTGATTTGGCGTTAGAGGTCCTGGCTAGCGAGCCGGTCCCCCAGGCAAAGAGAGCCTGTGTGGTTATAAACAAACCGTAGATAAATTCTGTCAAGTAAAATATGTTTTTATTTTATATATTTTATGTTTCTGTAAAGAACATCTAATTTATGTTGATCTTAGGCACATTTGTCACTAGTGCGTTAGTTCTAGGGAGATGTGGCCTAGGCACCAATTAGGCAACCTCATCTTAATGAATACCCACCTAGACACTGATTAAGCATTACTGGCTAGGCGAGGTGGTCGCCTAGATGTAGGTGACACTTTGACTACACTGGATTAGACTGTGAATTGCACAAAAACAGAAATCTCTAGCACATTTCTTCTATTGGTGATAAGAAGGTTTACATATAACTGACCTGGTATTCAAGATCATCAGCTGCAAAATATAAAGGTGGTTGATGCCCATTCACCTTTCCAGGAAGGCCCCCAGTTCTTAAAATGTCACAGAGAACCTAAAATCATCCATCAATCAAGATGATAATTAAAGTACTGAGCATGATGCCAGAAATACAGGAGTCTCTTCAATAAATAACGAGTTCACATGCTAAAAGAAACACTTCATAGTTCTCAACATAGTGACAAAATTCTCCAATTTTTTTTAAAAACTCAAATAATTCGAGACTTTTTTGTTGAATGATTAATCAGCGAAGTATTCACAACTTTTTGAAAAAGTCGCAAAATTTGCGAATTAAACATGAATTTTTGAAAAAAGTCCCGGATAAGTAACAAATATGTGAGTTATATATTTTTTTACATAATATCCATAATTAGCAATCTTATGTTTTTATTTTTTTCATATCATCCACAACATTTTCCCGAATTTTCTGAGTTTTGCCGATTGTTTCTGAATTTTTCCTTAGCCGATTAAGTCCCGATCTCTGACAAGGGTTTTTGATAATTATAATGGCTCATAGTTGTGCAAATGAACCATAATCATCTCATTTCAAACATATTCTAAACAGTAGTTCTTAAGAGGTTCAGTTTTGACTTCTGGAGTTAAGGTTTTAGTGGATGGGAAGGGAGGGAAAGAAGCAGTTCCGAGGAAAGAGTTAAGAAAGGGTCAACCTTGGGGGATTTTTGGGGCGTTTTTAGCTTAAAATTTTGATAGCCAGTGTCCATACTTGGGAGTTGCTGCTTTCCCCTGCCAACTTATTTTCCAGAACAGGATCTTATTACTTTAGTTCCTGAAATCCTGATAGAATCAAACTTGTTTGAGAAAGTTCTTGTTATGTTTACATGACCTAAAGTTAGAACAGGTGTTGGAATGGATGGTCAAATTATCATTGTTTTAACTTAAAAATATGCCTAAATAAACCAGTGTGGGTGCAGCAATTTATTTTAACCATCATGGTTTTACAGCAATTATTCTCTGAACAAGCACATTGACATGGATAACACTACCTTCTTACAAGTTAGAAAGGAGGAAAACCTGAATGTCCCTGCCCCAGTCAACAGGATCGCTAACAACAAATGCTGCTTGAACTCTGTCCAATAAAACATTGCATCTGGGGGTGAACTCCTTGGAGGTGCTGTTGCTATTAGATGCCTGCTTGGTTGTCCAAATCTTATACGAAGACAAGGGATCAATGTTCTCGAAGTAGGAAGCATACTCGTCCATTGAAAGAACTTTTCTGCAAATAAATCAATATCATAAGCACGATAAATGCATAACAAATCTGAGAGTCCATGCAACTCGAATTAGGAAATAACCAAATCAAGACAACCAGGCTAAGACCTTACTTAAAGCCATACTCAGACATCACCACTGCAGGTTCCCCTTTTCCAACAGCAACAATGAGTTCATTCTCAAATCTGCAGTAGAAAAATAGCCGTTGAAAAAGACATAAGATGACAAAGAGAGTTTAATATTCTATTAACTCTTAGAAGTGATGCTCCTTATCGTTCGGTTAATATAATATATAAATAGTAGACCTGCATAATGTCATGTCGACTTCAAACTATTTTCCAGCCGTTGATAATATTCAGTTACATATACCTATTCACAAGCTTTTTAAAAGGTGAATGACCCTGTACAACCTGCACCAGAAATATAGTCATAAAGATGGCTGTACCACACTGAAATAATAGTTGCAGGATACACAAACAGGGAAATCTCATCCTGGGAGGTTTAAAGTAATTCTAAAAAATCTTCAAAGAATACCTGTGAAGGCACTATGTTTATTCCCAAGAGTTCACTTAACTCAGAAGCTCGTTTAGATTCCGGGATGCCACCTCCTAAGAAGTTCGAAGTGGAAAAATGATTAATAAACCACTATGAAAACTTAATCATATATGGGTTTCAAAGCATAAACATTAGGCGAAACAATAGTGCAGATTAAATATAGATTATTTGAACAATATAACAAATGGGAGTGATTTGAAAAATTCCCTTTTTGAACAACATGGAACCATTACAAATTAACAGACCATAATAGTGTTTCAAAAAACCCACAAGATAGATTAGTAACTCAAGCCTACAAAACAATAAGATATTAATAATATAGTTTTAAGACAGAGAAGTGTGACAAGGTCTAATTCTTGAGGTACGAGGAATGCATGACATATGATTAATTTCTTAAATCACTAATATTTGAAAATATTCAGAATGTAAATGAGATCAAATTTGAAAATGCAACTCCTGTATTCACGGGAAGAAGAAGATAATGATGAGGTGCAGGGAGTTGCATGGTGTAGAAGGAGAAGAACAAGACAGTTATGACACCAATTCAAGGCAAAAACACCAATACCAGATACTATAATTTATCCAAAAAAAGTTACATTTATTTATATCTGTGGTTATTGTCTCTTTTAAATTACAGCTTTAAATTATCTCGGCAAATACGTTTAGCAAGCATGCATCTTCATATAATTAACTATCAACAGTTCAATTCATAAGCACACATCAGCTCAAGTAATCTAAACATCCTGCAAAAGGGTTCCAAATGGTACAGAAAAAAAAGACTTATGGCACTAATTCTTATGAATGTAACTTGATTGAACAAAAAATGAATCATCCAAATGACTCACCGTTTGTCAAGAACAAGAATGGAATCTTTAGAGCACCTGCAGATAAGGAATATTTTGGTGAGTTGGATGCAGTGACAAAAAGTAACTTTGTGGATACATCAGATCATCACACAATTAGAAAACAAAGTACACAAAGATGATTCAACAAACCTAAGAGCTGAATGATTCCTAGAATTATCAGATTAACATGCAAACAAGCAGGATAACAAGCTACACAATTATTGTTTATTATGTGGCCTGGCTCATAATACTTATTTTAGCACACTTACATGATGCATGCATATTACCATGGTACTCATGATGTACATCACCTATTATTCTGTCTTTTGGATGATGATCATAATAGTTTTGATACTCTATAGTCAACACATAACCTTAGAGTAGATGCTACTCGGAAGGCCCGTGTTATGAGTGAAAATTAGTGCAATTCACTAAATGACCTTCCCACATGAACGACTGATGTTAAATGGTGTGTGATTGATGCAGCTGCATGCCTAAAATACACATGTTTAAGCCCAGCCTATCAAGCCATTTTAGCCAACCCATCAGCCCACCTAATCCAGTCCAGTAGTCAAGTGACTTTTCAGTTACCCATGTGTTGACCTAGTGTTTAGTGTAGTCATTATTTCTTTTCATAGTTCTTAAGCAACTAATTAAGAAGACCCCGTGCGATGCACAGATGTTTAAGAAAAAAAATAAAAGATTTTAAAAATAACCATTAATGATAAACAAAAAGAAAAAAAAAGAAAAAAAACTGTTTAGCTTGGGAGAGAGTTAATAATGGGGAGAGAAAATAGGAAGTTAAGAGAGGGTATTTATGGCTCCCACTATGTGATGATGTATAAAGAAGAAAAAAACTGTTTAGCTTGGGAGAGTGTTAATAATGGGGAGAGAAAATGGAAAGTTAAGAGAGAGTATTTATGGCTCCCACTATGTGATGATGTGGCATCACAAATCTTAAAATGGAGATCAAAGAGGATGCCACCAAGGCATCCTATTTCTATAGTATATAGTATAGATAAGAAATAACTAAATGAAATGAATGCACCATTCAGTTTCCAAAGCAACTAATTAAGTTAGGTACAAATAAGAAATAACTAAATGTAATGAATGCACCATTCAGTTTCCAAAGCTCTTAATTGTACTCCTTTATATTCTGGAAATGAAAGAAAGAAAGGAACTCTTGATTTTGTTCTGCTATAGCCACTGCTATATTTGCTGTCTGGACTTTGGAGTAGAGTGGTTCCTCCACAAGAAGGGTTGAGTGATTTCCCTTAGGCTGTTGACTAACTCCAGCCCCGGTGTGTGATTCCACAACCTGTTCCAGCCACACGGGCTGCATCAGTGATCACCGTCGGCAGAGTGACCTCATGCATGGGGCTATTGTGTGCGATCATCATATAGGCATAAACCAATAGTTTGATCAGTGGGTCTTGACAGTGCATGCAACTAGTTGATCACCACATTTCCAGTTTTCTAGGATAATGAGAATTGTTTTGATTCTTTAAAAAATGATATAAGCTTCTTTTGGGATGAAACAAGATTGCGTCAATAACATTTTTGATGCATCTGGCCATTTTGGATGAGTTTATATTATTATAAGAAGTGTCGGATAAAAATTTCTCAAAGAATCTCATTCTAGAGGCAAGCAAAATGATTTTGAGAAAAATTATACAAGACCAAGATTTTTTTTTTAAATCTCTCAAAATTGCATTGGTGTTGCTCATAAAATTGATTTTGATTCTTTGTTCATACAATGCATTTTTCAGAAGAAATAAAAAAATCATTATTTTGGGGAAAAAACAAGTTTTAATTAAAACCACCAATTCATGAGAATGTGTGCCTAATTCCACATGTGTGGAAGGTTGTTGAGTGTGTTACACTTAGAAAGTTTAGAGCTTGAGAGAGGAATTAAATTAGAACTTCAAGAAAATGTGAAAGTAATTTTATTTGAGTTGAACTAAGGTTGATGAACTTATGTTCACGTATAAAAGTGAGCTAAGGAGATCTTCCCTTCATCAAAAATTCTTCTTAAGAGAGTGAAAGCCTTCCATGAAGGTTTGGAGCGAATTAGCATGTATGGGATCCAAATTATAATCACCTTCAGCGTTCTTTGTGTTGTTGATCAGTTTAATATTTAGTAAAGAACAGTTTGATTCTTAGAAATTTTTACAAAATGTGATATCAGATTACTGTATTAAGATGCACAACCATAAATACACAATCTTTGGCATCAGCAAAACACATTCCTTTCAATTCAACAACACCAATTTACAGAAAAATCTCAAAAAACCACAAGAAGGTATGGTTCCAGCTTGAGCTCGACTCAAACAGGCAATCTCAAATTGAATAAATAAATAAATAAAACTTCGAAAATCCCTAAAAATGACAAAGTCAAAAATCGTACCACAATCTCCATACAATCTTCTCAAAGCCTGCGGAGCGCCTCCAATGGGAGTACGGCCACGAAGAATAACCCCATCGATATCAAATGCGATTCCAAGAGAAGACCTGCATGTACTCAAACCCTTTTTAGGGTTTCGCAAATGAGAAGAAAACCGATAAGAAATGTAAAGAAACGAACCGTTCGGATCTTGAGGGAAGCTGAGAGAAGGGACGTGAAGCTTCTTGTCTAAACAGTAGCAATGGAGCTCTGTTTCTGCTCTGCGAAACCCTAAATACGGACCGAAACCTCATATTTTCCCCTCCGAGGATTCAAAAGACCCCCATCGAAGCTGTTTCTCTTTCTCCTATGTTACGCCGAGTGCGTAAAACGCATATCTCCTGTTCTAGATTTTGTACTTCCACGTGTCACTTCGTAAGTTCCACACGTGCTAATTCCTGAGTCACTCATTTTCACAGAGAATAACGACCATAACGTTACCCTTCGGAGCTCTAACCGCCAAAAGCCGTGGCAGGTGCTGGAGCTCTCTCTTGACTCTTGAGAATCAATGGCGGCTTCCCTTCGAGCAACCCTGTTGTCAAATACTGTTTGGCCAAGCAAGAAGAATGACCCCCCTGCAACTGGGGTATTCTTAAAGCCTGTAGTTAGCCGGAATCTCCACTTCTCGGTTGATCTCAAAGGGTGTACCGGACAGTCCGGATTCTGCCCGGGGAAGAAAACCGGCATCGCCGTCTCTGCAATCTCCGGTTCCCCTGGCAAGTCCTTATTTTTTTCGCTTTTTATCTATATGTTCTTGCATATGATTAATGAGGCTGTATTGCCCGTAGCGGTTTTTTGGTCTATTTAGAAGGAAAGAGGAAAGAAACTCTAGGGTGTTTTGAGGAGATGTCCTTATGCCCCGTTGGGTTTGCTTAAGAATTGGACAGATTCTGGTTTAATGCTTGTGCTAATCGATAGGGATTTGATGTTGCAGATTTATCTTTTCTTCTGTAGATGCCTGGGTTGGCTTTAGTTTTTATTTCTCAATTGTTGATTTAATTCCGGGCTCACTCCCCTGTGAGTCTTGTGTAATATTTTCTGCTCCGTTTCGTTAGGACAAACTGTAAATCCAAAGGTCTCGAGGTCGATTCATGGGATCTCCTTAATATCATTTGTCTGAGGTGGGAGTAATATTCTCAATGTAGCACGTGAGACTAGTCTTAATCTTTAAGGCTCAGGATATCCACAAAAGTCATATCTGCCTATTATTGATCAAAAAGGAAAAACAAACTTTTCTTTTGACAAATTAAACTGAACTTTAGGTTTCATTCTTGTAAATAATTATTAAAACAATCTCGGCCTGGCCGGTCTCAATATGACTTTCGCCTTTTGTTGAAGTTGCCTGATCATTAGCTTGAGCTTTGCAATTGTTTATGTGAACAGGAATTGCATCTTCTGTGGTGAGTGAGGATATTGTGAGTTTGTTGGATACTGTGGAAGTGTTTGATTTGAATGGAATTGGGATTCCAATTTCTCATTTGTGGAAAGATAGGAAAGCAGTAGTTGCTTTTGCTCGCCATTTCGGGTGATTTTCTTGTAGCTTAAACACCTAATTATTTGTAGTAGTTTGAATGCTTTTTATACACTTTTTTCTTCCGAGTGATGATATTCTTCCTCATCTTATTTCATATTTTTGCATATTGCAGATGTGTCCTTTGTCGTAGACGGGCTGATTTCCTTGCTTCTAAGAAGGTAATGACACTCCCTTGAAAATTATTGGAAAGGGGTGGGTCTTTCTTTCGTAGCTTGTGGATTTGAGTCAACATATTGCAGATTAAAGGAACTAAAATCTTCTATTTTTTCGTAAGTTTTTAGTCTAGTGTTTTTTAATTTTAGGTCATAATTATTTGCCTATGGGTATTTTTCCTTCCCCTCATAGAAAAATTTCATTGAGAAAGGTTTGTTTTTTGTAATGTTATTATGCTACCAAGAAACAAAGTTTTTTAAAGAATAGTCTGTATAGTGCAAAATAAATGGAAATATTGATACAAGGAAAGTGAATGCTAATAAAGGAACAACAATCTCTGATTCAAGTAAAATAAATGCGAATATTAGAACAACGATCGTTAATATAAGAAAATTAAAAGTATATTATCTAAGTTCCATACTATAAGAAAAATGAACGCTAATAAAGGAACAACAATCTCTAACGGAAGAAAATTAGATGTAGACTAGTAGATTTAACAACGATCGTAAATATAAGAAAAATGAACGCTAATAGAGGAATAACAATTGCTGATACAAATGAAATGAATGCTAATAGAAAAAAAACAATTGCTAATAGAAAAAAATTAGAAGTATGCTACCTAAGTTCTATAGTACAAGAAAATGAACGCTAGTAGATAATAAAGCAATAAAGATCTCTAATAGAGAAAAAATAAATGTACACTGGTAGAGTAACAACGATCGCTAATACAAGAAAAATGAACGCTAATAGGGAAACAACGATGACTGATACATAAAAATGAAAGCAAATAAAGGAACAATGATCGTTAATAGAAGAAAATTAGAAGTATGCAACCTAAGTTTTATACTACAAGAAAAATAAACGTTAATAGAGGAACAACAATTTTTAATAAAAAAAAAATTAAATATATGCCACTAGAGTAACAACAATCGTTGATACAAGGAAAATGAACGCTGATAGAAAAAAACGATCACTAATACAAGTAAAATGAATGTTAATAGATGAATAAATATCGCTAATAGAGAAAAATTAGAACTATACTACCGAAGTTCCATATTACAAGAAAAATGAACGTTAATAGAGGAACAATGATCGCTGATACAAATAAAATAAAGGCTAATAAAGGAATAGCGAATACTAATAAAGGAAAGTTAAAAAATGCTACCTAAGCTCAATTCTAAAAGAAAAATAAACGCTAATAAAGGAAAATTAGATGTATGCCAGTAGAGTAACAACGATCACTGATACAAAAAAAATGAACACTAATATAAGAACAACGATCTTTAATAGAGTAAAATTAAATATACGCTATTAGAGTAACAATGATCGCTAATACAAGAAGAATGAACGCTAATAAAACAATGATCACTAATTCAAGTAAAATGAACGTTAATAGAGGAATACTGATCGCTAATATAGAAAAATTAGAAATATGCTACCTAAGTTACATATTACAAGAAAAATGAACACTCATAGAAAAACAACGATCTCTAATAGAGAAAAATTAGATATACGCTAGTAGAGTAAAAACGATTGTTGATATAAGGAGAATGAACGCTAATAAAGGAACAACGATATTTAATACAAGTAAAAAGAACGTTAATAGGGGAATAACGATTGCTAATAGAAGAAAATTAAAAGTATGCTACTTAAGTTCCATATTACAAGAAAAATAAATGCTAATAGAGAAACAACGATCTCTAATAGAGGAAAATTAGATGTATGCTAATAGAGTAATAACGATCATTGATACAAGGAAAATTAATGTTTATTAAGGAACAACAATCGCTAATACAAGTAAAATGAATGTTAATAAAAGAACAACGATCTTTAATAGAGAAAAATAAACGCTAATAGAGGAACAACAATCGCTGATACGAGTAAAATGAACGCTAATTTAGGAAAACGATAGCTAATAATAAAAAATTAAATGTTACGAAATTTCTTACTACAAAATAAATGAATGCTAATAGCAAAACAACGATCTCTAATAGAGAAAAATTAGATGTATGCTAATAGAGTAACAACGATCACTGATACAAGAAAAATGAACAATAATAGAGAAATAACGATTGTTGATACAAGTAAAATGAACGCTAATAAATAAACAACAATTTGTTAATAAAGGAAAACTAGAAGTATGTTACCAAAGATCCATAATACAAGAAAAATGAATGCTAATACAAGAACAACGATTGTTAATACAAGTAAAATGAATTCTGATAAAGAAACAACGATCGCTAATAGAGAAAAGTTAGATGTACGCTAAAAAATAATAGCGATCACTTATACAAAGAAAACGAACGCTGGTATAGAAAAAAAGATCGCTTATACAAGTAAAATGAATGTTAATAGAGAAATAACGATCGCTAATAGAAGAAAATTAAAAGTGTGCTACCTAAGTTTCACACTATAAGAAAAATGAATACGAATAGAGAAATATGATCTATAATAAAGGAAAATTACATGTATGCTAATAAAATAACAACGATAGCTAATACAAGGAAAATGAACGCTAATAGAGGAATAACAATTGCTTAAACAAGTAAAATGAATGCTAATATAGGAAAATTAGATTTACGCTAATAGAGTAACAATGATCGTTGATATAAGGAAAATGAACGCTAATATAGGAACAATTATATGTATTCTACCTAATTTCTATACTACAAGAAAAATGAATACTAATAGAGGAACAACGATATTCTAATAGAGTAGCAACGATCGTTGATACAAGAAAAATGAATGTTAATAGAGAAACAACGATACTCTAATAGAGTAACAACGATCGTTGATACAAGAAAAATGAATGCTAATAGAGGAACAACAATCGCTGATACAAGTTAAATTAACGCTAATAAAGAAAAAAGGTTCGCTAATAGAGGAAAATTAGAAGTATGTTATCTAAGTTCTATACTACAAGAAAAATGAATGATAATAAAAGAATAACGATCGTTAATACAAATAAAATGAATGTTAATAAAGGAAAAATATATCTAATAGAGGAAAATTAGAAGTATGCTACCAAAGTTCCAGACTACAAGTAAAATGAACGCTAATAGAGGAACAACGATTTCTAATAGAATAAAATTAGATGTACGCTAATAGAGTAACAACGTTCATTGATACAAGGAAAATGAACTCTAATAGAGGAGCAACGATTACTAATACAAATAAAATGAACGCTAATAAAGAAATAATATCGCTAATAAAGGAAAATTAAAAGTATGCTATCAAGCTTTGAAATTACTATACTGCTTAGATAAAAATAATAATTGTGGGAGATTTTTCTTGAACATCCACGCGTCACCTGCTCCTTAGATTTGGGATTACTGGTAGTAAGAAGAAGGTATGAATGGAGATCTCCGGTTGCTGACGGGGCAGAAGTAAAGGGTGTGCACCCTATAATACACTCCGATGCCAAAGTTATGATAGGAAGAAGATGAAGTGCAAAATCTTAATTTCAAGTAAAGGGTTTAGATAATAACAGTAAAATTGTGAATTTTGCCGATCCTTATGCACTGAGTCTCTCGGGGTATTTATAGGCTAAGTTCTGTATGTCTATCCATGTCCATTGATGTCCATGGATGGGATGACCATACTACTTGCTTTATAATCATTATCAAAATTTTCAGGCAGATCTTAAGTCTTACGTGTCACACGTGTGAGCCTACTATTTCTAAGGTCGGTCTGGGGTCGAAAGCAAGCTGAGATGACCAACATTAAATGCATTAAATGCTAAGACAATGCTTTCACCTAACAACAGAGTAAATTTATCGCCTCCTGATTATTTCATCATGCAAGTCGGTCCCGCTCTTGACTTAAGCACGGGTTTGTCTTGTATGTGAATACGGATTAAATAACTGTTGTTCAAGAATATGGTTACTGTACTCGTCTTTAGGATAATGAGTTCGTTGTCCTGAAGAGCACGAGCTTGTACTCATTATGAATAACAGGTCTTTCATCCGTCGTCAGAACAACGAAGGTTTTGCTCGTCTTGGCGACACTTGTGCATTTCGAATTTTATCCATTACAATAATAATGCTCGATTTACATATTTGAGATTAAAAAAAAACAAAGAATTTCAGTTGGCAATCTAATGATCATCTCACATTAACTAGCGGAGTATATGGTATATACGAAGAGGTATTTAATGAAATTGCTCACTATTGCCCTGAAAAGTACAAGTATTTTTCTTCATCTGAGCATTTGCTAAAAACAAATTGCAACTGTTTCATGCTTTTCTTCAATTTATTTCCTTTCGCATCCGTATATATAATTGAACATTACATTTGTAATATATCTACAGGATAGAATGGATGCATCTGGAGTCGCTCTTGTTCTTGTAGGACCGGGTAGTATTGATCAGGTATGTCATGACAAAGTTCATGGTATTGAGTTATTGATACATACATGCATAAGAGTATCATCTCCAATGTGAATAATCATGCATGAGAATGATCACAAACCAATCTGTTTGGAATTTCCTGTGACTGCACCTGCCTCCTAATAATTTAGGTGTAATTGATGGATCGACCTGTAATATTTATCCTGGGAGACATGAAAATCCCTATGTTTCTTCATTAGTCATTTTCTGCATCCTATACTTCTATTCTGACTGCTATGGTCATGTTGGTGTAGGCAAAAGCCTTCTCCGACCAAACAAAATTTAAAGGAGGTACGCTTCTTGGAAAACATGATTATCATCTCAAATATAACATGTGGGCTTTATATCAAACTAAATGAAGGAAGCCATTGGAAAATCAAAAAATGATACTGGTTGAATCTGTGATCTTTAGTATTATCGATGATAACTACTGTCTGTAAGCAGAATAGCGGGACTCATCATCAACCATTCGGTGAATGCAACTAGGACAGATATTTTTGTGTCAAGTATCAACCTGGGTGGTGACAAATCACAACCATCTCATACACTTCTACGCTCTTACTGAAATATTTTTCCAGCCACGAGAAATTATTACTCATAGATCTTCTTCAAAACCACGAGGCCACAGATTCAACCCAGCTTATCAACAAAAACTAAAAAAAGCTAGTACCTCTATGCAGCAGATGTAGTAAATGGTTGAACTGTTAGATAACTTTGAAATGTGTGTATGTTTTTTGGAGTTCTATCAAAAGAATATCATTATAATAAACCCAGATGTTGATAATTTTCAATGTTATAACTAGTTGTTTTCAATTCTGTAGCAATATTATTATTATTTTTCTGTTCTTCCTATGGCAGAACCATAACATCTTAAATTGTTTGATTCAGAAGTGTATGCAGATCCTAGCCACGCATCATATAAGGCATTGAGTTTTGTTTCTGGAATTTCAACCACATTTACTCCAGGGGTATGTAGGAAACGGGCATATATATGCACATATACACACATACATTATTTATACACATACGTACACATATATATGTGTGTGTGCGTGTATTTATTCATGTATAATAGTTTATAACATGATTTTGGCAAAATGTTCAAGGTTTTGTATTCCATCTAAGATCACCTGTTGGAGTTAGATTCGTGACATTGTAGGCAGGTTTGAAGATAATACAGTCATACATGGAAGGGTACAGACAAGACTGGGAGCTTTCCTTTGAGAAGGACACAAGGACTAGAGGTGGCTGGTATGTGATTATCTTAGAACAGTTCCTTTACAGACGTATTATTATGGAAGAAAGGCCAATCTTTAAACTTTCTTTATGAAATGTCATGAACAGCACTAAGGAAAAGATTCCTCACATTCAAACACACGTAGGTGTAAATCAAAGCATATTGGAAAATAATGAACAGACTCAAAATTGGTAAATGCTCAAATAAAGAACAACCGCCTAACTGTTTGATATTTTATCTTGACTTATCAGATAAGATTATTTGCATTCAAACATGACAGGAGTCTCAGTGTAATTGAAATATGTACGTTATAACCGGAAGTCTGTTTCAATAATAGTCGAACTTCATCCCAATTTTGAGAAAGTCTTTCTGCCAGTAGTTTTTTTTGTAAAAATGCTTAAAATGAGGACAGCTTAAAGGATATGTAATCTAAAATTTCAATTTAGGTATCTGTGATTGTCATGAAGGAGCCTCTGAGTTCCATTATCCTTTACTTCTTCATTATTTTATTCTTAGGATACCAAGTGTTATTTCCATTTTAAATGAATAATTCCATACACACACACACTCATATATATATATATATATATACACAGGAATAAGCAAGGCATAGATTAAGAACTCATGCCTATGATCTTTATATTGTCCTTTTATTTTCTTTGAATACCATTTCCACACAGATGAAATTAGCTACTTTGCCGGTTGTTTTTTCAGGCAGCAGGGAGGAATAATTGTTGCAGGTCCAGGTACAAGTAATATCTCATACATTCACAAGGTTAGTTTTTTTTTCTTCCTCAATTTGCAAGCACTGCCTTGAATTCACCAATATGGTAGTGTATAAGGAGCCACGAGGACACGTTTCTGCCATTATAAATTAAATGTTGCAACGACATAGAAACACATGAGTGAGCCAAAAAGGCCAACTGTTTTTCTTGAGTACACAAAGTCTCTAACATATAGAACCAAAGTAAATTAAGTCGAAATAATTTGACTAGTTTCATGATTGCAAGGCAAAGGTTTAAGTAATATAATATGGACTAACTTGATTATAATACTTTCTTTCTTTGCCTTGAAATTTCAAGTTAAACTTGAAACGCCACTTAGATTGAAAAAGTTTAGGTGGAAAAGTTCCAATTGACATGTCATTAGCAATAAACACAAAGGCTACCTACATGGGTTTAAAAACATAATGTCATAGCACATAATGACTTGTGAAATCTTATGCTCAGAAGTGCTTTCTACAAAATCTTGTAGGTTGTTTTGATTTGAATCATTTGATAGTCATGCAGACGAGGTGGGTCAAGATCATATGCTTCACATTTGGAAACCACATATGATTGAGTACTTGGAACTACTGTAAAATCCCTAAAAATATATTTAGGAAAAAAAACTATGAAAAAGAACATACTAAATCGATTGAAGAAAAGTGTGCTCCAACAATTAGAAGTGGACAAAATATGCTTAACAGATGGACTACTTGATTGACTACCTTTTGATTACAAAAGATAATATATATATAAGAGTAGGGGTGCACACGGTTCGGTTTGGTTCGGTTCTGAGAATTTTTGGGACCGAACCGATGAACCCCAATTCTAAAAAAACCAACTTAGAACCGAATCGTAGAGCCTCAGTTTGGAAAAAAACCAACCCAGGACCAAACCGTAGAGCCTCGGTTCGGTTCAGTTCTACCCACAGATTATGATCTGCTCCTAATGTCGATAAATCCAGTAGTTCACATTCTCAATGTACTAAAACCAAAACTCAAATCTCATCAATGAACAAAAATAATCACCAATTAAAACAGATTAAATTGGAACAAAGAGAGGAAGGTGGAGGCGGAAGGGATATTAGGGTTAGGTTCCCAAAAAAATAAAAAAATTATAGGACCTAGAACCGATTCGATTCGGTTTTCAGTTCTCGGCTCCACATTTGGTTCTTAGTTCGGTTCGGTTTGCGGTTCCACATTCGGTTCTAAGTTTGGTTCGGTTCGGTTTCAAATTGGAACAAACCAGAACCGAACCGCAGAAAATCGGTTTAAGTAAAATAAGACCCAGAACCGAACCGCGCCTTTCAAAAAATAGAACCAAACCGGACCATGGTAGTCGGTTCGGTCCGGTTCACGGTTTGACCCGTACCCATGTGCACCCCTATATAAAAGCATTTTATGTGGAGCAGCTGTATGTGCTCTGACTAACCAATATTTGGTATATAGAGTATTCCTGTATGGATCTCTTTCAGCAAGGTATTCAGATCATGAGTAGTTGTATCTCATCTCAAGAAGTAGAAGAAAAAAACTTACACCGAAGTTCGAATAATACCCCATTATCCCATCCAGTGCATCTGTCCAGGAACAAATGTGTCGATTGAAAATGTTTAGGTGGAAAAGTTCCAATTGACATGTCATTAACAATAAACACAAAGACTACCTACATGGGTTTAAACCATAGTTACCAAATCGTGAAGTGAAAGTGAGAAGCGAAACGAAAGTGAGAAGCGGGAAGCGAAGCTCAAAAAATCCTTAGGAAACGGGAAGCGAGAAATAGATATAGGTGTCTCATTCTCATTATGTTAGGATGACCATACATCCCTTAAATTTTATTTTATATGAGATATTTGTGGAGAATTAGGTGTCTTAGAGTCTTAGGTTTCAATTTAACGATATTTGCTTAGGATATATGTCGTAGGCTGTAGACTTGGTTTATCACATTAGTTCCTAAATAGTAAATTCATAAACCCCTTGACCACTAAATGAGAAGCGAGTCTGGGAAACGAGCTTCCCACCTTGTATATAGCTTCCCGGCAACTATTGTTTAAACATATAATGATGAGTAGCACATAATGACTTGTGAAATCTTATGCCTGGAAGCGCTTTCTAAAAAATCCTAAAAATATAATGAGAAAAAAAACTATGAAAAATAACATACTAAATTGATTGAATAAAATGTGTTCTCCGACAACTAGCAGTGGACAAAATATGCTTAACAGATGGACTACCTTGATTGACCTTTTGATTACAGAAGATTATATATATATATATATAAGCATTTTATGTGGAACAGCAGTATGTGCTCTGACCAACCAATATCTGGTATATAGAGTATTCCTGTATGGATCTCTTTCAGCAAGGTGTTGGGATCATTAATAATTGTATCACAAGAAGGAAAAAAAAACTTACACCGAAGTTCGGATAATAACCCTGTAATGCACAAGAGTAAATGTTTTTTTATATATGTCAGTCAATGTTTTATTTGATGCATTTATGAGAAGCATCTGTAAACCTGTTCCGTTGCGGCCTAAATTATTATGTTTTTTTTTAATAGGACAAAGAAGCCGGTGATGATCCAGATATTGAAGATATTTTGAAAGCATGTTGCTCATAATGAATCACATGTCCACTTAAAGAGGCCCTTCTGTGATCGTGCACATTTTCTTCTATAATCATATGAATAATACAGGTCTTTGTGGTAATTTGTACAAGTCCCTCAATCAACCCCTCAGTCAAGCTGGAAGGCTTTACTGTTTTGGAAATTACTTTGGTTTCTATTATGTTTTACATGTAACAGAACCAAGAAGCTCAAATCCTACATAGAGCCTCCCAATCAATGGGCTATGGTTCAAATGTTGCACCAACGAAATGCTTCTAGTCATTCAGTTACTGAAGTTTACTGCTCACAATTGTATTACAATTCGACCGGAAACAAATAGTTGGACTGTAAGGATCAATGAAATGGTGCTGTTTCTGGCTTCATGCTACACAGCTCGACTGATGACTACTTCTCCCTTTGTGACGGAGATTGTTTTTACACATTTCGCATGTGAATAAACACAAGTCCTTAGGTTCTTCAAAACTGTCATAAACAACTGGTACAATACGAAGCTGGCTGACCCCAGCAATTCATATGAGAACAACTGAGATGATTCCTTGCCCTTTACTGCATTTAAGACTTGGATAGCCTGATTGGCGATCAGAAGATTCAATTGTACTATTTGTCGCATAAACACTAACATCCACACACAAATATTGATGACCCAGCAATTTATCAACATGAACCGTTCATCAGTTGGCCCTGTTGAAATAAACATAGCCAACATCAGACAGATCTGATTCATCTAGCTGCCTAATTTACAGATTTCCTCAAGAAGCCTTATTCTCTGACCACTCAAAAGACTTTTATAAAAAAATGGACGAATATGATCCTATGACTCATCCGTCTATTTTTTAAAATTTCTCCCATCCAGTGGGTCTGTCCAGCAACATTACAGCCTGGAGACTCTTGACTTGTATTAGTTGGCCAGCTGTATGGTTTAGAGGGGAAGGATGCATCATCCTCAATGCACCTAATATGCACTATCAAAACTTAAATGTGGTTCTTTCATTCAGGAAAGGGTAAGGTGGGATTGATGGATAAGTGTGCTATGGATGACATAAATTGCAAATTGCAACAAGTTATAATACCATCAATTAAAGGAACCATTTCATGAACCAGGAACCTAACATTATAGAAATCCCAAAAGCAGGCAATGGAGGATGACGAGTAAAGCAATTTCTTGGCCCAAAGTTGGGTTCTGACTGATTGAACAGGTAATCCATCAATTGGACAGTTTAGATTGTTGAGCACATCTGCTAATTGTGGTAAGAATACATGTATCACACTTCAATGCAGCATGGTGTCATTGCTTTAGTAGGAAAACGATTATAACTATCATGACCAAAAACACCTGTCGGTTGTCTTCTAGTTCTAGTAGCCTTTCAAAGCCCATGCAGTACAAAGACTCTCTCCGTGTCAGTAGAACCCCAACTCCATCTCCTCCGTTTCCTCCAAGAATTGTAATGATACCCTGACCGGTTCATTCAAGAACTGCCTCAAGCTCGACTTGGTCATCCCAATGTAGTCAAAGCATCCAGGTGACAACTAAGCGATATGGAGTTCTTTAGGCGAGGCAATGGCTAGGCGACCAAGATTTAATTTCTGTTTACATTACATAATATTATATAAGATTGACTGAGTGCCCGTCTAGATTATGGTCTATGTGATAGGGGTCCTGGCCCTCCAGGCTAGGTGAGGCGGTGTGTCACAACTAAGCTACCTTGACACTGACAAACACCTAATGGACCTTATAGATAGTTGAAGAAATTCTAGAAGATGTATCTAGAAGCCTCTTAAGAATAAGAGTATGGAACAAGTTTAGAGATTTCCTAGAGATTCTAGAAAGCCATTCTAGAAGTCTCCTCCAAAGGAGGTGATAGAAAGTTCTAGAACTCTCCCTTAGGGCTTATAAAAGGGGATGACCCCTCATTTGTGAAGCATTCAAGCATTGTGTAGTACTCTTTTGAGCAATAAGTCTAGCATTCTTCAAGTGTTCTCTTTGTTTCTCGTGTCCTTGCTCCTTGAGAAGTCTTATAGAGTTGGGCTTACTCTTCCTTGAGAGAGGGTCAAATGATAGTGTTGCACCGTCTAGAATCGGTGTGAACACTTAGGGCCATGACAGCCTAGGCAACATACCACACTGCTTCATCCTCTCTTCCTTAAAGAACTGTTGAACACCACTCAGACAAGTATCTCTTCACCAAAGAACTGTTGAACACCACTCAAAATAACGAAACCCGACCCTACCTGATATCGACACTCATCACTGCTTCGGGTCATCAGTCACTTCATCCGAGAAGCCACGTTCTCCATCACCAACTCTCAAATTCCACTACAACATATCCAAATATGATAAGATATTGCGTACCAACACTCAATTGAGTTCTGCCTTCCATGAAGTATGTCGTAAACGCTGCCTTACTGAGTTTCTATTATACATCATATAGCATTAGTTCCCATGTTTCATGATTGGAAAGTTCACAGATCAGTTATGAGCGCATCCGCTGCACCAAGTTGAAAAGAGCATGACATTCTACCAGGAAAATGTTCTACAATTTCCTATGTGCGATATTCTTGACTACTAGTGGTTAGCCTAGTCTTGTGACGAAATTTTTTGTATGAAAGATTGCCTCAGATTTCCAATCCTTGTGCTGCACAATTCTTACAGTACAAACGGACTGAAATTTTTACTGCACAACCTGAGGTGGTTCAGACAAAAGCACTTCCCAAATGGAGTATTTATCAACGCGATCTGGAAGAGCACCAGGTATTAGACAAAAGCACTTCTCAAATGATAGATGAGGAGATTAAGACGGTGAAGAAGTTTATGGTGGACTTCTCGAAGCCAAATGTGGGTTGAAGAATTGAGTCTAATCGCAGAGATGAGTTAAAGGTGGAGACGGAAACATTAATTACACATGGAAAGTGACATCTGGATAAGATATATATGCCACTCAGCTACAAGAGAACTGGTTGTGAGCTAGTAGAAAAAAATACTGTTGTTTCCATTCAGTGGTTAAAAGTAGTGTCTGATTTTTTAAGTACAATTCTTTATACTTGTGCTGTGGAGCAGAACAATTTTTCATATTTATCTCTTCTTAGGCATGATGCTTTAATGTTGTTTCTTGGTCAAAGGAAATTGACAAACAGAGAGAATAAAATTGCTTCATTATATAAATTGGAGCGTGTTTCGTTCAAGATTTGAGCTTCTTATGTACATTGGTGGTAGAAACGAAAAGGCAATGGAATAAGACTGGTCTCATTCTGAAATTTTCAAACTACAGTTGGTGGTGCAACTCATATTTCCAATGTGGTACATAGCAACAGTAGGAATACAATGCAGTGAGCTATTCTATTTCGAATACATTATGAAGCTATTTTGTTTAGAACACGATATGAAAATGAATAAAATTACAGGGCATGAACAATCTTGACATCTTGTACATGCAAAATTGGACCTGCTACATAATAGCATAAAACATGATTCTCACCTTCTAGTGGCACCCATTCTTTTCTGTAGCCAATGATACAATGACTTCCGTGTGACCTTTAGCCTTCGTAAAACTGCAGGTCTCCTGGCGGAAGATTCAAACTCCATGTACAATCTATTCTTTCCTGGATTTTCCCGGTTTGGATCTAAGTCAAGAGGGCTTCCCAAATCATTTCTATCAACTGAAATTATAGGTCCTACCAAAACAACACTGAGCGCCAATTCATCCCGCAGAAGTTTGATCACTGCATCCTGCACCTCAGACTCCTGTTTGGCAGCACCCGGACCTTCTATCCTGACTCCTAAAATGATAACCATGTCATCTTTGACTGGATTCCCTGCAACCGAAGAACAGTTGGATCAAGTTGCTAAATTGATAGTATAGCATAAGCGTGCTTAATATGTTAGATAGCAAAGAGAGAGAGAGAGAAGGTGTGTGTGTGTCAGTGTGTGTGTACATATACATACTATCAAGAACCAAATCCTCCTTAGGGTATTATAGAAGAAATATGAAACTCCAAGATGTCCTCTGGATTCCCACTCGTCAACTAAATCCCTTCAAGTGAGACTTAAAAACCATTAACCACAATATCAAGCTAAATAATCAGCTGACCAAACTAGCATACTCACATCTACTAAGCAGAGATTGATCAAAAAACCCTTAGCAAACACTCATATGACAAACGAAACAAGCCTACAAATCACATCTTGCTCCTCATGAAATTGGAACCTGACCTACTTCATAAAAGCTCATACACCTACAAAATAACCACAGATCAGCCCCAACTGCTGCTTCTTCCTGTTAGCCATATGAAAATTGCTTTTACTTTTCTTACTATATCCACAAAGTCTCAGTCCCATATATGTCATACGCTCTTCTCCGTCCACCACCACCAACCCAAATAAGCAAGGTTAAGGTCATGCATTACCATTCTACAACTCAAACCATTGAAAACCTTCTGTTCGTCACAATTGATGAACCATCCGCCTCTTTCTGCACCATTTAACAGGAAATGCATCTATCTTTTACGCAAGCCAAAACCTGCAACACATGTCCTCTAAATTTGACGATAAAAAAGGAATTTGATGTGGTTGCTTCATCTAGAGATGTTAGGGTAACAGAAAGGTGTCATCCTTACAAAGATGTGAGAACCTATCAATTCTTTCAAGGATTTAATCCCAATCACGAGTTCCTTTTCAATAACCTACCTTAGAGATACCCTAAAATATTGAGCCAAGAACAACAAACTTCAATTAGATGATCTAGTCAAACTGAAATATTAAAAGGTAAAACAAGCCCCAAACTTTTGAAGTACATAGATAATATTGAAATATGGTCGCAGGGAACTGTATGTTTCTGTGTAACACTTCCACACTAAAGCAGGACATATCTAAATTAATGTAAGCACCATAATAAGGTAAAGCATTCATACCTAAAGTGTAGCTCTCTTTGATCATCCGCAGAACTGCAAGAACTACAATCCGAGCTTCAACCTGGTGATACATAATGGAAAGACGTGAGGACATAAAGCAAAAAAAGTTTTTTTTTTAAAAAAAGTAAAAAAAAACATATATATGGTGATAGTAACAACAGCTCCACTCAATGGAAAGACCAATCAATTGAATATAATTTTAAAACAAATCCCCTTACCAATACATATAAATAACAAACCCAATCTTCACGGAAAGGAAGTAAAATACAGTTTAGTGCTATCCAATCCAGACACAACTGAAGTTCCATACCCGTCTTGCATTTCAATATGGTTGTATAAGTGATACCCATGACACACTGCTACACCAAATGGGGTGTTTTATCCTAGGTATCCCGATCATTAAGTTTCCCTGATCTGTCCATGTTGACGCAACACAACATGGTCAGGTATGTGGTTGCATTGGATACTTGGATTTGGATATGCTCAGATTTACTGTATAATATAGAAATATTTAAATGTGTAAAAATAAATTTAAATAAGAAAAATATCTAAAAATATTGGAATAAGGCAATGTTAATATACTGAATATATATCTCCATATAGATGTATCATAAGTATTGTGAGCGGAGCTCAAGCAACTTCCACAGCTAAACTGATACTCAGGCCTAACAAATGTATCCACACCTTGGTAACATAGGCTGTAGCCTGTAACCCATGATCAACACTCTGGCATTGAATGTAATCATGCCAAAACAGTCAGCAACTGTACCTTTGAAAGACCCCGAAGATCAATCGCTAGGCTCTCAGCAATATCTTTTTGCAAGTGTGCTGCAACTTTTTCAAGAAGCACGCTTTGAGGCCTCTCTCCACCAGTTTTGTTAAAAGAATTGCCCTGGACCCGTAGGCCTTGATACTTGTTGTTACCCATTATTACACCTTCACACCACTCCTCGATTAGTTCCTTGAGAAAATAATCATTGGATTTGTACCTGCAGTAGACATGCTTGCTTTGTTCAGAAGAAAGTGTAACCAATCCATAACTATGCTGTTTGAGGAAGTATTGCTCACATACCCCTCGGCTTCTAAAATATCAAAACATTCATCTTAACCATGCAATGGCTAATGATCAATGTACACCTGCCTCTTTCACTTTAAAAGGAGAATGTTAACAATCATTAACATTCTAGTATGCTTGCAGGTTGCATTGGCAATTCGGCATAATTGTGTCCATAACCTGGGTAGGTATGTGTATGCTAATCCCAGATACAAAAAACAAGTCATATAAAGAGTGGCCCCAGCAATGCAGCAACTTTTACAGCTTCTTCTACACATTAATAATGATAAAATTGTTGTGCAGAGGTGTCTTAAATTCAGTTTTAGTTACACTCCAGTACTGTTATCACTCAGACTCCGTATTGTGTTTTAGCCCCCCAAACCGATTTTTCTGGGAATTTCTTATTGTACTGGGGGTATTTTGGGTACTGGGCCATATATATATATATATATATATATATAGTTATATTCAGCCTAGGGTTTTAAGAGAGATTGTTGAATTTGTGAGAACTGAGAGATGAGAGAATCCTTGTAACCTTTGCTTATGACTTTTGAAGAAGACGATCGTCTCTGTGGACGTAACCCACACTGGAAGGACCACATAAATTTTGTGTGTGCTTGATTTGATTTACGTCTTTATTTTTACCAAAATATCAAGATGTAGGTAGGTAGACTAATACATGAGAGTGTGTTTGAGTGCGTATATTTGCACATTTAAGATTTAAATGCCAAATACTTTTAAAAAAACGTAGATTTCAAGGACTTCCATTGGTACATTTTGACAAGCATTTGTTGTATGTATGATATGATTTCAACAAAGTGGCATATCACTATTCACATACCATGCTGCACACACACGGAGACTAAAAAAAAGTACCAAATTTTTGTGCACTTTGGATGCATGTGATAGAACCCTTAAACTACTGAGTTGGTTATGCCGGCATTAAGCCCAAACAAGTCTCATACCAAAAGAACTGGTCTCTCCAAATAAGGTAGAAAAGATATGCTACTAGCCATATCATAACTGATTTGCATGTCAAAATTCACTAAGGGTGTGTTCGGTTGAGGGGTAAATGGGTGGGAGAAAAGAAAGTGAAGTAAAGTAAACTAGTAGAGTAAAAGAATTGTATAAATTCTCGTGTGTTTGGTTTGAGAGAGAAGCATTAGGGGAAAGTATAAATTTTTCCAAAACCCTTTGCTCTCTTTAGGAATATAATCATACAAAAGGGTAGAGTTGGAATTGTGAAGTTTTTACTTTACTTTCTTTCACAATTCCAGCATTTTGGTGGAATAAGGTTTGGATGAAGGTGAGAGAAAGTGGTACACTATTGAGAAAGTTGAAGTTTTACTTTACCTCAAAATCCCTCAAACACTTTCCCTCACATTCCCCTCAACCGAGCACACCCTAAGAGAAATCCTGTAATGATGGGTAAAAATTTTCGAGGAAGATATTGATCAAAGCAGAAAACCATTAGGTAATGTCTCCAATCCATTGTTATCAAATGGGAAACTGTAACATGTATGTCTTCAAGTGAGTGGTGACCAATAATGTTTCAGATAAATTTCATATCTTTCATATCGAGCATTACTCCCAAAAGATTTGATATTTCATGGTGGTTGTGATGTCTATTTTTCTTTTTTTGGGGATCGGTAAAGACGATAATATATATAAAAAAGGCAAAAGGAAGAGTACAGTGCAGAAATAAGGTTCACAAAGAGAATGAACCAAGGAACAACCAGACTAAAACAACTCAAAATAAATAGTGGAAGAGAAATAAAAGTACTATGAATAGCTTCATAGCCTAGCGAACTAATCCTCCTCGAAATCTTTCCTGACAGCACACCAGAAACAGAGAAGCTTTCGAGTAGTCGAATAGACACGCTCTTTAAAGGAAGCTAAACGATAAAATACTCTTTTGTTCAGCTCAGCCCATATGGAGCATCCTATAACACCTGCTAACAAAGCCTAGTTCACAGAAGTAGGAGTCTCCAATAGAATCAAAAACCAACTCAATAAGGAATCCCAAAGGGACCCAGGAAAGATCCAAACAATCCCCAGTTGGAGGAGAAATTGTCTCCAGATAGCCGAGGCAAAGGGACAATGTAAAAATAGATAGTTCACTGACTCCTTGGACCTATGGCACATAAAGCAGCAATTTGCCAACCTCAATCCTCTGTTTTTCAAATGATCAAATGTGAGTATCTTGTCCAACGATGTTACCCAAAGGAAGAAATATACCTTTGACGGAATCCCTGGATTCCAAGCTTCCCAATAGGGAAAAGGCAAGCTAGAGCATACATGCAAAGATTAGAAAATTGTTATCACTGAAAATTGACCTTTGAGATCCCTAGACCATAAATTATCGTCTTTCTGCGGGGGCAGTGGACGACAAAAGACAAACGATTCAACTAATGAATAAGGTCAACTACTTCCCAATCGTTTAGGTTATGCCTAAACTTAGGGATCTAAACAAAAGATGAGGCAACGTCCTCAAAATAGGAGGCCACCACCAACTTCCTATTTGACGATAGAAACCAAAGATTCCCAAAGTCAACCCAAAGGGGATTCAGACCACACCAAACATCATCCAGAAACTTACCTCTGATCCATTACCTATCCTGAATCTGACATATTTTGAAAATTCCAATTGGATATTCATGATGGCTGTCCCGTCTTTTGAAGCAAATAAATATGATAGAAAGAAAAAGGAGAAGAAAAGAGCATTTCTAGGCATATCTTTATTGATTTGCATTTTGGGAAGACAAGGGGAACCTTAAACTTTGGATGTTTGATTAGTGAATTGAGAATTTACATGAAAGAAGCATTCGTACAAATTTCAATGTGCTTAACATACCCTGCTTTCCGCATATCCTGATATACAGCTAGGCACTGTTGTACTTCCTGCAAGGATCCATATCTGCTACGAGCTCTTAGAAGTGTATTATATGTCACCTGGAATAACATCTTTCATGATTATTCATCTTGTCTTGAATTGAGAATAGTTCTGGTTCTTATTATATGCATTTACATCATCCATTTACATCTTGTTCCAGAAAGATGGGGGGAACTGTTGTGCCTTAGATTTTATCCCTCTTTGTCAAGTGATTAGATAATTTTGTGTCCAGAGAGACGTGTTACATATAACATTGAACTTCTGGCGTATTATAACATACTTAAGAAGGTTCATCCTGGTCATTATGACAGTAAAGTTGGAGCAAAACTCAAATAATGTTTGACGCTGTATCTCTTATATCTACCCATAAGTCAATGTGTCTCATTAGTGTGAGATCCAAATATTAAAATAGGATATTAAAAGTTATAATAAGAAGAACAATTAATGCATTGCAAAGCACTTAATCGTTCATAGAGCTCACCAAATTTGGTTGTATTCGGTATCTTTTCATTTCTTCAAATAATGAAAATGCTATCTTCAGATTTTTATTTTCTATGCAAGCCTGTGAAAGAACGAAAGAGTAAGGTGCGTCATTTGTGGGGGTTTCAAAATAGTCATAGAAGTGAGTCGGAGCATCTTAGTAATCATACACACTAAACATGGGCACGCATTAAAGAACAACCAAACGTATTGTAGTGAGAAAGCTTCAAACCTTGATGGCTGTTGTATATGCAACAACATCTGGGTTCATTCCCGCATCACGCATAGTTTTCAAAGCCTGCATCGGAAAATAAAGCTATTACAGAAATTACATTCCCCACGAAGCTTTCGCTAAATGATGAATTTGGGATGGGAAAAAAGCAAAGCAGGAAAAGAATACACATGTAATATTACATTAGCAATTTCTAGCAAATTTTAAGGTGCTAGCTTGTCCATAATATCAAGGAAAATTTTTGAATCTCCTTCAGCAAGTTAGGACCAACCCCAGGAGAAATCCATCATCAAATTAAAGAGAAAAAAAAAACCAAAAAACAAAGCAACTCAAGTAGAATAGTGAACACCAAATGCGCTAAGATTAAGGCTTTAAAAAGCTAATAATCAAGTCCATTGGCTTATATACGGAGGTCGGATATTTCAGAGAGACAGTGGACAAAATGCAAGATCAAGATGTGGATGGAAACTCCAATGCTATTTTTGTTGCCTGAAACTAGGTTTTGTTGAAACTAAGGGGGAAACCATGCCATAAGTGGGTCAATGGCGGGAGTTATTATCCATGCCATAAGGGGGCTGTATTTGCCAGTGCATGATCTGCACAGTTGAATTCTCTGTGAAACAGAAATCTTTAAACCCCCAATGCAAAATATCATACTATTAGCCGCACTAATCTTCAAAAGGATATTACCAACAACATGTGGTCTGATGCAATATCTTGATCGTAATTTAGTTGCAATTGTTTTCAAAAAGGTAATTTTAGGCACAAGAAATGGTTCTGAAAATCATTTACCAAAATGGAAAGAAAGGATGGAGGTAAGACCCACAAACTCCCATGACTGATGTTGCTATTTTGTCTACAATGACCACAAGGTGTAGTTCTCAAAAACTATATCAAGTAATGATAGAAATTAAATTAATAATTAAAAAAAATACCCACAAAGCATGGTTCACAAATTACATGACGTATTGAGCAAAAAAAAATGAATCAAATCCAGAATAATAATAATTAAAAAAATGAATCAAATCCAGAATAATAATAATTTATAAAATAAAATAAAAAACTAATTGCCCACATTAGTCCTACTGAAAACAATTCATATTCTCTTGTTTAATGATATATGCTACCATTAACTAGACGTAAGTACAAGACACTTCCATAACTAGATAATGCAATTGCAAACATTCTGCCATTTAGATATTTAGACAACTCAGCCATCTCATTTGATGCATCTAATGTTTATGAAATTAAGGAGTATTTCCTAAGGAGAGGTCATGATTTTGTAGAAAACATAACTAAACTTATATTAGTGACCACTACATACTGACATAGTAGTGTCAAGTGTCAAGATAAACTATGTTGTTGGTCTTCAATCAGTGTGCATACATAAACTTCTTGAAATAAAATAATAGAATCAAACACTAAATTGTATAGTGAGTCTCATTCTATTACAAATCATGCGATTGGCAAATGATGAGAATGGTTAAAATATTAAAACAGGGATTGATAACCCTTAGAATACTATGTTCCAGCAAACAAGCAGCAGTAAACTCAAAATTTTGAACATCTACAATTTGCAATCCTTATTATAGTTTTGACATAAGAGTCAACTATAACAAGGAATCTTCTTCTAAACTAACTTCTCAACAAACAAAAAAATCCTACTACAACTCAAACCAAAGACCCTCAATAGAACTCATAAACTAGCATAGATTATGGAATTATGGATTCCAGATTTGACGCCAAGAGCCCTTGACAGCTGTTGTCTGTCACTTGGCTGCATCATTCTCCCCTGCTCAAGAAGAGATCAGACTCTAATGATTTTACACCATTCTACCAGCACATAGACAATATAATTAAGCATGAATCTTCTGAAATTCCTCGTCAATAATCGAAGTGATTTTAAACTCAGCAAATCCTTGATTTCACCAAATAGCGCTTAAAGTATTGTGTCATGTCTTTGGCTCATGAACTTTAAGGACATGCTCAGCTTTTTCTTTGGCCTCCTTCAGATTTCGGAATGGCCTCCACATTTATGAGTACATCATTGCATCATCTGTCTTCCACTTAGATGACATAATTCTACGGAAAATGAGAGTAGAAGAACCATCACAATATAGTCCATCATCTTCTTCAGAGCCTTCCGGCTTTTATCGTCGTAGATGGATCCCCTATAATATCAGTCTTCTCGTCTTCTGCTTCAGACTTAACTTCCTCTTCAGCAAGATTCACTTCTCATTGAGGAGAATAATAGGATTGATGGTCAAATTCCTGACAATTATACAGCAATTTGAATCCTTTGCTGACTTATTTTCGCTTGGGGTCACTATATCCCTTACTGCTGTTCCTAGATGTTGTGTTGGAATGGTTAGCAGTTCGCAAGTTAGGTGTAGGGATTCCATGTTCCTCACAGGGACTGTTGAGGGTCATAGCTGTCTAGACCTAATAAAATTGCTCCTTTGTTATCCATGTTGCTTGTGATAATTGACCAATTCCTCTGCCTACAATTTGAATTGAGGCATCCCTTAATTTCACATAATCATGGAATAGTAGCCATTTTTAAACTTGTTTAACCCCCAAATATATCAAGTTAAGTGATTTTCTTTAAACTCTTTCATGTTTCGCCTCTTGGAGAACTTATGCAACTCTTCTATGTACTCACTAACAGGCTAGCCACTTGTCACAAATTTTGAGAGCAGTTGTAAAGTTGTAGAGTACAATGTAAGGGAGCAAACTCAGATCAAAGACACTTTTCCGTCTTATATTAAGTCTTGATTTTCTACTTTCCTTGCCTGATCCGATCAGCTTATTAACACATACCAAGAGAATTTGGAGGCGGCTAGCTCACCTTATTATGATCACACACACAATGTACTCGAAAACCTTTTCCACATTACTCAACGACCCTAGAATTTGTTCGGGTTCAGTTTCCCTTAGAATTCTAGAATTTCTACATTACCACAACTTGTTTCCTTATCATCATCTCAACTCTCAAGTCTCAACAAGCCAAATACCCTCAATAGGACTCCTAAACTAACACGGACAACTGTTTTTAGCAACTCCTACTTCAACAAAAATAGCATTTATTGAAGTACATATGAACGTCTGATTTCCAGATTTGAAGGCCAAAAGCCCATGATAGTAGCTATATAGAGAAACACACAAAAAACAAAGGACCCCAAGCTAGGAAATGAGATTCAACTGCCTATTACATCACAACTACGTGTGTTAAATGTATAAGCTACATGAATCTGTCTGTGCCCCAGTAGGAATGTAGGATACATGCCCACACATGACTCGTCAGACATTATAATTGTGCAAGTGACAGTATGTATTGCAAGATGATGTAAAATGTACAATGTAGCATATTATAAGCGTGTACAGTATTTTAAAGATACAAATTTTCAGATTTTGTAATTTCATGACACCAGCAATCGCAATTTAGAAACAACATATCTAAATATTGCTGACCTGCATAGCACCCCCTACATTGCCTGAGCCTCCATAAATATCAATCAAAATTGACCAGCTTATATGATTGGGAGAAAGTCCTGCTGTCTTCATCTCATCCATCAAAGCTTTTGCACGGTAGTAATCAGTACCGCAAGCCTTCATCAAAATATTATACGTCGCAGTTGTGGGTAAAAAGGGAACCACCTTGGCAAAGCTTAAATGTTGTGGATCATATGTGCAGCTTGGCATACTAGGGATACAATTTTCACGTGTACGCTCTGCATCTACAATGAGTAGGCGTAGGCTTTCTGTATTCCCATTCCACTCTTTAGTATAACTCTTCTGGAACCCATTTTCCTTCCAGGACTGGAAAATACGAAAAGCTCTGTCATACTGGCATGCCTCAACACATGCATGAAGAAGGATGTTGCAACTCTGTGAATTAGGTTCACAACCAGCCAGAAGCATATCTTCAAATACTCGAATAGCCTGCTCTACAAGACCAGCATTGGCACATGCACCGATCAATGATGACCACGTAACTATATTGGGAGTAACACCAGCTGAAAGCATATCTTCTTTGATTTTCAGTGCCATTTGCCACATTTTTGCATCTGCAAAAACCTGGAAATTTAATGATAGTATTATCAAGATACTGGACAAAAGCACCTGATTTAATGGATATTTGCTTCCACCAGCTAGTAGGGAAATAAAGAATCTAGTAAGATATGCAAAAGCAATAAGATAATGAAGGTTGCAGGAAGGCATTGAGATTTGTATTCGCATACTTTTATAATCGTGCTGTACGTGAAGACATCCAATTTTAGCACTCCTGTTGATTGCAAATGATCTACCTCCTTATAAATGTCTTGGGCCAGATCAACTCTTCCAGCAAGACAGCATGCCTTCAAAAGTATATTATAAGATGCTGTATCTGCACTGACATCTAGATCCTGGATATATGAATGGAAAGGGTTAACATTGACAATATAGTAATAGTACAACCGATAAAAATATAATACCACACATTTTTTTTAATATTCGTCTAATTTTCAGCATAAAATAAGCACACGATAATGTACATTAATGTGTTACGAGTTAGTGAAGAAAATCACCCGGATATCAATCATTGAATTTAACTCAAATATTAATTGGGAGGAACTAGAAATTGACATATGACCAAGAAACTTAGCACATTATCTCATCAGTTGAACCTTGAAAAGATAAAAATAAAAGAAAAGACGCGGATGTAGGCCTCTTAGGTTACACTATGACCTGTTAAAAGTTCTATCATGTTTCACCAATTATTAAGTAAATAACATAAATATTATTTAAGTCAACAACTTCATGCATATAAAATCAGCCAGTATTTTATAGTATGCATTTAGGAATTAGGAAGGACTAAGTTGAGGTTTTACAAGAAACGTACACTGTTTACATAAAAACATGGGTGAATCTTCAATAAAACCCAGCTATATAGGAGCAAGATGAGAGAGAGAGAGAGAGAGAGAGAGCATTACTTGCATATGCTTGTAGACATGCAGGGTGTATCGCAAATCATGGGCATTCACATTCATCAGACTGTTGAACACATAAGTATTTGGGGTGACCTTCTGAGCCAGCAACTCCTGCAGTGAAATTCAATGTAAAAAATTAAAAAAAAATCCGATCTTATATGGTTCAATTATCTATACAGAACTTTCTTACGGTCAGGCTTTTATGTGATTATGTCCCTCTCTATAAGGTGCAATTCCTTATAAATCAATTAATAAAGGGATAGGGTTCCCACTTTCCTCATCCCACTTAGTGGATATTTATAGCATATATATATGTGTGTGTGTGTATATATATATGTTGACAGTATGAAAAATAAGTGAGAATCCAATAAAAAAAAAGTATGCATCCTAAGACACCAATATGCATCAGAGAAAAGGAAAAAAGGGACATTATGGCCTTCATCAGCGAAACAAAATGCAAGCTAGAAGATTATAATATAGATTTACCTACTAAATTTCAAGACCCAGCGCTCAAGAGTAGGACCTGGCAGTTGATAAGTTTAATGCAGATTGCCTATATGGAAGGGATGTACATGATGTTTCCAGAAGAATCAGCCCTCATACAGCCACCTTTTCCCATTTTAGTTGGTGGGATTGGCTTGTTTTGTCACCCCGCACTTTGCCTAACCTGACCAATTGCAAGTTAGAGGTGAGCAATCTTTTGCTACCGGCCTTGACCCGATCTACAACTCGTTTCCTAACTCTAGTAACAAGAACCCTTTTGCAACCCTTGGGTCCAGAGTTCACCATCCCATAGAATCCCCAAACAAAGTCTTCAATACATCCCACAATTTTAAAGATCCAAGTTCGAGCGAAGGAGAAGATAGATATGCATGAAACAATCCCATAGACAGCTACTCACATGCTTACAAACCGACTTAAATCCACATCCTCACCATGCACACAGGCATCCACGAACATTCCATCCACATGAATACCTAACACCTAAAGGTAAAGATGTATACACCCCATGCATATGCAAGAGTGCAACATTACATGTATCAAGAGGGAACCACACATGGAAATAAAAATCGCCGAAACCGATACGAACGGGTGATACGTATAGGTTTCGGTAGCTCCCTATACGATATTTATATTGATACAAAACGAGTGATACGAATCGTTTATTAGTTATTTATGTTTTCATTTATTGGGTAATTGTAATTGTATTTGCAATCTTGTCTATGAGTCACTTCCCATGACTTTATATTTAGTTCCTATAACTCATTTGATTTTAAAAAAAATTTAATTTGATTTTTGATTATTTTTTTAAAAATAAAAAATTATACGTATCGTCTGAAACCGATACCGAAACTGGTACGCATAGGTTTCGGTTGGGATTGATACATCCCCCGAAACTGTATTTTCAATTCTTGGGACCACACCTATGTACTGCAACAAAAGTGATGTAGATGTACAAATTATGCATATGAAATACACAACTCATACCAGAATGAGCGGCAGTACATGCATGAGTAATGGCCATAAAGAACACTACAAGCAAAGGAAAGTCCAAAAAATAAGCTCTCACAATTTTTGAACAGTCTAGGCAAGTACCTCATAAATGTACCTAGATTTTAAGTAGTCACCACAAAGACCACAAACATCAATTATAGTGCGGCAGGCATACATATTAGGACCATTTGGCTGGCACTTGGATGCTTCAAACGCAGTCAAAGCAGATACCATGTCTCGTTGCTTTCCAAATTCATGAATGATGGAACTGAATAAAATATGTGCATGTGGAAGGATGCATGCATACCTGTAACATAACATAGTTAAAGCATTATGAGGCAAACAGAGCAAGAATGAACAGAAATGCATCGTGATGGATCTATGATTCAAGCTAGTGTTAAGAAATATGTTCCATCAATGACATAAAATAATAAAGCATCCTTAATGAGTGGGAGTGTTTCCCAAAGCAGTAAAACTAAACAAGGTCAGGGAGTCACGAGAAAATTCCTGCAAAAAACATATTAACAGAAAGTTTATAAAATTAAGTAAATGCTGCTTCTAACAACAGAAAAATAGTGTCACTGGACCAACTTCAAATCACAGTCTTCACACATAATGTATGAGCAACTGAAACGGGAATCCACAATGAGAACTTAATGAAGTTGAGAACATATCTGTGGATGAACAGGTAGTATTCATTTTGTAAGTATGTTATAAACAGCCTCGTTTTGACTAAGAACCTTAAAGAAGAGTTTTCATTCCAATACCATAGATTCTCCAAGGAAACAGAGGATATGACCCTTGGAAATGACATGGACTAGTAGAGTGGCTAATGCACCTCACTGTTTTTCCCCTATCACTCTTCTTCTATAAGATGCACCTCACTGTTTTTCCCCCTACCACTCTTCTTCTATAATAATATATCATTTTGTTGGTCTCACAAAACTCATGGAATGCACAAACACCAATTGGGAAAACTCCCATCCAAATAAATTGACTCACCTATATCTTCATATTCTTTTGAAGAAAATGCAGTATTTTAGTACGTGTTGTCTCTCCTGTGAGATTACATGGACTAGTAAAGTTTGGGTGCAAAATATTTGGTTATTGGATGCACACTTTATACATTTAAATTGAAGAGCTAAAATCTCTCTTTATAGGGACTGGGCCACCTTGTTTTAGGATGATAGGCATGTACGTGGAAATCAAGTTGTTGTCCACATTATCTCTAGTACAAATTATAGAAATGAAACACAACATTTTAAACCTGACTACCACTTGATCACATAAAATATCATCACAAACATTGTTAGAATTTCCCACATTTTGATTTCAATTTCCTAAAATCTTCATCAATACGCTTGAATAAAATTTATTCTCTTTGTCAAGAAAATTAGGAATGATAACTATTCATGCTTTACATCAAGGGATGATAGTACAACATTATTAGCCTGTTATTGCTAACTCAATAGTTCATATGCCTGAACAATATTAGTTCTTCCCTCTTTCTCCCGATACATGCATGTTTACCCATTTCCCTCTATAATGAATCATCCAGCCATCACCTTGATGCACATTTCTTTTAGTGGGGTCAGCTGGGACTAAATCTGCCATCTCATCAGTGTCTAACAAAATTTCTACCACTGAGCCACATACTTGAGTCCACCTTGTTGCACAGTTATTCAGTTATTCCTTATTCCCCAACTGATTGTGTTGAATTTAAAATTTGAACACACACAAAATAATTTATACTTCAAATTTTGTTGAAACAGGTTCCTACTAGCAACTGACTTGGACTAAAGGCTAAAACAACACTTTAAGTACTCAAGATACTAACAGATCTAACCTAGAATGAAAAAATCTTAAATTCACAGTACGATACTATCTTTTGGTTCCAATGCTTCCAAATGACCTTAATTCCATATTACGCGAGCTAACTGAATTTATGTCTGCAAAACTTCATATATTTCATGACTAACAAGCCAGGCTAGAAGATTATAAGGAATGAATTGAGCTTGCAGGACAAGTTTCTGGACTTGTCTTGATTATTATATAACCCGTGGATAAACATTAAATACCTCAAAAAAATAAAATGATGTATTAATAATGAAGAACAACTGAAAAGAAAAGACTTAGGAAACAATTCAACTCCAATAGTAGAGGAAATAAACAGCAATGGAATTTTCCAAAGACCAACTTATAGAATGGCTATTTCTCATACCTTATGGCCATACCTGAGTTACGTTTCTTAACGCACATTTTTATAATGTCAAATGGCTCCACAAAATATTTAACTGGGAATCCAAAACCTATGCCAAAAAAAGAAAAGAAAATCCATTATCCACCACAAAACAATTCTCCCATAAAGCTATAACTACGTAAAAATATGTCCAAATTTTCTATACCCAGAACACTTGTATCTTACATGTGTATAAGAGATTGAAATATCTCAACAAATAACTCGCATAGCCAGATCAATTTGAACTTTATGCTTTAAGAGTAGTAATACTTGAAATTGCTTTAAACCCTTATAAGAATGGCACCCTAATTTATAGATATGGACTCGAGTAAGTGATTTTTGTTCTCTATTTCCTTAGAAGTGTGTGTGTGTGTGTGCGCACATATACATATATAGGTTGAGGATCGCCGGGGGAAGTTGGCGAAGCGGGTTAAGGGGTTCAATAGGAATTAATCCATAAGCATGGTCGACTTGCCTAGCATCACATCCACCAGCGGCCAAATCTCGTATAGGCATCTGTGGCAAAGGAAGCATATTTGTGCGGCCCAGCCGGGTTTATTAGGACTTGGCATCATCTCTGCCTTTTCCTCCAGGGATAGCAGATTTCTTTATATACACACATATAGACCAGATAATGAAAAAGACCAGTCCATGTCTGTCTTTTGTTATCTGATTAAGATCAATTATATATTAACCAACTCTTTTTTTTTTTTTGGATGGTAAAAAAATGGGTGCCTGCACCGACCCACTTGGAAGTTTCCCTACAGACACTAGGGTAAGTCGAGGAGCGGGAGAGTTGAACACACGACCATAGGGAGCAAACCCGAGAAGCTAGCCAACTGCACCAACTCCTGGTGGGTTAACCATCTCATTCTTGATTGGCTTAAATGCAGTGTTATGATTTATGTTCACCCTTGCACCCATCATTCCATCTCAACCTGAATCAAAGAAATAGGTTTAAAAAAAACAGGAAATAATCTCCTAATTACCTGCGAGAATTTCCATCAAATCCACGACTTCCTCCAATTCACCACCATTAACAAGCCGGCGACATTCTCCAACAAGCAACTTCCTTGCATTATCATCAAACAGAGCCGTCATAGAAATCCCTAACTTCTCGACCTTACTCAAAACCCTAATAACATCTTTCGTCCTCCCTTCGCGAATAAAACCCGAAATCCCCCGAGACACGAGCTTGATATTCAAGGATGCAACGAACTGATGAGGATCTGTCCCAGCACCCAAAACGCTCTCGATGATCATCAAGAAATCTTCGAACCTTTCATCTTCGGCAAGCTTCGAAGCGAGATCTGCGTAGTATTTGAGACGATTTCCATGGCGCGGCGCAAGATTCCAGTGGACGTTCATGAGAAGAGGAGGCCGAGAGGGAGAGGAGCATGATAGCTTGGTGGGGTTGAGAATCGAGGGTTTGTGCTTGTTGAGATGGTGATGAGGGTTTGGGTTTGGAGGGGAAAAACTGGAGGAGCCAACGAAAACTCTCATTCTTGGACGACCGTTGTTGCCTTGGGATGAGTCTGGCATTTATAGGTTTGGGAGAGGATTGAATTTGAATGGCAGGTGTTCTACTGCAGTGTGATTGGAGGTAAATTTCTTGTAATTAGGATTTGGTGGTTGTTCTTGGATGACATTTTCTTTTGACCCTGTAGGTTTCTTATATTTATGAAAATCTCCCTGGATTTTCCGGGTTTTACATTTTTGCCCATTTGATAAGTTTTATCAAACGCCCCTTTTTTGTTATAAGAGGAGTTCGAAAATTTTCCACAGGCGGAAGAGTAGAGCAAACAAGTGAAGATTTTTTTATATTTTAACATATTAAAAAAATAAACATTAAATGATGTTTGGCATTTGTAACCATTACGTTGCGTCCATGGAAGATTGCGACTAGGGATAGGGGTAGCAAAATCCTTGTTATAAATAAGTAATTTTTTTTATAAGTATCTTTTTGGTTCTATATATTTTTACTTAGTGCTTATTTTTTTTCATCAAACAAACTTATTTATAAATAACTATTTAGTGACCAAAAAGTACTTAATATATATATATATATATAGTAGTGTTGCGAAACACAGTTAGGGAATGAATCCTACAACAAGATCTATGAGCCACGAAATTAAGATAGAAAAAATGAACAAGAACAAAACACACAAGAACACCAAATTTACGTGGTTCCTTTAAGTTGAGGTACGTTCACGGAGTCGCCGAAATTTCACTATGTCCTGAACAACTCCCCCCCCCCCCCCCCCCCCCCCCCCCCAATGTTTGGGGACATAAATCATACTTAACAAGTCTTGCTCATTAGGCTCTTGGGGTCGTGCTCAAACTTTCATGCTGAGTTACTGCTAAGCATCATATGTGAGAACATTTTACATAAACTCTGATAAGTTTATCCTTATAAACAATTCTAAATGTTGTTTTTTCTACAACACTGACAAGAAAAACAATAACAAAATAAGAGTTTGAAACTTTTTTCATATATAAGTTTATGTTACCGAGCAGTCTTAATTGGACAATCACCAATTAATTATTGACTTTTCAATGACATGTCTTAATTCAACAAATAAGACACTTAACTTATCAATTACAGATTCCGGTCTCTCCAAGTTTACTTCCTGACCCAATGCCTTATATAAATTGTATATGACATCTTCAATCTTCTTAAGGGTGATTGTAAATTAGTGGGTATCATTTATCATACAGTATAGTACATATAAAATGTGTGAAGATTTAGTTGTCCTCATGACTCCAATTTCTAATTCCCTTTTTTTTTTTTGGGAATTCAGGGTGTCCCCAACCCTTTGGGTCCATGACTAATCCTCGAGAGTGCGACTTGAGCCTGCAACCCGCCACACCAGGTAAGTTTTGGTAAACCCGTGCAGGGTTGGCCCCAAAGGGGGAGTGAGAAATGGAACTCAAGACCTCCCACTTGGGGAAAGGCCCAAGAACCACTGGTCCACCCCTTTGGGGTTGTTTCTCTTGTTCCCTCAAGATGCATCTCGACACTGATTTGAATCAATTAATGAAACATGCTAGGTATATAGGGTTCCCAAATGAAGACCCCTTGATGATTTTATATCTCCTAGAGTTCGTTCTTTTGCTGAGACTTATATGGTCTTGCACTTAGAAAGTTTTTTCATTTGAGAATATTTAACCTATTTTGAGAATTTGATGTATTGGGCTTTTTTGTCTTTTGAATTGTATTTCTCGTAAGAATTTATTTTTTTTGGGTAAGAGGTAATAATATAACACCTAACAAGCACACGCAACCAAACCTAAGGTAACCGTTACGGTGTCATAAGGGTGAGTCCAAACAACCACTCCAAAAGGGGTTAACTAATGGAGGGTTGGTGCCCCTTATACACCCCTTACAAAGTCAGTGTCATCCCACGTGGAATTCTTGTAAGGCTTTAAATGAGCAAAATAAAAATTTTCAAATGTCACGAAAAATGAGAAGACCTGAAATCTCATTATGGTAAGATTTAATTTTGTTACAAACCATGACAAAATTACTCAAATCTCCTACAAAGTGCAAAGTGACAAGTTTTATAAGTCTCAGAAAATAACGGAGCCAGAGAATAATTGAAAACGTATAAGTTTTGATACATTCCATGACCATCATGGTCCAGATTTCCGAAAACCCATTATACCCATAACAACCAATAAGAAATTATATCATATCATAAGCCTTCACCATATATACTGATGGGTTCATTACTCAAATACCTATCGTAAATAAAAAATTAAGTTGCGACCAAAACATTTTATGCAACATTTACAAAAAGGTCCCTCTACGAGGAAACGATATTTTAGTAAGAACGGTGCAACCAAATATGTTAACTAAGGCATTTAGTTGGGATTAATACATCCACAAAAATATATTTGTATTTTTTTTTAAAATGAAGATTATTGGTCTGTGTGCGTGAGTGGTGTGTGTGTGTTTACAAACTTAACCAAAAAAAGTCAATGGGCAAAAACAGTGTTGTGTAGACCCTTTAGTCCCACATCGTTTACCGATGGTAGGGTTGTGTCTCCTTAAGTACTCCCACCATGCTTCTCTTTTTTGAGAGGTGTGTGTGGTTGTCACTTTAGGTTGAGACTTGGTCTGTCTTCGTGAGTCATGTGTGTGTTTACAAACTTAACCAAAAAAAAAAAATTCAATAAATGTCTATCTCAAGCTTAAAGGGTGTTGCAGGCATTATCAGGTGCTTACAGTAATTTTCATATAATTATAAAGTGCATAATTGGTTATGCATCCCATGGTCACCACTGACGAGATTATGCATGATTACTTATTTTCGGACAGAACCAAAAACTATTATTTTGTCATAATCCCAGCATAAATAATTATAGACAATTAAATCAGTTCCATAATCTGAATCGAACGATTCACACCTTTTTAATGAAAAAACAAGTACCATGTGCTTATGAGTCTTGTGAAAGAGAGGGTGCCTTTTGATAGATTTCATGCAAAGTGTAGTCATTTGTTGCTAATTCTGCGAGGATATGATTGTAAAAACAGAAGCTATTTTTTTTAGGCTTCTCGATCGCCGCACCGAAACTGGAAATTGAATCCTCAATCTTCAAAAGGGTAAGTCTTCCTCTGGCGAGGGAGGTGTGTGTGGTTATGGGCTTGAAGTTGAGATTGTAGGGCGTGTGTATTGTGTGTGGATTAGTTAAAATTATGAGGAAAAAAAAGGTCTTCCTCCGACATATGCTTGCATATTATACTTGGGCATAGCCTCTTTGCTTGACACATGAAAAGGTGGTTAAGTAAAGATATGATAGCATGTATGTGCATGTTCCGTTGGTTGGTATGTGTATAGCTCCCAAGTTCGTCTCATATCTTATTTAACATCCATTAACTATGATTAAGATTCATTCACCCCTATGACTAAATAATTTTATGAAAAAATATTTAAAATACTAGTAGTTTAATACTCAAGTCCTCAGTAATCAGAGCGGGAGCGTCAAATTTTAATTTAGGATATGGTTGAGAGCGCTTTTGAAGCATCAATATATATATATATATATATATACTTGACGGTTCTTGGAAATTTCTTGTAAATGTTAATATATTTTTTTCACTTTTTAAAGCATATGAAATAATTGGTAAAATCATTCATCATTCAAATTTGTAGTCCCCGACTCCCTCATTAGTCAGGCCCTTTTGGAGTGAGTGTGTGAGTTTACTCTTATGGCACCTTGGCGGTTACCTTAGGTCTCATCCCTTTACTTGTAAAAAAAAAATGGTAACTATTGATATAATAAATGTATCATTCCAAATTCAATTACAAGATCATTAATAATTAATAAATTTTATAAGAATCTTGTACCCTACAAAGAAAAATGACAAAATATACTCCACATGAAAAATGAGGATAAAAGTGAATTTTTATACAAACCGTACTCTACAAAAGTTGAAATCGGACTCTTAAGATGAGATCGAGGCTTGAGAGCGGGATGGAGTAACAGGTTGGGAGGTTGGGTTATTATGCTCTAGGCTGGCACTCATCTTGCAAAATAGAAACTCCTAATTGGCATGCTAAAAAGTAAAATCCCCCTAATTTGTTGTTTTTAATTGTCTTATTGGTTAATGCAAAACATGAGCCTTTATACTAATGCTACCTACATACACCATGGGATTAGCCCAGTGGTAGTGGTAGTGTATCCCCTCCTTAGGAGGGTGAATCGGGATCGAGTCCCGCAGGTGTGTGTTGTTGATTTACCCACATTTTTTTTTTTTGATAACCATGGATATCCTGAGCTTTGAAAGTTCATACTAATCCCATAGGCAACATAGGGAATATCCCCACCCCATGCGACGTTAGTGAGGGGAGCCGGGAGTCGAACTTGAGACCTCCGGGTTTACATTTCGTCTATGTTCCCACACTTTGTGTTGAGCAAATACTAACCCTAGACTGTGCAAAAAACATAAAATAAAAAATAGTAACGCTACATTAAAATGACTTAATTTTTGAAGGGGTGCGCCCTGTACTTTGTGCGCAAGCCCGGTATCGATGACATTGTAACCAAACGGTCCAAACCAAGAGCACAGGCATGGGTTACTGGTCCACCGTACTGACTATTTTAACCCTCACCATTGAATATTATTCCATCTGATCCCTAATAAGTAAGGGCCTGTTTGGCATCACTCCTGAGGAACAATTCTCTATTTCCAGGGAATAGAAACTCAAGCATTTCTATTCCCCGGGAATAGAGAATTGTTCCTTGGGAGTGATGATAAACGGGCCCTAATGAACCATCGGAAGTCGGAAGACTCGGAACCATATACAAACGTCATTGCAAAAAGTATGAAGGATAATTTTGGCAAGCCATCGGCTTGGGTATAACCCTAATCAACCCTCACCATATACAGACGTCATTGCTCATATGAGCAAGGATAAATTCAGTAATTTAACTGACGAATCCATAGTTTGCCTGCCACTTTGCCCTCGTCGGCTAGGCCCTACCCGATCCAAACGCACCCTCTCTATCTCCTGCAACTTCCCACACAGCAAGAGAGAGAGAGAGAGAGAGTGTCCTTGCCTCAGTCGCTCATCAACTTCAATAAACCAATTCTGAGAAACAAAACCCTAATTCGTTGCCGAGACTAATCAAAAAAATTCGGAGAAACAAAACCCTAATCCGTTGCAGAGACTAATCAAAAACCTATATCACAGAGACAAGCATCGATCGAGCAGTCTCAACTTCTTTCATCTAGAAATAAAGAAACCAGAAGAAGAAGAGCAGTTTTAGGGTTGCAGGTATTCTTTTGATGCTGATCAGAGATGCCTCCAAAGCAGGCCAAATCTGACGTAGCGAAGAAGCAGAAGGTTGTTGAAGACAAGACATTCGGACTCAAGAACAAGAACAAGAGCAAAAATGTCCAGAAATACGTCCAGAGTCTCCAGCAATCTGTCCAACCCAAGCCGGATCCCACCAAGGTCGCCGCCAAGGTTCGTTTTCTCCACCGATCTTCAAAACCCTATTTCGGATGTCGATAATTCTTCGGCTAACTGTTGTTGTTTACCATATTATTTCAATGAACAGAAGAAGAAGGAGGAAGAGAAGGCGAGAGATAAGGAATTGAATGATTTGTTTAAGATTGCTGTTAGTCAGCCCAAAGTTCCACCTGGTATGCACTTCTTTAGTTACTGTTTTCTGAGTCTTCGATGGCGTGGATTGGTGTTTATTGGGTTGTTGCTCAGGTGTCGATCCAAAGTCTATATTATGCGAATTTTTCAAAGTGGGGCAATGTACCAAGGGTTTTAAATGCAAGTTCTCGCACGATTTGAATGTCCAGAGGAAGGGCGAAAAGATTGATATTTACAGTGACAAGCGAGATGAAGGTGATTAATCAAACACCTTATACTGTTCATTTATTATCTAATCTGTTATTTTTTCTGATGATTTTTATTTATTTTTTAAATTATTTTTCTATGAGACTGATTTTTTTTTTTTGGGGGTGGGGGGTCTTTTCCTCTTAGAAACCATGGAGGATTGGGATCAGGAGATGCTGGAGAAGGTTGTGGAGTCAAAGAAGATGGAGTATAACCAGAATAAACCAACAGAGATTGTATGTTTTCTTTCTTTATGTCTCTCAGTCGTACATTTTTTTTGTTTGTAGTATGGCCAATTTGGCAATTTGAAGATCTAAAAAAAACAAAAAAAGCAATTCAAAGATAAAGTTTCCCCCATCCCTTTGAATTTATGTTCAATCCATGCTGCCGATATATATTTTTTTGTAACTCGGTGGCCTACTTTGAGGATTGTAACTTCAGACGGTGCCGTGTTATAGGATGGGAAAAATAAATTTAACTACACAGTTAGTCTTGTATTCTGTTTATTTGTGAGTTGTGACTAGCAATTCTGGTTATTTGGCTATTCACGAGCATGAAAACTTGATAAGATAGCAGCCGTGAGCCGTGAGATTATGTGGGAACTTGAGAAATTTTGCATAAAAACCGTTCAGGGTCCTTTGATAAGTTTGGTTGCACAAGGCCGGTGTTGTTATGGTAGAAATATGTCTGTGGTCGAGCCTTATCTGTTGAATATGTGTGGTAGTGATTGCAGAAAGATTATGCATTTGATTCCTCACAATTCAATGGTTTTGGTAATGCCATAGTCGCTGTAAAAGCATTTATGATTGAAGTGTTCTGTAAGTACTAGTTGTTTGCCGATTGAAGCTGAAGTAATGAAGAGATGATGCGGAATCAAGTTGCAATAACTTTCTCAGCACGGAGTCATTTGCTTTGAAATTGGGTCAAAATGACTAACATCTTTGGTGTGGAAAGATCTGGTTGAGTGCTACACTGGTTCATTTTGGGTTTTGATTATACCAAAGTTTTTTCTCAAGCACGTGGGAGGATTAATTGCACCTGCCAACTTGTTAAGCGTAAGTTTTGGTTTGTTGGCATGTCTAGATAAGGCAGGATTATAGGATTAAGTTATTTGGAGAGAGCACCTTGTTGATTGGATTGGATTGGGCTTAATCTTGAGCTTTGGTGTTGGAGACTCCTTTGATGGCCAATAACCTATCACTGATCACTCACGTTTAATGCTATTTGTAGTGCTGAAAGCAAAAATTTATTGTTCTAACTTCTAAGAACCCCAACACCTTTTCTTGATTAGCCATGCCTTATGGGGAATTGCATATATTTATTTTGTGACTGATCCATATAGTTTTTTGTAAACATGTATTTTGTATGCCTTGTTATTCCTCTCACATCATGGCACTTTTTGCAGAACACATATTCTTTATTTTTATTGCTTCTGGATGCATGAGCAGGTTTGCAAATACTTCTTGGATGCAGTGGAGAAGAAACAGTATGGTTGGTTCTGGGCTTGCCCAAATGGTGGTAAAGAATGCCACTACAGACATGCTCTTCCTCCAGGATACATGTTAAAATCTCAAATAAAGGCGCTGTTAGAGGAAGAGTCGGAAAAGCTATCTATTGAGGAAGAGATTGAAAATCAGGTGATCATCATATTTATTTCATGTAACCATTTCCATGTCTTCCATATCGCAACAGGAGCTTCCTTATTCCATTGCACATTATTCCATGTGGACCCCCAGATTATCTCTTGTTTCCTCTATTTCATTTGAACTAATTTGTTCTCATAATTGATTTGCTTTTGTATTTAGCGTGCAAAAGTAGCGACTACAACTCCGATGACTCCGGATTTGTTCATGCTATGGAAGAAGAAAAAGATGGAAGAAAGAGAAGCTGGCTTGGCTGCACAGCAAGCGGAGAGGGCTAAGAATGACCGCATGAGGTATTCTCCTCTTCTTTATCACAGCCTGTTATGCATATGATCCACTTAATGTGCTATTGATTTATTTTCCCATCCATTTCAGTGGTCGCGAGCTGTTTCTGTCAGATTCTAGCTTGTTTGTGGATGATGCCGAGGCATATGAAAAGTACCAAAGAGAAGAAGAATCTAATGTTGCCGAACAAAAGGTAACCCTGTATCTCTTACCATGTTGTTTATTTGTTATGCTTTGTCACAAATGATGCAATGCCATGATTTAAAATGTTCATATTATGCTTCTAAGTTCTTACATCCCAATGGTGCACCTGATAAAGATTGTTTAACACTTTAACTGCTGAATGCTGATATATGAGAAGTGTATCCTTTTTTTCCCTGATTAGTAAATCATCAAGCACATATATAAGAACAAGGGAGATTCAAAGCTGGGTTCACAAGGAAATAAACCAACAAAAGCAGAGCAAGCAAAAAAGCTAGGCTGTGACGGTTGATATAATTTGTGAAAGCCAGTCTGTTTCTTTGAGTGGGATTTTTTGGATTCCTAAATCTCTAACAGGGAAAGTGAGATTTGCTGGAGCCGCAAGGGCATACACTCGCACCATTCTCTGTAATTGGGCAAGAGAAATGGATAATATGGACAAGCACCCTTGAAGGCCATTAAATTGAGATCATGGTTTTACTAAAGCAACCACAATATATATATATATATATATACATCAAAGAAGCAGGAAAAGGAACCAAAGCCCGCAAACACCACGGGAAATCTTCGTAGATAAAAAACTGAAGGCCCAATTTGTTAGAGTCACTCCTAGCTAAACACCACAAGATGAGAAGCTAGCGACATCTCTGACAATCCCTATCTAACAAAGAGACCGTGTCATAAAAAATGTGTTTGTTTCTCTCCCTCCAGATCGACCAACCAATGTCCCAGGAAGAAATGCCCAAACAATCGATAACATAGCCTCAAATTTTACCTTAGACCAACAAGCTAAGAAGGCTTGGAAAGAACATGGAAAGGTCCAGGTAACCCTAGGTAAGATATATAGTAACTCTAAATACCCGAAGCAAATGGACAATGCAATGAAAGGTGATCCACCCATTCCTCCTATTCAAGTCACATTAGGCATCGGTTTGCCAACTTCCAACGTCTATTCTGCAAATGATTGCAATTGAGGATTTTATCCAGAGAGGCTGACCTAAGAAAGAAGCATACATTTGAAGGAACACCGGTAGGGCTGTAAACGGATGCGGATATTATCCGTATCCGAATCCGTTTAGCCGGATAATTATTCGAATAGGTATCCGGCAGAGCAAATTCAGATAGTAAAATACTATCTGTTTATAATCGGATACAGATTTGGAAACTGGTATATCCGATCCAATAAATATCCGTTCGATTATATAATATATATAAATAATATATTTAAAATTTATTAAATTAATATAACCTTTAAAATATATTTTTTAAATAAAATTTATATATTTTTACATTTTTTAAATATTAATTTATATATTTTAATTTATTTTAAAATAATCGGATAATTTGGATACTATCCGAATCCAAATATTTTACTCGGAGTCGGATACGGATACAATATTTCACTATCTGTCGGATATTTATTCGGATTCGGATATCTGAATATATAATCGGATACGAATTCGGATATACCACTATCCACTCCGAATCCGCTCTGTTTACAGGCCTAAACACCGGGTTTCACACAACCTGATGAGGAAATGAAGACCTAGGACTAGACCTCAGAGCTTGAACAAAAGACCTCACTGAAAACTAACCCTTAGGGTGCGTTTGGATTTATGGAATTGGAATTGAGCTAAAGAATTGAATTCCATAGAATTAAAACATACTGAATTAAATTCCACGAAATTCAAAATTCTATCGTTTGGATGCACTATTAAATTCCTGGAGAAATGAAACCATCAGGCTTCTTTTTTGTTTTTAAATTCCACAGCATCGTGGATTTGTCAAATAAGACCATTTTACTGTGGAATTGAATCTCATAAATTTGTCTTTAAAATCACTGCTTGAATTCTCTATGGAATTAGAAAATCTTAATTCTACCCTATTTATAATGTGTCCCAAACGATGAAATTAGAATTGTCTCATGGAATTGACAATTCCGTTCTTTAATTCCATAAATCCAAACGCACCCTTATTATCCCTTGACCACAATTGCACATCCCTTCGAGGAGAGGAAGAATTAGCCTCCTCGAGACGGCTAACCAGATGCATAAAATCTTATATTTCCTAATTGTTCAGATCCCGTCTGAACCTTGGGATCCACACAGGATCATTTGCCACCCATTCCAAACAAGAAGCAACAGAGGCATTCCTATTGGAGGCGATGGAAAACATGGACCTAGAATCTACCCCTAGAGGGGACTGATCAGAACAAACGTCCTTCTATGTGAAGTGTATCTCTTATAGTAGGATGCTATCATTCTATGTTTCAGGATAGCACACATCTACATTTTGAATATGGAACTTTGGAAAGACTTATTAAAACTTAGTTTCATATGCTTCTATGAATTTGGAGATGTTGATCTCTTAAGTGGCATGATGTGTCCAGTACTACATGTATTGAGACACAACAACGAAGAGAAACACTGCACATTCCTCTACTGGTAAAGTTAAAATACCAACCATCATCCTCGAACCATGGCTTCCAAAAAGTAAGCAGAGTCATCTGTTCCTCAGGAACAAAACCCCTCTTTTGTTCCTCAGGAACAAAACCCCCTTTTTGAACAGGCTGAAAAATCCCAAAATCAATAGGCCCTTGACTATAATAGATGGGAGGGAAAGAGTAAGTGCGCTCCTGCGCTCCGGCCTTAGATCAAGAGCAAACACAAGCTCCATTCCATCTCTATTCCTCCGTTTACTTCTTCTCCTGAGACTTGGCAATAGCTAACCGAAGAATAGCTCATGAACTATTTATGTTGCCCATTCCCATCCGTATTCACTACTTCTTGGGCATCCGACAAACCAATGTCACTATCGAGACCATAATGATCCGACCTCTCTCCGCTATCGTGTACATGATCCCAGGCCTATAGAATGTATCCCGTCGACTTCTTATTTCTTCCCCCCTTCCTTCGGCAGCTCCTACCCAAGCTAAAAAGTTCACGATCAGTGGATAAAAGAGATCTCAAAGAGCTTGGAAGGACAGATGAGCGGAAAGACTAACAACAGGGGAATGCCGAGACAATCAAGAAGACTTCCTCGCCACTGCCTATGAGAGATAAGATTTATTCGATCCATTGCTTGATGTCTGAAATTTTGGCACTTGCCTTATTCCCCTAGAATAGTTACCCGTTCCGGATTGCTCATTCATTCCGTAATAATCCTCCGGGATATTGAAAGAAGATTGATTCCTTCCTTGCGATGTGGGGGTAATATCCCAAGTCCGGGGATAGTTGACGCAAGAACGAATTCAAGCTGGGGTGCTCTTCCGTTACCCTTAATATTGGACTCCGGCTGTATACCCATATGCCCAAGAGGATAGGAGGCCCACAAGTCCATCTCGTAATCAAACCCAAATTCCCTGTTGACTGGACATCTGTGGTGGACCACTCTAAGCTCCTTTAGTAATGTAGCTATTATCTTGTTTTCCTAGAAATTTAATTTCTTTTAGGAGACTTATTCTTATTAAAAATATTTTGGGACTTTTTATTTTAGAGTTTTTACTGGTACGAAAGTTTCCACTTTGAGTTTTAATAGTATACGGAAAGGTTTGGACCTTTCTAGCCCCATAATTGCTATTTGTAGAACCTCTTTTGGAATAATGAATGATGTGGGAACTTCCCTTTTAGCTCCTTGAGTTCTTGAGATGTGACTCATATGGTTGTGGTGAGACCATCATCATCCCTAGTTCAAGATTGGTGGGACTCCACTCAAAAACCTGGGTAAGGTACACCAGTCCTTCTCTTTCTTCTTCTTCTTCTTTATTTTACGTGTTCTTATTAAAAAAAATTCGTAAAAATTTTAAGAATTTTTTTTCCCGTTTACACCAGCTTTCAGCATCAAAGCAAGTTCTCTTGTTGGGAGTACTTTTTTGCGCTGGATTTCTCGAGGATGTCTTCGGTGACATCTCTAGAGATATATCCTAGGGGCAAGGTTGTTAAATCGTAATCGAATCGTAAAATCGTTTTAGGACCGATTCGATTCAAATCGAGATTCAAATCCTAAATCGTAAGATTCAATCCATTTTTTAAAAAATTGTTTAAAAAATACAAGAAATTAATTAATAAATCAGAAAAATAAAATAATCTATTATCCAAAAGATTTCATTCATATCTATTGATAAAAGAAAGTAATGAACTTTTCATTGCATACACTACAAAAAATGCGAATGAACTCCATAAAATGAAAGAAAAAAAACTAATATCATTAAAGATAAATCAACAAAAGTAAACTCATATAATCATGTTATTTGAGATCAAGTATCAAAAGACTTGTACAAATGAAAAGACTAATAAAATAAAACTATCAGGAAAACTATCAAGTTTTTCCAAAATCCAACTCCATAATCATTCTTCTTCCTCCTTTCTTCCCTTAAATTTTTTTTTTCCTGTTTCACAGCATGTCAGCAACAAAGAGAAAACCCAAATAGTGTTTTGGCATGTCCGTAATAAGGGTTTTCTTGTTTCTTCTCTCTTCTTAAAAGTCATAAAGTACCTTTAGAAAATCAAAAGAATAAAAAATATTTTTTAAGTATTGGTCCATAAAAAAGGTTTCGTGCTCGAATCGTTTGAATCGCACGAATTGAATCACAAATCAAATGGAATTTACGCAAATTAAGATTTTTACCTCCAATATGAATCGTTTTGTTTGGGATTCGAATCGAATCGTATGATTTGAATCACAAATCGCAAGGATTTAACAACCATGCTCAGGGGTCATTCCCTTGTATTGAATCTGATAATTTGTGGAGTAGAGCTTTTTTTTCTCATTCAGTGTAGCGTAAGATGTGGAAAATTGGGGTTATTTGGCAGATTCAACTTGAATGATTGGCGGCATTAGTTCTAGGTTGATAGGACCCGATTTTTAGGCAGTTTGTAGCCTAACAGGGCAGTGTTATGGGCAAAAGGACCGGCTTGTTGGGATGTAGCTAAGGGCTTTCATAGGAGGAGGAAATCCCTTCTACACATAGTTGCCAAGTCGGAGTTTTGGAAATATTTGTCTAAGTAAAATTTTGAAAAAAATCGGAAAATTTTGAAAATAATTTGGGAAAATGTTGGGCAAGATATAAAAAATATAAAATAAAATTACTAATAATAAAAAATTATAAATAAATATATTAAAATAGTTATTCTAGACTTTCTCAAAAAGTGAATAATTCATGTTTAATTCACGATTTTTTTAAAAATATTTGAGATTTTTTCTTCTTCCAAAAGTCGCAAATTCATCCTAAATTAATTGTTTAAAAAAGTTGCGTATTAGTTGGACTTTGAAAAAAAAAGGTTACTATGGGTCGAAGGTTACAACATGATGATTTTGCTAACACGTGTACCTTTATATGCAGTGACAAAAGGGTCACTTTAAAGCAAATGAAGGATTGTACACCAGAAGATAGAGACAAATGACCAAGTGACAAAAGGATTGTACACCACTTTGAAGAATAGAGTTAGGAAAGGGGTGTCATTTCTGCACCGGTGGGTCCAAAAATTAGAAGGAACAAGATCGCAAAGTTATAGAGCAACATCCTGACTTATTGGGGTTCAAGAATTTCTGTATGACTTCTTTGATTTAGTTCCCAAAGAGTTGAGCGAATGACCTCCAATGTGTGATCTATTAAATGCTATTGGCTTGATATCAGGAGCTACCTTACCAAACTTGTCGGCCTATCAGAGGAATCTGAATGACCATGAAGAGTTTAAAACTTAGGTTAAAGAGTTGCTTTCCAAAGTAAGGTTTTAGATGTCGATATTTGGGGATATATCTCAACTTGAAAATGAGATATATTGCAAGAAATTATCAAAATTCAGTTTTTTTTATTGCGGTTTGAGAAAACAATTGGAGAAGGAAATTAGAAAAAGTTAAATATTGTAGCAAAACTTAAGAAAATATTAAAATTGACACTAATGCACACTAATGCACATTGTTTCCCAATCTAATCCAATCCTCTTTACCTAGACCCATATCCGATCATGTCCCAATTATGTTGACATCTGAGTGCTTTCAAGGGGAGCCTTCCCCATTTCGCTTTGAAAACATGTGGCTTTAGGATGATGGTTTCAAAGATATCGTTTCTGAGGTATGGCACTCTCATGTAGGTTGGGGCTCTTCTAGTAGAATATTTGGCATTAAATTGAAAGCCCTCAAAGCTCGAGTCAAGACCTGGAACAAGGAAGTCTTCGGTACTATTCATGACCAAAAAACTAACCTACTCCATGACATTGAGATTCTTGATGTGCTTGAAAGTACGCACCCTCTTTCACTAGAGGATAGTCGCTTTAGGGAGACGAAGAGGATTGATTATTTGAAGATGGTTTGGTTGGAGGAGATTAGTTGGAAACGAAAATCCCGAATCCGATGGCTTAAGGAGGGCGATAAAAATACCAAGTTTTTCATTGTATGGTCAACTTCTGTCGAAAAACAACTTCATCTCCCGTCTTCAAATTGACGGTGTTTGGAAGGAGGACCAAAATGATATAGCGGAAAGTGTGGTCGAGTTCTACAAAGATTTATATGCCGAGAAAACTCTTTGGAACTTAGATGGCCTCTCCTTTGATACCTTAACATCTGACCAAAGGACCGATTTAGAAAAACCTTTTCGGGAAGCTGAGGTATTGAGTGCTATCAGAGCAATGATTGGGATAAGTCTCCTAGCCCACATGGATTCTCCATTGAATTCTATCGGTCTTGTTGGGACATTGTGGGGTCGGACCTTCTTGCAGTATTTCAAGAGCTCTATGTCTCTCGGATCACTTTGACAAATCAATCAATAATACATTTGTGGTGCTGATTCCGAAAAAAGTGGGAGCTCAGGATATCAAGGATTTTAGGCCCATTAGTTTGGTGAGTAGCATCTACAAAATTCTAGCCAAAGTATTATCCTCTCGCCTAATGATTGTCATTGGGGCCGTCATCTCTCCTCAGCAGGGAGCGTTTGTTAACAGTAGACAAATCTTAGATGGCATCTTTATTGCCAATTAGTGTATGGACGAGCGTCTTAAGTCAAAATACCGGGGCTTATTTACAAAATTGATATGTTGAAGGCCTACGACAATGTGAATTGGGATTTCCTCCTATATGTTATGCATAGGATGGGGTTTGGCTCTAAGTGGGTAAAATGAATTTTCGCCAGTGTTTCATGGCATCCTTCTTGATCCTACTCAATGGTAGCTCCAAAAGTTTTTTTTTAGGAGTTCCGAGGGCTTAAGATAGGGGGACCTCCTTTCCCAGCCCTGTTCATCATCTTGTTGGAGGCCTTGAGTTGCATGCTATCTCGGGCGAATGGGGTGGAGTTTCTTGGCTTTTCCATAGGGTAGAATAATCTAAGTGTTTCTCATCTCCAATTTGTCAATGATACTCTAGTTTTTTGTGGTGCCTCCTTCCAGCAACTGATCTACCTTAGGTGTGTGTTGCGTTGTTTCAAAGCGGTTTCAGGGCTCTGGGTTAATTTGGGTAAAAGCGAAATAGTGAGTGTGGGTGAGATACCCAATCTAGATCTGTTAGCCTGTTGCTTAGGCTATAAGATAGGTTCCCTCCCAACGTGCTACCTCGGTCTCCTTCTTGGTGCCCCTTTCAAATCCAAAGCAGTTTGGAACCCTGTAATTGAGAGGTAAGCGATTTACCTCCAAATTAGCTGTCTGGAAATCCACTTATTTGTCTAAGGGTGGGAAGTTGGCCCTCATTAAAAGTACCTTTAGAAGCCTTCCGACCTATTTCTTGTCCTCTTTGGTAGTTCCGACATCCATAGCTTTGACCCTTTACCATATCCAGCGTAGCTTTCTATGGGATGAGAATGGAGAGAAGAGGAAATACCATTTAGTTGATTGGAAGCAAATTTGTAGCCCATTAAGTGCCGGGGGTCTTAACATTGTTCCAACTTATTAGGTTAATAAGGTTCTCTTGGGTAAATGAGTTTGGAGGTTTGGTGAAGAGCGTGATAGCCTATGGAGGAGAGTAATTGTCGCCAAACATGGGGAATTATCCTGTTGGAAACCGAAAGGGGTGTGTGGACCGTATGGAGTCGGCTATGGAAAAGTATTATGGCTATAGCTCCGCTGCTTGATCCCTTCACTAGGTTTATAATAGGAAATGGATCTGATATCCTTTTTTGGAAGGATATTTAGTGTGGTCCCTCTAGACTTATGGATGACTAAAAAAGGATATTTAGTGTGGTCCCTCTAGACTTATGGATGACTTTGGGAACATTTTTCTCCTTGCTCTCAACAAGGACGCTTCTATAGTTGATTGTGTTGAGATGGTAGGTAGTGAGTCAGTCTGGTGCCCTCCCCTTAGGCGAAATCTGAATGATTGGGAAATAGACGACTTGCAATGCCTTTTTAAGTAGATTGAGCTCTTCCCTTCCCCTTCGGTAACCCAGGTAAATGATTGTAGGTTGTGGTCAAAAAACAAAAATGATCGGTTTTCAGTGGGATCCCTTTTACAGACCTTTAATCGAGTCTCTGTGCACTCATTTCCTCATAAGCCAGTTTGGACCTCAGGTGGCCCTTCTAAGGTATCCTTCTTTCTATGGTCCGCGACTCTAAACAAGATTCTTACGATCACTTAAAGAGTAGAGGGTGAAGTATGACAAACCGTTGTTATTTATGCCTGATTGAGGAAGAGTCAGTAGATCACTTGACTTTGCACTGTCCGACTGTCTTTGAGATATGATCGCTCTTTCTATCCCGGTTAAATGTGGAGTGGGTCTTCCCTCTCTCAATTCTGAGCTTCTTATCGGGTTGACAATTGTCACCACTGGTGGGAGTAAAGGAAGCTATTTGGACTATGCTACCTGGTGCTATCATGTGGGGGTTTTGGAAAGAAAAGAATAATCGTGTTTTTGACAACTCTTCCAATCCTCGCATCTTAGACCGTATCCGTCGTATGCTTGTGGAATGGTCTTCCAATTCTCAGTGGGGTGGGGGAGTTAGGGATATTTTGTCGTGAGAAGGACATCCTCTATATTTCCTCATGTTTTTCATTTATGTTTCTTTGTTCTTTTCTATTTTTGCTTTTTCTTCAGTTTATCTCCCTACAAACTGCTATTTCCCCTTTGATTTATGAATACACTTGGATATTTACCGATCAAAAAAAGGAAAATTCAAAAAACGACAATATAGAAAAGAGATGCAATTGGAAGGGGGCAATGATACACGCTAACGACAATATATGATAGTATGATATTAATATAAAGTTTATAATTCATACATTGTTTTATGCATCCAGTAATCACAAAAATATAAATATAAACTCAAATATTAGTGACCAACTACTTATGGACTCCACTCTATACCAAGAGCTACAATTAGATCCATCTAGGGTTGTGTGGTGTCTCAAAGTCATCGTTTTTGTCCCAACTAGGAGGACAATAATATTGTTTCTCCTCATAACTACATTAATACTCCCACTGCATAAGATGATGATACTCACGAACATGATCCGGGTCCAATGTGTAAGGCTGTCAACGGAGCGAATTCGGAGCGGATAAAAGTATATTCAAATTCAGAGCAGAGAAAAGTATATTCGACTATTTGAATTCAAATAAATATTTGATGAATAGTGAAATATGGTATTTGTATCCGATTTCGATTAAAATATTCGAATTCAGATAATATCCGAATCATCCGATTATTTTTAAAATTTTCAAAAGGAAGGAAAAAATACTAATTTTTTTTTGAAAATATAAATTTTATTTTTTAAAATAATAAATTAATATTTTATCTTCATTTAAATTAAAAAATAATTTAACGTCTTACATTATATATATATCAATATATATATACATATATTTATAAGATTATTTTAGTTTTGTAAATTTATTTTATATATAATAATATATTATATAATTGGTTGGATATTTATCGAATCGGATATACCAATGTTCGTATTCATATCTGATTAAAAACAAATAGTAAAATCACTACTTGAATTCGCTTTGACGGATGCCTATTTAGATAATTATCTGAGGGAACAAATTCGGATATGAATCTGATACAGATAATATTTGTATTCGTGGACACCCCTACTTATGTGGAATGGTCGAAGACCACCTCTACGGTGAACGGGCTCAGAGGCCTTTGGATCTGCTCTGGTTAGGCGTTGCCTCCATCCCCAGGATTATCGTTGCCTCCCTTGCTCTCATTATCTGTGCCATGGTCATCACCACCATCACTACTACTACCGGAATTGGTATCAGACAATCCACCCTATACATTGGCTGCAACACCTGAGGTCCTAGGACCTCTTATCATCTTTTTAAACGAATCTTCACTGTAGCTGTAGCTGCTTCTGCTGGTGCTAGACCCCACTTCTATAACTACGATGTCATCCACATCGATGCTCGTCTTAGTGGCCGCTCTAGCTATAGCCGCGTTTGGACATCCATCATTCTCATCAAGGGATGAGAGACTTTAACCAACTCAGAAACTGGGCTATCCGGATCATCATTGGCATCGACTATCATTAGGTCTGAGGGATCCTGCTTAGGTTTCCTCTTAGTCTCATTTGGCAATTGCCTAAGTTGCTACCTCATATTATAGTGGCAGAAGACCAACTTTTGTAGCTTCTTATAGCTGAGTTTTTTCTGCTGCTTTGTATGGATGAGGGCAAATGTACTTAACTTTCTGTTTGTGCTAGCACGCAAGTAGCCAACTTTTTGAGTTTCCGGCAATCGATCCTGTACATCATTCACCAATCAATTGACAATTAAAACGCGATTATCCATTAATGTCATAAATACATTTGATGGAGACAAATAGTTAATTATGTACAATTTACTCACCCGGATCAAACTTTCGGATTATGGGCCACTACCACCATCACTCCCCTTCTCCACACCATTATGGGTCATAGGGTTGGAGTCAGGGGGCCGGGTGCATGACCCCCCAAATTTTTTGAAATTCTTTCTTGGGGTAGTATCAAAATGGTGGGTCCCTCACAATTTTCTAGTTTATTAATACAGTTGCCCCCCGCTAAATTTTTTTGTCTTATATATGTAGTGCCCCCCCCCCCCCCCTTCAATTTCTTATATATATATATATATAATGGGCCCCCAATTGTTGTGAATCTATTAGTGCCTAACTAAGTCTTGTGGAAAAGGAGGAAAATGCTTAGCTTACCTGCGGTTGCATTTACGTAACGAAATGACTGGTTCTCATTGGTCCACGCCCCACTTTTTAACACTCACTAATTGTGGTTAAGATTCACTTACCCCTAGGGTTAAGCAATCCAACCTTAGTTTTTAGGGAAAAAAAATCTTAACTTTAATTTAGTTAAGCTTAACCAGGTTAAATGGGGGTTAAAAGGGACACGAGGACACGGTAGTGACTTTGGTAGAGGACATATGGATCTTCTAATCATTGCTCAAAGAAGAAACTAAAAGAAAAGCTGAGATTCTGAGAATGAGAAGAAAACCCAAGTCCCCAACTCGGCACCTCCCAAGAAGGCCAATAGCGGCTCCCCTTTGCTTGATGCTTTGTTCAAGTAGTAGCAGGTTCCTAGCATAAATAACGGGCCCCTATCATTGGAAACAATTTACATATCACCAGCGGAGAACTTCCTAGCAGTAGTAGGTTCTCTTATCTTCTTCATCTCGTTTTCTTTTCTATTTTTGTTTATTCTTTCTTGTTTTTACTAGTAATAAGGGGCATGTTATTGGCCTTAATTAGAATGGAACATTAATGAATTTTATGACTACGATGGACTTGCTCAAAAAAAATAAATTCTCATGGGCTACGCCCCCAAACCCCCAAGCTCCATACCCTCAAATTTATTAGTTTTTTTTGGGTAGATTTATTCCACCCCTCCCCCAAGGAAAATTTCTTGACTCCGCCTTGATGGGCCACTGCCACTGTCACCCCCCCCCAACCACCACCACAACTCCACCATTGTTATGGTCAACAAACTGTGATTGTTAATAGGGGCTGCTGTGAGATGTTGGGATGAGTGCAAGGGGCTGTTGCAAGCTGTGTCAACATGTAAGAGATTGTTAGAGAATCCGAGACTGAGTGATGAATTTTGCAAGAGTGAATATAAGGGGCTGTTGCAATGGTAGATATTACAAGGGGCTGGCGAGGACTGAGTGAGAATCCGAGACTGAGTGCAAGGGGCTGTTGCAAGAGTGAATATAAGGGGCTCAACCCATGAGTGATGAATTTTGCTGTGTGTTTTCTAGCACACAAGGTAATTTGCAACCACAGAAGGTAATTTGCAATTACAAACATAAAGATAGTTTCATATGTATGACATGGATACACTGTAATGCAACTACAGTAGGTAATTTGCTGTCTTCCAATGGGTCCATGTCTTGCTAAAGAAACAACTGGCTTCAAAATAAGGAAATGTAAATCTTGAGAAGACTCCAAATGAGAACAAAAAACTTAATAAAAATTATATGATTAGCATAACAGGTTTTTAATCTATGTATATCAACTATCTTTTTAGAACGTCGGTTCTTCAGGGACTCATGTTCTTGGGTATTATAAAGACGTTCAAAAGGGCATCATTGGGAGGGACCATCCTTATGCCATTTCCTAAGGATGAAAAGGGATTTTGAAGTTTGACTCAATATTCATTTACCAATCACAAAACAACAGACATGTGCTATTGGATTATTAACCAAAAGATCAATCTATATTTTTGGTAAGCTGGACTCGAGTCCAGCTTATGGCTGCAATCCAGTGCCCGTATTATAAAGACTTTCAAAAAGGCATCATTGGGAGGGACCATCCTTTCCAATGTCATTTCCTAAGGATGAAAAGGGATTTTGAAGTTTGACTCAATATTCATTTACCAATCACAAAACAACAGGCATGTGCTATTGGATTATTAACCAAAACTCCAAAAGATCATTCTATATTTTTGGTAAGCTGGACTCAGCTTATGGCTGCAATCCAGTGCCCCAACCATTTGGGTTATGACTCAAGCGATAACCAATTTGAGCAATGCGATGAAGAATCATGTATGATGTAACATTTGTCAGTTCAATCATAGAGTCTAGATCAATAAAATTCTTACTGATCACTTAAAAGAGCAGTGGTCTAGATCAATAAAATTCTTACTGATCACTTAAAGAGCAGTGGGTGGAGCATTGCAAACCGCTGTTTTTTGTGCCTTAATGAGGAAGAGACTGTGAGTTATTTGTTCTTGCATTGTCCGGTTGCCTTTGGACTTCTTTCCTATCTCGGATAAATGTGGAGTGGGTCTTCCCATTCTCCTTTCTAAGCTTCTTATCGGGTTGACAGTTGACGACTTTGGTGGGTGCTGAGGAAGTTATTTGGACTATATTGCATGATGCTATTTTATGGTCTATATAGAGAGGAATAGTCACGTATTCGACAATTCCTCATCTCTACATAATCGGCTCCTATGCCGTGTTCGGCGATTGATTGTGGATTGGAGTTCCAAGTCAGTTGGGTCAGGAAGTTAGGGATACCTTATTATTGTGAGGAGGCAGATTGCATTGTTATCATTGTTATCCTTGTATATGCTCTGTCTTGGTTACTTTCTAGATTCTTTAGTTTACATCGCAGTAAACTGTTGTATCCTGTTTGATTTATAATATATCTAATACTCTTACTGATCTTGGAGTCTAGATCAAAATACAGAATGGATCGACAGTCCATTCGGATCCTGTTTGCTTGCTAACAGAGACCAATTCCTTTCTCCTCCCCAACCCCCTCAAAAATGGAAACTACCATAAATACTATAAAAAACAAAAACAGTGGTTGCTGATTTCCCACAGCCTCAGGGTGATGCTCTAACAACAGTAGCTGAGTAAGTTGTTGGACATGCCCTGCAATTCCTAGAATTCTGCGAGGATTTTGGAGAGAATCTCCACTTTGGTTTTATCTACCATTGGAGGACACTAGGACCAGAAACTTACAGAATATCAAACTATTTTGCATCTTGTTGACATAGAACAATTTTTTTGAACAGGACATTTTGCATCTTGCTGACATAGGACATAGTAATTTCATAGTTGTTCATGTACAAGTTGATGATTACTGTTCAACTTAATGGGGACTTCTTGTTGAATCTCTGTTCTTAATTGTGAGCTAATCAAGTCGAGAAAGTTATACCAGCCTAGTTTTGTTATGTGAGTTACATCTCTGCTGGTGTAAGGAAAAAGGACAAAGTAGAGAAAAGATCACGGGCCCCCACCTTGCCCTAATTTCAGAAATCTTCAGAAACCAGACCTCTAAACTCTACTTTCCGGTTTGAACCAGCAAAGCAGAGACAATTTTGGGTGGAAAAGGAGGGAGTTCATCTAACCAGAGGCAAAAGCTTCATATGAGAAGGGGTAAACTCTTTAGGGTTTGATATGGGGCTGGAATAAAGTAAAGAGCAATGCTAAGTGCACTTTCCTTCTCATCCACTTCCCCTCTTTCTATGTTTAGAAAGGAAAAAAGTGGATGAGAAGGAAAGTGGACCTAGCATTACTTGTAAGCAAAATATAAGGGGGCAAAATAGTAAAAAAAAAGAAGATGAAAAATGGGACTCCTGGTGTTTGCCCGCAATAGACGTGTTTCTTTTCCAAAATTCTCCATAAATTTGAACTATTATTTTAGACATGAAATGTCTTTTTGTCTTTTCTTCTATAGCAAGTAGATGCACTACGAAACGGTTTGAAACATGAAAACATCTACCCACAAACAAAAAGACCTGAAATTTAGATTTGCCAAAAAAGGGTTATTATTGTTCAAAACCATTTAGCATGCCGAACAATGTGGAATGTGTTATAATTGGGATGTCTTTGGAAGTTCACTGTTTTGATTTATATACTATGCAAGCAACTGTCTTGTTCAATGGAATGGGCTTGTAGGGGTGCATTCTCTTGTTCAGATGAGTCAAATGAAAACTCTTTGTGAGGGACTGATATGTCTCAGGTGTGGAGCAACCAGTTGCCTAGTTGTGATTTTCAGAATATGAAAGCCCAAGATAAGTATATCTATGAGAGGGTGAAAACTAAGATCTAATGTGCTGTCTTCACATGATATAGCAAAAAGAACACGTGCTTAATGATATACCTTCTCTGGTTTTATTTGATTATTGTCTGCAATTGTATCCAATGTGTAACTCTGGTTTGAATTTGCAAATGTTCCCACCTCATTGTGTTGAAATCTATAACTCAAGAATTTATGGTTTTGATAGAAATAGAAAGCAAATTCAGAAGATGCCTTGTTTGGATTCAAAGAGGGTACTTCTAATGGAATGTCATGTATATCTATATGTATCCTCTTGTTTTTAGTTATGCTCTATAAACATTTTAGAAATTTATGTAATCCATTATCACGTTGTGCCCTTGTTCGTTATGCATTCATAATCTCAAGAAATTTCTAGAGTGTAATGCTTTTATGGTCCACGTAGAGACTTAATTGTTATATGGTGCAGGATATCTTGGACATGGATAGAAATGTGTGTTGGTGTCTTGACACAGATGTGAAATGTCATATTATTGATCTCAACAAACCTAAATGCTGATGCATCTATACGCTTTTAGTTCATGAAGCGTGAAATATAGAAGAATGTGATTATATAAGCTGATATACATGAGAGTTTCATAACAAGATATCAATGATAATTTAGGATTTGTATGAGTAGAAGTGCTGGCATGTAAGCGACACGTGAGGACATAATGGTGTCTGACACCACCAAATTTCAGAAAATGGAGTGTCGTCGTTCGTTGTGGGCATTGGACGTGGTGTCTGACACAGCCAAATTTCAGTAAATGGAGTGCCCTCATTACATATAAAGATGTGTCATCCTGGGTATAGGAAAATTTTCTTGAATAGCTTAGTCCTTTCCCTACATGGATCATTTGAAGTCACCAACAATTGGATGCACCATCAGGTACAACACATTTAGCACAAGTTCAAAGTCGTAAGACAACCAATGACACACCGCATCATGTGGAGCACATTCATAAAGTGGGTGTCACCAAATGATCTGACCCAAATAGAAGATCTGTAGACTTTATTCTGGACGCCTTATTCTTTATTCCCTTTTAAAATGCTGTAGACTAGTAGGTTATGAACCATTCTACCATGTAAAAATTCTAGTCATGGATCTCAATGCGGGACATCAAATGATTTAGAAATATGATGCATTTGTTCCGTGTGCACTGATATGTCACTGACGGTTCATGTGGTTTAACTGAAAGTACAGTGATTTTTGTTGGTGTTTATGATTCTATATGCAGTCATGCTAACATTTGATTGGATTAAATGTCAGGTCAAGGACAATTCTGCTGCAGAGAGACCAAGTACCTCGACGTCTTCAGCTGCTGATGCTGGGGAAGTGCTTCCTGACGATGACGACGATGATGAACTGGACATGGACGAGTTAAATGAGCTGGAAGCAAGCCTATCAAGAGCATCAATTCAAATCCGCGAGCCAGGCATCGAAGCGTAATCTTGAGAGAAAGGGAAAGTCCACACATTTTTAAAGTGCTGGCTGTCTAAATGCGACTAATGACCATTACTTGCAGCCACCCCGCCATTGTTTATTTTGAAGAGGGATTGTGAAGTCAAGGTATCTGATAATCAAATTAACCATCATAGTGGGAGTAAATCTTCTATATATTAATCCTGGTTGATATTATGTTCTTGTGTGCACTTTGTGGTGTTTGCCATCTAGTTAATTGTTCCCTAATAAGTGTCGTTTGTCTGCGGATATAATTTGAGTTCCGATGCACGGTTTTTGCCTACATAGCAATATTAGAAGGGGATTGAGAAAATGCATGTTAGTAGTTGGATTCCTCTTGAGCTTTGAAACTCTACTACAAGTCTACAACTCCATATTTTTACTGTTTTGAAATGGTATATATCAACTCCCACCATGACATTGTTTCTTTATCAAATAGGCTAGCAAGAAGAGCATGATATTCAATGTGAACACATATGTTTTAAGGTTTTTTAAGTGATTATCCTGATGGTCATTTCGGTGCTTCTGATTGTTCGGCTCAGTCAAATTTAAATTACAGTTAATTTATATTCAAACATTATCAGAATTGAATATTTTTAAACTGTTAAAATCTAAAACATGTCCACGTGTTAGGCCCAACGTGCGTCTATGGATTGGAGTAAATGCTACTGGGGCTAGCACTCCTCCCCCTGAATGTTGCTAGCCGCACTTGCATTTACATGCGGTAGTCGTGGTGTAAAACAAAGGAATTGTTTGACGTAAAATCCTCAATCCTTCTACTAAAAAAGGTCAAAGAGTAGGAAAATTCTCTTACTCTTCTCGAAGGAGTGAGAGTGATGCATCATGCGTGTCAGCGTGAGGTTGGGGCATAAATATCTACAATCACCAATCATAGACTGTTATTTCGCTTTTTGACCATATCCTTAGTCACACTTGGTTCATTCACCAAGTCCACTTGGCAGTCAACACCAAAGATGTCCTATATACGTAGTTAATTAATGATTATTATATATATATATATATATATACATCCTATATACGTAGTTAATAATTATTATATATAGAGCTTAGCGGAGTGTATATCTCGCTTGGGTGGAATAGAGGCGATTAAAAAAAACTTGCAATTTTATCAGCTAATAGATACTAACTTTTAAATTATTAATTTAAATAAATGATGTTTAAAAAAAGATATACATAAATTGAAGCTCCCTTTGTAAGTGTAAATCAGGTGACAGATTGATAGTCTTATTATGTTTGGTTGCTGTGAAAATAGGTGAAACCATGGAAAAGAAAAGAAAATTTTGGATTTCTATTGTAATTTTTACTTGTGTTTTGTTCAATTTTATTTTATTTTCCATGTTTTTACTTATTTTCTCGGCAACCAAACATAGGGTTAGTTTTGGTGGAAGGAAAGAAACAAGTCTCCTTTTGTGTGTGTGTGGGGGGGGGGTGGGGGGTGGGTGGGGGGGTTTAGGCTGCAACCTGGTTAGTAGTGTTATATCTATTTTAAGTTAATGCCTAGCATTTGAAAATTGGCAGATGTTCTCAAAAGCGGAGATACACTACCACTGGGACAAGCTCATGGTATTTGTATAATTTATTTATGTCAGTGGATTGGGAGTTAGGTTAGAGTAAAGTAGACATTTTAACCGCCACAAGACTCGATCCCTGACTCCACCACCCCCGAGGGGATGCACATCCTACCACCACTGGCGCAGCAGGGAGTAGTCCCTCCACCTTTTTAGATTCCGTCATTTACGAAATTTGGGTCCTTATCATATGTATGACTTTTCAAATTAGACATGCAAAGCATGGTACCTGTTAATTTAATGTGCTTTCCTTCCTTTATTTTTATTGAATTTTGTTGTTTTTTTTAAAAGAGAAATGCTAGCATGAGACGCAGACTTCCACACTCAAGAGTGTCTGGGTCTAGCACTCATCTTTTTCAATGATAAAGAAGAAAATGGTAACTGATCAGATGGTTGAAACTATAGCCTCTAGGATCTATCGATATCAGGTTTTAGGGTAGGTGAGTGATTCTCGTAGGGATGGCAAATGGGGTGACAAAAGGCATCCATCACTCACTCACTATCTAGTGATGGGAAATACAACTGAAGGGAGAATCAAAGCCAAGACTGTAATATTATAATAATAATAGTAGTAGTAATTAAATAGACTAATACATCCCAGGGTTACAAAAGGCATCCATCACTCACTCACTATCTAGTGATGGGAAATACAACTGAAGGGAGAATCAAAGCCAAGACTGTAATATTATAATAATAATAATAGTAGTAATTAAATAGACTAATGCATCCCAGGGTTACAAAAGGCATCCATCACTCACTATCAAGTGATGGGAAATACAACTGAATGGAGAATCAAAGCCAAGACTGTTAATATTATAATAATAATAGTAGTAGTAATCAATAGAGTAATCTTACCATTTGAATTTTCATCATCTCATCCAGACATCCACCACCTCTCCTCTTCTCTCTCTCTAGAAATTCATTCGTGAATCTCTTCTCTCTCATCTTTCGATCAGGCAACATATCCCCCCAGAAAAGAAATGATAAACTGAAAATCTTTAAAACTCAATATAAAGCAAAATAATCAAGAAAAATGGCTTCCTTCATTCAGTACTCCTAAAAATAGAAAGGTCTAATTATTATAGTTTCATGTAAGAAGACAACAACTATAAAAAGAAACAGGGAAAGCTACAAAGCCCAAGCAAGCAAATATAGACCTAAACCCACCTAGCTCCTTCAAAATATTTCCTCCACAGGGAAAGAGCTAGGTTGACTGAGAAACAAGTGTGACTTAGCAGACAAACTCCCTTACCCTCTACAACCAGAATGAATTACACTTACATCCACCACCCATCTCTAACTAATACCATGGATAATGCAGCAGAGTCAAAAAAACAAGTTCTATTCAGAGAACTGAGAAATCATGCTGGGAAGATCTTGTTACCGCCACCACCACCGCCACTGCTACTGCCACCGCCGCCACTACCGCCACCTTCTCTTTTTCTTCCAAATCGTCTGGCTTTTGAGGCTACTGCAACTAATGTCTTCACCAAAATTTTAAATATCTTGACTTTGATCTGCCCTCTTTTTGGAGGAAGGCTTGCTCTGCCTTTCTTCGCTGGATTGGCGACTCCGTTTGCCATTTCTGAGTTGTGAAGAAAAAGAAGAAGAAGAAGAAGAAGAGGATGACTGAAGGAGGAGCACAGGAGGAGGGAGGGATTGGTATTAGTTTTAAATGTCCAAGTGAGCAGTCTCATGTTGACACTATAAAGTGTATATAAAAAAAAAAAAACCAGTTCCACTTTCACACCTAGGAGAAGTGGAGAATCTTCCCTGTATTCTTTTCTTCCTTTCTACTTTTTGCCTTTTTGTTTTTTTTCCTTTTTTCTTTCAGTTGGGTCAGAATTCCAACATAGCATTATTAATACAGGCAGACAGGGTCTCACTGAACTGAAGAGATGAATTTAATAAAATCAAGATTAGGATAATCTGAAAATTATTGCCTTTCATTTTAACTGTTTCAGAAATCCTAAATAATGATCAATAAGGGGATAATGTTGTGATCAGGTTATAAACCGTGTCGCTTAGAAACCGGTTATAACTTGAGGTTATCTGTAGTCAAATTCTATTGTGGATCAAAATTAGAAAAGTACCATGGCCTAGCGGGATGGGCAGGTTGTGAGCTCGTTTGGAGATAGTCCTGATTTATATTTCATTTAGGAGAATTCTCAAAATTGGTAGAAGTATTTTTCGGTGATATGGCAAAAGAGTTCTCACAAGTCACACCACTAACACTAACTATTAACTGTACCGATGCCCCCGCAAAAGTAGTACAGTATTGTTTGAGCCTGTGAAGTTGTTGTCTTCATGTGCTTCAGCCATGGCAATAAGGATCCACTCACAAAGGAAAAAGACATTTGCTTAAATTGGAAAAATTGAAAGTAACTAGTCATTGTTTGCATTCAACTAAATGTTAAGGCTCCTTAAATTGACAGTCAAACCACTGTCTTGTTCAATCGCTGTTTAGATTAGTGTATATTATTGTACATACAAACACAAATGCACACATAAATTAAATTCAACTATACTTTTTCTTTAATCAGTGGATAGGAGCATACTCTGGATCGAGATCATGGGGAAGTACTGCTTGATCATTTCTATCAACTTAAAGTCCCCATTAGGATTCCTTTTATGTATGCCTTTGATGTAGAAATATCTCTTTGGATAACTTACATTATTTCTATTATTAATCCTTTGTGTACCTTGGTGTTCCTAACTGTTCACTCATTTTGGCTCGATCCCGAGGATCTCATGATGATAGGTTGCTACCTGGGTCCCCATCCAAAGAGCAGAAAACTGAAAAAAGGAAAAGGAAAAGGAAAGAATGCATAAAACATCTTTGAAAGATGAGGTCAAGTTCTTCGATGTTAAGTAAAAGCACACAAACCAGCTTAAAATGAGATAAGCCCTTAGAATCTTTGAAAGGTCAAGACTTTGATGGATTGGGATAGAAGATATGTTGGATCGTGTGGCCATGAGCCCTTGCTCAACATTTATATGGCTACACTTGTAATGGGTAAAACCGACAAGCCCTTAGAATCTTTGAAAGGTCAAGACTGATGGATTGGGATAGAAGACATGTTGGATCGTGTGGCCATGAGCCCTTGATCAACATTTATATGGCTACACTTGTGATAAGTAAAACCGGTACATAGAAAACCTCACATGTAGCCCCATGCCTTGTACACACACTATCATTCTTTGCATGTCTTTTACCAATACTAATATATTTTAATTATTTATTTTAGAAAACTCATGTGAGCATATGATGTGGCACCACTAACACCATTGCATATATTATAGAGGTGTGTCATACCCAATCAACTAGGTGGTGGTTTGACTGGAATGATCATAAGTGAACGTTGGAAACATGTGAATAATACCCTATCACTTCTCTCACTTAAGGGGATATTTGACTTGGTTAAGCGGAGACAGTTGAGGTAGATAAGGAATGGGGAGAGATTAGGATCGTTGATCTCAATGATATCCCTTGATAAAGGGATATGGATAAAGATTATGGTATGACTATAAAAGAGCCAATAGTTCCCTACTTTTACACACTATCAAAAAGTGAAAGCTTTTTATGTGCTAAAACCCGACTTGCCTCCGATTATGCTTTTAGAAGAGTCAAGACTCTCCTCTTTCATATATACTTTGGGTACATCCGCTTTATTGTTATTCTTGCAGGCTTTGCTCCTCTATATCAATTTCGGGACATCAATGGTATCAGAGCCAGGTTGTAGTTTTACTACATAAGTTGAGGAGTACTCAATCAAGTCTAGTATAATATATTCCAAAAGAAGATATCTTTACCAAAGCTTTTCTCACACGGCAAGTCTTTTCATGAAGATTTTCACTCAAAAGTCTTTGTTCATGAACAACATAGAAAGAGTCTTGGTGATTTTTTCTTCTTTGTTCTCATCCAAATCTTCAAGGACCTTTTGAAGACCGGTGACCAGACTAAAGGAAGGCAGCCAACGACACAGTTACAGCCGGCAGTACTGTCACACCAGTTCCGCCAAATCGTCCGATCAATATAGCCCTAATATCAAGGGTAGCGCCTCTCTTTAACAACCAAGAACCGGCCAGCCGAAACCGCAGTAGCCTACAATGCCATTGTAGTCACCTAAGCCGATTGAGGAGTCCGGCGTGCTGGACCATTCTCAGTCAACAAGAAAATTGGAAAACCCTAATTTTCAATTTTGAGTTTTCTCTTCTACATTGAAGGTCTTCTGTATTCTAGCCCTGAAGAGCTTTGCCAAACACATTCATCAAAAATAGCGACAACCAGAGCATCTGAAGCAAGGGTTTTGTGCATCAACACTCGATCTGCAAAAATTCAAAAGTTCGGACATTTGTTTGGCATACTATTAGATCGGTTAGTTCATTCCCTTTATTTAATTAAATTAATTATGTCAACTAGAGCTGTTAGCAACGAATTGAGTAAAACTAAAAAACTATATGGAACAAATTTCTCAACTTGGAAATGGAGAATCAGACATATACTCTACCAAGACAAGGTTGAGTACGTTCTTGATAATCTTGCTCCACCAGAACCTGCAAATAATGCATCTACAACTGTTAGGAGGAATTATGAAAAATTTATGGAAGATGATAAAACTGCTAGGTCTGATATGCTGACATTTATGGAGCTTGATTTAGAAATTATTTTTGAAGAACATTGTAATGCCAAAACCATGTTCGATGCTGTAGCTGCAGCCTATGGAACTGCTTCAGAAACATATATTTAGTTGCTAATTAAAAGATATAACACCTGCAAATTGAATGACAAAGAATCTATAGTGGATCATTTCAATAAAATGATTGTTATTGCAAAGGAACTTGTTGCTAATAGAAATCCAATTCTGGATAAAATGCAAGTATCCATAGTGCTACTACATAGCCTCTCAAATTCTTAGGAATTTGTAGTAATTGCAATTAATATATCAAACACTTCAATTACAATGAAAAATTTGCCTATGCTTTTAGGAGTAGAGGCTCAGAGAAGGGAAAAGAAAAAGAACACTGAATCTTTAATTGCTGTAGGAACTCCTACATCCCAATAACCCTCAAGTTCTAAGAAACCTCAAAATAATTAGTTGAAGTCTACTAGAAAAAATTTCAAGAGAAAGAGAAACAAATTTAGAAGCCATCAAAATAATTTCCTTAAAGGCAATTGTTATAACTGCGGCAAGCCAAGACATAGAAAATTTAATTGTCTAGAAAAGAGAAACAATAACAACAACAATAATAACAATAGGAGGACCCATGATTTGGTATGTGTGGTCTCCAAATCTCTGCTTGCTGACAGTGATATCAGTGCTTGGTGGATTGATTCTGCCTCTTCTCAACCGGCGATCATCGAGTTTACATGGGCACTAATACATATTGGGATGTTCTTGGAGTTGACACTATTAAACTCCGCTTACCTGGACAAAACCAACCTCCTCCTCACTGATGTGTTGTATGCACCAGGGATGAGACGAAACCTTCTCTCAGTTCCGTGTCTTGATGAAAAGGCCTATGAAGTTTGCTTCCGTTCTGGAAAAGTATCTGTAGGGAAGCATGGGAGAATTGCATCATCTTCTGCTTATTTTCCTATTGCACTTGATGTGGATGATGATGATGTTTCTTATTTTTGGCATATGAGATTAGGACACATAAATAAAGATAAACTTAAAAGAATGAGTGATAGAGGTCTTATCTCTAAACTAGACATAAAATTTACTACAGTGAACCATGCATAGCTGGTAAAATGAGTAGAAATCCTTTTGGTAAGGCTAAAAGAACAAAAGGGTTATTAGATATAATCCATTCGGACATTTGTGGTCCCCTAAATGTGAAAACTCATAGAGGAATGAAATATTTTATAACCTTTACTGATGATTATTCTAGGTTTGGATATGTATATCTAATTCATAAGTAGGCAGAAGCCTTGGATAAATTCAGAGAATACAAAACAGAAGTTGAGAACCAATTAGGAAAAACAATCAAAATAATTAGAACATATAGAGGAGGTGAGTAAACATTGGAATTATTTAATGAGTATTGTAGAGAATATGGTATACTGCACCATACAACTATAAGTTATACACCTCAACAAAATGGCCTAGCAGAAAGACGTAATAGAACATTATTGGATATGGTCAGATCTATGCTAAGCCATTCTTTAGGTTCCCATTTTTGGAGAGAAGCTTTATCAACTGCAATATTCATATTAAATAGAGTAATCTCAAAACCTATAAACTCAACACCTTATGAACTTTGGACTGGTAGAAAACCCAATCTAGATCACCTAAAAGTTTGAGACTCTGTTGCCCATGTTTAGATACCTAGTCAAAACAGAGATAAAATTGGTGCAAAAACAATTAAATGTATTTTTATAGGTTATCCTGAAAATTCAAAAGTATATAGATTCGTTGTACATCACAACAACGGATTAGTTGGAGTAATAGAAAGTAGAGATGCTAAGTTTTTAGAAGACAACTTAGATAATAGAACACAAAATAAATTGGTTGATGTTTTCGAAATACCTAAAGAAAAGGGATCAACTGAAATTGTAACTGAAAACATTCAACCTACCCCACATATGACACAATAACTACACTACAAAGAAAAAGACAACCTCTACTTTATTTGAAAGATTACTATACTTTTTATTAATGAGAATGAAATAGAAGACCCTCTAAATTATGAAGAAGCTATTAACTTCTTAGACTCTGACATATGGAAAGAAGCTATGGATGAAGAATTAGAGTCAATTAATAAAAATAAAATTTGAGAATTTGTAGACTTACCTTTAGATAGAAAATCCATAGGATGTAAATGAGTGTTAAAGAAGAAACTGAAATCTGATGGAACAATAAACAAATATAAAGTTAGATTAGTTGCAAAAGACTTTACTCAACAAGAGGGTATAGACTATGATGAAACATATTCTCAAGTAGCAAAATTTACCTCTATTAGAATTATTATGTTTATTGTAGCATGTCTAGACTTAGAATTACATCAAATGGATGTAAGAAACAACATTTTAAAATGGAGATTTAAAAGAAGAAATATTTATGAGATAACCCGAAGGATATAAAATCCTAGATAAAAGGGATAAAGTATACAAATTAATTAAATCTCTATATGGTTTAAAACAATCTTCTAGACAATGGTACTACACTTTCCATAATGCTATAACCAGCTTTGGTTTTACTCCCAATAACTTTGATCATTGTGTTTACACTAAAAATAGTGAGAGTAACTTTATTATTTTATCATTGTATGTTGATGATATTTTACTTAGCTAAAAATAACATGAACATATTAAATGAAACTAAAGATTGGTTAAAATTTCAATTTGAAATGAAAGACATGGAAGAAGCTTCTTTTATATATTAATAGATAAAAATAGAAAATCAAAGAAACTCAGTCTTTCACAAGAAAATTATATAAGCACCATATTAAAGAAATGTAAGATGGACACATCAAAAGCCATGGAGACACCAATCTCCAAAGGCACAAAATTATCTAAGAATATGTATCCCATGCACTAGTGAGGGTGATAAATAAGAAATGATGTATAAACCATATGCTCAAGTAATAGGAAGCCTAATGTATGCAATGTTATGTACTAGACCAGACATAAGCTTTGCTGTAGGATTGGTAAGTATTGGTAAGTAGATACCAAAGTAATCCTGGTTTTCCACACTGGTTAGCTATGAAGAGATTAATATTGAGACACTTACAAGGTACAAAGAATTGTAAATTTAAATATCAAAGTGAAGACTTAGACATCACAGGATATTGTGATGCAGATTTTGCAGGAGACCAAAATGATAGGAAATCTACATCTGGTTATATTTTTCTCCTTGGAAATGGAGCGGTCTCTTGGGCTAGTAACAATGGAAGCTGAATTTGTGGCTTGCAGGACTGCAGCCACGGAAGTTGTCTAGATAAATAGGTTTATACATGACCTAAAATTGAAAGAGATAATCGGCAACAAGATTCATTTAAATTGTGATAATCAAGCAGCAATTACTACCATTAAAAATGGCGAGATAAGCTCTAGAGGAAAACACATAGAGCTACAATATCATTATATATTAGATATGATACAGAAAAATGAAATAATAGTGGAATACATCCCTTCAGCTGAAATGATTAATTGAAGATCCACTTACTAAACCCATAAGTAATAAAATATTTGTAAAGCATGTCTTTGCAATTGGTTTGAGAAATGATTGAGAACATCTCAGGTTGATGGCCAAGTGGGAGATGTTGGATCGTGTGGCCATGAACCCTTGATCAACATTTATATGGCTACACTTATGATGGGTAAAACTGATACATAGAAAACCTCAAATGTAGTCCCATGCCTTGCACACGCACTATCATTCATTGCATGTTTTTTACCAATACTAATATATTGTAATTATTTATTTTAGAAAACTTATGTGAGCATATGATGTGGCACCACTAACACCATTGCATATATTAAAGAGGTGTGTCATACCCAATCAACTATGTGGTGGTTTGACTGGGTGACCATAAGTGAACGTTGGAAACATGAGAATAATATCCCTATTGCTTCTCTCACTTAAGGAGATGTCTGACTTGGTTAAATGGAGGCAGTTGAGGTAGATAATTAAGGAATGTGGAGAGATCTGGATCGTTGATCTCAATGATATCCCTTGATAAAGAGATATGGATAAAGATTATGATATGGCTATAAAAGAGCCATTAGTTCCCTACTTTTATACATTACCAAAAAGTGAAAGTCTTTTATGTGCTAAAATTCGACTTGCCTCCGGTTATGCTTTTAAAAGAGTCAAGACTCTCATCTTTCATATATATTTTGGGTACATCTGCTTTACTGTTATTCTTGCAGGCTTTGCTCCTCCATATTAATTTCGGGACATCAATGTTGTACCTTTGGGTGATTGTGATTCAAAATTAATAAAATAAATATTAATTTATTTAATTTTATTATAGCTATTAAAGGCTTTAATGGTGGGAAACGTTTTATAGGTTTATTATTATAATTATTAGTCACTAATGTGACAGTTTTAGAATTCCAAAAACCTATTTAGTTTTCTATATATATTCTATGTAATGTCTCTTCGAAAAAAGAGAGAGAATATTAGAAAGGGGTTTTCACAACTATTATGTTTTCTTATGTTTGAGAATTTTTTTAGAAATTGCTGGATAAGAAACAGAGTAAGGTGTGCGACTGTAAGTTATGCACGCTTATAGTCAGGGATAGATTTGTGTGAAGCTGTTGTATCCTGGAGGCATCGTGTCTAGCAACCCAGTGCATCTGTGGGGGGCGCGAAATGTCTTAAAGAAAGCGACGTGATCCGCGCCTCACTTCACATGAACTACCAATGTTCTAACAGTTTTTCAAGTGCAGGAATTTCTGGAATAAAAGTTGTTATTTTTTTCGAGTTCTTCAAAGACTGTAATTTGTGTTGGATAGCGATTCCAGGTAATTTACCCCTATGGGAACAACAATTTTAAGACAACTGCGCTGATTTTGTGTAAATTTGGCCAAGAAGCCATATACGCTTATTTCCGGCATTCTGTTATTTTCTTTCCCGAGTGTTTTTCACTTGAGTGAAGAAAAGAACAAGACTTTTGTTTCAAAAGAATTCTTGACCGAATCTGACATTGATACAAAGCATGAGGCATTGCACACTTCTTAGTTTTATTGCGTAGCTAGAAGCGCTGAATCATATGCTTGAGAATATCTTCCATATTCTTACGTTTTACTCTTTGGAGAAATCTTATCCCACAAGTTAACAGTTTTCACTAAAAAGGAAAGTTAGAGTAGAGAATTAGGGGCTCTTCTTCACTTTCCAAGCAAAGCTAATGAATCGCATAGATCTGGCCACGGTCTTGAAGCCAGAGAATGGAAAGTATTTGTATATCAGTTTGGGTATGGAAAAGAATCGAAAAATGGCTGGAAATCATCATATTACAGACTTACAGTCATGGCTCTCATCGTCGAAGAATACCACCTCCGGCTATGAATACAAGAATGCTATAGTCTGGGCCTGTGGGTTGGGGATGGCTGATTGTGGTTCAATGTAACCGGTGGAACATGCTTCAGACCTGAAAAATAGGAAGTATGAATGTTTTTGGTGGCGACGATATGGGTTTAGGCGTTCACAGGGATCTCTCGATATACTCGTCTGATCTGAAATCGGCTCTTGGGATTTCTCCGGTTCAACCTGGTTGTAGCCTCGGATCTTTACTTGGATGGTCCTCAAGTCTGACTAGTCTCTATATGTCGTTGTGAGCCGTAACTTTCATGGTTGCATTCATGGGTTGGGGTTGAAGAAAGAAAAAAAAATGGTTATTACGTTTTGGAAAACGTAAGGTGTAGATTGAAGCTTTATGGCTTTATTCTATAGCCATTCGAGCCCACTTTAATAGGGTTGCTTGTAACCCCCAAATTTAATGTGGCACCTTGCATCTCAAGCGAAGCCAATTCAACCAAGGAAATCTTGCTCGTGAGCTCAATCTTAAACCGGATATGGTGTAAAACGAACACAATGGTTATTGAGTGTCACTTTACAATTTTTGCAATATCCAAGTCGATATAAGTGTGATCTTCGATCCGTTTGAAGTGATGTGCTTCTAAAGATGAGGAGAACACTACTATGATTTGCTGTTCAGAAAATCCGGAGATGTACACACACATGGGTAACACCTTCAATGAATGGTCAGATTTCTTAAACCCAATTTTTTATTGTCAGTTAATTTACTTGTGAAAATTGCATGTTATATTTTATTGTCATATATGATATGATTTAATAAATCGTAATAGCTATAAATGGTTGGACATAAGTAAGAGGATAAATTAACTGAATATATGGAAATTAGAGAGGTGAAATCCTAAGTTAAATTATTTTAAGATGTGTAATTGTTTAGTTATTGTAAAGACTAAATAATTTTAAAATAATATTATTAGGATATGACTGAATGAGATGTGCCTTTATAATGAGGTAGATAGAATTTAGATCTTGATCTATAAAGTGAGTTAGAATTAAGAAAAGATTTTTTGAAAATCCTTTTCATTTTAAATTCTAAAAATAGTGGGGGTTAAGATAAATTCAAAATTCAAAATCTAATTGGAACTAGTATTTTTAATACTAGTGTGCTCTTATCTCCAAATGAAAGAGAGGGTGCAAGACAGAATATGAAATTTGGAAAGATCCAAATTTAAATTATTTCAGAACTTTGGGATATTTAGCAATGGTTAAATTTAATTATCCTAAAATAATTAAATTATGACCTCCACTAGGAGATGTGTTTTTACTGGTTATGTGATTAACAGTAAAGCTTATAGATTCTTAGGCATTGAAAATAATGTTATATTTGAATCAAGTGAAGCTAATCTTTTTATTCTGAAAATAGTGGGAGTTTAAAACTAATGATCTTAGTTCTAAAACTCTTACATTAATTAATTCAGATGAGACTGAAATTAAACAATGAAAGAGTAAAAGAGCTAAAAAGAATAAAGATTTTGGGTCTGACTTTTATCCCTATAATTTAATAATTCACTAAATTCTTAAATAGTGATTTAGATGAAGAAATTTATATGGATTGATAATAACTCATGAATATAGAACAAATGAAAGTAATATGTATATATTACAAATATAATGGTGATTGTGGAGTAATAATTTGTTTATATGTAGATGATTTACTGATTTTTGGAACAAATCAAAAAAATCATAAATGAGACAAAAGAATTCGTGTCATCCCAATTTGACATAAAGGATATTGGAGAAACAAATTTAATTATTGGAATTAAAATAATTAGAATGGATGATGAGATAAGTTTATTTCAATATCATTGCATTAAAATTATTATTAAAATATAATCGTTACGAATGCAGTAATATTTTTACTCCAAATGATCCTAATGTTTATCTATCGTCTAATGAAGAAGATAGTATAAATTAAAATGTATATGCTAGTGTAATTGGAAGCTTGATACATGCTACAAACTGTATTCATATGCAGTCGGAAAATTAAGTTGATCCACTAGTAATCCTAGTAGGGAGCATTGGGATGCAATTAGCAAAGTGATTAAATATTTAAATATATTTAAATATTTAAAGAAAATCATAAATTCTGATTTTTATTATGGGAGATATCCTTCTTAAATTGAAAGGTATAGTAATGCTAATTGGAATTCTATTTCTAATGAATATAAAATAACAAGTGGTTATATATTCATAATTGGTTGTGGTGATGTTTCTTAATATTCTAAGAAACAATTGAGTCTATTTCTACTATGAAATCGACACTAATAGATCTAGCTTAGCAGGAGAAGAAGCTGAGTAGCTTCAGAACTTTTTGTTCGATATTCCTTTTGGAATAAAATTATCTCTGCAATTAAAATTAATTGTGATTGCAATGTTGCAATAAGTAGAGCTAATAACACTCGGTATAATGGTAATCTCGAATTATATTTGAGAAAAAATTTCAAAATTATATTCGAGAGAATTCCTACGAGATGGAATTATAATTAAGAGAATTCCTATAAAATGGAATTATATCTAAGAGAATTCATAAGAGATGGATTATATTTGAGAACTCCTATGAGATGGAGTTATATCTGAAAATGAAATCAGATGGCCAAAAAAAAAAAATTTGGCAAATCCCTTTACTAAAGGCCTAGTAAGGGAAGAATACATCGAGGGGAATGAGACTTAAGCTAATTGAAAATAAACCAACTGTAATAGTAACCCAACCTGAAGACTGGAGATCCCAAGAACAGGTTTAATGGGAAGAACAAGTTACAGAGTGGTTTGAGGTGAAACACTATAATAGGAGAATAATAGTAATAATATTATTACTCTCCAAGTCTCTTCTTATGGTGTGAATAGTGCATAAAGTATGTGACGATTAGAGGTTGAGGGTTTCCTCTTAATGAGATCTATAGCTCTATTGAGTGGGATGTGGAGTCACATAGGCATCCTTGATAGACTCACCTATATAAGTGTGGAAGTGGGGCCGCTTCCTATGAGAAATTGGCTATTTTTCTAGAGCACTTATTAAACCGGGATAAAGCACATGGCCGAAAAATGCTGGCTTAGACACCTGTAGACTCTGTAAGAGTTAATGTGTTTAAGGTATAAAGACTCATCACTAAAAGAGCTCAGTTTTGAATACCAAGATCTATGATCTATGGTAACTGAGTCTCTGGTGAGAATTTTACTTTAAACTATGCAAAGGTTCAAATCTATGTGACACCTTTTGCTTATGCATTAAATCTAATTTTACCCAGCAACTTTATTTTTTCTTCGCGTTTTTATTATTTTTGAATCAAGTGGGGGATTGTTGTACCTTTGGGTGATTGTGATTCAAAATTAATAAAATAAATATTAATTTATTTAATTTTATTATAGCTATTAAAGGCTTTAATGGTGGGAAACGTTTTATAGGTTTATTATTATAATTATTAGTCACTAATGTGACAGTTTTAGAATTCCAAAAACCTATTTAGTTTTCTATATATATTCTATGTAATGTCTCCTACAAAAAAGAGAGAGAATATTAGAAAGGGGTTTTCACAACTATTATGTTTTCTTATGTTTGAGAATTTTTTTAGAAATTGCTGGATAAGAAACAGAGTAAGGTGTGCGACTGTAAGTTATGCACTCTTATAGTCAGGGATAGATTTGTGTGAAACTGTTTTATCCTGGAGGCATCGTGTCTAGCAACCCAGTGCATCTGTGGGGGGCGCGAAATGTCTTAAAGAAAGCGACGTGATCCGCGCCTCACTTCACATGAACTACCAATGTTCTAACAGTTTTTCAAGTGCAGGAATTTCTGGAATAAAAATTATTATTTTGTTCGAGTTCTTCAAAGACTGTAATTTGTGTTGGATAGCGATTCCAGGTAATTTACCCCTATGGGAACAACAATCAAGACATGCCAAACCGCCGCCATCTCTTTATAGTGAAGGGCATGAAAATGAGGAAGGTAAAAGGACCCAAGTCACTTTTGGGGCTAAAATCATTTTAGAAAGATCACAGTTTCACAAAACAACTCATCAAAAGAGAGAGAAGACAAAATCACCCCATTTAAATTCCAACTAATTGGGGTTGGCTTGAATTTGTTCTTCATAATCCATTCTATTAGCATATACTTCCAAGCTTATCTGACGACAAAACATCTCTTATCAGCCAATGTAGTCACTGGATCTCGGATTGGTTCGATACTGAAATCAAAACAAAACAATCGCACCATCAAGGTTCATAAAGTGCGCATCTCATACGGTACTCGTGGCTGTCCTGACTCCTCAACAGCGACGAATCACTCATTAGAACAGTTCAATCAGTAGGCCACCTCTTGAAAAAATATACCCTCTACCTGAGAAAAGCTTGCATTTATTCCTTGAAATTTATTCCCCTCATGTCCTAGAAATTGTGATCAATGCGTGGGTGTGGATGTAGACCATCCTTTCAGTGGGCCGCAACGTTGGTTGCAACATAGCCCAATTGACATGCCTTCAAATTTCCAACCAGAAACAATGGCCGCCCAACTTCAGGGGTGAGTGCTGATGCTTAGTTGAAAATGGGCTCCTCCTGCTTGGCTTCGTCAACCGGCTTAGTTCTTCATGCACAAAGGGAGTGTTAAGGTTGGGGCAAAATCATGAAGATTTTCAATCCACATGTGTTTGAAGGGAAATATTAGAGATATCTTATTGTAATAATGTGAATGAGATACATTATATCATTATCAGTCTATCTCTTCTTAGTTAGATTTGAATTTAGGATTTGATTAATGAAAGGGAAAAATCCCGTACACGCCACACGTCTATAGCTGCTTAGTTGGTAGATGAATGTTAGCAAAAAGCCACCTGCGAATGAGTCTGAGGGGGCGGGTGTGCACCCTGAAATAAGCTCCGATGATAAAGTCAGTATAAGGCACAAGCACATGAACATATGAACATAATAGTATAAAGATACTTATCGTGAGGTCATTGGGTATATGCACTTGAGGACGAGCTCTGCTGTTATGCTCTGGAGATTGTAGCTCAGGAGGCACAAAGAATATGGCTCAGACAACGTAGCTCTGACAACGTAGCTCGGATAAGGCACAGACAACGTAGCTCGGACAACGTAGCTCTGACAACGTAGCTCGGATAAGTCACAGACAACGTAGCTCTGACAACGTAGCTCGGATAAGGCACAGACAACGTATCTCGGATAACATAGCTCTGACAACGTATACGTTGTGCATCAGACAACGGGTACGTTGTGCATCAGACAACGGGTACGTTGTACATTAGACAACGGACAACGAGCTCGGCACTATTCACAACACAACGTGACAACGTATTCGGCACTATTCACAGCAGGCAACGCTACAACGGATTTAGCACTATTCACAGCAGACAACGCGACAACGGATTCGACACTATTCACAACAGACAACGCGACAACGGATTCGGCACTATTCACAGTAGACAACGCTACAACGGATTTAACACTATTCATGGCCTATTTGAGAGAATCCGATGACCATAATAGATTGTGAGGCCATAAAGAGCATCAAGTAGCCAGATAACACCAAAGGAAAATGAGAGAATCAGGTGAGTGGCCGCCTGCATAGCCCTTCGGGGTAGGGGTGTGAATGACTCAAGCTTCTCAGATCTCCTTCTTCCTCTTCTTCTTCTGCCCTTTATTTTCTCTCTTACCTTCCGCACCATCCTTCTATTCTTTCTGGTGATTCTTGCTTATTTATAGGCATTTGGAGTCATCATGACTTGTGTAGTCATGATGAGGTCACTGTCAGACAACACTCAAGTGAGCTAGCACATAGCCCAAGTGGGCTTATGTCGGCTAAATTGTTAGAATTTGTTAGAGTGAGAAATTCCTATTATACCCCTTCTTTTTACTCATTTTTACGAATTTTATCCCTTACAATTAACTATGATTAGATTAAGATTATCTTTGAAAAATATTTCTATATTAGGAGTCTTGAAATATTATTTAAACCCTCTTAGGGTTCTTGTAAATCATCCAAGTTATTCTCAATAAGTTTCTATATATGCATGGAGGTAAAGTAGAACCTGAAAATTATTTCCAGTAGGAAAATAATGGGAAATGGGGTTAGCAAGGCGTGGGGCGCCCATTTGTTTGGTTAAGAGGGAAATGGGACCTGGAAATTATCTCCAAACGGAAAATCAATTCTCATGTGTTTGCTGTGCGAAACAGAATATGGCTATTAAAAAACTGATGCATTTTTACCTTCCCAGTAGTCCTGTCATCAGGGGCGGAGCCAGGAACTTTTCATTGGGGGGCCGAAATACATGGTATAAAAAAATTAATGGATTTGAGGGTATGGATTCGGGGCGTAGCCCCCGAGAAATTTTTTTTTGGGTAACTAAATATTTTTTTTTCTCAGTTATGCCCTTTAGGTCGCCATGCGTCTCTATTGATACTCCTTAATTGTGGTTAAGATTCACCTACCTATCCTTGGTTTTTAAAAAAGATATCAAATTTTTATTCGAACCCTAGTTAAAATTCACCAACTCTTAGGTTAAATTTTTTTTAATAATGTTTTCAAAAACCAAGGATAAGTAGGTGAACCCTTAGATCTAGAGTGGGTGAATTTTAACCATAGTTAAGGGTGACAATAGGGACGGGTGGCGACCTCAAGGGTATAACCGGACTCCATTGGAGGCCCACTACATATGTGACAAAAAAAATGGGGGTGGGGGTGGGGGGGGGGGCACTATATATATAAAACTAAAATATTTAGTGGGGCCAACTATACTATTAAATTAAAAAAAAATTGTGGAGCCCACTTTTTAATTCCAACCCAAGGAAGAATTATAAAAAATTTGGGGGGGCTCAACCTGGCTCCGCCCCTGCCTGTCATGATACAGGGCGCACTGCTCGTCAAAAGGCGGCTTCTGTGGGTTCCCCTAAAATCAAACCAGCAAAACACACCCCATATTCACATTCTGACCTATATGAAACCTTCATCACCACAATAAATAAATAAAAATATAAAAAAATAAAAATAATAATAAAAATTCTCATGGCTGCATTGTTAGACAGAAGGTCTGCAAAAATGAAAATTACATTACCTACAAGAGATATGATACTTGCGTGGCATGACGACAAACTAGGAATGCACAATCCTTGCAAGATTCAAATATTGGTCTCAGTTAAAGACCTTCACTTATAAATAAATTATAAGTTTAGGTGCGGAGCCAGGGGCAGCTCCCCACTTAAAACTTATAAATAAATTATACTGCATATATTTATGGAAAATATTCCCCTTGGGGCAAGGATGGGATTGTCTCGTCCTCTTTTTTGTACCATGTGTCCCTCTTTTTAACTCCCTTTAACGGTAAGTTAAGATCTACTAACTCTTAGGGTTAAAACATCTAATCTTATTTTTTAAAAAATAATTTTTATTAATCATAGGGTTTAAAATTTGTTAACCATAGTTCAAGAACAATTAAAGCGGCTTTGTGAAGGCAAGAAGCATCCCTCCCATCCTCACATGAGGAAGGGATTATTGCTCTATATTTAAAGGGTATAGTCATGGGTCAAGGGACAACTATTTAATTATTCAAAGGCATGGAGGCAAGGGGACAACTACCCCTAACTTTTGAAATATATATATATATATAAACAAGAAAATAAATCTTAAAAATGAGAGGAAAACTCATCTATCAATGTTTTCTACAGAAAATCTTGTTTCTCTCCTCATTGGACCAACGAACTTGGTCCTTTTTTTCTTAAAACTTACAAGCCAGAATCATTATACCCCCTAGACACAGAATATTTCGTTTCCGTTTAATCATTTTTCACAAACTCATAAGCAATTATTGCCATTATTAATCAACCATCCATAAGAAAATCATGATCCACCCCCTTATAGAAAGAGGAGTGCTAGCCCAGCCACATTTACTCCAAATTTTCCATAAACATAAGATGAGGTTAACATGTGGAGATCTTTCATTATTTTAACAGTTTAAAAAGCCAGCCAAAAATTGTTGGACATTTGTAGTGCCCCAGTTGCTTCTTTGGAAGATTTGCGATTGGGGCTAGCAAAATCTTAGAGAGAAATGAAGCATCAAATGTGAGAATTAGAATTGAGGGTCCACCTATCTTATCAAAGGACTCGATGGTAGAAGGCCTTTTCCATGGGACAAAGTTGGGGTTCTATTTTTTTTTTTGCTTCGGATATCATTTACCTATTGGGGATTGGAGCTCTTACGGACTCATCACTCAGTGGGGGGGGGGGGGGGGGGGGGGGTAATCCCCATACCTTCCCCAATAGAGAGATCACACCTCACCACTGGCACAAGAAGCAGGGTGTGTTGGGGTTCTATTCAAGGTTTGAAATCCTAGTGGGATTTTGCGAAATCCCGGTTTTGTTCCTACCCTCTGAAATCGATATGGTGGTTATTTTAGAAATGCAGATTTTGATCGAGATATTGAAAATACCGGTTGAAATTTTGGAATTCTGAAATTTCAAAATTGCGGCAAAATTGTAGAAATTTGTTTTTAAAATTCCGAAATATATCGATATCTTTATCAAAATTTTGTGAAATTTATGTATTTATTTTAAAAATAAATAATTACACTTATATAAATATATTAAATTCTAATAAAATATTATTTTCCGACATTTCAGACCAAAAAATTTCAAAATTTTGGACCAAAATTTTGTGGTAAATATTAGATATATATATACAAATTTAATAAATAAAAATTATGAAATTTTGCTGAGATAACCAAAATTTTTGAAATTTCGATTTGGGTTGAAAGACCTAAATCGCCGAGATAATCGAGATTTCAAACAATGGTTCTATTCCCCCAAAGGTGCATATGGGCCTCTTGTGCGCCTTGGTTGCAATGCGGTCTAATTGCAATGAAATTCATATTCAATTGCGATTGAATCTGGAAGATTTCAATTGCACCCATAGGTCAACAGGTGTCTTTTTTAACCCTTATTAACTATGGTTAAAATTTATTACTTTTTAAAAGAAAAACATATTATGCAATGTTTAGTTGTTGAGAAAATAAACAAAAACCTAGAAAATAATTTTTTTCTTTTGGATCTCTAATATAATTTTTAATTGTGTTTTGTTCAAAATTTTTTTTTCCATATTTTTACTTATTTTCTCAGCAACCAAATAGAGGATAAAGGTGAAATCTTCTTAATTGGAGTTAAAAGGGTAGTTAAAGGAGCTTTGTGAGTCCGATTGAACTGGAGAGAGTTCAATCACAATTGAACTGAATCCGGACTCATTGCGATCTGCCTCTACGGCCTACAGGTTATTATCTGCACCTCGTTTGGGCCACTTTTGGGTTCACGACATCTTGTATGGTGTGCAGTCTGTGCACAGTACGCCCCTTAAAGTGCGCCTACTAAGTCTGCCACCATGACTGCTTAATTTTCGTTAGGCTCAGGATTCTCTCGAGTTCAAACCGGGGAGACTCTCTCCGGTTTGAACCTTTAGAGGTCGCCACGTGTCTCTTTTGACACCCCTTAACCATGGGTAAAGTTCACCCATCCATCCTTGTTTTTTTTAAAAAAATTATTAATTCTTTTTTTAAAATTAAAAACTGTTTTTAATATTAAAAAAACTCTAAAAACAGTTTTTTTAATTTAAAAAATAATAATTAATATATATAAAAAAAACCAAGGATGGGTGGGTGAACCCTAAGGGTGGGTGAACCTTACCCATGGTTAAAAGGTGTCAAAGAAGACACGTGACGACCTTCAGGGGTTCAAACCGTAGAGAGTCTCCCCGATTTGAACTCGAGAGAATCCTTAAGCCTTTTCTTTAATATTTGCTCAAATTGCTACAAGTACTGCTCATAGTTTATTTTAGCCCACTACACACTAGACTATGTAGTTAAATTTTGTTTTGACGTCTCTATCGCTTCTTTAATAATAATTAAACTTAAAATAATAATTTTATTACTTTTCTCTTTCTAAAAGTCAAGATTAAATTACTTAATCTTAAGAGTGAGGGAATCTTAACCACAATAGATAAGAATTAAAAAAAGTGGATCAATGAAAAAATGCTGCAATAAGTTAAACATTTCATTAATCTTTCTTGAAAATAGTGGAAGCCTCCCATTTTGTAAGAGATATGACAATCCCATTTCGAGATTGCACTACAAATTGGTAAAAGATAGAATACCTAGAGTGTAGGACAACTCTATGTAAACTTAATAAGTACTTTTTGTAAATAATTAAGTACTTATAATAGATAGTTATGAAACTAATAACTTGTAAGTACTTTTTTTTGGACTCCTATCCATTTCTACTTATTGTTTATTTATTTGAGTTTTTTCCCTTCATACACCCATGGTACTTTAGGGGGGCCCAAAATACACCTATTTTTCAAAATTTATTTTTATACGCCCAAAAACACTTTTTAAAGTCATTTTTGCCCTTATCTCATTCTCCTCAAAACAAAGGCAACGGAATTTCTCTCTAGAGACCAGAGTCCCCTTCAGAGACACCCCCTCCTTCCTGCACTCTCTCTTTGTTTCTTTCCTTCTACTTGTCTCACCGTCCTGAAGAACCTCTCCACGCGTTTCCAGTTAACTGAAGCAGCTCATGCAGATTCTGGCGACCGAACCTAACGGTGATAAAGGCAAACTCCGGCGACCCGTAAACCCCAAATCCGAGTCTTCTCTCTCCAAGCACTGTATACCCCAAATCCGACCAGCGAAGAGAACCAATTCGATTCCCTGAAAACTAGAGCTTCAGACACATTTGAATCCCCAAATCCAACCTCACATCCCAGCAATATTGTAAACCCCAAAATCGAAATCAAAGTAATTCAAGAGAAGAAGTTGTGGAGTTCGAGAGTTCTTCTTCCAAGATTGAATTTCTAGGTTTTTTTTTTAAATAGCTTTTGTTCCTTTCCCAAATTTCTTTTTTTTGAGAAATAAGTAATCTGGGGAAATGGCCAAATTTCAGATCAATGGTGTTCTTTGTAAATATTTGCAGATTTGTGAAACAAAAAAAATTATGATTATGTGAATTGTTTGTGTGCTGATTTTCTTAGAATATTTGTAGATTTGTCAGAACTAAATAAAAATGATGGTTATGCTAAACCGTGACTGATCTGGTTTTATTTTAATATACAAAATGGGCACTCTATGTTTGTGAAGAAATGGAGCACACATGATCGACTAAAAATGTTTCTACTTCATTCAAGTGATGAAGTAGAAAATATTTATTTAAATCAAATGGCCAGATCTTATTGTAAGAGAAGGAATCCTATTCAAATAAAGAGGGTGTGAACAACTCTTATCACACCCCACAAAAAAACATAGGGTATGATGAAGCGGGAGCAACGGTGGGAGTTTATGAGACTAAACCCTTAACTTCTTTTATGAGGGTTACGGTGAGGAGATTAAAAAGGAGGTGTATTTCGGGTCTCTCAAAAAGCCATTGGTGTATATGGGAGGAAAAAATCCTATTTATTTTTACCAAACAAACTTATTTATAAATAAATACTTATTTTGATGAATAAGTAAATAAATGTTTAATAGTAGTGTTGCTAAACGGGCCTAACCTTCATTTAAGATGCCCACAAGTTATAAGGTCATTTAATCGGCCAAATTAATTGATTAATTAGTTAATCAATCAGTCTTCTTTGGTAACAAATTTTGATTCGATCCTATCTGTCTAGCACTATTTAGAATTAAGTATAATCCTTTATGCCTAAATCTGAATTAACATGGACGGAGTAAAAAATCTCCAGATGCCCCTGCTAAAGGCGTATGCATCATACGTGTCAGTGTGGGGGGGGGGGGGGGAGCATGAATGATGCTACGGTCTACAATCCCAGTCAAGATTCTGTCTTGCTATTTCGCATTTTTAATTTTGCTTTTAGACCGGACTGAGTCCAATTTGGTACGTTCACCAAGTCCACGTGGCAGCCAATACCAAATACATCCAATATTATACGCAATTAATAATTACATTTAACACCCCCCTCTTGCGTGAGTGGTAGGGGTGTGGGCCTTCCAAGATATTTGGACATAGGCTAGAGCTCCCTTTTAGGTGTAAAATATGTGACAATTTTGAGAGAAAATTACCCAACCTTTAATTTTGATTTTGGTGGGAGGAACAAAGCAAAGCTCCTCTCCACCTTTATATTTTTTCTTTTGGTACAAGCCATACAGTTAGGCCGCACCCCCCTAGTAAGGTGGTGTTTGGATTGGATTTTTTTGACCAATAATCAATTCTGATAATACTACGAAGTTGAGAGACTCACTTACGTATTCTCCAAACACTATTGTTTGAAAAAATGATTATTTGACTGTTAATTTCTACACGATCAATTTCATCTGAATTGATTTTTAGCCAAAAAAATCTAATCCAAACACCCCATAGCATTCAGCATTGGAAGATTGGCAAATGAGGGATATTGCAATCACCATACTCCTTAGGACTCGATCTCGGAACCTATCCTAAAAGAGGAGGAACACTGCTACTGAGACAAGCCGGTAAACATTTTAACCGCAACACAAGACTCGATCGAGCCGTATAATACCACCAGTGAGGGGAATTCACATCCTACCCACTGGCGCACCAGGAAGGGAGTAGTCTGTCTCTCCACCCCTTTCTGTTTCATCATTTACGATAAAAAAGACCGACGTCCAAGTTTCATGGCTTTTCAAATAAGACATGCAAAAGCATGGTAACTGTTGATTTCTCAGGTACTTTCCTTTTTATTTATTGAACTTTGATATTTTTTAAGAAATTGATGCTAGCTTGAGAAGCAAGCCGATTTCCAAACTCAGTGTGTCTAGGCTGGGCTAGCATTCCTTTCTGTTTTCAATTATAAATAAAAAAATTGAAACTATATGACCCATCGATATCAGGTATGAGCTAAAAAGCACGAGTACGGCGATACTCCGATACGGGTACAACGATAAGATACGTTTCCATCTTTAAAGTATCCATACTTCCTCGGATATAAGGTTAGGTGAGTGATCCTCGTAGGAGTGCAAATGGGTTACAAATTACAGAAGGCATCAGTATCCATCACTATCTAGTGATGTGAACGGGATGGATAATCAAGCCAAGAATATAATATTAATATTAATATTATAACAAACGGCAAAAGATTAACCTCGGTGGCTGCCCGAACTAAGCACTCGGGCATCTACAAACAATAGGACACTTGTTTGAAAATCATGGGCAGAAGTCATTTTACCTGTCCCCATCATTTTGACTTCTGAACTTTTTCCTTTAAAAATGCCGACTGCCTTATGATTTGGATGCCCAGAGGTAATCTTTTGCCATAACAATAATAGTTTTTAATAATGCAATCTTAGCAGCAATGTCCTTTTGTAGGCCAAGGCTATAACTTCCCTTTCCTCTCTCTCCTCTAAACTTCTTTTGAAGCTGAAGGCTCTAAAATAGATCTTTGCCCTACGGAAATTCAACTGAAGAACTGTGCTGCCAGGGGGAAGCTAATCAATCAAGATCAAGGCTTCTTACAGGCTATATAAATGGGGCAAGAATGGAGGGATGCACCAAAGGGTGCAAAGAGGCCGGTCATAGATTAATAATCCAAGAATTCTGAGCCTAATGGTTGCCGAATAGCCTTACAAAAGCAAGTTTCTATATAGTTGTTTTTCAGACAACATAACTTACAGACCATATGACCCAAGACGAAATTACCATCTAATGAAAGCTTTGAGTGGTTACTGATTGAACTATTTTCTTCCTCTCTATTTTTCTTTTTCTTACTTCGCCTTTTTGGCAAAAAAAAGGTGAAAATCCTTAAAAAAGCTTGAAATAATTGATTCAACTCATGGAAGTGTTGATGTAGCAATTAATTCCAATGTCTTTTGAAGTAGCTCTGTTGAGGGCAGAAGATTATCTTGTTATTCTTAGTTATTGCCTCACCCCAACTATTTGGGTGGGCAACATGAATCCAACTTCACCATTCTAGTCGGCATCAAATGTTGGAGCAACTGAACCAGTTGCATTAGTGGAGCAACTACACCATTTTTTTTTGCCTAGCGGATGTCATATATATAAATTTGATGGCATATGAATGAGGTGGATTTTGTATGATGTTGAGGGAGGATTTCAAAAGAAGAAGAAAAAAACTTTCACCAGTTGCAGAGAGACAGGTGAGGGCGTTCCAAAAAAAAAAAAAAGAGACGGTGAGGAATGAGGAAGAAGATGAAGTTCAGAGGAGAGAGAAAAACAGTGACAGCTTTAAGTTTGGAAAGTGATGAATAGTACCTACTATCGAGACTTTTTTTAACTCTCACATAGGTAATTAATTAGGAGCAAATCATTTGACAGCTTTCTTCAACTTTCACATAGACGGGCGTTACCGTTTGTTACAATGAGGAGGTGACGCCTTCGTGACTCTAGTATTTGAGATGGAAAGTAGTATTTGAGATGGAAAGAAGTTATTGGACCTTTGTAGCCCCTAAGCTTCACTCCATTTACGGAACATCTCTCTCTCTCTCTCTCTCTCTCTCTCTACCTCTTTACAAATACATTCATGAAACTCTTTTCTCTGATCTTTTCAACAAGCAACCCCAAAAGAGGAAAAGAAAATGAGAAACAGAAAATTCTAAAAACTCAATATAAGCAAAAAAAAAATCCAGAATCCATGGCTTCCTTAATAGAAAGTTGTTATCATTATATTTGTATGCAACAAGCCAACAACTATAGAAATTACAAAGAAACAGGGAAAACTACAAAGCTCAAGCACCCAAACATATATAGACCCAGATCTTCCAAATATATCCTCCACAGGGAAAGAGGTAAGTAGACAGAAAACAAGTGTAACTTAGCAGAAGCCAAACACTCCTATCCGGCCGCTACAACTAGAGTTGATTACACACACATCCATCTTTAAGTAAAACCATGGATAATGCAGCAGAAGCAAATAACAAGTTCAATTCAGATAATTGAGAAATCACACTGGGAAGGTCTTCTTGCTACCGCCGCCACCCCCACCACCACCTTCTGTCTTTTTTCCAAATCGCCCTAGTGCAATTACTTTCTTGACCAACATTTTAAATATCTTGACTTTGATCTGCCCTCTCTTTGGAGGAAGGCTTGCTCTGCCTTTCTTCGGCGGGTTGGCGACACAGTTTGCCATTGCTGTGAGCTGTGAACGAGAAGAAGAAAGAAAGAAAAAAAACAGAAGAAGGAATAGAGGATGAATGAAGGAGAATGAAGGATTTGGTCTCAATTTAAAATGTCAAGTGACCAATCTCATGACGACGCCTGTAAAGATACATAAAAAAAGGGGTTTCCTAAAAACTGGTTTCACACATAGTAGAACCTTCTCTCTTTTCTTTTTATACTATCCACTTTTCTCTTTTTGTATTTTTATTCAGTTTTTCTTTCAGCTGAGGGAGTAATTCCAACACGGCATTAATACAGGCAGACAGGGACCTTTGTTCACTGTTCACCCTTCAATTGATGATCCTACTGATGAGATGAATCTAATTAAATCAAGATTAGGATAATCTGAAAACTCTTCTCTCATTTTAACTGGTTAAGAAATCCTAAATAATGGTCAATATGGGGATAATGTCGTGATTAGGTTATAAACCGTGTCGCTTAGAAACCGGTTATAACTTGAGCTGATCCAAAGTCAAATTCTATTACGGGTCACGAAATTAGAGAAGCACCTAACAAACATCTCTTAGTTTCTTTCTTCTTGAAATTTTGATTTAGCACCATGGCCCTAGGGGGATGGCCAAGCCGTGCTCTCATTTGGAGGTAGTCCACTCCTGATCTACAATTTAATTTTGAGCAGTGCTAACTATACTTTCCTTTTTGGTTTCTCCACCCATAATAAGACATGTGGCCATAAGTGTGTGAGAATAAGGATGAGAGATATCAAATGGTAAATAAGTCAAAATTTTGGGGAGAAAAAGAAATGACTTCTCCCCATTTTTCCGCCAACTGTCGCACAGTGTATGGAACCCCGAGAGCCTTTTCTGGCTTCGCCAGAGACAATCCAAGGCCTTCCTTTTTATCTGCTCCAATTTTTCAAACAAGAAGGGAAAAAAAAAAAAAAAAAACCAGTAGTGGACCCCACAAAAAGTTTTCTCCCAATTTGACAAGAGAGCTCACACCGCTAACACTAACAACTAACCTGTAGGTAAATGATACTGACGTCCCCACAAAAATACTACAGTATTGTTTAAGCTGGTGATAATCCATTCTATTGGACTATACTCCAAAGCTTATCCGACATTAATTAGCCAATATGGTCACTGCATCTCACAGTGGCTCGATATGAAAACAAAACAAAGCGATCAAGCACCTTGCACCATAACCCCCTGCGGTGTAGCTCAGTGGCCAAAGGATGTTATGTGCTTATCTAGTGACCTTGCACCATAACCCCTGTGGGGGTATCTCTGTGGCCAAAGGATGTTTTGTGCTTATCTAGTGCTAGTTGTAAATGGGAAGTTATTAGGGGCGGTTTAATGAGATCTAATTCTATTCATTTCTCATTTTATTTCACATATTTATTTGCCAAGAAAAAGAAGCACATAATAATGGAACTACCCACTACAATAAACCACCCCTAATAACTACCCCATTTACAACACCCAAACCCACTAGATAAGCACATAACCAAGGACGAACCACAAACCCGGAGGTCTCGAGGTCGATTCTTGGGCTCCCCTCAATATTGGTTGTATGGGATAAGGGTATTCCCTATGTAGAACGTGAGACTGGCTGACTGGCTGAGTCTTTTAAGGCTTAGGATATCCACGTTTATCAAAAACAAAAAAAAGGCACCTTGCACAATCAAGGTTCATAAAGTGTGCATCTCATTCGGTACTCGTGGCTATCTCAATTCCTCAACCGCAACGATTCACTCATTAGAACGGTTCAATTAGTCCAGCTCTTGAAAAAAAATAGCCTCTACCTGAGGAAAAGCTTGCATTTAGTCCTTGGAAGACACTGAAATGCTTGGACTTACTCTTATGGCACCTTAGCTCCTACCTAGGTCTGGCTGTGTGTTAGTTACATGATATCATTTCAACCAAAAAAAAAAAAGTCCCAGAAATTGTGATCAATGCGTAGATGTGGACCATCCTTTCCATGGGCCACTACTTTGGTTGGAACATAGCCCAATAGACATGCCTTCAAATTTCCAAACAGAAACAATGGCCTCTCAACTTCAGGGGTGAGTGTTGATGACTTGATGCTTAGTTGAAAATGGGCTCCCTCCGGCTTGGCTTTGTCAACCAGCTATAATAGGGTTGGGTGGGTTGGAGTCACCCCGATTAACAGGTCTTACTACCTAGTTCTTTTGTTTTTTTTTTTGGTGGGCTACCTAGTTCTTTTGTTACAAATATATATTTATATACTGGATATGTTTATTAAATATAATTTCCAATTTATAATATTATTATGTAAGATAGCTGAACAAAACAGGTTTAGTTTATATCATGAGGGCGTCCAGTTCACAAAGAGGAGTCGCCCCCCATCTGTATGCATGAAGGTAAAGTAGAACCTGTAAATCATTTCCAGGCGGAAAATAAATATTCACAAGTTTGGTGTCCACTTTATGTGTTATGGGGCAGTGGGGTTCGCAAAGCGTGGGGCGCCGGTTTGTTTGTTTAGAGGGAAATGGGACCTGGAAATTATCTCTAAACGGAAAATCAATTCTCATGTGTTTGCAGTGCAAAACAGAATATGGCTATTAAAAAACTGATGCATTTTTACCTTCCCAGTCCTGTCATGATACAGGGCGCAATGCTCGTCAAAAGGTCATCCCCAGGCTTCAAGTGGGCTTCTGTGGGTTCCCCCTAAAATCAAACCAGCAAAACACACCCTATATTCACATACTGACCTATATGAAACCATCATTACCACAATAAATAAATAAAGATATAATAGTGATAATAAAAGCCAGATTCATTCTCATGGCTGCATTCTTAGACAGAAGGTCAGCAAAAATGAAAATTACATTACCTAAAAGAGATATGATACTTGCGTGGCATGACGACAAACTAGGAATGCAAAATCCTTGTAAGATACAAATATTGGTCTTGGTTAAAGACCTAAATCAATACAATATCAAGTAACATTTTCATTACAGCTGCTGGTAATTGTTACGGCATACACATCTTTAAGGGCCATGAAAAGTCGAACAATCCCTTCCCTTCAGTGATCATCTGTAACTCCACTGGTTAAAATGGCTACATTAATATAGATTTCGAACTTCAGGCTTCAAACGTGCCGTAAAATAACCATTGGACACTTTACATTTTTAACTATAGTGAAGAAAGAATAGAAAACACAACAAATGCATTATATACTGGTAGAATTACTATAAATTAGCATGCCCATGTCAACCAGTATCTATGATAGGTATCTTACCATACACCTATATTTACTATTTAGATGGAGGGAACTATAAAAAAGAGATGTTGATGAAAAATCATTCAAGTCAGCAAGTTGTCAGCAGTTCATGGTAGGATCATTGTTCTGGTTGATAACAGCTCCTGCGGCACCCTCTACTGTCTTAATAAGGCATAAATACATCGTTTAAAACAGCCCTCCAAAAAAAGGCTAATACGCATTTTTGGTGACAGGTTATGAGCTACTAGTTACTAAAAATAGGTTCTGCGCCCCAATTTTCTTAGTTTGATTACAACTTAAGCTATCTTCATGTAACTTTCTTTCACCAGTCAGGTCTCACTTATTATCCTTTGGAGAAAAATGGTTTGTTAAAGCTATGCAACTCCTTAGGTGATTTTCAGGGATCATAGATCACAAAATTGAAGATAAGTTTCACTAGACTCACGGTTTCAAAATTAATGGGATCCATCTCCTTGCGCATCTGCACCATGACTTATAGTTTCCGGATCAAAGACACTCTCAGTGAAGCTATACAGTTCAGCAAAATCTGGTATACCTGCAACATATAGGCAAAATGAAAGGCAGTACACTTTAAAGGGAAAAAATGGTAAAGGAATGAAAAGCCATCATCATCAGCACGAGTATTGTCCAAGCCTTATCTCAACTATTCGGATCAAATGCAAGAATCTTGTTCAATCATTCCACTCTATCTGGATTCTGGAGCCATATCTTCTGTTAGATTGTGATAGATAGGCAGGACTATATTTCAATTCATGATGAATGGGTAGCTCAAGGAATACAAAGAAGAGCAGAAATATCAGAAAAAAGATACATTAGAGTATATAATAATTTTTTTAAGTGACTGGTATTTGTTTTATATAATTTTCAATATTCATTTTTCCGCTCTAGTGATACAATTTTAATTAGAGGGGGAAAGGGAAAACACCAATTAATTGATTTATAGGCCAAATTACCCCGAAATATAGGATTACAAATTTTAACACCCACAACCTACTTTTTCATATAACTGTAAATGCTTTAATAAAATCTCATTCATGTATTTAGGAAAAAAATATATCTTTCATGTACTGCTGACTCTGGAAATCTGTTTAACAAAATAATAGACCACTACAAAACGTTTAGATTAACCCTAAAATCTAATCTTGGTGGGACTGAAAAGTGGACTATGCTTTGAACTGCATTTTCCAACAATACAAACAGCATTAATGAATAGGATAACAATATTATCTGCGAATGAGCCTTTAATGTGCATATATGATACAGAGTACAGACAACAACCCAAGAATGCATAGATGCCAATTTCAATAAGCACATAGATTTAGAGCTACAGCTTGATTATGCAATGCTTATATCTTTTGATAATTTATGACATAGAAATAAGAATTCGTCAAGAAGAGTACCATGATACACAGATCATTGCTTACTTGCTTTGGTATCTCAGAATTCTGATATGTTCTACTTGAGCTTCCAATGCCACTAATGCTGCTGTTACCTTACTTGTTATCCCTTCAATTAGATACAAGTTAAGTCAGTAAGCCACAATAAGTTCTGAAATGTTCCCTCCATAAAAACTTATTTTTAACACATATGCAAGCCTTCAACAGCGTGAAGACTGATGTATTCATCTTTGGAGGGCATGAATCCACTTGACGCTGTTTTTAAAAGCAAAGATTCATCCCATGGGGAACATCCAGATGCAAGACAATTTAATGTAGAAGGATAAGCCATGGATGCTAGCAGTGGCACTAAAGCTACCAATCATTGTGAAAATACCAAGTCAGGGTGTCAATAATTCATTTTCAAATCCCCCGAAAGAAATATGATGACCTTTCATCAAGACTAACAAACCATATTTGGGGTCCTTTCGCGGGTTAGGATGAGCAGCTTTACGTTTGGGGCAAGGTGTGGCACAAGTGGTATTGTACCTACGTATCTGCAAATAGGAAAAATCAATAAAGAAATATGAAAATCTTTTACTAGCATAATGTCCAAATAAGCAAAGTTAAAATGTTGAAAACTTGAGAAAGTTACAAAATAAAGTTAAAATATTGGAAATATGGGAAAGCTAATAAAACTTTGTTCGTAAGCATATAATGCATGAATTTTATGCGGAAAAAATGCCGGAGGATAAATCGAAAAGAAGAAAAAAAAAAGTTACAATGAAAGCTAGAAAGTGATGAAGATCTCATATGGAAATAGTATCCAAACTGTTAGGCACAGGAAAATTTTCTTGAGAAGAAATAATATGTTTCAATCCTCATCATTCTTGCTTAATGGAACAACAACCAGGATCTGAAGAAAAAAAATTAAGAAAAAGGAACATCGGATAACTTCATAAGTAGATCAGAATCAATCTCCATAGATAGCTTGCTTTTGATTGCTAATGGTGTCGAGATTTCAAAAGTAATGTTTTAGTCTGATGATGAACTCATGCCTCCACTTGTGACCACATGTTGGCTTAAAAAAATTCTGAATAGTTTAAAATATACTACATTTACATGTTATTGTACCTAAAACTAAAAGAAGCATGTCACAAAAGGACTTGCCATTGTGAGATTCTTAGATTCATAGAACATTATAGCATTTGACGTTGTGTGTGTGTCTACACACACACACATATATATAAAGTCAATGTGTTGGCATTGATAATCACATGATCAACATGCTGTCAGGTGCATCATCTGTGATACATCAGCAACACTGAGTCATGGCAGTACCATGATGAAGCCCTCATGTGAGACCAGCAGAGCCCAAACAGCTGTGAGGGACAGCTCCTATTAAACCACCCATTGGGGGACTGGCACTTGACCTCCAATGCAGAGGATCATCACGCACTATATCAAAGAGGTCCTACTGCAACAGGACCTCCACCAACCATTTAATGCCAAATGGCAGCAGTTTGCTACAAAAACGTCGTACTTTTTTTAAACAGTTGACATGCAACAACATACCAGCCTAGAGGTGGCACATGTACTTGGATCTCTCGAAAGAGATCCGAGGAAAGTGATATGTGCCACATGGCACATGTCCATTGGCCTTAATTAATCCTCTCTCAAGAAGAGGATGATTCCACAAAAGAGGGTATTTCACCCCATTTGTTCATGTCCTCTTTAAAATAGGAGAGGACAAATAATCAAGGATTAAAAATACTGTTTCGAGGGATGTATCAGTCCCAACTAAAACTATCTATATCGGTTTTGAACGATACAAATAAAAATAATCTTTTTAAGGGAAAAAAAATCAAATTTTAAAACAAAATCAAATGAGTTATAAGAACCAAATATAAAGTCATGAGAAGCGAATAAAACATGAATAACTAATAAACGATACGTATCGCCTGTTCATATCGGTATAAATATCGTACAAAGGACTACCGATACCTATACGTGTTTCGTATCGGTTTTGGCAATTTTTATTTCCATACAAAAATAGTCACTGGCTTTGAAAAAGTAGTCAGAGAAATATCAATAAAGAAGACATGTTGTATTTTTTTTTTCTCCCATCTTAATCAGAGGAAAGTATAGTTCGAAAACTCAGCGAGTCACCCGAGTAACTTGGCCGAGTTACTCGACTCGGCTGAATTTCGAGTCGAGTCGCCTCAAAACTCGAAGGAGACACTATTTACCGAGTTACTCAGGTGACTCGATCGAGTCTAGCCGAGTTTTTCGACTCTCCATACTAGGTCGAGTCATAGAAGGGTATTTTTATCATTTTTTAAAACCTAAACTAAAATGTCACACTATTTTTGCATCATATTTTTTAGGGTCTACAAAAACAACTTACTATGGGTTTTGTTAAACCTAATTTTGTTGTTTGAAGCTGTAAAACCAACGTACTTTGAGTTCTTTTAACCCAAAATTTTTAAGTTATTACATATATATTCCGAGTTGGACCGAGTCGATTTTTTTTCGAGTTTTCCGACTTACTCGACCCGGCTAACTTTCGGGTCGAGTCGAGTTTTCGGGTTTTTGAACTATGGAGGAAACCGTTTGAAGGAAATAATTAACAGATCAAATACAATCCTTGCTGGAAGAAAGGTCCCTCACTCAAAACGTTCAACTCTGTTGATCTCCAGATCAACAGGAGATACATAACACTTAATAGTTTGTACATAAATTCTTAGAAATGGGCATGATATGATAAAGCACCTGGAACTCTTCAATTTTCTTCCAGTCATGGTCGGGCCTAATTTACCCCAAAAAAGAAATTAAACAGCGGAATTTCAGACCTGGGTTCTGTGCAAGAAAAGAGTTCCAAAAACAACATAAAGAAAAAATAATAAACAATGAAAAAGATCATGTGGATCCAATTTACTGAAAATATTAACAGTAATCAAAATCGGAAAGAAACACAAAGCACCTCTCCAAAAAAGGAAAAAACAAAAGTCTAAATCTCTGCCGAATAATATCAACCCATCCAAATCGTACAGTATCGGAGTTTGGAATAGTTAAATGTTTCGAATTAAAGAATACCTCGTAATGTATTGATGGAATTTCATCAAATATAGTAATAAAAAAACTGGCAGAACCGGTACTAGAGATTTAAATGGACACTCAAAGACCATTGGTCTGAACATTCAAAGTGCAGTTCTTAGAATCAAATCTACCTCCGCAACAACTAATTCAATACATTGGAAATACTTTGTAACAAAAAGCAAAGTATTAAATCGGAAATAACCAAAATAAATCAACGGAAATATTCAAAAACAGGAACAGAACAGGAAGCACGACATAGATAAAATTACAAACCCGAGTTCATCAGATCGACCTAATCCGCAACACAAATGCAAATTATAGAGACAGAATCAGTGACATTGAATTCCAAGATCAAGAATCAAAGTCGAAAAATAGAGAACAAAATCATAAAGCTAAAAAAAAAAGAAAAAAAAAGCAAATGAAGTAGCGAAGCAAAGATGTCTCGAAGATGAGAGATGAAAGAACTTACAGGTGCAGAGCTTCCAGGAATTTATCGTGCTGTTCCTCAGTCTAACTCTCCCCCAGACTTGGTGACGGTACAGGGGTAGCGTGAAGTACATATTGCAGAAATTTAAACCTAGGTCGTGGTTTCGACACCCAGCTACTTTAGCTGATAATTCATTTTTGGAGTAATGTCGAGAATTTTTTTCCCCACTATTAATCGGTGAAAAAAATTTAATTATCAACATATACGGTTAGACGGCAACCCCAAGTAGAATGTTTTAGTTAGTAGGACCGTATACGGTTAGACCGCAACCCTAGTAGTATGTTAGTACATGTTCTTAGTTAGTAGGACCAATAGATAACTCTACCATGGCACATTGGCACGTACTTGAGATTGGATCCCATTCAAAGTTGTGGTGTATAATACACACAACCAATGGGGCAAGCTTCACTTTACCACTAATCGGTAATTAAAGAGTCCATTAAAAAAGGAGGGGGAAGGGGGTAGCCCACCACACATTTGACTATGTAGTGAAATGCCTTATCTACGTGTCCATTTTGACACCTCTTTAACCGGGGCGGAGCCACATGGGGCTGCGGGGCAGGGGCTAAAGCCCCCTTTGAAAATTTGAAATATATATATAGAGCAATAATAGGGGTGTAGCTATGGTTACCAAGTCGAGTTTGAGAATAATTTGTCTAGGAAAAAGTTTAGAAAAAATCGTCGAAATTCAGAAATGGATTTTGCTAGCCCCAATCACAAAACTTCCACAAACACAGCTTAGTGGCTACAAATGTTACAACTATTTTTTTTTAATGTGTTAAATTATCAAACATGTCCACGTGATATGTCAATCCTTGCGTCTATGGAAACCATTGGAGTAAATGTGACTGGGATAGCACTTCTCTTCAAAATAAATCGGGAAAATATCGGGTAAAAAATGAAAAAAACATGAAATAAGAAAAAGGTATAAACAAATATATTTAATATATTAGACATTTATTTGAGAGTTTTTAAAAAAAAACCGTGAACAATTTGTGTTTAATTTGCGAAATTCGTGCCTTTTTGAAAAAATCATTATTTTTCCAAAACTTACGAATACTTTATGAACTAATCATTCGACGAAAAAGTTAGGTATTATTTGAAAAAATCGTAGAATTTGGTAACTATGGGTGTAACATGAGAGAAGGTTAGATAGCCCCTTCCAAAATTCTGAGAAAAAATATATTTTTTTATAAACAGACACAAACAAATGTGATGGTCCATGAACTTGACCCTAAAAAAAAAAAGGGCCGAACCCCATTGTTAGCCTCCTTGCAAGAGAATCCTGGCTCTACCCTGTCTTAAAATTAAAATAACTATTTGTATTTCTTTTTTTTATAAAAAAAAATTAAGGCTAGATTATAAGAGTGAGTGATGTATAGTCAGTAAATGGAGTTCTTGATGTGTTTCCGTGGGTGTAGGACATGGTGACTGACATGGCCAAATTTTTAAAAGTTTTTTTTATATTTTTTTTATAATCATGGGGTGTTCGAAGCTCAAGACCACTACTAATCCCCATGTGCTGCTAGGGGATACCCTCCCTCTGACAATCGATAACACGGGTGCTCTCAGACTCGATCTTGAGATCTCGGGGTCTAAGGTTCGTCTTTTGACCACTGGGCTACATCCCCTACTACGTGCCCTCGTTAGATATAAATAGAGGTGTCAAACAGGTCGGACCAGTCACGATTGGCAGCCCATTCGTGCCGTGTTGGCCCACCTAATTAAATGTGACGAGCCGTGCCGGCCTACTAACAAAATATAGAGCCCAGACACGGCCCATGGCGGTCCCGTGTTTGTGTCGTGCTTGGCACGCCCACGTGCCTTTTTTTTTATTTATAAATTTTAAATTAAATTTATAATTATAAAATTAAAATACAAAGACATCCAGATTAGTCTAAAATTCAAAAAAGTATCATTTTATTCATCATTAAAATTTGTAATACCCCTAAAACTAACCATTATAGTTGTTGGGAATGCTATTTTGATCATTTGTGAGCTTAAATGTTTGATTTTCACTTTTGTCCCTTAAACTAGTCGTTTAATTGTTGTTGGGGACTAACAATGTAACTTAAAAAAAAAAAAAGTTGTTGGAGAAAGTGGGCTAAGTGGGCCGTGCCTAGAGCCCATGTGTCGTGTCGTGCTTGTACTTGTCTCATGTGTGGTGCCGTGCCGGCGCACTGGCAAAAAAATAGGGCCCAAGCATGGCCCACTAGGCGGGTCGTGCCGTGCTGGCCCACATGCCAGCGGGTCATTTTTACACCCCTAGATATAGAGATGCGTCTTCGTTGGTGTAAGAAATATTTATTGAATAGCTTAGTCGTTTCCCTTTCTCGGATCATTGTATTTCACAAATAATTTAAATGCAACATTAGAACACATTTAGCACAAGTTGAGTCTTAAGATGCATTCAAGCGGAGCGAAAGGGAGAATCCACACATTTTTAATTTTGATTATCATAGCATGTATGTTCTCTTCCCAAAAGAAAACTAATACTCAAGTTTTACCATAATTAGTCAATTTTTAAAATTTTTACATACTCAATTGCTTAGTTGAGTTAGCATTAAATAATTTGTTGTTAAGAGGGGTTATCTCTCACAAGTGCAAGTGAGAACCTGGATTCTTGAGATATTTAGGGTGTGTTTGTTTGGTGAGAAAGTGAGGGAAAGTAAAAGAAAATTGGGATTTCTTGTACTTCTTTTTGCCTTGCAAGAAACACACACATTTTCTTGAACGAAAGAAGATTTAAGTGTTTTTTTTTCTTTTCTTTCACCCACTTCTCGCCATAGGAACACATCCTTAGGCCATAGGGATATGAAATACAAGTCTAAGGCACAATCATAACAAATTACTATTTCAAAAGTAGATAGACAAATGCTTCAGCGTTTTTTCTTCTTTTTTGTGCAAAAAGGAAAATCATGAACCATCCCGTGGTCATTGGGGTCAAGCAAGACCCCCATTTATATCAAACAAGTAACCACAACCACTGAGGGGTTGGGCTAGTGGCCAAGATCACGCCTCAAGAAGCAAAGGTCTTGAGTTCGAGTCCCTTCCCCTTGTTGGCTACCATTCGGAATTTATCCCGATTTTCTTGATTGTGTAGTATTAGGGGATCTGCACCGCCCGAGGGATTTAGTTGGGTGCTCTAAGCAGTCCGATTTAGTTGGGTGCTGTAAGAGGCCCAATTCTCTTGATCCAAAAAAAAATTAATAACTACAACCACCGCGGGGCTGGACCCAAAATCCTTGCCCCTTAATAGAAGCTATACATGACATGAAAGATTCTAAACTTGCATTTCTCATATTGAAAAGATACGCTCTTGAATTTAAATGGTTTAAATTTTAAGCTTTTTGATAATTATTGGTCATTGAGATTTTTAAGTCCCTAAAATTCTTGATCGTGTGTGTCCATAAGTGGCCACATGTCCCATCTAAGTGGAGTAGGTCGATCATTGATCTTGCTTAATCTAATGAGGTGTTATAGTCTATTTGAACAAGATGATCATGTAGTGTCCATCTACTCATACCGAAGTGGGATTAGATCCCGAAACCTCCTCCATTGAAGGCCACACCCCTACCACTCACGCAAGAGGCGGGGGTGTCTCGAGACCAAGGAGTCATGCCAACAATGGGTGTGTTGCCTCATTGCACCTCTATAAAAGAGGTTGTGTAGAGGAAGTGTGGTGGAACGTACCAAAGATAAGCGAGAGAAGAATTTCTCTCCTCACAACTGTACAAGAGGAAGAGAGAAAGGAAGAAGTGATCCTCTATCTCATTCGTACAAAATGAAGGAGAAAATGAGAAGCATTTTATCCATGGCCGTACAAGAGTCTTTGGATACCCAACTCGGTCCTTTATGCATCATAGGAATATCATGGCATTTCACCGACCGGATTGAGAACCAGAATGGATCAGACATCTCCCTTGTATGATCTGGTTTTCCCATCAAATCAGAATTTCAGTTTGGCTTTTAGACTTTGTTCTTGACGGGACTCAATTGTTCAGTCATTGAGACAAACTGACAAACCCGCTTGAACTGTCCTAACGGATAGTTCTAGGATCCATCTCTGAGATGTCTAACCAGACTCATTTCATGATTCCTTGAATTGGACAGGTCTTCGGACCCGACCTAACGGAAGATCACTTTAAACTGTCCAACTGGACGTTCCTTTTTAAAAGTCCTATTGGACCTGTATTTTGGATTAGTCCAATTCGGACTAATCCTATGATCCACATTGTAGAAAAGGGTTTTATTGAGAATTCTTGAGTGGATTACAATGATTCATAGATGATTTAAATAGATAATCCAAAACGCTTACTTAGAAAGACAATATTAAAAATAATTCTAATATACTAAATAAACTAATATACGATTATCTATGAGATATTGTGTATCTTATAGATATTACATCATTATTTTCCTAACATAATATTCCCCTATTACTCCCTCTCAAACACATGAGGATCAAGATCTTCATGAGTTTGCCATAACTCGAGTACTCCTCATCCTAGATCTTCTTTGATAATTTGGTGGTCACTGTCAGTTTGTGAAGTCCATCTCTGTCGCATCTTGCTCATTTTGAGTCTGTCGGAGTCGGTGGTCTACTAGATCAGGCTGTTATGATCTTCTCCTAAAGCACATGAAGTATGACTCATGATTTAAAGAAAACTCTCTTTGGAGAGGTTTTCAATTAATGAAAAGAAAAAAAGATATCCATGAATATGAGTATGATCCTTGGAGTGGTAAAAGTATAGAAGATGATAGTAGAGATTTTTTTTTAAAGCAAAAAATAAAAATCAAAGGTTTTACACCCGGTGGACGGTGGCGGCACTACCTACTGGAAAAACTAAATTAAAAAAAAAAATCAAAATAGATAGTGAATCACTCGCTCTGATACCATGTAGAAATTGACTTTATTGAGAATTCTTGAGTGTATTACAATGACCTATAGAGGGTTTAAATAGATAACCCAAACCTCTAAACTTAGAAAGATAATATTAAAAATAATTTTAATATACTAAAGATACTAATATAAGATTATCTATGAGATCCTGTGTATCTCATAGATATTACATAATTATTTTTCTAACATAATATTTTAGAGAATAAAGAAGAGCATTATAATAAGATGGATGAGATATACAACATCATCAAGTGTATCTCATCACAATATTAGATTAGCATCAATCAATAGTAGATGAGATTAGATTAGATTAGGTTGATTTACTTTCTATAAAAGTCTATCTTGTTAATCTATATAAACTTTATTCAGGGCCAATGTAAATCATCAAATCTATTCAAGTAATCCGTTTTCTATCATGGTATCAAAGCGGGCGATCCGCAACATGTTTTGATCTCTCTTTTCTGGTTACTCCTTTTCCGACGGGTGGCATAGCTGCCGCCTGTCCAGCTTGCCTAATTGTAACGTCTCAAATCTCTTCAACAAAATTTCAACCACCTTTTTTCTTCCATTTTCGTGAGCATGCCAGTGAGTCAAGATAATTTTTGAGTCTTTTGAGACAAGAACTCATATCTCTAAATTGCAATAAACCTTTATTTTTTTTGGGTGACAAAAAAGGTTTCATGTAGTTTGGGTCATTCCTTTGTACTCATATCTCTTTGAATTCCGGTATGCTTGACGGGGCATGAAGTACTCTATTGTACTATCTCCCATTGAGGGCCACCTGATCTACATTTATTTGCGAGCCACTTGTGGACAGTCACAATACTTGAAATCGCACTGATTTCCTCCTTAAAAACTTTCTTAGATTTCGTCTAATTGTTGTCCCTACAATCGTCCTTACCTACCGTTACACTATTGCCAACATCGATGTATCTCCCTTTTTATTTTTTTGAAGACTTATCCATTTAGAGTTTTCCTTTACCTTTACTGAATCATACTTTGTGTACTATTGGTATAAGATCATAATAGCCTGATTTAGTGGGCTATCAGTTCCGACAGACTCATAAAAATGAGTGCGATGAGACAGAGATAGACTTCACAAATTGACAGTCACTACCAAGTACGATTGTATGCTTTCACTATTCATCAACACAGGGAGTACTCAAGTTGAGACAAACCCATGAGATTTTCAATCTCCACGTGTTTGTGGGGGAGTATTAGAGAATAAAGAAGAGCATTGTAATAAGGTGAATGAGATACATTACATCATCAAGAGTATCTCATCACAATATTAGATTAGCATCAATCAATGGTAGACTACATTTGATTAGATTAGGTTGATTTACTTTCCATAAAAGTCGATCTTGTTAAATCTATATAAACCCTATTCAGGGTCAATGTAAATCATCCAATATATTCAAGTAATCTTTTTTTCTATCACATATCCTTATGGGTTCAAGGGAAACTTTGCCCAAATTAGGATAAAATTTGTTATATGAAATTTGGTTTCTCTACATAAAATTTGGATTATATTGGACACATAAGAGATTAATCGCATGAGATAATAGATTAATTTAATCAATTAAATACAATATATTTATATGGGATTTTAGAAATTTTAGATTAACCCAATTGTGATAATTTTATCAAATTAGAATTGGTTAAAATTCCTTTTTTGAAACCAAGCTATGTTTGTAATTAAACAGCAATGTCTTAATCCCATTACCAAATAAGTGTTTGGTGACATATTACTATACATGATTTGAATATACTATTAATGTTGAAAATTGTGTCCAAATAGTCACAAAAAGAATGATTTACTAATTGTAACTAAATAATTAGAAGATGAATTAATTAGCCTTAAAATAGGCTAATTTATTGATTATTTATTTAGTTAATCTTAAATCATATGGTTCAGATTAAATTGAAATATGTTACGTACCTCTTCTAATCCGAGATAATGATGGGCTATCCTTGAGTCACCTTTAACCTTAAAGGAGGATTATGAATATCCCTGTATGAGATCTCGTCATCCTTAAGTAGGATAATGATATCTTCTTGACATAACATTATAAGTGTCATATTTGGTTCTTTCTTAAGTAGGATAATGATATCCTATTGACATAACACTACAAGTGTCATATTTGGTTCTTTCTTAGAACAATATTAAAATAATTGATTATTATCTCAATCTAAGACTGGTTTAAGGCATTATGGGATTAGACCATAATTAATGAATAATTTTTATTAATATTCTTTTGGGCATCCTAAAAGAGGTTAAGTGCAAGTGCAGTTGTCTTCCGCCAAGCAGTGCAAGTTTGTAGGCATATATCGAAGTGAATCCGAGCTAAGTTGAATCCCGGAGGTAGTGTTGTCATTTCCCTTACAAGTGGGAGATTTCAACTATCTTCTAAAAAGACTTTCAACTAAGCGCCTCTTAATTAGAGTGATTCACAGTATATATTATACTTATAATAGTCATTTATGTATAATTATCTTGTACTTAGAATTTGACTTGTACCATATTATAGATCAAACCTATATATATATATATCTTTACTATTATAATGCGAGAGGCAGCCCGTAGATAATTTTTCCGAAATTTTCATACTACCCTTATATAAAAACAAAATTTTGATTTAATATTTGCTTTAATTCCCAAACTACCCCTTATCTTTCATTTAATTTCGAAACTACCCTTACTCATCTATCTATTTTGAATCACAGCCAATCGCGATTGAACTCAGGGAGAGTTCAATCGCACCCATGGGTTAACACGTGACCCTTATAACTCCTATCAAATGTGGTTAACTCCTTCCCCTCGCTCTTACGTGCATCGCATGTGCCATTAGTGAGTTCAACGCACCCGCTGGTTAACACTTGTCCCTTTAACTCTTATTGACTGTGGTGAACTCCTTCCCCGCGCTCTCACGTGCATCGCACGTGCCACCCGCTAGTATATATATATATATATATGGTATAAGTCAAAAAGAATTATCGGCGCTAGGTACCAACACATTATTTACATATGAAAAAAAAACTCCGGAGTCCCAAATTCCAATCTTTTTTAATCAATGCAGTTCCACTTATAGTGCATAGGGGGAATCCTTGTCCACCGTCATTGTCTTATGGGCCTGGGGACCCAGCATGACACACATTTATTGCGCGTAGAAAGCACATCGATGCCTCTCAGGGCAGGTCTGGCAGAGATTAACTGTTGTCCACAGGAATGTCCTCAATTTTTTCTTTTTGTATGTTGGTTAAACAATAACGCCTCAACCCTAGCCCACCCATCTTAACAGTTTCGTCTGTTTAAAATAAATCTATCTCTAATCATACTACCATTAAATATACAAGCAAATTTTAATATATATTTTTTCAAATTATTAATTATTAATTATTTTTAGACTAAGCTTTCATGGGTATTTCAAAGTTTTCTTTTCCCCTAAATCTTATACCTTTATTCCCCCCATATGTCCAACTTATAAACAAATTTGCACGTACAGGACACATGTTGCACCTTTTTTGCTTTATTTTTGAAGTTTAGAACAAATGTCTCAAATAGCATATAACTTGAGTTTAACCAACTTTTCTTGAGAAGAAATAATATGTTTTCAATCCTCATCATCCTTGCTTAATGGAACAACAATTAGGATAATAAGAAAAAGGAACATCGGATAATTTCAGATGAAGATCAGAACCAATCTCCATAGATAGCTTGCTTTTGATCGCTAATGGTATCGAGATTTCAAAAGTAATGTTTTTGTCTAATGATGAAATCATGCCTCCACTTGCGACCACATGTTGGTTTAGAAAAATTCGGAATAGTTTAAAATATTCTACATTTACATGTTATAGCACCTAAAACTAAAAGAAGCATGTCAGAAAAAGGACTTTTGTTTTGGGTAAAATGTCACAAAAGGACTTGCCGTTGTGAGATTCTTGTGTGACGTTTGGTAACACTAATCAAAATAGGTAGAGCTTATTTGAAAATTATATTTAGTTAGATTTTAGATTGTGATGTTAAAGGTTAATTATATAGCTATATCTTTTTTAAGTACAGAATTTAGAGATAAAAATCATTGCTTTAAATAGTAGCTTATAACTACTTTTACTTTAGAGGTAAAATCCTAACTTCAAAAAGATATAGACATATAATTAACCTTTAATTTAACAATCTAAAGTCTAACTAACCATAATTTTCAAATAATCTCTACCTATTTAGATTTGTGTTAACAAACGCCACCTTAGATTCATAGGACGTTATAGCATTTGACGTTGTATGTGTCTACAGACTACACACATATATAAAGCCAATGTGTTGGCATTGTTAATCACATGATCAACATGCTCTCAGGTGCATCAATTGTGATGCATCAGCAACACTGAGTCATGGCAGAACCATGATGAAGCCCTCACGTGAGACCTAGCAGAGCCCAAACAGCTGTGAGGAACAGCTCCTGTTAAACCACCCATTGGGGGACTTTAACTTGACCCAATGCAGAGGATCATCACGCACTAAGAGATCCGACCTCCACCAACCATTTAATGCCACATGGCAGTCAATTTGCCCTTAAAGGAAAGTGATAAAAAAAACTCATAGTAAACTATCGAGAGCCGGACCATTGGATTTAATATCCAATGGTGCTATGTCTACATTTGCTTTAAATGATGGCCTCACGTAAGATTTGGCACCCTTAGATCTTGAATCCAACCGTCCGTCTCTCGATAATAGGTAGTGTCGAGAGTTTTAAATCACTTCCCTTGTTTTAAAAACAATTCACATGCGACAACATATTAGCCTAGAGGTGGCACATGTACTTAATCTCTCCAGAGATCCGAGGAAAAGTGACATTGTGCTTCGTGGCACATGTCCATTGGCCTTAATTAATTCTCTCTTAAGAAGAGGGTGATTGCCACAAAAAGAGGGAATTTCGCCCCATTTGTTCATGTCCTCTCTAAAATAACAGATGACTCGTAATGGCATGGGACACATGAGGCCCAGCCTCGGGCGCACCCTCTGCATCCGTCATGCGGTGAGAAAAACGGGAGAAGTCAAAATCAGGGAAGAAAATGAAAATGACTTCTCTCATTTTTTTATTTTTTTTGATATTTGAACTAACCAAACACACTCAACACACACCCACAAGACCCACACTTGCCCTACAATCTCAACTTCAAGCCTATAAACACACACACCATTCAAAAAAAGAGGTGGGATAAATGGACTTCTCTCATTTTACTCGCCACAGATTGGATGCAGTAGGTGCGCTTGAGGCTGGCCTCAGGCGTCCGCCAAAAGTAATCTTATGCACACATACTAGCTTTCTGACTTTGAAAAAGTAGTCAGGGAAAAATCAATAAAACAGACATGTTGTATCTTTTTTTTTTTCCCGAAAGAGGAAACCGTGTTTTTAAGAGGAAACCGTTTGAAGGAAATAACTATTTTTTTAAAGAAACCGTTTTTTAAGAGGACACCGTTTGAAAGAAATAACTAACAGATCAAATAGGTGGTGGGTTGGGTGTGTGTGGGGGTCAGGCCTTGGCCCCAGGTGTGTGTGTGAGTGTGTGAATTAATTTGTGATAAAAAAAATACATGCAGTACTGGGGCACTGTGCCCTAAAACTAAAATTCAGTTCTACATCGAATCAGCCAGCTTGAGATAGAACACCCAAACGCAAGATGAATAGAATAGGTCCTCTTATAGTTAATATTTTATAACTTAATAATCTCTAATAATCAATAAATTCGTAATGAACCAACTTGGTTCTATAGTGTATAATTAATAATCTCTTATACCTGTTACTTAATAATTTTTTTAAGAAAGTTATAGTTTATTATTAATTATAAGAGAGATTTTATACTATATTAATACATATTTATATGAATCTTATAACCACTTTATGATGGTTTAGGTATTAGGTAGAGAAGATGATAAAGTTATTTTAGATATTTTGACTATGTATGATAAATTATCATATACATAGTATAAAATTTTAGAAATTTTAGAAAGAAAAACCTTAAAAAAAATCATTGTATGAAGACTTTAAAATAATTAAAAAAATTTTAAGTGAGAAAAACAGTGTTCAAAATGAGTTTTGTCTCTTCTCAAAATGAATGATTTTTTTCTTCTCTTGAACAACCGGTTAACTTTACTAGCCTTACACATTTGTATCTATATGAAACTTATATGGAAAATATAATAAATTCAAAATAAATTTTGAAAAGGGTATTTTTGATGAATCAATAGAGTGATTCTTATATATATAATATTATCTTACAATTAATATAATTCCCTTCCACTAAGGTCATTAATTACAAGAGGGTTTATTGTATTATGACCCTGACTAGTCAGACTTGATTACTTAAAGCTTATCCATGAGCCGACACAATATAGTCCAAAATGCATCATTGAATGTAAATGTACTGGGGGAGGCAACTGAATTTAATAATGTAAAATAAGTTGTACTGAAATATTGGGGGGAAAACTATCCATTGTGGCTTGCCGACAAGTAAAAGCTTACATTTTCTAGAATCAGACCATGCGGCTAACCATAACGAGAATAAATTCTTAGAAATGGGCATCTATAACGTTATAATAAAAGAGCGTTAAACGGCTGAAGTACTACCCTTGTCAACAATAATTTCGTAGAACACCTTTTGCTAATATACCTATGAAGTCCTGTTCACGAACTTCCAAAACTAATCTAAAAAAGATGGGAGTTGAGCACTGTCGAAGAACCTATGGTTCACCTGATTGGTTACCATGGTTCAAGAATAACTTTTCAAAAAAAGCTTGTGGAATATCATGCGCGAGAACCTTTTAGCCACTCACCTGCTAGGGCAATAGCATGTGCCATATAACTCTTGTGTGCTACCATACAACTCTCATGTGGGCCCCATTGTGACCCTCTTTTGTTTTAATTAGTTGCTGGTGGAAAACAGCTGTTGAGAACCCTCTATGAGTTACCACAAAGCGGGGAAGGTGAATTTGGTGGGCCCCATTCACGAAAAAATTAAAAATAATATTATTCTTTACTCCAACCTACTCGATTCTATTTAAAAAGAACAGTCATAAGCGGACCGTTTCATAACTGAACCCGTGTCCTCATGTCCCTTTTAACATCCTTTTAATCCTGATTAAGTTTAACTTAGATTAAAACTAAGATTTTGGTTTTAATTTTAAAAAAAAAAAATCATGGTTGGATTGCTTAACCCTAAGGGTAAGTGAATCTTAACCACAGTAAATGAATATTTAAAATTTGGGCGTGAACTAATGAGGACCGAATTACACTTAAAAAACAATATTTCCTAACTAAACAAAATACATGGGTTTGATATTCTTACGCCTTGGTGACCTTATGGGCATAACATTTTATTTTTTAATACATGTGTCATTTTTTACCCTTATTAACAAAGGTTAAGATTCACTAACCCTTAAGGTTCTATAATCTAACATTGCTTCTTATAATTTTTTTTTTAGATAAAAAAGTAACATTAGGGTTAAAATTTCTTAACCCTCAAGTTTCCAAGGTTAGATTGTTGTAGTTCATATTCATTAACCCTTGGGCTAGACCATATCTCACGGGCTAGACCATATCTCAAAGGCTAACACATGTCCTTTTGAACACTTCTTGACTATGGTTAAGATTCATTAACCCTTAGACCAAACCAAATCCCACTAACCAACACGTGTCCTTTTGAACACTTTTTTAACTATGAACGGAGTTAGAGTTCACCCATGTAACCTTGAAAAAACATATATACTTATGCTACGAGTAACGAATAAGCCTGCATAATTAATTGGAGGAACATATCTTTCTTTTAACTCTTTTGTGTAATTTCAATTTCTTATTTTATAATTGAGATTCTGTAATAGCAACGTCATTTTGCATTCTAAAATCAAAACTTGCACCGGCCTTACCCGTGCAAAACCTAACTAAGTATATGATAGAGCACCTGAATTACTGTCAATGAACCAACGAACTCTTTAATTTTTTTCGGACCTGATTTACCCCAAAAAAAAAAAAAAAAAAAAACAAAAAAAAAAAGCACCTGAATTACTGTCAATGAACCAACGAACTCTTTAATTTTTTTCGGACCTGATTTACCCCAAAAAAAAATAAAAAAATAAGCATCTGAATTTCAGACCCGGGTTCTGTGCAAGAAAAATGTTCCAAAAACAAAATAGAGAAAAAAATAATAAATAATGAAAAAGGTCATGTGGATCCAATTTACTTACTATAGTAACAAGCAATCAAAATCTGAAAGAAACACAGAGCACCTCTCCCGAAAACAGAAAAAAAAAAAAAAAGTACAAGTCTCTGCTGAATAATATCAATCCTTCCAAATCGTACAGTATTGGAGTTTGGAATAGTTAGCTGAATTTTAGTTTCCATATTTCTCACTTTCTATACTAATCCAACACGTCAAGCTATTTTTCCGGCTGTTTTGCAGCCAGTTAAAACTTCATTCATGATGCATATTTAAAAGCAGTCGGTTAAAGCTCTATGCATCATGCATATTTAAAAAAGAAGTTTCTCTCTCTTTGTTCTCTCCTATTCTCTCACTTCTTCAAGCTTCATTCATCAGGCATATTTTTAAGAAAATCTATTCATTAGTTTGTATCTTATAAAAAATCCAATCAAATTTAATACGTATAGACAGAAGATTTTCTCTTTCTTTGTTCTCTCCTATTCTCTCACTCTCTCCCCTCGCTACCTAGTGCGGCACTATTTCCACTTTCCTATATATAATCTTTTGAAAATACTTAATGGACCCAAGTTTCTATTTTGCAATGAAATAGCATGTCCTTATTGATTCACGCATCACTTTTAAACAAATACCAACTATGGTTAAAATTCACTTACCCTTAAGATTAAGCAATCCAATCTTGATTTTTAAAAGGAAAAAAAAAACACAAAATCTTTACTTCAATTTTCTTAAGCTTAATCAAGGTTAAAGGAGTGTTAAAAAGAATACGAGTGCACATGGGTAAGATAAGCAACGGACCCATGGTCCGCTAAACACTATTATTTTTTTCATTTTCGGAGTTGGTGTTGCGACTAGGGGTTGCAGGTGGGGTTGGGGTTGAGTTGGGTTGGGTTTAAGTCACCATTGTGTTTGCTGCTTAAGCAGTAATTAGAGGACCTAGGGTCCACTGCTTAAGTCATCGTTGTGTCGTCGTGTCTTTTTTAATACTCATTTAATTATGGTTAAGCTTAACTAAATTAATGTTAAGATATTTTTTTCCTTTTTAAAACCCAAGGTTGGATTGCTTAACCAACCTGGGTCCGCTGCTTAAATCACTGTTGTGTCCTCGTGTCCTTTTTAATACTCATTTAACCCTGATTAAACTTAACTAAATTTAAGTTAAGATTTTTGTTTTATTCTTTTTTTCTTCTAAAACCCAAGGTCGAATTGCTTAACCAACCCAAGGTCCGCCGCTTATGTCACTGTTGTGTCCTCGTGTCCTTTTTAATACTCATTTAACCCTCGTTAAACTTAATTAAATTAAATTAATATTTTTGTTTTTTTTCTTCTTCTAAAATCCAAGGTCGAATTGCTTGACCCACGTTGATCATTTGGGGTTGGCCCAAAGGAATTTTTTTTCAAGGGCTAGAGTATTTTTTATTCTTTTTGGAGGACTACACTTACTAAGCTTACACAATTTAAATTGCCACAAATTCACTGAAAGAGATTCTTTTGCGATCATGGTTTCTTGTTAACCCCTATTAAATGTGGTTAAGATTCACTAATCCTTAAGGGTTCAATAATGTAGCATTGGTTTTTTAAAATAAATATTAATCTTAAGGATAAATTTTTTCAAAATAGAATTTTAAAAAATAATTAAAAAAAAATAAAATCAAAGTTAGATTATTTAACCCTAAAGATTACTGAATCTTGATCACAATTAATAGGAATTGACATGCGCACGTGATGACTTGTGGGTTCGATTGAACTGCACCCTCTCTAGTTCAATCGCTATTGGCTTGTGATCCGATTTTCTTGTGTTTTAGATAGCAAATGAGTTTATTTATCATGTGTCCGTATCCTTTGATTTGAATGTACCATTTGAGGGCTTCTTCTATAAATAATAAATTAAGAAGGGGTGAAGCATAAATTAATAGGGTAGATAAGCTTTAAATCCGGCTGCAAAACCAAGTGTACGTGTCGGCTCATCAAAGAAAGTGAGAATGATTAAAGAAAGTGAGAATGATTAAAGCAGGAAAAACCAAGTGTACGTGTCGGCTCGTTAAAAAAAAGTGAGAATGAAAGAATCTGGGCTAGCATTCCTATATTTCGAGTTAAAGAATACCTTGTAATGTATTCATGTAATCAAATATAGTAATAAAAAACTGACAGAACCGGTATTAGAGATTTAAATGGACACTCAAAGAACATTGGTCTCAACATTTAAACTTATAAAACTTTTATAAATCTCCCTTCCAGCCAAAATTAAGTTAACCTATTAAAATTTTCATGAAATTACCTTTTTAACCTATTTTTGTTTTATAAAGATTGTAAAATCCTTTCACAAAAGAAGTGTTTGCAATCCACTAATTGTGGTTAAGATTCACTAACCCCTAGGATTCATCTGTTTAACCTTGATTTTTATGAAAAAATATTAGCTTAAGGATGATTATGCTTAACAACAGTTAAAAGAGACTCTACAAGTTGCCACTTGCCTATTTTAACACTCACTAATTGTGGTTAAGATTCATTTAGTCATAGGGTTCATGCATCTAACGTTGATTTTAGAAGAAAAAAATATTAACCATAATGATTATGCTTAACCATAGTTAAAGGAGGCTCTATAAGCCGCCACGTGTACTATAATTCATCTAACCTTAGTTTTAAGATTCACTAATCCTTAGGATTAATTCATCTAACCTTAATTTTTAGATTTTTTTAATCAAGATATTAACTTTAGATCAATTAAGCTTAACCCCAATTAAAGGAGAATAAATGAGACACATGATAAAGTGTACCGTCTAACTTATTAAATAGAGGTTAAAAAGATTATTTCATAAATTATTTAACATCATTTAACTATCTTTTGGATTGAATGGTAGATTTGCAAAAGTTTTAAAAATTAGTGGACTATAATACAAAACCACAAAACATAAGGGTGCATTTACAAATAACTGAAAAGTTAGGGTGTTTTTCACAAAAAACCTTGCAACAACTATTTCTTGTAACCAAAAGCAAAGTATTAAATCCAAAATAACCAAAATAAATCAACGAAAATATTCAAAAAACGAACATTTTAGAAAAAGGGAATAGAATATGAAGCACAACATAAATAAAATTACAAACCCCAGTTCATCAGATCAGCCTAATCGGCAACACAAATGCAAATAATAGTGAGAGAATCAGTGACATGGAATTCCAAGATCAAGAATCAAATCGAAAAACAGGGAACAAACCATGAAGCTAAAAAGTTAGCAAAAAAAAAAAGTAGCGAAGCAAAAAGATGTCTCGAAGAACCACACCTTAATAAATTACTGACGCACTTAATAGTTCTGCACCAATTTTGAACTAGGTCATGGTTTTGAGTCTTTCCACACCAACGACTTTAGTTTATATAATTGAGTTAAGTACCCATTTGTGATTTGTCATCCTAAATTAAAAATATCACTGCTTAAGGTAAGATTTAAAATTTTTTACCAAAGAGGGTATGCATTCTAATTTTACCCTTATGGGTGTGTTCGTTTAGGGGGTAAATGAGGGAAGTAAAAGAAAGTGATAGAAACACCCACTTACCCCATGTTAGATTTACAAGAAAACTTTACTTTCTAGAGAATCAAGATGTTCAATAGTGTCAGATTTTCTTACACTTACACTCATCTCATATTCTAGCTTTTTAGTGGAATAGTGAGAAAATGAAAAAAACTCATTATTATTCAAATTCTACCATTTTATCAGAAGAGTTTTGTAAATGTGAACAAAAGATATATTTGGAAAAAAATATATTTTCTCTGAACGCTTTTCTCTCAAACCAAACATACAACAGAAAACCTACTTTTTTTTTTTTTTTTTTTTTTTTTTACACTTCACTTTCTTTTATCCCACGCATTTGCCCCTCAACCAAACACACCCTATAGTGTTTGGTTTTCATATGCATAGATTAAGGATAAATATGTCAAAAACATGTCATTTTTAGTAATAAAAGTACAAAAGATGCCCTATTTGATGAAAATGTTAAAAGCATGCCCTTTTAGGTAAGAAAAATACATTGCATGCCCTTGACGAAAATATAAAGGGTTTGAGATAATGGTGGGGAAAGTGGATTAAGCAATGGCCGCATCATCCATTCACAAGTATCTATCCTCTTTGTTGAGTTCAAATGAAGAGAGATGGTTTCCAATAATCTTGTTTTATTCGATCCTTTTCTTCAGTGGGGGTCATCCATTATTACACGAACAGAAAAAGGCACGTAAATGAGAATCAAAAAGGCACTGCCGACGTCATTCGGTACCTTTTCGTCATCTTGGAATGCTAGCGCTACTCTGCTCAACCCCTACCCCAACCACCTGTGGTTGACCGAGAGTAGGGCTAGCACTCTCCTTCAAATTATACCATATAGAGGGCAACCAGTCTTACTCTTATATCTTCCCATACAGCTCTGCTCTTTCAGAAATTTCTCTTCTTCAACTCTTCACAACTCACAGCAATGGCAAACGGAGTCGCCAAGTCGCCAAAGAGAGGGGATATCAAAGTTAAGATATTTAAGATGTTGTTCAATAAGGTAATTGCTGTAGCACGATGTGGAAGAAAGAGTGGCGGTAGCGGCGATTACAAGAAGATCTTCCCGGTGATGAATTGAACTTTGTTAATGATGAGTTTGGGTAACTCAATTCTAGATTTAATGAGTCTGAGTCTATATTTGGGTGCTTGGGTTTTGTTGGTTTCTGTAGTTGTTGGCTTTGCTGGATACATATATAGTAGTAATGAGAACTTTCTATTACTCTTTCTATTTTTAGGGGTACAGAAGGAAGCCATGGGTTCTGAATTTTCTGCTTATATGTTTTCTGAATTTTCTTTTCCTCTTTTGGGAGTCTATGTTGCCTGATGGAAAGATGAGAAACACAGAAAATGTGGGTGCGTGTTTGGTGTTGTATGTTAGTGGTGATTGGTGAATGATGGAGTATTTCAAGGATTTTGAGGTTGGTTATGAATATACATGATGAACCATTAGGTATTTCTTGATTTTTTCTGTTTATGCATATACATGAAGAACCATTAGATATTTCATGATTTTTTTTTTCTTCCTGTTTCTTTGTTTTGGATACAGAGTGGTGTACTGTAGATCAAGATAGAAGTGTTGAAAACATTAATGAGTTTTTGTGGGTTTCTTCTGGTGTTTAAAAATATTTTTTTTAAAAATATTAATCCTAATGGCTAAATCAGAGTTAAATATTTTTTAATATTTATTGAGACTGATATAGAGACGTGGCTCTTCTCCAACGTTTTCCTCTTTTTTTTTTGCTTTCTAAAGGAATTAAAATGTACAGTCATGGCGATTTGCAGGAACTCAAAAGCTCTGGGAGAGGATATCAAAGCTATTACCCTTGAACTATTTGAACCGATTTAATCACTAAAAAGCGATTTGGACATAATCGGAGACTGATAATCGTATTTGGTTCGTTTGTAGTAATCAATTATCACTAAAACCGGTGTTTAGAGAATCCTCGAATGATTATTCCCCAGATTGTTCGGAACGATTATGACGGAAAAAATGGCGTTAGCGAGATAAAAGAGGGTCTCGACTCTCGAACTCTAACTCTCATTTTTCACACACCTTCTCATTGATCTTGGTGGTGCAGTTCTGAATCGAGAAAAGATTCGAGCGGCGAGGGGTCTTAATCCACATTCTGAACACATCGAGCTCACCATTAGAGACCCAGATGAAGAAAAAAGCAACTATTTCAGTTCTGGGTCTCTCAGAAGTGAGAGAAAGATATTGGAAGTGGAGCAATATAACACTGCAATTCGTTCATTTTTTAAACAAAAGTTCGATTTTTGCTTCTTTCTACTGGATCTATAGGTATCTCTCTCTCTCTCTCTCTCTCTCTCTTCCGCTATTGCTTTCTCTAATCTCGATCTGTTTCTCTCTTTCAAATAACCCAGAATACCCTTGTTGACGGAAAAAATGATTAAAGAGGGGTTTGGGATGAATGGTTTTTCTTCTTCCTCCTTTCGTTTGGTAGGATTTTGCAGTTTGTTTTTTCCTTCATTAAAGAGGGGTTTTTATCTAGGATTTGGGATGAATGGTTCTTCTTCTACTTCCTCATTTTTTTCAGTTTTGGGAACAACCGGAAAGGGCGGGGTTTGGTTGGGTGGGATTTTACAGATTTTTTTTTGCATGATTTCATTTGATTTAAGAGGGGTTTTTATCTGGGATTTAGGATGAATGATTCTTCTTCTTCCTCTTTTTTCTAGAGCATGCAATGTCCTCTGCAGAGTCTAAAAACCCTGAGTTTGCCTTCTAATGATCTCTTAATTAATAACTTCAATAACTTCAATTAATTAATAACTTCAATTTGGGCTCGGTAGGCCGAGGGTGTAGCCCGGAGGTTAGGGTTTAGTCCGGTAAACTATGGATTGGGCTTGGTAGGCCAAGATTAGGCCCGGTAGGCCTTGGATGGACCCGGAGGTCATGGGTAAGCCCGGTAGGCTTGGAATTAGGCCTAGTAGGCCAAGGGTAAGCCCGGTAGGCTTTGAGTTGGGCGCGGTAGGCTAAGGGTTAGGTCTGGTGTAGGCCAAGAGGGATTTAACCATAGTTAGGATTGCTAACCAGGGTTAGGCAAGGTCCAAGTTATGTTTACGGTCCTTAAGTGTTATTTGAACATTTTTTAGGGATTTTTCCAATTTTCCCATGTTAAATGGGGCTAATTATGGTTAAGCCATGAGTTTAACCATGGTTAGTCTGGTTAACCAAGGTTAGTCACTCTACAAAGTTAGATTTGGGGTTAGAGTGTCCTTTGAAATTTTTCATGATTTTTTAGAACTTTAACCAAGACTTAAATGAGCTTAATCATGGTTAAACCAAGTATTAACCATGGTTAAGCTCATCTAACCATGGTTAGGCAAGCATGCACAATCAAAAAGTGATATTTTCCAAAGTTTAGGAATATTTTGGATTTTCTGGGAGTTTTAGAGATTTTTCCAAGGGGTTAGTCCAATTAACCATGGTTGAGGTAACTATGGGTTAAGCCAAGGGGGAGTCTGGAATGGGCTTAGTGGGCCAAGTCAAGGCTGGTAGGGGTCTCGCCAGGGGTTGTGGACCATTGGAAGGCCCAAAAAAACATATAGTTGGAATTGACGGTAATGCATTTACTGCCAATTCGGATTCTTTACGGATCCATATTGACGGTGAATGCTTTATCGCCAATTACAGTATTTATAAACTGTAGTTTGTACCCCTATAACCATGGTTAGGGGTGGAGTTAGGGGGTCCATGACCCATGGATTTGAAGCCCAGGATGAGGGGAGGGCTATAGGCCTGCTGTGGGCCCCATGGGTTGCACATAAAATGACAGAGTGTCGGTAATCAGTTTACCGACACTTTTTGACAGTTTTCTTCCTACAGTGATTTAACCGTGGTTAATGAGGTGGGGGAAGGCTGTGAAGCCTTGGTTAAGGTCCAGAGGGTCTCAAGTATCCAAAACCATGCCTTGGATTGGACCAGGGTGGCATCAAGTGGGGCCCACAGGCCTTGAAACAAAAAGCTCATCCTCGGCACTGTGTTTACTGACACCCTGTGATTTTTTAGAATTTGAAAATCCCCTTGCGAGGCTGCTACCAGGGTGTGCCCAGGAGATCTCGCATGATTATGAGGACCTACAAAGGGTGTGGAGGCTACTCAAAACGGTGTCGTACCCATGAGGGTTCCCCACACCTATGATTAAGGTGGGAGAGACTCCCGCAGCGGGTTTGCTACAAAATCAAAAGAAAGAAGTCCCTTGGAAGGACCAGGGGCTCACAATGAGATCAATATAAATAAAAAAAAGGGTAGGGGGAAGCCCTACCTTGTTGGAGTGTTGGTAGCCTGCAACCGAGGTGGTGGCACTGTGGTGGCTTGCGGTGGCGCTACACAGGTACGAGGGTGAGTTGGAAGGCTGCTTATGGCTACTGGAGGCTTTGTGAAGCTTCTGAAAGTGCTTAGGAAGGGCTTGGGCTTTAGAATCGACCAGGGGTTCAAAGTGGGGAGTTTGCAGTCGGTTTCACGGCCATGGGGGTGTCCCATTTATAAGGAGAGCCAAGGGGACACCCCTGGTAATAGTACAAGGGTGGATGGGTGCTACAGTATGCCGGAGAGGGAGTCTGTAGGTCGGAAAGGGGGTCTGCAAGTGTGCCTGAGCCCTGCAGGGGGTGGGTGTGCAGCAGGAAGACGAAACCAGGGATGTCGGTAGTGTGATTACCGACATCCCCAAACTAGTGCAAATTTGGGATGTCGGTAATCCTATTACCGACACCCAGGGTTTTTGCCCAATAGGCCTAGCCCAGGCTGAGGCACACAGTACGGTTGAGATATTTTGAAATTATTGGGCTTGGGCCCTGGGCGAGAGTTTTGGTCTTAGGGGGATGTGGACCTAGGGTTTAACCCCTAAGGGATTTAGGGTTTGGTTAGGGCTAGGTTAGGGTTAGGCTTTGCTAGGGTTCACCTAGGGCTTACTAGGGTTTGTCCTAAGATTAAGGGACTCGACTGGGGATTGTCATGGTTAAGAGACTTAACCATGGTTACCTAGGGGTGTAAAAATTGGGTGCTTACAGATTGTATCTTACCACTAATCCTAAAAGGCTATATATAATAAAGGATAGAAGAAAGAACACGGTGATAGAGTGTTCCTCTGTTAACATATTCTTTACATGGTATCAGACGCTTGTGTGTTAATCCTTGGAACCCCTCTTTTTCCTTCTTTCTAATCTATATTTCGGTCTATCGTCATGGCTTCCATTGATGCAGATTCCTCTCAAGTTGCACCCCCCTCACCAAACTCAACCCCTCCTCTTCCATCTTGTTCACCACACATCACCAATATAGTTCAATTTTTTCTGTAAAGTTGAATGATACCAACTATTTACTATGAAAGAATCAACTCCTTCCTGTTCTGATTTCGCAAGACCTGGTGGGATACATTGATGGGAGCTTTCCTCCTCCTCCCTCTCCCCTTGAAGACGGCACCGTCACTACTGCTTTTCTCCATTGGCGTTGTGCTGACCAGTATGTCATAAGTTGCATCAATGCAACTTTAAGCGAATCTGTATTCGCCCAAACCGTAGGTCTCTCCACATCGAAGGCAATCTGGGATGCTCTTGCAAACTCCTTCACGCAGCAATCGTATGCTCGCACCATGCAACTAGGATTGCGGCTACAAACACTTCGAAAAGGAAAAAAGGTTACTGAGCCATTACTTCATTGATCCATTCTGGGCCCTACAAAAATCGCGTTACGCTCTAATGGTCTTCCTTTAGATGCCCTCAGATATTTGAAAAGGTTCTCTTTTTGAAATCAACAAGTTATAAGTCTTTTAAACACCCCCGCCTCTTGCGTGAGTGGTAGGGGTGTGGCCTTCCATGAGGAAGGTCTGGGATCTAATCCCCTTAGGGTAAGGGTTGTAAGAGCCTCAATGCCCGCAGTTAACTACTGACCGTACTGAATCTATTGATATATGTCGATACCCAAAAAAAATAGTCCTTGAATCACCCTAATTAATTAATTAATAAGTCCTGGTGACAAAATTTGATTTGTTCTCGTGTGTCTGTTTTATCGAGCAATATTTCTACGAAGATGCTTAGCTTAGCTCACCAGTGGTTGCATTCATGCAACGAAATGATCGGTCATCATTGGTCCACGTCTCACTTTTTAACACTTATTAACTATGGTTAAAATTCACTCTGTAAGCACCCAATTTTTACACCCCTTGTTAGCTATGGTTAAGTCACTTAACCATAGTTAATTCCCAGCCTGAGTCCCTTAATCCTAGGTGAACCCTAGGACCGAACCCTAGGACCAAACCCTAGTTATACCCTACCTACGCCTAGCCCTAACCTAAACCCTAGGTGAGCCCTAGGACCGAACCCTAGGACCAAACCCTAACCCAAGGTAAGCCCTAGTCTAGACCAAGCCTAGCCTAGTACAAGCCCTAGGCCCTTAGGGTTTAAGCCCTAAAACCTCAAAAAACCCTAAGACTCGGTTTGGGCCCAAGCAAGGGCCCAAAAAAATTCAAACAACCCCCACTCAAGTGTGTGCAGACATGGGTAAGGCCCTAAGGGCAAAATCCTCTGGGTGTTGGTAATCGAATTACCGACACCTTGAATTTGCAAGTGTAGGGGATGTCGGTAATCGAATCACCGACACCCTTGGATCTTCATTTTTGCATGCAACCACCCACCTGCAAGCTTCAGGCACGCCTGTACACCCCCTCTCCGACCTGCAGAGCACCCCTCCGGCCACTGTAGATCTCCCCCAACCCTATCCTAATTCCACATGTGTCCCCTTGGACCTCCCCTATAAAGGGCAGTGCCCCCATAGCTTCCAGACCACTACTCAACTCCCAACTTGAACCCCTGTTCGAACCTCAAGCCCCCAACCTCCACTCCACTTCGCAGGACTTCCAGTAGGCCCCTGATAAGCCAGAACAGCCAACCGATCAACTGCAGTAGCACCACCAGGCTCCATCACCACGTGCAGCGCCCCTCTCGGCCACCACAAGCTTACAGTAGGGTAGGGCTCCCCCTACCCCCACCTTCATTTGTTTTGAACCATATGTGAGCCCTTGATCCATTCCAGGGGACTGTTCTCCTCGATTTTGTAGGTACAACCCAGATGGGGAGGTCTCTCCCGCCTCCATAGGTGAGGGGAACCTCCCCCAAGGGTATAGTAGTTCTCCAGCCACTCTAGAAGGTTCTGGGGGTCCCTCTTCCCGTGAGGGAACCCCTGGTTCCACTGCCTTTACAGCCCCTGTGGGCACTTTCAGGTTTTGTTTAAAAAAAAAAAAAAAAGCTCAGGGTGTCGGTAAACCCAGTACCGACACCCCAGACATTTGCTGTTTTTAGGCTCGTGGGCCCCACCTGATCACCCCCAGGGCCCAACCAAGGGCCAGGATCGGTCCCCTCAAACTTCTCTACAACTTTCATGAAGGCCTCGTGAACTGTAGTTGAGCTTAACTAGGTATAATTTGGCAAAAACCACAGATTGCCTAGAGTGTCAATAGTCTGACTACTGACATTCGTGATTTTATGTAACTGTGTAGACAGAGCCCTTTGCCATGCTGCGGGGCTCATACTAGGGAACCTCTGAGGCCCAAATCAGGCCCAATGGACCCTCCTCATCACAGGCTTCAATTTGATATACTGTGCGCCCCACAATTCATTGCCTAACTCAAGTTGTGGGCTCTCAAAATCAGGAAAAAACCTTGCATATTGTCGGTAATTCCATTACCGACAGTGTGCATTTTCGACTTTTGGGCCCATTTCAGTGAGCCCATACCCCATAGGGGGCCACCCCAGACCTTGCCTTGACCCTTAGGACCCAGCTCAGGCCTGCCCTTGCCTCCCTTGGCTTAACCACAGGTTAAATTAACCCCGGTTAAAATTTAACTACTGCTAGTTAGCCTAACCACCTGGGAAAAATCCTAAAAATTAGGAAATATCCCAAATGACATTTTAATACCAAACTTGAACTTCTAGAATGCCCCACCTTGGTTAATGTGACTAACCATAGTTAAACCCATGTCAAAACCATGGTTAGTCCCTTTAAGTTGAGAAATTGGGATAAACTCCTAAAATCAACAAATCATCTTTAAAGGACCATAAAACTGAATTTAGACCTTAACCCTAGGCCTAGCAAGCCGAACCCTAGTCTACCTGACTTCTCCTTGGCCTACCGAGCCTAAGCCTACCGGGCCCAAAACCAAGCACTTGACTAACCCGGTCAACTCAACCCTAGTCTACCGGACTAGACCCTAAGCCACCCTTGGTGCACACACAACATCCCTTAGCCTCGACACGGGCTTATGTGTCAGAACTACGCTCAGTCTGATCTCAACCTAATATGAGTACGTAGGCAGCCCAACTCAAGCCCGATCCTAGTTTAACTTTTCTCTTTTTAGGTTAGTATAAACTAAATCTACGACATTTGACTAACAAATTGACATTTAATTGGCTTAAACCTAGTAAGTAGGGAATCGTCATATGACGGAAGTGGCAGGTGCCTAACACCTTCTCCGGACTTAACCGAACCTCTTACCTACAACTCTGACCAGACTAAGACCTTATCCATTGAATGAGACTTATCCCTACCGAATAAATAGGTGATGACTCTAAACTTAAAATCAACCGACCATCGCTAGGGCATATACTCATCCCTTGTGGGTGGGACCGAAATCCGTGTTCACACACTCATCCTTAATGTTAAGCCATTCAACATTAGTTTTTAGAAAAAAAAATCTTAATTATAATTTAATTAAGCTTAATCAGGGTTAAAAGGAACACTTCGACACGGCGGTGATTTCACGGCGTGCTGATCACTACTTTTTTTTTTTTTTGATAAAAGGTAGAAATTTTATTACTAAAAGGAATCAAAGATTTACATAGAACCATATTCATGGATAGATCTGAATCTACTTCATTCAGAGAGAATAAACAATTCAAAAGACTATCAATTGCTATCATTGTTCCCAGTTCCAAATCCTTTTTTGAAGCTTGAGATTCAAAATCTAGCATGATATGAAGAAAATCCAAATCCTTAGTTGTTGACATTTTCTGAGCTCTCCCCTTTAGTAACGCCCAAACATTTCGAGCCAAATGGCAAGCCCACAATGCATGTGTCACGGATTCCGAATGATATAAACAAATGCGGCATGATTTTTCCGTTGGAACACCCCGTCTGACTAGATTTACCATTGTTGGAAGGGAATCAGTACAAGCTCTCCATATAAAATGTTTGCATTTACTCGGAATTCCAAGACCCCATATCCGCCTCCAAATTCGCCTAATATCTGCCGCATTTGAACCCTCTGCATCAAGATCTCTATTATTGGATTCCATCTTTCACATTGCAAAATGATAAGCCGAACGAACTGAAAATTTCCCAGGATGCCATAAGATTTTATCTAGAACAGAAATATCACTAAGTGGAATCGCCTTAATCATAGCTGCATCATGATCATCAAAAACTCTATCAATAATGGATGTGTTCCACCTTCTGGTCACTGGATCAATGATCTCACCAACCCATGTGAGATAATCAGCCTCTGAATTACAATTGAGAGGCCGATGAGTCCATTTGTCACTCCAAAGATTAATGCAGCTCCCATTTCCAACTTTCCAAACCATACCCTGATGGATAAGATTTTGAGCCTCCAAAGAACTTCGCCAAATATAACTCGGATTGGAAATCGACTTAGCATTCAAGAAAGATCCATGAGGGAAATATTTAGCTTTAAAAACCCTATAGAACAAAGACTGTGGATTCTGAAGGAGCCTCCACCCTTGCTTTGCTAAAAGAGCTAAGTTAAAAACTTGGAGATCACGGAACCCCAAACCACCATTCTTCTTATCCTTGCACATCTTAGCCCAGCTGACCCAATGAATTTTGTGTTCCGAACTCTTTTGCCCCCACCAGAATTTCGAAATGCCCTATTGAATTTCCGTACATAACGATTTAGGAAGTTTGAAACATGACATTGTGTAAGCAGGAATGGCTTGGAGCACTGCCTTTATCAAAATCTCTCGACCCCCTCTTGATAACATTTTTTCTTTCCATCCACTGATCTTCTTAAAAACTCTCTCCTTGAGGCCATTGAAAGAACACATTTTTGATTTTCCAACCATAACCGGTAGCTCAAGATATCGCTCGCTAGGATTTGAATTGGTAACCCCAACTAGATCTTTTATCTTTTGTTGCACCATAATTGATGTATTTGGACTGAAAAAAATTGAGGTCTTTTCTCGATTTATTTTTTGTCCTGAAGCTTGCTCATAAATCTCGAGAACTGGGAGAATATTACGACTTTCATTTGAAGATGCCTGAGTGATGAGAAGACTATCGTCAGCAAATAAAAGATGAGAAATTTTTGGGCCATACCTACTAGCCGAGAATCCATGAAGTTGTCCTTGTCTTTCCGACTCCCGTAATAATGCCGTAAGTCCTTCCGCACAAATAAGGAATAAATATGGGGATAGAGGATCTCCCTGACGCAAACATCGAGTAGGTTTTATATATCCCTGTGGGGTACCATTAATCAGAACCGAGTATGATGCAGAAGTGACACAACTCTTAATAAGATCAACCCATCTGTCAGCAAAGCCCAATTTATTCATGGCTGCTTTCAAAAAATTCCATTTCATCCTGTCATAAGCCTTGCTCATGTCAAGCTTCATAGCCATCCACCCCATTTTTCCTTTCCTCTTCTGCTTCATAGTGTGCATCAGTTCGTATGCAACTACTATATTGTCAGATATAATCCTTCCAGGTAAAAAAAACACTCTGGGAATCTGAAATAATTGATGATAAAACACTTTGCATACGATTTGCAAGAACTTTTGACACTATTTTATAGAGCACATTACACAGACTAATGGGTCGATAATCTGACGTGCGTTGAGGGTTTTTGATTTTAGGAATCAGTGCAATGTGAGTAAAATTTATTTTTGAAAGTAGATGACCAGAATTTAAAAAAGATAGCACTACCAAGGAGACTTGATCACCCACAATATGCTAATAGTGCTGATAAAAAAAACAAGACATACCGTCCGGACCAGGAGCCTTGGAAGGATGCATTTGAAAGATTGCTTTTTTTACCTCATCTGCTGTAAATGGGCATAGAAACTTTCTATTCTGATCCGGATCGACTACTCTTTCCATCACCCCGGTGGTTCGGCTAATAAGAGGAGGATTGATTGTAGTAAAAATATCTTGAAAATACATTGTAGCAACAGACCCAGTTTCATCTTCATCCTCAATCCATCTTTCATTTTTATCCATCAGCTTCAATATATTGTTTTTCCGCTTACGCTATGATGCTCTATGATGCTCTTTGGTGAATTTTTTTTGTATTTTTATCCCCCGATGATAACCAAATAGCCCTTGATCTCTGCCACCAATACACTTCCTCTTTTAGTAGGAGTCCATTAATTTCCTCATTGATCTTATGAATATTTGTCTGATTCTGGCCCTCTTTGTTGTATTTCATGCATTCTTCTAATTCTTTTCTTTTTGTTTCAAATATCTTCCTATCTTTCCCAAATACCGACCGACTCCACTCTACAAGTTTATTTTTGCACAATTTAATTTTTTCAGTTACTTGGTACATAGGGCTGCCATTTGAAACTTCACTCTCCCATACATTCTAAATAATTTCTTCACACTCTGGTCGAGAGGCCCATATCTCCTCAAAACGATGAATCACCTTTCTTTGCCACTTGGGGTTAGACTAGAATACCATCTTTATAAGAAGAAACAAATGGTCTGAAGTCGAGGAAGGGATATATTGAGCTCCAGAACCCTTGAACCAATCCAACCAACTCATAGAAACCAGTGCTCTGTCTAACCTTTCTTGAATATTAGCTTCATCTACCCTCATGTTATTCCATGTGAAATCAACTCCTTGATAACCCATGTCTATAAGTTGGCACTCTGCAATTACTTGATGGAAATCAAGTATTCTTTGATGAGCCTTAGCATGGCCTCCTTGCTTTTCATTATTAGATAAAATTTCGTTAAAATCTCCCAAACAGATCCACGGGATTCTACTCATTCTATCCAAAGTTTTTAATAAAGCCCATGACTCCTTTCTTTTGCTAGAATCTAGATTACCATAAAAACCTGTTAGTCTCCATTCCCGATCGATCCCTTCTTTGATGTGAGCGTCAATATGTGATTGAGAATAGTTTTGAATCATTAAGTCCACAGCATCCTTCCACAATAGTGATAGCCCACCACTTCTGCCAATACTAGGAACCACTAATGTATTTTGAAAGCTCAATCTTAATTTCAATATTGTCATTTTTCGAATATTCATTTTTGGTTTCATAAGAAATAAAATGGAGGGATCTTTTTTTTTCACCAATCGGTGAAGAGCACGAATTCACATAGGTTCTAAGCTCCCCACAATTCCAACTTTAAGAGTTTCCATAAAGTTGAATGACTCAGCGGAACATGTAGCCACGGATATTGGGGGGGGGGGGGGGGGGGGCATGTTGCTACGACCAACAAGGCTACAAAACCCTAGATAGGTTTTCTTCGGTAGCCTTTTCCTTTTTGTTTTCGTACGTACATGTGACAGATCCAACTTAATATAGGAGATAGCTTTAAGTGGGATTAGAGAGAGCAAAAGATAAAGATAGGAACCCACTAAAGAGTTCTTTAATCTTAGAGGAGATGGGCCACCACATGTCTTGGACTCCTATTTCTTTTCCTTGTGCTCTCTCATCCATTGTCGAGGATGAGCTAGTCACCTCTCTATAAAGTGTTGTAATCTCTTGTTTCTTTTATTTCATCTGGTCGGGGTCTGCCTAACCCCTCTTTCCTCTTCAAAAAAAAAAAAAAAAAAAAAGAACAAAAAAGCTTTAAGTGGGACCCATACTCTAAGGAAAGCCACATATAATCTATTCATCATAGATGAGATGTTCTCATACTATGCCATGTATGGCCATGGAAGACGTAATGAGATTATGATTGAACTCAAAGTAAGGTGGATGGGTACATAAGATTAGAAGAAAGAATTTGCTCTGTGACTGTAAGGGGGCGCATAAAATCGTGGGAGATCAGAGTCTAACCCATATTAACTATGGTTTAGATTTACTAATCTTTAAGGTTCAACAACCTAACCTTAATTTTTATAAAAAAAATAACTGATTTAGAATTTTTAACCCTTACGGTTAATAGTTTTTAATAAAGATAAAATCCTCGACAGACTTGGGGAGTCCGGTTATGCACTTGAGGTTGCCACTTGTCCCTTTTAACATCCTTTCACCATGGTTAAGATTCACCCGCCTATCTTTGATTCGGAGAAAATAATATTAATTTTTTTAACTGTGGTTTAAAAAAATATTAAAGTATTTTTAAACCGTGGTTTCAGCATTCTTAACTGGGAAGTCTGGGACCTTCCCCAATTAGTAATACATGAAGACCACCAACACCCATTCCGAAGGTGGCACATCCTCATACATGCTGATTAAGGCAGTGATTTGCGTGCACAAGAGGATGAGGCGCTTTCAAGTGGTGCTGGCTATCTCGCCAAAAAGAAACCGACACTATTGTAGAATGCTGTCGAAGCCAAATATGCTTCATTATTTGTTTATAATTTTCAATTTACTTCTACCATAAGGCAAATTTTGGACGCTACGGTCAACCAATCAACCGGAGCTCCAGTTCATTGCCTTTGAACACCCCTGCCACAGGAAAGGCCACAGACATTATGATTAAGAATAAAAGCAAGACTTTGTTTTTGAAGGGTGCAAAATGAACTCAACAAAAGAGAAAAGAGAAAAATGTCAGAAGGAAGAAAAAACTAAGAACTTTTGCTTTTGTGACCGACGGGCCTAGGGCAGAGAGCCGATGCCTGAATTCCCTAGCTCGGATACAACGGTCTCGCCCAAAGACGGCCTCAGAAGCATTTCCATGTATATATATAAATATATATATCGGGGAGCAGTCCATCTTCCCCTACAGCTCTCAGCTCTGCTCTTTCTAAAATTTATTTTCTTCACAACTTTGTAGCCATGGCAAACGAAGTCGCCAATTGGCCGAAGAAAGGCGGAGCAAGCCTTCCTCCGAAAAGGGGGGAGATCAAAGTTAAGATATTTAAGATGTTTATCAAGAAAGTAATTGCTGTAGCACGATCCGGAAGAAAGAGAGGCGGCGGCGGCGGTTGCGGTTGCGGTGGCGCTGGTAACAAGAAGATCTCCCCGGTGATGAATTGAAATTTGTTAAAGATGGGTTTGTGTACAATCTCAAATACAGACCTGTCTCATCACTCAAGAGAAATAAGTTCTGGTGGCATGTAGAAAGTGGAAAACTTGATGTACTAGTCTATGCATCTAAATATATTGTGTTTTCTTTTCAAGGTTCCGGATTTTTACGCACAAGTCGCGAGTAAGTACGATAAAACCCAAACTCCTTTTATTTATGTGCAAAATTGAAAACCAACTTTGTTGTTCTCTCTAAGGAGTCCATGGCCTGCCGTCGCCGTTCCCGTTGCCTGCAGTCGCCATCCCCGTTTCCTCCTTCTCTATTCCACTTTTTTTCATATTCAAAGGTGTTTTTGAAATCTCTTCTTCAGCCTTCTCCAATGATTTTCTCTACCCTCTCTATCATCTTAGGGTTTCCGTTTTAATTCAATTAAGACTTGTTTTATCTAGGGTTTTCGTTTTACCCATTTTTGGTTTTTATATTTTTAGGATCAGATTTTTAATTGTTATTGTTTCTGGGTTTTGAAGATGAAAATTGCTATATATTATATCAATTTTTATGTTTTTAAGTTTTTTAATTTGTTAATGTAAAACCATAATTTTATTTTGTAATCATATAATAAAATTTTTGATTTATCGTTTTAAAGTTCTGTTTTGAAGATGAAAAACTTTAACTTTTTTTAAAAAATCATTTTAAAGTTCTGTCTTCAGAATCAGAATTAGTATGACTTGAGTTTTTAATTCAGTTTTTTTGAAAAAAATTAATTTCCAGGTGAACCCTAATTTTTACTGTTTAAAGTTCGCATTCTAACTTGGTTTTTTTCTTGTATTTATTATTATTGGGTGGTGTTACACGCACATTTTTACTTAAATACACCAATGTTAGTAAATCTCGAGTTAAGCACCAATTTTTTTTGAAAAAGACGAAAAGGCCCTCTTCTCCTTCAACCTTCTTCTGAAGTAAAACTGGGAACAAGAATGACAAAAGCTTCCTGGAGCCATTCGCTACGGCCATTCATGCGTGGCCAACCAAAAAATATGACGTTGTCTGTTAGTGACCGTTTTTGCATCAATTGATGAGACTAAAAAATGCAATAAATTTGAGAGATTGAGAAAGAGGGTGAGGACCAAAAGATTAAAAAGCAAATTGAAAGGGAGAAAGACCTCATGGTTAGGGCATTTTAATCTGAGTGTGAATACCCACACAACAGGTATCAATCCGATCGATTAACTCCCTCTCTCTCTCTCTCTTGATTCCTGATCGATTAACCCTCCCCCTCTCTCTCTCTCTCTCTCTCTCATTCACTGCCATCTACTTGCCGAGCCATTGATAATTAGTCTGAAAGAGAAGGTGATTGTTGATTGCACCTGGAGAGGTGCTGTTTTTGTTGAAACATAAGCAAATTGTTTGATGGAAAAGATGGAGACAACAAAACCCTTTAAATGACACCACAACATGATTTTCTGCAATTTGTGGTTTGATTAAAACTTCTTCTCCATGACAGTAAACTTCCATATTTATGTCCAACAAAGGATTTACTCGGAGCATACGTCTGTGTCCCTAGAGAATTTGATTTCTCCGACGGTTTACAAGAGCTTAAGCGAGAAAGGAGATTAGGGTATCATTATCCTTCTCTCTTTTCTTTTGGTGTGTATATAAGCAAATATAAGGAATTTTTTAGTTTTGGTGTATATTAGTAAAGGCATAGGATTCTCTCGAGTTGGAACCCCTAGAGGTCGCCACGTGCCTCCTTTGACACCCCTTAACCATGGGTAAGGTTCACCCACCCCTAGGTTTACTAACCCAACCCATCCTTGGTTTTTTTTTAAAAAATTAATTATTATTTTTTAAATTAAAAAAACTGTTTTTAGAGTTTTTTAATATTAAAAATATTTTTTTAATTTAAAAAATAATAATTAATAAAAAAAAAAAAAAAAGGATGGGTGAGTGAACCCTAAGGGTGGGTGAACCTTATCCATGGTTAAGGGTATCAAAGGAGACACATGGCCACCTCTAGGGGTTCCAACTCGAGAGATTCTCTCGAGTTGAACTCGAGAGGATCCTGAGCCATTAGTAAAGGGTGGTGTGCACGTAGCGCCACCCTTATTATTAGCTTTAGATATTATTTTGTCCGGTATTGTAAGGAACCTGTTTTTCAGAAGTTCAAATTACTTTGGGATTGAATCTTGACCGTCCCCGAAAGCCCATTCTCTCACACTTATCGCCACCCATGATTTTGACTTCTCTACCACTTGTCACCTATTCTATGGAACCCCAAGACAAGCCCTTTCCGGTTCGCCAGAGACAATTCAAGGCCTTTTTTTAAAAGGAAAATAGTCACCTCCTTGGTCCAAGGAGGTGAGTTTTCGTCTTGTCCCCCCTTTTTGGAGCCATGTGTCCCTTTTTTAAATTCGATTGTGGTCGAGATTCAATCACCCTGGGCTCACACATCTATCATTGGTTTTTAGAAAAAAAATATTAAAAAAAAATTAACCATAGGAGGTGGTTAAATTTTTAACCATAATTTAAAGGGTTTGTGAGAGCCTGGAGGAATAATCCCCTCCTCGGCACGAGGAGGTGACTATTGCGCTTTTTAAAATTTCTTATAAAGTTATCTTTAGCTTGAGCAATAGTTGGCTCACGGGAGAATAGGGAACGATTGCTCTCGCTCTTGTACAAACGCCCCTTCAACTGCCTTAAATTTGGGTTAAGTTTTTTTAACTCTATAGTTAATTTTTTTTAATTTTATTTTTCTAAAAACCAAGAATCAATGGGTGAAACCTAACGATGAATCAATCTTAATCACAGTTAAAGAGAGTCAAAAGAGGGACACATGGAAAGAAATGAGGAGCTGAGACGCACCTGACGCACCTCCTCGCGTCACCACATCTCCTCACGTCACCAATCGAGGAGGTAATTATTTTCCCTTTAGCTTACAAGTCTAGTTTAATTATAAAAAAAAAAAAAGTGAAAACATGAAAAAGAAAAGAAAATTGGGCAAAACATAACTAAAAATCGTACTACAAATCCAGAATTTTTTTTTCTCTTTTCCATGTTTTCACATATTTTTTCCACAATTAATCATAGCATTAATGAATTTGATAAACGTTAATAACACTAATTAAACATAGGTAAACGATATCCACGCCGCATAAAAGTACTACAGAATAGTTGGGGCGGGTGTAGTTGCCATCTTCAGGTACTTCAATAATGGCAACAAGGGTCCACTCACAAAGGTAAAATTTGCTTAAATTGAAAAAAATTAGAAGCATTAAGCACTGTTTGCATTCACATTTAAAAATAATTTGGTTTATATTCTAATCACTTATTGACTCACTCACTCACACGGTTAAGCCAGCACACACATGCCTAAGAGATTAAGCCCTAAGGCACGGGGAGTCTACATCAGACTTCATTGTGGGACTACGACTAGGACTAAGTTGGTTATTTTTCAACCGTCCAATCTCTTGAAAGGGGGAGCAGCTTTGTAAAGCAAAGTGAGCCTATATCAGACTTCAATGTGGGACTAAGCCTAAGACTAAGACTAAGTTGGTTATTATCCAACCGTCCAACTGGGGTAAATATAACTCGCTTGCATTTTTTGGTTTTAAAATTCTAAACACTTAACTCACTCACTCACATGGTTAAGCCAACAAACACAAATCCTATGAGACTAAACCCAACACACCTCTTCAAATGAGACTATCTTCTAAAGAGGGGGAGGAGCCTTTGTCGCGTCCCAAAATCCTACTTAGGAGAATGTGAGATCTTGAAAAGTGACTTACTTATCAAATCATCCTGTTAAAAGCATTTAAGACATACTAAATATGAACCTAAAAATTTCTTCAATTAACTAATATTTAATACCTCAAACAACTTCTAATTAAAATTCATAATCAACTGAACATAAATAAATTTGACTATCCATCTTGATCCTTAATCATGAAACTAAACAAAACATAATTTCTCATCAAGTCAATTAAAGTCTCCCTGAAATTCAAATAGCTAATATTAAACTTCAATAGTAGGGTCATTGATTAAGAAGTCGTTCTTCTTCGGGATGATCACCATTTGTTTCTTCTAGGTATTATTCTTCTTCCTATGGTTTGGGTGCGCAAATATTAAATCCAGAACTTGCTGACAACAAAGTTATCGACTGAGTAACAAGTTATTCCGCGTATATAACAAACCATAGTAAACAATATCTTAAACATTTGCACTGCACAAATGTGATAGTTTAACTTTGATTCTCACACATAAATTAGAGTGCAGATAATATCATTAGAGTATATTATGTCGTTTATTTTCTTACTATATTTCTTTTCTTACTTTATCATTTTGTGAAAATATATCAACATGCATTGAGTAATAAATTAAAATACCACTTTACCTATTATGGAAAATGGTTACTATACTTTACTTACCGATGTACCACCATTCGTATATTATCCGGTATGGATGGCTTACTTAGTACACTATCCTGTACGACGACAAGCTTACTTTGACGTAATCATCACCTTTCTGATGGTAGTCAGTCCGTACAAAACTCATCATGTATCAATACATTTATGTGGCCTTTTCTATCTTATTTACTTAGTTTATCCTTATTTTACTTTTGTCCTCGTTAGTGCTCTTAATTCTCTCTTTATACTTGTGCATCGCCTTTCACTTAAGACTATTAGTCAAGAGCCATGAGAAATCTCATTATAACGTCCCATTCCACTATGTTAACAGACTTAGGAAAGTTAGACCATCGTCAAAGGCTTGTTTATCCAATAATAAATCACGTATAATAATATAGAATGACACAAAACAAACATACATAGTTTCAACTATTTTAACATACTTTAATCACAGTTTACTGTCAATATGCATGATTTACAAATTAATTTAAATATTCATTATACCATTTTAATCTAGGTGAATATTATGAATACACTACACAATTTGCCAATCATAATTTTCATAGAGTTATATCCACAACCACACTAATATGTAACCCTAATGCCACAAATAGTCTACCTTTATCATTCAATTATTTCATCCATTCCATTCAACTCCAGGTATTCATCAATTTATCCTCCTATATCCACACACATCCATCATAAATTCTCAATCCTCATGTTGAAATATAATCAAAATATAAATATAGTTATTCACATCCTAATCATGTTATTCACATCTTTAATCATTTATGAAACAAAACATCAGTGATAATAGAAATCCATAGATCTTACTTATTTTCATGCTCTTACTTAGATTTATCTCTTTCTAATCCTTCCTTTAGATTAATATAAAAGATATTGAGGACTAGAGATCATTATTTACTTTACTTGATTGCTTTCCTACGATCTATCATTTACGAATAAGGCTAGATCTCGATCTTCGTATCTCTTTTCTTCTTTTCTGATTGAATTCTTGAGCTCCTTAAATTTCTCTCCTTTTGATATCTTAAAAACTCTATTTGTTTTCTATCTTTTAGGTTTGAAATACTTTGGAAACCCTAACTCCCGAGTTTGAGAGGTCTATACAGAGTTTGAGACTCAAGAGAGCTCAAAAAGTCGGAAAAACGTCGTTCCTGAGAAAATCATCGAGTCAGACGATCGATCGCCCAGTGTGCCAAAATCCTTTTAAAAAAAAAAGTATTTTGCTACTTTTTTATTAACTTCGATTTCACATAATTCATTAATAGAAACGAGCTAAATTGAATGAAATAATTCGGTTTTCTAATTCAAAATATCAAACATCAGTCTTTATAGGAATTATGCATAAAAATCAGATATATTTCTCTAGAAAATTAAATCAAATAGCATGAAACTTTCGGTTCCTTACAACCTTATAAGACACATGAGTCTACATCAGCTTTGAATGTGGGACTAAGACTGTTTTTTTCAAACTTCAATGTATACTCATATAATGGATGCACAAATAAATTTATCTACATTAAGGAGCTCATGGTGTTGGGTAGCTCTTGGGTCCCATCAAGAAAGCACAAAAAAGGAATGCATTAAACATGTCGTTTTGCTGAAAAGGTAGCAAGCCCTTGAATATCAAGAATTGATAGATTGGGAAAGAAGTGAAGCCAAACTGTTGCCTCTTGATACGCTGGAGGTGTCTAGCTCACATTGGAGGACAGTTTCTTGATAGATTGGGAAAGGAGTAAAGCCAAACTGCTGCCTCTTGATATGTCGGAGGTGTGTGTCTCACATTGGAGGATCAGAATTACAATCGGCCAATCGTTGTCACCCAAAACAGACAAGTTACAAATTTTAATTTAATCGAAGCATCAAAGTCGGTCAACTGATTTTCACGGAACAAGATTGTCACATTGGAGGATCGGAATTATAATCGGTCGATCGTTGTCACCCAAAACAGACAAGTTACAAATTTTAATTTAATCGAAGCATCAAAGTCGGTCAACCGGTTTTCACGGAACAAGATTGTTTAACCTGGATCTGGTAAGTTGCACAAATTAGAGACTTTCTAATTGTTTAGGACTTTGAAGTAGACCTATAACTATGTGCATATTGGTTTAGAGTTTCATGGTGGAGATAATAGAAATGGATTAAGCTCTCTAGGGTTTAAAGAAATGAGATAGGGATTCTTATTCGGATTCATTGAGAAGGTGACTTGAGTGGGATATACAAGGGGCTCTGAACTTGGGTTGGGAATCAATCTAAGAGGGGAGTGTAATTGTACTGGTTCCTCAACGTTTTTTTGAACAAGAAAAAATAATTGGATCTTAACCTGCAGACATAGGCAAATTATTGTTGAACCACGCAATTTTCTTGTGTTCTCTTTATTATCTATAGGGGTGTACATAAGCCGGGTTAGCTTGATTGCTTGGCTCAGCCTGACCAAGCCGAACCCAAGCTTGATTTTTAGGCTTGCTTGGGCCTAGCGGGCTGAGTTTTCAAGCTTGATATATGTTCAAGCCGAGCTCGAGCCAAGGCCTATTTGATTCGGCTTGGCTAGACTCGAATATTATTATTATTATTATTTAAAAAAGTATTTATATATATATCATTATTATATATAAAAATAATATGAAAATATTATTATTTATATAATTTTTTAAAAAAAGTATTCAAGCCGAGCTCAAGCCTGACTCGAGCTTAAATCAATTCGGGCCGAGTTGAGCTTTGAGCCGAGCTTTATGAATTCGAACCAAGCTTTGAGCCAATTTTTCGAACACCATTCTGGGCCGAGCTAAGCTTCAAGCCCAGAGTAAACTCTTTCAAGACGAGCTGAGCAAGGCCAACCTTGGCTCATCCCGGCTCGAATACACCCCTAATTGTGTGTGCTTATTTATCTTTTTGGTCAGATCTATTATCCCCACACAACAGTGAAAGGGCATGAAAATGAGGAAGCCAAAAGGACCAAGTTACTTTTGGGGCTAAATTCATTTTCAAAGATCACATAATTCACAATCACAATACTATATTATCCCCACACAATAATGAAGGGCATGAACATGAGGAAGCCAAAAGGGCCATGCTACTTTTGGGGCTAAATTCAATTTCAAAGATCACATATTCAGAGTCACAATACTACTCTGCAAAAAAGATAGGACAAGACCCCACTCAAATTCCAACAAGGAATGTTCAATTGAGGTTCCCTCGAATCGAAATGCCACTCTATTGGCCTAGGAGGAGTGCTAGCCCCAATCACATTTACTGTACTGCTTATTTTTCGACAGACACAAGTTAGGGTTAACACATGGAGATGTTTTATATTTTAATAATTAAAATAAAACAAAATCAGACAATGTCTGACATTTTTTTGGCCCCAGTTGCGTCTTAGGAAGATTTGCGACTGGGGTAGCAAAATCTATTGGCCTCTATACTCCCAATCTTATCTGACATTAACGTCTCGTATTAGCTCCTATGGTCACCGCACCGTCGGAGTGTTTTGATACTGCAAAACAAAACATGCAAAGTGATTCAACTAGCATGTTTTATAACACATCTTTTTATTATTTTCTTTGACATCATTTACATGCAATTAGTAGCATTGGTTAGTAGGTTAGCATGAGGGAGTGAAGCTCTTGCTTAGTCACCCGATGGGAATGGATCCCTCCCTAGACCTCTCTCAAAAAAAAGACACACCCTCCCATTGGAGTAAGTAGCTGAGTGTAGTGTGTTTTCTCAAACTAAGCATGTTTTAGTACTTTTGCCAAATTTTGGCACACGCATTTTATCAAGAAGAGCCTTGACAACACCTCAGTACCATCAAAGGTTAATAAAGTGCGAATCTCTTACAATCCCGACTCCTCAACTGCGACACATCTAACCAGCCTAATATAGGGTGGCCTGTCAAGTATAGAAAAAAAAAAGCAATCTTTTAAAACTCGGACCTGACACTGAAACCGGTCAAGACCGGTCGGACCATTGGGTTAATCCGGGTTGACCCAATGACACCAAATGCTGCCATATAATAGTTAATATGAATATAATAGTTAAAATATTAGTTGAATAATACCTACAATTCTCTTATTAGGCCTTTATTTTAATGAAAAATACATTAAAAAATCCCATACAATGAAGAAAATGAAAAAAAAAAATCTCATTTTATAATCAAAATATATAAAAATAAATAAAATACAACATTTATGTTAAGGACATGAACTATTGAGATTTGATATTATTATCCAAACAGAAGTAGAAAAAATATATAAGTCCTTCAAATCAATGAAAAGAAGTCTGAGCTCTCTCTCTAATTTTAATCTCCTATCCACCTTTTAAATAGATTTTCCCTTTTCTCTATGGTGAAAACCCTTATTTTTAAAAATATGTTATATATAGTAATTAGTTTTTTCATTGGTATAATAGGCCCTAGAAATTTTAGAATGAATACGTGAAAATTAGGCTTTTCCATAGCCCGGGCGGTTCATAGAAAACTGTCCGGGTCAATTGAGTCATGGTGGGTCAAGCGATTTTAAGTGGGTCAATCTTGGCTAGACATTCAGCCCATGCAGAGTTCAACCTAAACTGTTGAAGGTCCCGATTCATGGGTCAACCGGTCTGATCGGACAAGTCGGTCCAAGTTTTAAAACATTGAAAAAAGAACAATGATCAGTGTACCACTCGTATCTTATGTAATGTACCGCAATGTCCCTTTTAATCATGGTTAAGCTTAACTTAATTAAAATTATTTGTTTTTTCTTAATGTGGTTGGATGGATGAGCCCTAGAGGTGTGGGTGAATCTTAACCACAATTGGTGGGTGTTTAAAAAGAGATGTGGACCAATGAGGACCTCTCACAAAGCGGTAAGCTAAGCATTTTCCTAAAAAAGAAAATGATTTAACTTTTTTTTAGTATATCACTACTTTGGGTTAGTTGGGGTTAGTATATGTTCAGGGATTAACAAAGGGCTACAGTGCACCCTCCAGGCGGGATGATCCCGGACCACCCTTCTAGTGAGGGGATACACTTACTTAGTGGACTAGCCCAACGGTGTGTGATTTTACTTTATTTAATGCCTTATATAGATGGATCTCATCTCATTATATAGAGAATCCCAAAGTATAAGGACAATGAGATTTGCTTACCATCCTCTTGATGGAGAGATTAAAAATTTTTTCCAAAGAGAAAACGTTTTAAGGTTTCTCTTCGTGATTGTGAGAAGAAAGAGACTTTTTCTCTTTCTAACTATTATAATTCTAATCTAATTATAAAGATAAAGAAAAAGAAAAGTAACATCATAATTAAGAATTTTTTAAGAAACTATTAAAAATACTATTAAATTAGGAGAAATATAATAATTTATATTTAAATATAAAGTGATGTTATTTTTAATCTCATCAAACAAAGTTCGGTGTATAAGGGTTCAACAATCCTCCATTAGTCTAATGGTCCATTTTGGAATGATTGAGTAGGTTTAACCTTGTGACACTTTAGTGGTAACCGTAGGCCTGATTGTGTGTGTGTTTAAGTATTAATTTACCTCTTTAACAAAAAAAACAAAGATCATAAAGTTACAAAATTATGATAACATTAATTTTATTTTAATTATATTATATTTTTATTGATAAAAATTAATACATGCAAAACAAGTACACTTTTACTAGTATATTTAAAAAAGCAAGGTTATATTATTGAACCCCAATGGTTAATAAATTTTAATCACAACTAATAAGAGTTAAAATGGACATGTGCTGACTAATGAGTGCCATTGCTAGGGAGAGTTCAATAGCAATTGTCGACCACCTTAAGCTACTTAGACCACTTCATTAATTTTCTTTAATTTTGTACAAAATATATTGTTTAATCTCTTAGCGAGAGGTGCTCTAATGGTTTTCCTTTAGATGACTTCAGATATTTGAAAAGGTTATCTTTTTCTTTAAGAAAATCAACAAGTTAGAAATCCGATAATCATCCAAATTAATTAGTTAATTAATCAGTCCTGGTAATAGAAATTAGTTTGTTCCAGTCTGTCTGGTTTCAGATAAATCAATATTTCTATGTGAAGATACGATTAACGTAGGCCCAGTATCCACTGAAATGATCACATCCGATTGGAGACCAAACTGAGAGCACCCGACATGCTGCTTTGGCAGGGGGGAGGTCTTCTCGGAAAAAGGTGCCCTGCTCTGCTTCCGGAGTGAAACTTGGACAATAATAGTCTTAGATTACAAAAGATCGATGATTTTTATACATATTAATGACTATTAAATATATCGCGATTTTTTTTTTTTTTTTATAGGGAGTGGTGTTGATGAAGATAGAAGTAACTAGAGGTTCAGGCCGATAAACCTCTCCCTGATAACATCAAATTTCGTTTTGACGATGATGAAGAAATTGTGATTTCTCTAGGGTTCGACTGGAAACCCCCTCGTTGTGTTTTTGGCCAGCATACTGCGCAATGTCAAGGGGCCCCTTCCAGGACCAGGATAGACTTCAATCAGCGTTCTGCTGGTAGGCGTCGAAGTAGAAGTAAAGTTCGGAGCAGGGGACCCTCGACTGCTCCCGCCAGTCGTGATGTTCCTACATCGTGGTGGGAGCTGACCCAACCTGTTGATACTAGCTCTAAGCCTTTGGAGTTTAGTGCCCGAGAAAATTTTCAGGAGACAGCACCCTCCAGTCTAGCTCCTCAGATGGATACTCCAAGCGACCTGAGTCAGCAAGGTGATGGTGAATGGTCCGTTGTTCACAAACATCGCAAAGAAAGATCTCCGTCCTAGTCGTAGTGAAAAACCTATCGGAAATCGTTATGAACTTCTTGGAGAAGAGCAGATGGAATTGATAGAGAAAGTTGATATGCCAGTGCCATCCAAACCTCCTCCAATCGCCAGAGACAAAGGTCCTTCGGAGAGGCTCTTAGGTGGTAATGGTGATCCCATTGCTCGACCCATATCCATTCTTAAGAAGTCTTAAGGCTATTGGAGATGATGGTTCCAAGAGACTTGACAGTAGCCTGGGCCACAGGCTACGGGGTACTTAGTTGATTGTCCCGGTGCTTTTTCTTCATCTTCCTTTTTGTTTTTAATGTCTATTGGCTTTTGGAAAGTTCGAGGTTTGAATGGTGCGGCTCGGCAGAGAGATGTTCGCGATTGGGTATCCAAATTCCATCTCTGGATGATGGGTTTGTTGGAGACTAGAGTGAAAGTGGCTAATTGTCGTTTTATTGCTAATAAGATTCTTAGAGGTTGGGAGTGCCTGAACAATTATGTTGATGATCCTAGTGGGTGCTCTATGGGATAACACTAAGCTTAAGGTTGATTTACTCTTTCATGCTAAACAGGTCATGCATCTGTTGGTCAGTGAGGTGGGGAGGTAGCCACTCATTCGAGGTAACTTTTGTTTATGCTGCCAACTTCCGATCTGAGAGAGCTCTCTTATGGCGTGACCTGAGGCGTCTTTCTTCCTTTTGCACCGTATCTTGGCGATTTCAACACTATCTTTTACTCTCACAAGAAGCGTGGAGGGCGTTTGGTGCCTTCTTATGTCCTCCAGGATGCCCGAAATTGTATGGATTACTCCTGGCTTATTGACTTAAAATCGAAAGGTCAGCAATTCACTTGGTCCAATGGCTCCATTGGCCCAGCCGGATTGACTGTAAGCTTGATCGCTGCCTTGTTAATGTTGATTGGATTCAACATTTTCAGAGCTCTGAAGCTTTCTATTCTGTGGGCCATTCGCCAAATTATTTTGCATTACTCCATTAGACCCATTCTGAAGGGTCGATTTTTCAAATATCTGAATCACTGGCCAGAGCACCCTGATTTTATCTCTGTTGTTGAAAGCGCTTGGAATATTTGGGTGGCAGGGACTCCTATGTTTCAGCTAGTTCAGAAGTTGAAAGCCACGCGTAGTGCCTTGAAAAGATGGAGTTTGCAAGTTTTTGGTGGGAACAATAGTAAAATTGATGTGCTTCGACATTTGAAAGAGAGAGCTGTTGCTGCTTTGGAGGTTGATCCTCTTAATATTGCTCTTCAATCTCATTTGCAAAACGTTGAGACTCAACTGAGCCACGTGCTTAGCATTCAGGAGGCTCAACTCCGTCAGCGATCGCGAATGCGAATCCTCTGGTTGAAGCTTGGCGACGGTAACAACTCATTCTTCCATAGATCCTTATCTATTCGGCGTAATCGAAACCGCATTAGATTCGATCAGATCTCCAGATGGTAGAATGCTTGGTGATCAACCGGCCATCCTTGCTCATGCTGCTGATTTTTTTACCTCTCTGTTAGCAAACTCAGATTGAACCGATTTTGATGCTCAAAAATTTCCCTTCCATAACCATTTGGATCCTGATGATTGCCACATGCTTGAAGCTGATTTTTCTTATGATGACATAAAATCCGCTGTGTTTGCAGCAAATGGTGACAGACAAGGCTCTTGGTCCCGATGGATTCTCTACGCTGTTTTTTCAGAATTGTTGGTGCTGATATGGTTAGGGCTATTCAAAGTTTTTTCACTAGGGGCCAACTTCTGAAAGAAATGAATCTAACCCTTCTCTCCTTGATTCCAAAAGGTGATACGCCTGGCTCCTTTGCTGACTACCGGCCTATTTCATTGTGTAATGTTATCTATAGGATCATCTCAAAACTTATTGCTCAGAGAATTCAAAAGGTTATACCTAAGCTCGTTGCCTGGAATCAAACCGCGTTTGCCAAGGTAGGTGAATCTCTGATAACATCCTCCTTTGCCAGAACATTCTCCACAACTATCATCGACCTGTTGGATCTCCTAAGGTGGCCCTTAAATTGGACATTCGCAAGGCATTTGACTCTATTAGTTGGCGTTTTCTATTCATGACTCTTCAAAAATTTGGTTTCCCATGCCGTTTTATTAATTGGATCAGAGAGTGCATCATTGAAGCTAAATTTGCGGTTGTTATCAATCGCGAAAGAAGTAAATTTTTCACTGCTGGTCGTGGATTGCGCCAGGGAGATCCCATGTCACCCTATTTATTTATGTTGATAATCCAAGTGTTGTCCGTTTTGTTAGATCAAGGTGTTGCAGCTGGGTTATTTGATCCTCACCCGTGCTGCCTGAACCCCTTGATAAATCATCTCTGCTTTGCAGACGACTTGTTTATATTCTCCGCCGGTAACATCAAATCCATTTTGGCTATTGGCAAGCTTCTAGATTCTTTTCGGGCCTCTGGCTTCGAAATGAACCATAGTAAATCTGTTATGCTATGTGGCAACATACCTTGTGATACTAATTCTCAGATGGTTCTAGTGATGGGTGTTTCTAAGGGTCGGTTACCTATTAAATACTTGGGGCTTCCCTTGATCTCTACGAGGCTAAGCAGGTCTGATTGTTACCCCCTGCTTCAGAAGATTCAGGCCAAGCTAGCTTCGTGGAAAAGCTTCACTTTGTCCTTTGCTGGTCGATTGGAGCTTATTCGCAGCGTTCTCAATTCCTTTCATTTATTTTGGTGTGGAGTTTTCTACTTGCCGAAATCAGTTACATCTGAAATTGAAGCTATTCTAAGCAAATTTTTGTGGGCTGGTTCTCATTTGGATAAGAAAGCGCATAAGGTAGCATGGAAAAGTGTTTGTGCTCCTCTTGAGGAAGGTGGTCTGAACCTTGGACGAATTGATGATTGGAATCGTTGCGCTCTATTGCGTCGAGTTTGGGAAATTGCTAAACATGATCAGTCCTTATGGGTCACCTGGTTTTACCAGCGTTTTCTCATAAATGATTCGATCTGGACACTTAAACCCCCAGTTGTTATGTCTTGGAGCTCCCGTAGTATTCTTCGGGTTCGCAATGAGGCTGAGCAAGACGTTGTTCATCTGATTGGAAATGGTTAGATCCTTGGCACCCAATGGGTATTTTATTTAATTTTCTTCCAAACCCATAGTTTCCTGTGGGTAATTTCACTCGATTGGACAAAGTTGCAGCTCTTAGACATAACAATGAATGGTATCCTGCTCATCCTCCTCTTCCCGAGCTGTGGAGTGAATGAACAATCTCATGATCATCTCTTTGCCCGATGCTCATTCTCTCGAGATGTTTGGCTTCGGCTTCTGCCATCTCTTCACCTTCAGCTGCGATCCTTCCATTGTTGGAGTGCTGCCATCTATTGGTTCACTCGTAAAGTTAAAAATGATGACTTCGCAGCTTCAGTTAGAAAATTATCATTTTGTGCCTTCATTTACCACATTTGGGCAGAGAGGAATCGTAGGTTATTTCAGCACAAATTGCAGTCGCCGATCACAATCCTTCGTCTCATTCGTGCTGATGTCTTCTTGAAGATGAATAGTTTGTCTTCATCTGTGTCTGACTGTGCTCTTAACAAAGATATGGCTTCCAGTTGGGGCTTAGATGTTAATTAGGTTCCAAAGAATATCAAATGGACTTCTTGGAAGCCTCTAGACTTAGGCTGGATTAAAATCAACACCGATGGGTCTATTAGAGATCAATTAGGTGCATTTTTCGTAACTCAGATAGCAATGCTCTGTTGGCTGTAGCAGGTTGTAAGCGGGCTATTTCAGTTTTAGATACCAAGCTGGAAGCGATCGTCAAAGGCCTTGAGATTGCCATTGAACGTGATTTTCGCAATATAATCATTGAATCAGATTCTCAATGGGATGTTCAATGCATTTCAACTGGTCGTGATTGGCCGTGGCAACAATCGTATTTACTCTCAAGAATCTCAACTCTTGCTCAAGGCTTTGATAGATTTGAAATCCGACATACTCTTCGTGAAGCCAATAGGGCGGCTGATTTCCTTTCCAAGTTTGTCTCGCTGCCTTCCGAGTCTATATTGGAAGATGGTTCTTTTCCTTCTTCCTTGAATCTCATTGTTCAAAATGATGCTAAGGGATGTAAATATGTTAGGCTGTAACTGGGGATGTATTTTGGCTCTGCTTTTTTTATTCTATTTTAATATATCTGGTTGGGGTCTGCCTAACCCCGGCTTTCTTTTGTCCAAAAAAAAAAAAAAAAAGTATTGAAAGCATTAATGAGTTTTTGTGCGTTTCTTCTGGTGATTGCAAATATTTTCTTAAAAAATATTAATTCTAAAGGCTAAATCAGAGTCAGCTATTTTTTAATATTTATTGACACCGATAGAGAGCCGTTGCTCTTCTCCAACGCTTTTCCTCCTCTTTTATGCTTTCAAAGGGTAATAAAATGTACAATCACGGCGACTTGCACGAACTCAAAAGCTCTAGGAGAGGATATCAAATCTATCATTTTTTTTCTTTTACGAAGATATCGTTAGTTTACTTCCTCTGTTTTTTTTTCGTTTCTTTTTTATTCCCTTTTCGTTTAAGTTGAGTGAGGATTCCCACATAGCATACAGGCACACAGGGACCCATGTTCACCCTTACTTTTTTTTTTCCTTTTAATTTTTCAATGAGTACCACGGCATAGTTACACCACGCGATAACAAAGTCGTGCCTTCATTTGGAGGTAGTCTTAGTTTAATTATCATAAAAAAATATCTTATGGACTATTCTATTCTTTTGTTGAGACTAATAAAACTTGACACTTTACATTCTCTTGATAGGAAATTTGAGTTATTTTATCAAAGTATTTAATAAGATTAATTTTTACCATTATAAGATTTTCAGTCTTATAATTTTTTTAATAAGATTTGAAATCATTCATTTTGTTGCATTTGAATTGTTATAGTAATTGCAACCTAAGACATGATTAGTACAAAAGAAAATGCATATTGTCAAATGACAAAACTATGAAACTGCGGATCTAATATCCACGCCCCATAAAAGTATTTGGGAGGTTCTTGTGGTAGAACTTTTAAAGTGTAGAACTTTAATTATTTTATGCCTAATTTTACTTACATGTCTAGAACTATCTCATTCCATAGAGTGCAAAAGTACTACAAATATGGAACTTTCAAGTTCCACAAAAATTGTCAGATTTTTTTAAGTTCTATAAAAGTGGAACTTCTAATTAAATTAAATCAAATAAATCTGGAATACTATTGTGTAAAAGAGTTAGAAACCGTCCCCCCTCTCCTCTCATATTCTTGCCTCTTGTTTCAAAATATTAAGTTTTTGGACTTTTAAAAGTTCCACCAAAAAAATGAAACCTTACCGAATAGTTGGGGCAGGTACAGTTGTCATCTTCAGGTGCTTCAGTAATGGCAATAAGGGTCCACTCACAAACATAAAAGACATTTGCTTAAATTGAAAATATTAGAAGCATTAATCACTGTTTGCATTCAACTTAATGGAGTCCACTGTTTTGTTCAACTTATCTTTACTATTATAATGCGAGAGGCAGCCTTAGATGATTTTTCCAAAATTCCCATACTACCTTTATATAAAAACAAAACTTTGATTTAGTGTTTGCTTTAATTCCCAAACTACTCCTTGCCTTTGATTTAATTTCGAAACTACCCTTGCTCATCTATCTATTTTGAATCATAGCCAATTATGATTGAACTCAGGGAGACTTCAATCGCATCCGCGAGGTTAACACATGACCCTTTTAACTCCTTCCCCTCGCTCTTACGTGCATCGCACGTGCCACTAGCGAGTTCGATCGCACCCATGGGTTAACACGTGTCCCTTTTAATGCTTATTAATTGTGGTTAACTCCTTCCCCTCGCTCTCACGTACATTGCATGTGCCACCCGCAAGAACTCATAATCAGAATCGTGTTTAGATTTATTGTACAATATACATAAATACACACAAACACACATACAGATGTACACTTAAATTTATTCGAGCTCATGCTGTTAGGTAGCTATCTGGCTCCTTCCAAAGAAAATATAAAAAAATAAAAATTGAAAAACTGAAAGATGAGATAAACTACTTTGATGTTAAGTAAAGCCTTCAACCCAGGTGAAAAGGAGACATGCCCTTGAATCTTTAAAAAATCAAGACCTTGATTGATTGGGAAAGAAGTCAAGCCAAACTAATGTCTCTCGATAGTGATGGGCGTGAAAATGAGGAAAGGTAAAAGGACCAACTCACTTTTAGGTCTAAAATCATTTTGAGAGATCAAATATTTGTTAGACATGATGCCCAGAAAAGTCATTTAGATTGTAAGATTCTTATTAATTTGATTAATAGAGACTTCTTCTTTATCTATTGTGTATTTATTATGGGTAATTGACCATGATCATGAGATGATCTATACGATATGAGATATCGATAAAGGTCCTTACGATATATTGTAGAAAAGTTATGCGATTGAATTATCACAGGCAGATATAACTTTTCAGTTTCTTATACCTTATATAGTCACAACTATGGGTGAAGCTAGGCACTTCACTTATATGGCTACCAAAATACTACGATGTTCTCAATAGTTGAGATGTAGTTCTATCTCGAACTATTGTAGAGGAGACTACACATCAGCATATGAGTGCTTAAATGTACACTGACTGATTGCATTAAATGAGAAACCTTTTGCATAAACATACTATCAGATAGTTGGTCTCTCATTCACATTGAACAGTTTCAATGATTCTTAGATCTGATGAGTTCATTTATAACTGAGCAATAATCTGACGGTTTTGAATCTACCAAAGTATTCTCTACCTTAGGGAATACGATACAGTGACAGTTGGATAGTCAGAAAGCTGTTTGAGTCATAATGAATTTCAAACAAAAAAATCCATACTCATTAATTTGAGAGATTATCCAAGTTCCGGGTAAGACAGTCGATTAAGCTTAAATCTTGCAAATGTAATTTTGAAACAAAATAAGTTTGAAATATATTTTTATTAAAATATATTATATTTATAAAAAAGTTTTATCAAAATGTTTTACATGAGAAATTGTTTCTCATGGCTTAATCAAATGTCTTGGAAACCCGGATGATATGCAATGGGCTATGAGTTAGATAGTATAAATAATCTCGAAGGCCCATTAGGGATAATATAATTGGAATGATCAATTGAATTAAAAAGTTCATGTGGCGGGATCTGTATTAGTTAATGTTCTTACACTGGGATTCAATTGCAACATTAATATCTCATGTCACTTGCAATTCCGGTGTAATTCCTGTTTAGGGTCAATGGGATAACATTGGGTAAACCAGAGTTTAAATGTCCCCGAGCAATCTATGGAGATACTCACATAAGAAATACAAGCTCAAACAATTGATTAAATGTTAATCAATTATTTAAAATGATTAAATGTTAATAATTGATTAAATATATTAAAAGTTAATCTATGGTTTAAATTAATTGTTAATTTAAATTAAGAGATAATATTAATAATTATTTAATTAACCTAATTAAAGGAGAAATGAGTTTGACCCATATCCATAAACTCATTAAGAATGGATCTTTAATATGGGCCCAAACCCATGGATTCAAACCCTATGATAGGGCGCTCACTTTAGTTTTCCTAATTGGATTAGGATTAGGTTACTTGACTAATATTGAATAAAAACTTCTTTTATTATGAAATTAAATTTCAATACTTGGAATGCAAGTAGGATGGAGATAAGTTGTAATTGGATTACAACTAGGAGTCCAAGAACCACTATAGCCCCCCCCCCCCCCCCCCCCTTTTTGGTCTCCTAATTTGATTAGGGTTCCTTCTTTTGGTTGGTTGTTGACTAATCCTAATAATTAAGGAATCCTCTTTTGATAAGGACTCCTAAATTAGTAGGTTTACTATAACTAAAGTAGTTATGGATAAGTTAGGATTTATTTAATTAATAATAAGTGTTATTATTGATAAATAATTCTTAATGGATATGTTGTAATTGGATTAGGATTAGGATGTGATCCAAATCCTATAAATACACCAACCCCCCAAAAACGTGGAGCACTCTCTTTCTCTCAAATTTTCTCTCTCATTCTCTCCTCTTCAAACCATGAGCACCAAGGGAGTTCTCCCTTGGATTTTTGTGAGCTACATAGGGTGTTCTATATTGGGTTTTTCAATTTTAGGGTTTCGAACTCTAAAAGTTGTTGGTGATAGAAAGTCTAGATCAAATTCATCTTCTTCTTCTTGCTTCTTCAATTTCAAGTACAGATTCTAAAGCTTCGTGAGGATAGCGAAGAATAAGGATCGAGCTTCGAGTATTTCTTCGAGAAATCTCTACAAAGAATTCTGGCAGTTCGAGTGGATATTTGTTTTACCGGTGAACATCATTCACCAAGGTAATATGACTAAAACGAGTAGATAATTTTAGTTGCTTTCTATGGTGTAAAGATCATCGGGTTCCAGTTTCCGCATATTTTTTATCCGGATCCCCCTACAATATTCACAATCACAATCACAATCACAATACTACTTGCAAAAAAAAAAGAAAAAAAGAGAAGACAAGACCAGTAGATCACTCTATCAAATTCCAAATGACCAGTAGACCACTCCACTCACCACTCCACTCAAATTCCAAATGTTCAAATGGAGTTCCCACGAATCAAAACGTCACCGCATCTTGTGGTGTTTTGATACTGAAAACAATAAGGGCTCGTTTGGTAGCTCTTATCTATTTCGGGCCGAGTTAGCCAATATAGTTCCGTGGCAAAAATATCGGTAAGAAATATATATATAGTAAAACCGTTTGGCAACGAACAATAATAGACTAAGTGTTTTTGTAAAATTGTGTTTGGTAACATCATCTTAATTCATCTAATTACAGAGGTAGTTGATGTCATTTTAAATTAAAAAAAAGATTTCCAAAGGGTGAAGTTCAAGAAGTTTTTTCTCCTTCCACATTCCTGGGTATTGTAATTACATTTGGAAAATTGGAGAGGCAACAGATTCTGTTGACCTTGAGTGATGTGGGTGGGTTTTCAATGTTATCTTGTAACCAAGTTTTCTATTTATATTTGGAAGTTTAAGATGACACCATGTACCTGTAATGTATTCAGCTCATATTGTGGCTCATATCTTGTAGAAAATGTTGCTCTATTACTATCTTGAATTAACTTTTGAGTTTTTTACCAGGAAAATTAAACAAGCTCTCATTTTTTTTTTTGGTAAAAGGCACCAAAAGAGCTAAAAAAAAGACATTGTTCTAAGAGTAAAGCAAAATATAGAAAAAGGTTCTGGTGTTAGTTGATCAAAACTGAAATACAGATGACATTTCTTAGCTGAGTAAATTCATCAGCCCATAATGAGATTTATGGAGCAGCTTGTATAAGCTTCAAATCATTTGCACCTTCTACGACCTTTGTTGTTTGTTGTCTTCCATGTAGAAGTTGTAATAGTTCTCCTTCATAGCTACATCATCAAAACAAGACCAAGTTGGGGAGTCCCTAGGAGTGTTCTGGACCCACAAGAACCTCTCTGAGTATGGGTTCACAAGACTAGTGAAAATCTTCTGGAGTCTCACAGATCAGTCTCTGAAACAATCGAAAAGAAAACCACATTAGATTCATGACACTAAATTAATTAATAAACAAGTTAAATGAAAAGTAGCTCCCTAATAGTAGTATTACTTCTGCCATGGCTTCGATCGTCGGAGTGACATTCTTGGTAAAAAGGATGAGTTTTCCATCATTCTTTATTCTCTTGAAAAGGAGAGCACATTCGAGGATTTGATATTTAGCTATTCGAGAGACACTCTTTTATCCATTGTAATGTTGAAGAAATCTCTGTTGCACTCCTGGAAAGACTTATGTGTTGCTTCATACAATTGAGATCCCTTATGACTCGAGAAAAGCTTAAAAGAGGACTACTAAATTTTTGTTAAGGAATTCATGATAGATATGTCTGAAAATTTTAACTACTCTAGAGAACACAAGTATTAAAAAGGGAATCAATTCAATTACATATTCTAGGAATGATGGTTTGAGACCCCTTGAGGATTTGTAAGAGTTTCAGTGACCTCATCGACTCTTTGTTTAAGAGTTGACTGATCTAGGTGGAAATGCAACTAATTGTGATGTTAATTAATGGGTTTTTGATATTGAATGCATGACTTAAAGGTCACCAATGCAGTATATCTATCCTGGTCGAGGCACCCAAACTTAATGTATCACCCTCAAATTTGTTTTTGGTTGAAGAGGTAATCTAAACACTTACACATGTACATCAGACCTAAGGTAACCATTAGGGTGCCATAAGGGTAAACCCACACAACCATGTATCACCCTCATTTAGTTCTACATGTAAATGTGGTTCGATTGCTTTGAAACCCATGCCCCATAGGGTTGACAAGAACAAGAATCAAGATCCAATAAAGTAAAATAGGGAGTTTCTTCTCTTCTTCCTCTAACTTCGTAGGTTTCTTCTCAACCATGATTGAGGTGGGGATTGAGCTTCTGTTTTTTTTTCTTGCTTTTGGTTAGAGTGGAGTTGATACTGAAGAAGATCAAGGATACAACCAGAGAGAGAAAAAGATAATAAATAGTGGGGGTGTTCTTGAGTTGAGTGTTTCTTACCGAATTGAGTCAAATATCCAAACATTCACGCCCAAGAACCTAGAAATCTATGGAGAGCTTCAAAATTTCTTACAAAGTGCTTTCAGGGAGGCCCTAGCAGTCCGGAAAAACAAGAGTGTTTCGAGACCCGCTCCTTCCTCTAAAACCTCACCTTGTCCTAATAGGTAAAAAGTTGAAATTGCATTAATCTCCAGGGTTTAGGTAGAAAACTAAAAGAAATGAAGAAATAAAGACTGGAGATGAGAAGAGAGGAAGAAGAAGAGGGCATTACAAGGGGGAGCAGGTGGAAACAGCTAGCGGGAGCAGTTGGTGCAGCTAGAACATGCGACAACTGTAGAAGGAATGAAGAAGAAGAGAGCGTTGGGAAGAAGAGAACCCCATTTCGTTCAGGAGTGGATTTGGGATGAAATAAAGCAATATGTAAAGGGTAAAAAAGTAAATAAAATGACAAAAATTTGGTTCCGTCATCTCTACCCGCAAAAGATGGATATGTTTTTTTTTTTCCCAAAATCTCCATTAATTTGAATTTTTGGTTTAGACATTCTCTATCTTTTTGCCTTAATTTTTCTATTGCAAGTAGACACGTTACCAAACGGTTTACTAAGTAAAAATGTCTACCCACAATAGATGTAAAGAAAAATAGAATCGAATTTAGAGATTCCAAATAGGGTCTAAGTTAAACACCAAAAAGAAAATAAGAGGACAAATAAATCCTCTTCTTCAACCTTGTCCTACTATAAGACCAAAAACTAAACTGCGGGTCCTTCGAGGTTTGCCAAATTTGTATTAGATTCCATCAAATAACACCATTTCTGTTGAGATATCAAAAATCCGGCAAGAAAAATAGAATAATCAAGAGAGACTGAATGGAAAACAATCCACTTAGGGCACCAAAAATGAATTGATGGATCATTTTTTTTTTTAATCTCATCTTCATATCGTTCTCTTTTTTTTTTGGGGCAAAAACTGGATAAAATGAAATACATTCTCATTGCATCTTTGGTTTAAAAGTCTGGCCTACTCTATCATTTCACCCTAACCCATTAGATAGATGTTACGTGACTAGAGTTAGGGTTAGTTAGAGTTAGAGTTAGGATTGGTTAGAGTTAGTGGTTGGTTAGAGTTAGGGGTTAGTTATAGGTAGTGGGTGGTTATGAAAATGAGTCTTTTCTATCTAAACTTCTCTTGAATCTGTAATTGAGTATCTATCAATCAATTAAAATAAGAGATTTTCTCTTATGGAGGTCTGTTACCCTCGAAGTAACACCAAGGAGGTCGGTTACGCTTGAAGTAACCTCAAGTTACATAACAATAGATGGATTCCTCCTCTCCTATTTGAAACAAAATGAAAGTTGAGATAAAATTAAAAATGACGACGACAAAAAATTGGAGTGAAAGCCCCCTATCTCCTTTTCATTTCTTCTTCCCACCCTTGGAAGCATCTGTAGTCTGGGTCTTCTTCACTCCACGAATTCCTCCCTTGTTTCATCTCTGTAAAACCCCTCCAATTTATTAGAGATTCGTGGGGGCTAACTAAACTAACTCTCTCTCTCTCTCTCTCTCTCTCTCTCTCTCTCATGGAGAAATCACAGTCTTTGGTTAGACAGGATTTACATGTAGAAGGTTTAAGAATAGGGGAGGATTTTTTTTTGTCTTTTTAGTCTTTTGTTTTGGTCTTTTAACTATAAGTTTTTTCGAAATGGTGTATATCAGTAAATGTGGAGGTGCGGGCAGCACCACCCCACCCTATAACAATAACATATTTGATAGGTTGTGTTGACATTTTGGTGGCAATTTGAGTTTGAAAGAACTGAGATATTAAGATATTGGGTAAATTACACTCACCTCCCCAGAGGTTTAGTGAAATTTCAAAAACTTGTCCTTTTGTTTTCAAAATTACGTTGCCCTCAGTTGTCTAGCAGATGCCATCTTTTATTATTTTGCCATTACTACATGGATGGACTTTGATGGACTCCACCTGAAATCTCGTGCACATGGCCGCGAGGTCTCAGTGGTCTCAGCCCTTATGAGGTCTCAATAGCAAAGTCTTATGTAAATATCCTATTCCCTTTTGTGATTTTGTATTTTACCCCTACTAACTTATAAATCATTTATAAATCCATCATTCCATTTATAACTTAGTTAACGGATGTTAAAATTTTGATGAAATGACCGTTTTAACATTTTTCATTATTTCAATGAGATTTGTGAAAAAAATTCACAAGTGCTTGGAACCTACTGACTGTGATTAAGATTTTTCACTCACCCTAGGATTCATCCATCTATCTTTGGTTTTTAGAGAAGGAAAAATATTAACCTTAGGTTGATTATACTTAACCAAAGTTAAAGAGGGATCTACAAGCCACCATGTGTCCTTTTTAACACTCACTAACTATGGTTAACATTTACTCACCCCTATGGTTCATCCATCTAACCTTGGATTTTAGAAAAATATTAAAAAATGTTAACCTTTGGTTAATTATGTTTAACGACTGTTATAAGGGGATCTACGTGTCTATACGATGTAGCCAATTTATTTTTGTGATGATAGTTTGTCACCAACTATGGGGATTGGAGTGTGCTTTTGTATGTGGACGAGGAGGCCATATGGCAGCAGCCCTCTCGCGAACGAGGTACATCGCCTTAAAACAAAAATATTAGGTTTTTTGCACACACACAAAAAAAAAAGCCCTATTTTAAGCTATTTGTTAGCTATAGTTAAGCATAATCAACTAAGGTTAATATTTTTTTTTAATATATATTTTTTCCTAAAATCCAATATTAGATGGATGAACCCTAGGGGTTAGTGAATCATAATCACAATTAGTGGGTGTTAAAAAGAACATGTAGCAACTTGTAAAGCCCTCTTTAATTGTGGTTAAACATAATCAACCTAAGGTTAATATTTTTCTTTCTTTAAAAACCATGGTTAGATGAATGAATCTTAAGGGTGAGTGAATTTTAACCACAGTTAATGAGTTCAAAGCAATTGTAGAAAGTATTTGCAATTCTCATTGAAATAAGGTTAAAAAAGTCATTTCATCAAAATTTTAACATCCATTAACTACTTTATGGACAGATGGAAGGGTGGGTTTGCAAAGGATTTAAAACTTAGTGGGGTAAAATACAAAATCACAAAAAGGAAGGGGGGATATACAAATAACTGAAAAGATAGGGGGGTTTTGCAAAGAAAAACAAACTTTGAATTATAATGACCGTTGGGTTTGCTTGTCTTCGGAGCTGATATACTACATTTTTAACTGGGCTGGCCCGGCCCAATTAGAGGATTTGCATTTGGTGGACCAACATTTAAAATAGCCCTTAGGATCTACCTGCCAGATACCCTAACCCCCCTCCTTGGCCTTTGCAGATAGTTGTGCCAATGGACCCAGCTGACTAGCAGTCTGGCCCAGGCCATTTAATCGTTGGGAAAACTTAAGTCTAGAGCCTAGGCTCGGACCTAAATACCACTTTTCTAACTGGAATGGCCCGGCCCATCCAGACACTATACTGAAAGAAACCCAAAGCCATACTTTCTGGCTTCTGTAAAGTTCAATCAGAGATTCTTGGTATCAAGCAGTAGAGATGGTTCCATCAAAGGGAAGTAAAGGACCTAAGCGTAAGAGAGATTTTAACTGTATATTTAGTGCAGTTTAGAGTTGAAAAATGGACCTAGCAATCGGGAAAGTACTCTCACTGGCAAGCGTTAAGGTGATCTATATCCTATTACGGATTCTTGGGACAGCGAGTGACTTCTACCACTTGACATCACACAGATTTGAGAACTGTTAATCAGCTACAGTTAAATAATTAGTGCATTTCTTTTCATGGTTCTCGCCATGTTATGTTCCAGTTGTCAACTTAGCAATTAAGTGCCAAAGGCTTTCATTTATGGATTCTGCATCTATCTTTCCTTCTTCCCCTTTGTTTTTGGTACATTCGGATATCTGGGGTTCTGCCCCAGTTTCCGTTACTATGCCTTTCTTATGGATGATTACACTCGTCTAGTATGGTTATAAATGCATCACTGTTACTATGCTTTCCTTATATTAGAATAGCATTATCCAAAAAGTTTGGTATGAAGTTAATTCGATTTGTATTTGTTTGCTATAGTTTGAATCACAAGGGCTATCTTCATCAACTCTGAGATTGAATCAGATTTTGTGTATACTGCTACCTACCAAAAAAAGATAAGGCTTCAAATCCCCGGCCCATTTAGTTTGTAGGCAAAAATGTGTACACGCTTTTTTAGATGGGCCAGACTGGCCAGGGTTGATTAAGTTCGATTGATAAGTGGGCTGAATGGGCCTGGACCATTTATTAATCGGACCTAGTTGGGCCCGGAAAGGCCCAGCCCGAACCCGGCCCCTTGAGACCCTACCCAAAAACGCATATGGGCCTCTTGTGCGCCTTGCTTGCAATGCGGCCCACAAGTTACTGTCTATTTTGTACAGCGTTTCTAGCGCCCTGTTGTGGGTCCCTACCTGCATAAACCGCGTTACTCTGTTTTCCTGACTTTCGGATTCGTACGAATAGAGAAGGACACCTGGTATTGGCCTCATACGGTAGCTGACTTTCCGGTTGAGGAAAGCAATATGATTATTATGGTGTGGGGGTACTACCCCACTTTAAGAGTTAGCGCCTGCCAGTGTATGCACGTGTGGTGGGTCATGTTGCGACGACCTATAAACCCCAGTCAAGATTCTGTTCTGTTAAGCTTTTGGCCTTTACCTTTGTTTCTAGAAGGGAGATGGGATTTGGCCTTGCTCTACCAAAATCGTGTGGCCCACTCTGGGTCTCTGATAGACCCTTCTACAATTGGATGATGAAAAAATTATCAAAGATTATTTCAATTTAACAATGTACCAATAGTTCCCGGATGTTGGCTAAGTGATTGTTGAATACTTGCCTTGGAATAAAAAAGATTGATATTTATACAATCTGATCCATTATCGGGAATCAATCCTAAACCTGACAGATCAATCCTTATTCCGATATAAAATAGGGGATTTTACTAAGTCCATTCTTATGGAATCTTGAATCAGACAATTTGCCTTTCAACAAAAGAAGCATCCTTTAATCCTAGTTAAGAAATTTTAATTTCCATATTTAATTTTTTTCCAAAAATCCAAGGTTATATTGTTGAATATTAAGGGTTAGTAAATCTTAGTCATGGTTAAGGGTGTTTAAAGGGTCACATGTCGACGACCTGTGGAATGATGTCAGACAAAATCTTATTCCTTCTAAATGGGATCGAATCACAACCAATTGTGATTGAACTCAGGGAGAGGGAGAGTTCAGTCGCACCCACAGGTCAACATGTATCCCTTTTAATCCATATTAACCGTGATTAAGATTCATTAACTCTTAGGGTACAACAATCTAATCTTAGTTTTTAATAAAAAGAAATAAACAAGAATTAACCTTAGGTTTAAAATTTCTTAACTCTAGGGTTAAAAAATTTTCATTAAAAAAAAAAAAAAAAACCGAAGGATTGATTGTTGAACCCTAGTGAATCTTAACCACGGTGAATAGGGGTTAAAAGGGACACATATTGACATGTGAATGTGATTGAACTCTCCCCGAGTTCAATCGCAATTGGCCGTGATCCGATCTCCTTCTAGACTGTACTCTTAATCACACTTGGTACAGTCACCACAAGTCTACGTGGTAAACAACACCAAAGATGCCCTCTATATGCACATTTATTTTTTTTAGACATTATATGCACATTTGATAGTTATACATATTGTTTTAATATGGGGCAGACCGTTGTCCAAGACATTTGGGCCTTCCTCCCTTCATGTGTAAAATCCGTGGCAGTTTTCTAATTTGTAATTATGGAGAGAGAAGTCTTCACAAAATTATTATTACCTCGCTTAAAAATTACAGGATTTCCATCTCTACACATTAAAAGAAAAACATACGATAGTACATGTGATTTTGATATATGAGATCGCTTCACATGACTTACCCCAAAGAATGCCACATGTAATCACTAGCAAAAACATCCCGTGTGATGCATGGGACAAAAAATAAAATAAAATTAAAAAATGAAAATTGGATGAAAAGAAATTCTCTAATACACATTATTAATAACACAGATTTTAAAATTATATATTATAATATAAACATTATGGTATACTTTATTTATGTATATAGAAGTAATACATACACTTGTGAGACCTCATTGCACCAGTAACTGTTCTCTGTTTCTAATAATCATTACTAACCTTAAATTAAAAGCTGCAAAATTAACATCCCCAATCAAACACCTTTCTCAAACTAAATGCTAAAAAAACAAATACTTATTAATCATACACCACAAACAATTTATGTACATCTAAGTGTATGCTATGAAGTATAACCAAATTCTTCATGTCCCGTAACATCTATTGTCATAATTTCAATTGAATTTACAAATTGATGATAACTACACAATACTGTAATCAAGGAAAAAATTTGATTCTAAATACCTCAGCCTTGGCCGCCACATAGATACCCCCATATGAATCTCGCTACCCTCCTCTCATGATTACCACAGTACCGTACTCATTCTCTACATTCCCATCCGAACCTGTTCAACCTCAAGATGCTCGATCCTGCACCATACATATAGGTGGGCGGTTGGGATGATCTCGCACCGCACAAAACCCCTACTAAAACCTGATTTGCACAAAAAAGGGAATCAAAATTCCAATTTACAACCAAGAGAGAATGATAAGTTTGAATTTCTTGATCCAAATAACTAAGAGAGTGAGTTCAGAATTTATGAAGATGAAGAAGAAGAAGGTAGCGCACACACGTTCTCTCACTTCCGGCTCTTTAATAGAGAAGAGAGATGAGGTTATTGGGAACTCTAGTAAAGAGTAGTGTGGTTTGAGGGTTTTGAGAGAGAAAAACGTGATAGGGATAGGGATAGGGTGCCTAATCAACATGTCTCTATTTCTCTTGAATTAAGAGATTAATACTAATCTATATGTTTGAGATAACTCTTTATAAGACTTGTGTCGTTTGAGGATAGAGGAAAGAGACGGGGAGATGTGTGTCGTTTGAGAATGAGAAGAACAAAGGTGATCAATGTGACATGTGTCATAAGATGAGAACATTATAATCCTACATGGCGAAAGGAGGAGGGGGAAAAAAAGTCTGCCTTATATTTAGTTAATAGATTCATCATAGACCTGATGGTCGTATGCATAATGTCTATGTCTGATCATATTAAGGCCCATGGAAGACGTAATAAGAGGAAGAATTCGAAGAAGGTGGGTGGGTATATAAGATTAAAGAGAAGGATTTGGTCCCTTAGGGTGGCGCAGAAAATCACTTTCCAGGCTATGGGTGGGACCCAAATCCCCTAAAAGAAATGCTAGCCTATGGCGCAACTTCCAAGCTCTAACTGGGTAGTGGCAAGTGTCCCTACTTTATCTTGAAGAATTGGCATAAATGATAAATTCCTCTTTTTGAAAATTTTTTATATGTTATTTTATTTAGAATTACAAAATTCTACACTTTATAAGTTTTGTCAAAATACAAATATATTTTGTTCTGATAATTGGATGTATTCTTGTTTTTATCTCTTGAGTTGCATTTCTTATAAGATTTCCAAAGCAACAAAATAAATGATTTCAAATTTTATTTAAAAAAATGATAAAACTTAAAATCTCATGATAATAAAAATTAATTTTGTTAGAAACCTTGTCAAAGTGATGCAAATTCTTAACAATTACAATGACAAAGTATAAATTGCCAAGTTTTACAAGTCTTATCAAAAGAATTGACCTGTAAAGATTTTTGAAAATTTTGTTTTCTTAATACTGAATGAAGAGATCAGATCACAGCCAAATGTAATTGAATTCAATGCATTTTTCAAATATTGATTGCAAGAGAAAAAAAAATTGATTTTGATTTTCTCTGTTTTGTCCTCCTCCAATCCATACATGACACATGCAATTAAATACACTTGAATTCAATTACAATTGGTTGTAATCTGATCTCCTGAATAGGTAGCAATGTCAAGAATTATGTGTTCGAATCTAGCACTTCTCTTTTTTCAATATTTGAAAAGAAAATGCTAAACCACGAATTTAGAGAAGCAGCCAACAAACCTATCTTATTTTTTGTTCTTGACTTTTTCAAGGAGTACCGCGACCTAGTTACACCAGTGGAATGACAGTTGTGTTTTTAACACTGATAATTATAGTAGGTAAATGATATTGACGCCTCCACAAAAGTACTACAGCATAGTTTGGGCTGGTGCGGTTGTCATCTTCTGATGGTTCAGTAATTGCAACAAGGGTCCACTCACAAAGGTAAAAGAAATGTGCTTAAATTGAAAAAATTAGAAATACTAATCTCTGTTTGCATTCAACTTAATGGAGGCAAGAGTCATTAAATTGACAATCAACTATTTTGTTCAACGTTTAATCCGAATCAAATAATACATTAAAGGGCAGTGTTAGGCGTACATGGGATCTCCATTTGCAAACCTAAGGCTGGTCCTCATTGGTCCATGCCCACTCTTAGATACTTACCAACTGCGGTGAGAATTTCAAAGTGAGACATGCATCAATGAGGACCAGCCTTAAGTTTGCAAATGGAAATCTCAGGTACGCTAAATACTTTTCTACATTAAACATGTCTTTGAAAAATGAGGTAAACTCCTTCAATTTTAAGTAAGAGCGGTGATAAGCGTGTACCTGAGATCTTCATTTGCAAACCTAAGGTTGGTCCTCATTGGTCCATGCCCAACTCTAAAATGCTCATGAATTGTGGTGAGAATTTTAAAATGGGACATGGATCAATGAGGACGAACCTTAAATTTGCAAATAGAGATTCCAGGTACGTTAATTATTTCCCTTTAAGTAAACCATACAAACCAGCTGAAAAGGAGATAGGTCCTTGAATATTTGTAATTTAAATTATCTTCCATTGAGTTGGGGACTATGTCTGCCAATCTTTTGGTATCCAAGGAGGCCTGCCTTTCATTTAAGAGAGATCTTGGGATCAAGTCTCAATGAGAAAACTTTCTCCCAATGATGTGGTTAGCACTTAGCAGTCCAGTCACTATTTACAAACCCTAACAACGAACAGGAGACTACAAATTGGAGGATACTAGATGGTAGGGAAAAAATTAAAAATTTGTAGGTATGTACACCTATAGGGGAAATAGTTGGAAATTAGGCTTGGACAATTAAAGTGAAAGGAACAAAAAACCAATTTTTTTTTTTTTGAGGTCAAATTACTTAGTTAGTTATACTTGGGACCTTCTCGAATTGGTGCTTGCGAGGAGATGGCCAACACCACTCCGAAGGTGTCACGTATATGAGAGTATGCCTATCAAGGTGTGTGCACACAAGCCAATAACATGATTGGCATACACTTGTATATGTGGGGCCTTTGGGGTGGGTGTTGGTAGTCTCTTCGCCAACACCAACAGGAGAAGATTATGTGTCATTTGATTATCATATCATGTTTTATTCCCAGTCTGGTAACAGATTTCCTCTTGTAGATGCTTGACTAATATACTCGAGCATCACCTCTTTGCATGATGGGTGGAAAGGTGTTTAATCAAGGAGGTGATAGTATGTATGCACACATTCCATTGGGTGGTACACGCACAATACCTCCCCAACTTGCCACCTATACTCTTTCACACCCATCAATCGTGGTTAAATAATACTCATCCTTAACGTTAAATAATCAAACTTTGGTTTTAGAAAAAAAAATATTAAAAGAATTAAGTGGCAAAAATGGGCAAATTATAATACTCAGCCATCTGCCAGTGAAAATCCCACTCCATTACCTATCAAGGTGTGTGCACACAAGCCAATAACATGATTGGCATACACTTGTATATGTGGGGCCTTTGGGGTGCGTGATGGTAGTCTCTTCGCCAACACCAACCGGAGAAGATTATGTGTCATTTGATTATCATATCATGTTTTATTCCTAGTCTGGTAACGGATTTCCTCTTGTAGATGCTTGACTAATATACTCGAGCATCACCTCTTTGCATGATGGGTGGAAAGGTGTTTAATCAAGGAGGTGATAGCATGTATGCACACATTCCATTGGGTGGTACAAGCACAATACCTCCCCAACTTGCCACCTATACTCTTTCACACCCAGCAATCGTGGTTAAATAATACTCATCCTTAACGTTAAATAATCTAACTTTGGTTTTAGAAAAAAAAATATTAAAAGAATTAAGTGGCAAAAATAGGCAAATTATAATACTCAGCCATCTGCCAGTGAAAATCCCACTCCATTACTAATGTCCTCCCCCGCAAGGGTGGAGCCACATGGGGATCAAGGGATTCGGCCCCCCTGAAATTTTGAAAATAAAATTTTCTTATAATAATAATAGAAGCTTAGTCTAGGAGAGGGGCGAAACCGGAGGATGAGCGGCTCTAGCCTCCCCTAAACTTCTGAGAAAAAACATATTCCTTAAAAATGGAAACAAACATACCCGATTGTCAATGAACTCAACCCTCAAAAAAAAAAAAAAACCGGGGACTACGTCCCCAAACCCTATTGTTAGCCCCCTACAAGAGAATCCTGGCTCCGCCCATGCTCCCCCATGCCCTCCAAAAATGGGTAATACTCAAGTTTTACAAATATAGAAAATAATTTTTTACATAATAAAAAATTTGATGTTCCTCTATAGGCCTTTTAGGCCATAGGGATATAGAACAAAATTCGAGACACATGGTAACAAATTATTAATTCACTTTTTTTTTTATAACACATAATAATGCACGCACCCACACGGCCCACACAACCCTCCCTAATTCAAAAGTAAATGCACGAATACTATCACAGTTTTTTTTTTTTAAATTTCTTTCCTCTTTTTGTGGAAAAGGAAAACAATACCTTGGGGCTTGGGGTTAAGCATTTATCAAATTAGTAACTAGATAAAAGGTTCCGAACTTGAATTTCTCAAATTGAAAAGATGTTGTTCTAGGGAGGTTCCTATAAAGATACTTACATGGTCGGATTGAGACATACTTACATGGTCGGATTGAGACATGCAAACATCTCCTTGAAAACGTGATCCATGTCCCTTTAAGGGCCTATTATATATTTTTTTTTATAAAAAATAACGAATAACTGACTCGCATGGCATATGCACAAGACGACGATTTTGGATGGGCAAAAGGTAGGTCCCACATTCAACAGTGATGGACCCCAGATCAAAAAAGGTGGGCCCTATGTTTTTTGTATGACACAAAGGGGGTAACAGTGCAACAGCCTATCCGAACTCAGCACAAGACACGCACACACCGGCACATAGGCATAACACCCACGGTCATTCCTCACAAAACGTGCCTGACCTTTGGGGGTGGGGGGTGGTCGGGCGGAGCCCATGTTTTACTCTCTTTCGACTTTTGGGTTCACACGAGTTGAAGAGGACACCTTTTATGGGCCCAAACGTCAACGACTTAGCTGTTTTGAGGAGACCAAACTGAGTGTGAAGTGTGAACACCCCTTAGAACCTCCCAGTCTTAATTACTACCTTGACTGCCAGGCAGAGTTGATCATTTATGGAATAGAATATCTCAAATTGATAACCATCACAGACAGACCCATCCATCTAGGGCTCTAATTCTGGCTATATCTGAATTTGAACTGATTAGAATTAGAATTAGAATTATGATTGATCTAAATTCTATCCGAGATTTGTTGGATCCTAAATTTCTCAATTCAAATTTGAATCATGTTATTATATTGTTTTTTTTGCTCTAAGGATATGAATTCGACTCAATTTATGTCAAGGTTTCTAAAATTAATCTTTTAAGCATTAATATATATATATATATATATATATATATAGTAAGATTTAAGTTACTTTGTTAGGTTTTGAAAGTCAAAAAATATAATATGTTACTTATAAATCACATAGGTTGTGTTATTTTGTCGGAATATTAAAGGCTTGGGACTATACAAGTTTTGGTACATGCAAGATCAGAGACTTTCATAGGCATAGGCTCATATATTTTATATTCTGCCCAGGGCTTTGTGAGTGTATTTCAAGACCTTGAACTTTGTTATTTCATTACTGATACAGTTCATCACACTATATGAAGTAAGAGATACATGACAAGTTAGTTCATGTCTTCCATCTCAACTTTAACGAACAGAAAAAAGTACATAAGCAACGAATGCCCAAAATTACGTTATTACGTTATGTAAGTACCAAAATTTTAAACTTTGACCTACAAAACCCCTTGTGATCTATCATAGAGTTCTCATTGATATCCATAATGTTGAGATTATGTCGGCCAATCTCACGGTGGTTATTCACTGACTTTCTTCCACAATCACCCCAAACAAACACAGCTTTTATCAATTATGAAGAATGTCTTTTATTCTTTTATTAATTACTAAAGTGGCATATGATTTTAGCCTTGTGTGAACTTTAATGGATTTCATCCATGCATGACTTCTATCATTCCCCATATATATATATATATAGTTGAACCGTGTCTCAATCGACTAAAACTAAATCATGCTGGCCTGGCTTGAGCTTGGCTTGACTGTAACTTTGAGGTTGAAAAAATTTTTGGCTCGGCTTGATCAAGTCAAAAAATTTGACTTTGACTTCGGCTTGATCAAGCCAAAAAGTTCGACTTGCTCATGCTGAGCCTTTGAACGACTTGGTATGAATACGACCCCAAGTAGGGACATACATCTTGATGCACATGTAATCATGTGATGGTCCTATGCACAATGGCCATGTCTGCTCATACTATGTCACATGAAAGACGTAATGAGATTATGGCAAGGGGAAGAATTAAAAGAAGAGAGATGAGATTACCACCCTGCAGGGTACAAAGCCGCTCTCCAACTCTTTGGAAACGACAAAAGACCCACGTGTCCCCCACCAAAACTATGACTTTTCAAATTAATGGACTTCCAAAGCAAAAAGAAAAAAAGGATTTCATATACCTTTCTTTTTTATTTACATTTGTCATTTTTCTAATGAGAAAAACAAGCAGAGACGCAGCCTTCCGAGCTCTGAACCATTATAATTCATATTTTGTGTTTTCTTTACAGGGTAACAATTTCAAAAAAAAATATATAGCAATCGATTCCAGATGTTGCACTGGTACCAAGTGAGAGTTTGTATAAAATTTGAAAAGAAATGGTAAATAGATCAGACGGTTGAAACGATAGGATCAATGGGAATCTTAGTCTCTTTACAAATACATGAAAACCACTGTTTCTTTCATCTTTCCATCAGGCAACATAGAAACCCAAAAGAGGGAAAAAGAAAATTCATAAACTCTAACATAAGCAGAAGCAGAAACAGAAAATTCAGAATCCATGGCCTCCTTCAGTACCCCTGAAAATAGTAAGAGTAATAGAAAGTGTTCAACAACTGTACTAGAAATTAGAAAGAAACAGGGAAAGCTACAAAGCCCAAGCACCCAAATATAGACCCAGACCCACATAGCTCCTTCAAATATATCCTCCCTATAAATCTTGCCAAAATAACAAGGAAGGAGGTAGGTTGATAGGGAAACATCTGTAACTTAGCAACCAAAGACCCTTACCCACTACAACCAGAATGAATTACACTTACACCCACCCATCTTTAACTAAGACCATGGATAATGCAGCAGAATCAAAGAACTAGTTCAATTCATACTGGGAAGATCTTCTTGTTACCGCCACCACTGCAGCCGCACCCACTCTTTCTTCCAAATCGTCTTGCCTTTGAGGCTACTGCAATTACTGTCTTGACCAACATCTTAAATATCTTAACTTTGATCTCCCCTCTCTTTGGAGGAAGCCTTGCTCTGCCTTTCGTCGGCGGGTTGGCGACTCTGTTAGCCATTGCTGTGAGTTGTGAAGAAAAAACAGAAGAAGAAGCAAGAATTTCTCCACAATCGTAGAGAAGAGCTGCAGGGGGGATGGAGGGATTGGCCTCTTATTTAAAATGTCAAAGAGCAATCTCATGACGACACCTGTAAACTATTTAGTGTCGGTTTCACACGTATTACAATATCATGACCACTTGCGGGAAGATTCCAACATAGTATACAGGCAGACAGGGACCCGGTGTTCACCCTTCATTTTAACTGTTTGAAAATCAGTTACAACTTGAGGTGATCCCAAGTCAAATTCTATTGATCCGATTCGCAAATTTAGAGAAGCACCCAACAAACATCTCTACTATATTTTTTTTTACTTGAATTTTTCAATGAGTACCCAGGCCTAGTTACACCCACGGGGTGGCAAAGTTGTGCCCTTATTTGGAGATAATCCTAATTTAACTATAATATATTAAAAAAAACTCTCAGCTCCGTTCTTTTGTGGGAACTTTTAAAGTCTAGAACTTTTATTGTTTTATGCCTAATTTTATTTAATGTCTAGAACTATATTATTCTTTAGAATGCAAAAGTTCTACAAATATTGATTTTTCAAGTTCCTCTAAAATTTTTGGATTTTTTAAGTTCCATAGATGTGGAACTTCTAATTAAATTGAACACGATAAATCTAAGATTCCATCAAGTAAAATGGTTAAAAATCCTCTCCCCTCTCTTCCCAAACTCTTGCCTCTTATTCCAAAACATTAATGTTCCGAACTTTTAAAAGTTCCACCTAAAGAACAGAGCCTCAATGAATTAAAAAAAAAGTTTTCTTTCCGGTGGAGAGCCCAATCACACCTGCCCCACAAAAATACTACATCATAGTTTGGGCTGGGACAGTTGTCGTCCCCAGGTGCTTCAGTCATGGCAATAAGGGTCCTCTCACAAAGGTAAATGACATATGCTTAAATTGGAAAAATTAAAAGTACTAATCTCTGTTTGCATTCAACTTAATTGAGTCTAGATTCCCTAAATTGATAGTCAATTCACTGATTAGTCACTTTATCATCTGAATCGCTGGTTAGATATAGTGTATATCTATATACACACAATTGCAGATGCAGGCATAAAGTTATCTACACAATTGTAGATGCAGTCAGCAAGAACTCCAATCCCCAAACTAACCACTAACCGTACTAACATATATAAATGATATCCGAAGGGAAAAAAAAAAAGGAGCTCATGGTGATAGGTGCTACTGCTATCTGTGTCCCGTCCAAAAAAAAAAAGGAGACAAGCCTTCGAATTTTCAAAATGTTTAGACTGTGGTATATTGGGATTGAACACAAGCCAAGGTGCTGCCTTTTGATAGTGAAGGGCATGAAAGGACCAAGTCACTTTGGGGCCAAATCCATTGTTTAATTGGGGTTCGCTTGAATTTGTTCTTGATTCTCCACTTTATTGGCCTCTACTCCAAAGCTTATCCGGCATTAGTAGACAAAAAAGATCATATTAGTCAATGTGATCCCTGCATCTCTCAGTGATTCGATACCAAAAACATAACAGAGCGATCGAACTAACATGTTCAACACCCGAATTATCTGCGGGGAGAAAGTGTTAACATCCCTGATCACCTTTTTTTGCAAGCAAAACTAGGCAACCGGCCTTCTTGGGGATGGAGGAGCATTATTGTGGGACGAGAAATTTTTGAGCAAGGACTTGGAAGGAAAATTGGGTCCAGTGAATCCGTAATAATGTGGAGGGATCCGTGGATTCCGACTCAGCCTAGCTTCAAACCCGTTCCCCTGTATGGGGGCACTGCGGACGTCATGAAGGTTTCATCCTTAATCAATCATCAACAAGGGTGTTGGGAACAGGTCAAACTCACTGAGTGTTTACACCGAAGTGCTGTTGAAGATGTCTGTCGAATGCTGATCAGTATGTGTAATGGAGATGATCACTTGATTTGGCCATTTTCCAAGAGCGGACAATTCAAAGTTAGCTCACCTTCGCATCTGGCGAAGCTGAATCTTGATAGGCAAAGGCCCTCTTCCAGCAATCTTCCACTAGGCTCCGATGGCGATGTCAAAACAGCCATTGACCAAGGGTACCCGGCCCACCCAAGCCCTGCCCTTCCCCGGCCCTTGGGCAAATTACTCGTATAATCCTCTCAAATGGTTTAATAGTAGTGTTATATTTGTAATTTCACACAAAATAAATTGTCATTTCAACCGGCCCTTGAGGGTAGGGTTAGGGCTAGGGTCCAATCAATTCATGCCCTTGAAGGGCTAGGACCCTACTCTTATAGGAAAGGATAGGGCATGGGCTGACCTTGACCCTGCTCCTACCTGACCCTTTGACAGCCCTAGGCTCCAACAAGGCATTATGGCAAACAATTTGGAAACTTTCAATTCTTCCAAATTACAAAACTTCATTTGGAGAGTTTGTCATAACGCAATATTCATAGCCAAAGTCAAATCTTTGGCTTAAGCGAATGCTCGTGGATGACTGTTGCCTTCCTATGCAAGGAAGAAACTAAGACCATAACTCACCTCTTTTTGGAATGTCATTGTTCGCTAGTATGTGGTTCGGATCCCAGCTAATGCTCCACTTGCCTCTTGCTCCGAAACTGGCTAAGCAATAATGATATACTGTTATATGAAAGCATACAAAGATAGTGAAACGAACTAAAAATAGTAAATGTAAAACAAATGAAATAGAGAACAAACAAACAAAAAACATGATTTACGTAGTTCAACAAGATGCCTACGTCCACAAGCAGCCATAATCAATCTACTATTTCCAACATAGAGATTTCTACCATACACTCACAAAGAAACCCTCTTTCTCAATACACCAAAAAATGGCTCTCCTCTCTACTTACGAAATAAACCCTAAACACATCTTATATAATTAAGGTTATAATATGAGTAAAATAACTAAAACGGGTCGGGCCAATATTTGGGTCAAATTTATCAGGCCATCCGGGACACCAACAAACCATCATGAATCTAGATAGAATTCATAACAACTTCCAACAGATACAAGAACCTATCTTCAATGCAGATAATAGTGAGGTGGCTATTCGGTTACGCACCACTTATGGTCCATTTAGAAGATGAGATACGATGTTATATTCAATGGTGCCAAGCCCGACCCCTTAGTCGCAATCTAAAAGGCCGACAAATTTGCTTGGGAAATTTGGTCCAATAATACGACCCAACCCGACCCCGGATGGATCAAAGTTAACATCGACGGCGCTGCTCTCCCGAGTGGAATAGCGGCTGGCTCCGGTTCTATTGCTAAGAACCATGAAGGCGCCATTCTTACCTCTTCCTTGAAACCTCTTGCTGGGGGATTGGCTCGAATAGCCGAAACTGAATCAATTAGGTTGGGAATACAATTAGCTGTCCAAACCAAGTGGGACATAATTTATTGTCTTATGTTTTACTCTCACAAAGGAACCGTTTGATGATGCACTTATCCAATCTTTTGAGGATGGCACAAGATTTTCATGTGGGCCTATGGGGACTCTTAAGGCAGTGTGAAACTTAGCAACAATGATCTTAAGGAACCATTTGATGACATCATGGACTCTAAAGAAATCATGGACTATCTTTTGGGAACTACCACGTACATGCACCGGGAGATCCTAGCTGTTCAGATGACATCAAGCATCTTCTAAAGATGTGCTTTATGGAGCTTCTGATGATGTGCATCTCTTACAGTACTCGTGGACACATCTCACTGCTTTTTCTGTTTTTAAAAATAAAAATTCGAAAAATTTTACGTAAAACATGTTGGGTAAATATGATTTTGTTTTCTGTTTTAAAAAATTAGCAACAAAATTTTTGAAAATATCAAGGTAACAAAAATCTTCCGTTAGCAACGTTTTTGAAAACAAAAATAAAAATTGAAAACATGGACCCACCATCATCCACACAAAACCACTGCCCACAACCCTCACCACACTACTACCCACCACCGACCACCACAGTGGCACCACCACCACTCACAACCACATTACCACCATCATCCACCATGACACCACCACCATAATACCAACCACCATCACCACACCCACCCAGAACCACCATCACAATACTACCACCACCACCCACCACCACCACCTACCACAACAACAACAACAACAACACCACCACCACCCACTACGCACCTCCACACCACACTACACCCACCCAAGAATGCATTTCAAAAGGCCATCCCCAGGCTTCAAGTGGTCTTCTGCGGGCGCTCCCTAAAATCAAGCCGTAAAAAACACCCTATGTTCACATAACTCAACCATCTGAAACCTTCATTACCCAAATAAACAAATAAATAAAGAGAGCGAGAGAGATCACCCCTAGAGGTCGCCATGTGTCTCCTTTGACACCCCTTAACCGTGGGTAAGGTTCACCCACCCCTAGGGTTCACCCACCAATTTTTTTAAAAAATAATAATTCTTTTTTTAAAATTAAAAAGCTGTTTTTAGAGTTTTTTTAATATTAAAAACAGTTTTTTAATTTAAAAAAAAAGAATTAATATTTAAAAAAAAAAAACCAAAAATGGGTGGGGTGAACCTTACCCACGGTTAAGGGTGTCAAAGAAGACACGTGGTGACCTCTAGGGGTGACAACCGGATTTGCCAAATCCGGTTATCACCGCAGATGATTTGGCTCCGTAGACAAATACACACACGAGAGAGAGAGAGAGAGAGAGAGAGAGAGAGAGAGAGAGATCATCCATTTCAAGGAAGTCTCACATCAGGTCTCAGATTTTTTTTTAGGAAAAAAAGGAAATAAATTTCAGGGATACGTTGAATTCCGTGCAACTTAAGGAATATTTGAAATTCTTTTAACATATGTGAGATTTCGGAACATATTGAACGTACTTGTGAAGAGAAAATGAGGCGGTCTTCTCCCATTCCTTTTCCCTTCTATTTTTAGAGCTAAAAATCTACCAAAAACAATTTTATTATTCTTTTCCTTTCATAAGCTTATATACTCTAGGTTATGGTAGTGAAACCTTGTCAATAATTCCTATAATGGGGGAAAATTGGTAAAACAAGCAAGTCATCCAAGGGCCAAACTGAGCTCATCCAAGGACGCAATATCGAGAAACGATTTACTATTAGAGCATTAAAGATAGTTAGATATCATCCCTGACCTAACATTAAAGCTAGTCATACTTTTACGATCAGAACAGACTTACAGAGAAAAGACGTGTATTTATGAGGAGATAATTGTCTGACACTATCGTGATGATTAGGTGAGATGTATAGTCATCTATTAGCATGGAATACCATAGGAGTATTCAGCCTATAAATACGTTGGAAATTCTAGTGAAAGAGGGTTGGCAGATCTTATCACTTCAATATCATCCATGTTAAGAGCAAATGCCCTACTTCAAGAACTCCAAAACCCCTTCCCTCCAAACTATCTTTATCACCTCTTCTTCTTCTCTTCTGGGTGTCTGCGCCTCCGGTACCCATTCTCAGGTCTTCTCTTCCTGCTCCTTCTCGGAAATCCACACGATCAGAAGGAACACTCTGCTCTGCCCGAATCGGAGGCTGCCTTACATCCCCTTCAGTAGGAAGAAGCACAAACCTGGTTTCACGGTTCTCCGGGGCAGAAGGAGAAGAAGAGAAGTCAAACTGACGTCTCAAGGAAGGCCTCTGCAGTGGCACATCATCGACCTCGAGCCTGCTATGCTCGAATGCCTCCAGCCTTGCCTGCATCAACTGCTGCTGCCTGGTGATTTGATCCAGAGCAGACTGCTGCACTTGCAGCATCGCCAAGATGCGATCTGAAACAGAGAGCTCAGTAGGAGGGGGCACGGTCCTCTCTGGTTGCCCAGACGAAGGACTGACTCCAGGAATGTGTACGACAGAAGGTATGAAAGAAGTGGCGTGAGGGGTTTGATCCTCATGCCCGAACACTACTGACTAATCAGCCATGATCACAGAGAGCAAATGGGGGTCCGTTTATTATTTTCCCACAGACGGCGCCAATTTTGTGAGGGGAAAAATTACCGGAAGGACACGCGTCAGCAGCTGCTCCTCCCACGCTCTGGTTTACTGGTAGAAGGTTGGAGCGGAGGGTGTGGCACCCTGACCTGTACTCTGATGGTAAAGTCAGTAAGTGTAGAAGATGATGAACAGTAAACGCTAGAACAGTCACTGAAAAACACGCAAGGTACTGGATGCACTGAACACGTATTCTCGGATCTGGGTTGATGAACAAGTGTCCTGTGCACTAAAAATCACGGGGTTTTTATAGGGCAAGGTGGATATGGCCATCGATGACCATGGATGGCCATAGGTGTCCATACTACGTGTCTTTGCACTCATTGCCAAATATCTTAGACATATCTGCCGCCGGTTGCATTACACGTGAGAGCCTCCTGTAAGTCCAATCGGACGGGACGCAGAAGTGACCAGCATTAAATGCCAAGACAGTGCTTTCGGCACGAAACGGCGCGTTCGGCACGCCTGTCGGAATTATGGATCGCCTCCTGATCACTTCCTCCAACGAGTCGGTCTCGTTGTTGACTCAAGCTCGGTTACGGCGTAGATGCCTTAAAATACAGCACGATCTCGTTGACGGTGAGACAACGGACTCGTTGTTCGCGTAACGACAACGACGTTGTCTAAAGCACAACGTTTAATTTTGTGAGGGGAAAAATTACCGGAAGGACACGCGTCAGCAGCTGCTCCTCCCACGCTCTGGTTTACTGGTAGAAGGTTGGAGCGGAGGGTGTGGCACCCTGACCTGTACTCCAATGGTAAAGTCAGTAAGTGTAGAAGATGATGAACAGTAAACGCTAGAACAGTCACTGAAAAACACGCAAGGCACTGGATGCACTGAACACGTATTCTCGGATCTGGGTTGATGAACAAGTGTCCTGTGCACTAAAAATCACGGGGTTTTTATCAATGATCGTGAACTCGTGGAAGGAGAACCGTAAGACAGATACCGAATCGTCAATGGAGATCCTGAAATGGTGCAACCCTACAAGTCGTGTAATTATAGATGTGCAACTTGTGGTCCATCCGAAACCATGGAAACAAAATTACAGCCAAAACTAATCTAAAAATCAAGAAACTTACAGAAGAAAACAGAAAAGGTAAACAAAAAAAAACCTAAAAAAATGGAAATCAATCAATCTATGGCAACAATTTTCACCTCATTAAACACAGGGATTGTGAGGAAAAGACGATGAAAAGTGAGAAGAAGAAGAAGATGAAAGAGGCTATGGAGGATGGGGGTAGGGACGGGAAGAATCTTTGAGAAATCGAAGCATGGATGACACTAGGAAAAGGGGGGGAGAGAGAGAGGAGAATAAATGGATGAAAAGTGAGAAATTTTTCTTGAGCAATATGAGAATTGGAGTGCAAATCCTCTAGTCGTAATTGTAGATGGTTTGGGAAGATGGACGGATAGAGAAAGGAATGTTGAGAAAGATGGGACAGATAGAAACATGACTCTTCTAGTACTAATCCTACAAGGAGTAATCCAATGTGGCATCTGGAGAAGGATTCACTTTGCTCTAGTATAAAGTAATAGACGTTGTAAGAATGCTCATTTGAGTTTGTAACTACATATGTGTTTGATTTCGTAAATCATACCTTACTAGTTTGAAGGACAATGCAAGTACTTGAATTCTCCACCTCTTCCTTCAAAGAGAACCATATTGAGAGCGTCTAAGAATCGAGGTGATCAGGTGACAGATTTATGCTCATTCGAGTTTGTAATTACATACGTGTTTGAATTCATAATTCAAGCCTTGTTAGTTTGAAGGATTATTGCAAGTAAGTACTTGAATTCTCCACTTCTTCCTTCAAAGAGAACCATCTCAAGAGCATCTTAAAAATAGAATTATGTGGCAAAAATGAGTAATTAGAAATTGTGTACGCACCACCTCCCACTGCATATTCTCCAAGCAATCCCGCAGTCGGCACCCGACTTGAGGAGAGCTTTTTTGTGGCTTCTTCCCACAGAAGAAGCCAAAGATTCAAGGTTAATATACGACTCAGCTTCTTCAATGAGCTCTTCTTTCGTGGTAAGTGCTGGGTTGCTCTTCCCCACTACCACAGATTCAAAAGATGGCTGGAAAACTGTATGTAGTTTTTTGGAGAGCTTTGTAGTCTTTAGGCTTCAGATGAAAAAATCCCAAAACTGTATATGCCAGTTAAGAAGCTTGGGTACTATCTGTAGTTTTTCCAGCATTTAGTCTAAACTATTATCCTCTAATCTTTCCCATTTCATGTTCAACAGTCTGTTATTTTCTACTCTACTTGTGTGCAGTTAACTCTCAAGTGGTTCCATTGTTGATATTGTTGTCTCATCTTTTGCTTGTTCATCTTTGGAAATTAATTCAGCATTCATAGGTTCCATATAATCCTCCTTGTTTAAATACCTCTATGTTTTAGAAGTCCTAAGAAAATCAAATTATGTGTTTTGATGGCCCACCTAATCCGACATTAATTAGGTCTGTGAACCTTCTAAATATTCAAAATTTTCTACAGTTCCATTACCCCTTTTGCTCAAACATTCTATCCAATTTATCAGAAATGCCTCCCTGTTTTCTTCATTTCATGATCTGAAACATTTGCAGTTTATCCACCTTGTAGCTCTCTACCGCTTCCCCGACTTATAAGTAGTCTCCCATGTTCTCCCTATTTCATGTACAACGATCTCTGACTTCCCAACTAATAACTCATCAGTAAATATCTCGCTCACTTCTACTAAACCTAATTGTTATTTTTTTTTTGAGAAATTACTACTCACTTATAAGTAATTCAACAAAACTCAAGAACATGGAGCACAAAATTATATAGCAACTAGTAAGAAAGCCGTGCGATGCACAGTAATGCTAAAAGGAAAAAAAATGTAATGACTATCAATTTTAAATTATTATTGATAAAAAAAAATTTAATTATTAACTTGGAATATTGTAAAAATTGTAGATTGAAGAAGAATGTCACTAAAATAATCTTTGGCGGAATGAAAAATTAAAAATAGTAGATAACTAAATGTGGAGATGGTAAGAAAATACATCTATCAATACATATCTATAAAATTTAAATACTAAAGTATTATAGAATAAATGGTAAGATATGATGGATGCGTACAATTTAAGATACACCTCCAGCAAACCCCTGCCTTATTCTCTGCAAAAATAAAATAGTTAATAATAAGATAGAAAGCAGCAAAACTGCCAAGGCTTGCATTCACGAAATGATACATGGAAGACATTGAAATCATATAAGAGGAAATTTTTTTTGAGAGTCAAATGTAGAAGGAATGTTGCTTGCTGAGAAATTATTCAACACTAACATATTTGGTGTTTACTTTCTTCTCATACACATATGATTTCGACACTTCTATATAGCAGGACTTTTGGGATCAAATGCGCATTTGCTCCAAATCTACCTAATTCAATGGTTGAGAAAATAATCCGCTAACCTGCTCGTCATGGCCCCGGGATGGGCAAAACCAAAAATGGAATGTGCTCAGGTGGTTGATCAAGTCGGGTCAATAGACAGGTGGTGGGCCATCCTCATAATGCGATTTATCAATGATATATTATCTGGTGGCCAGCAACTACTTTACATTTGTCAGCAAAAAAACACAAACCGAAATTACATATTCAAACACAATTAATAACACTCTGATTACATCTATTTGTCCTCCTTTAAAAGCAAGGTGAGACCACAAACGCCATATGGAAATTTACACAAACCGAACACAAAAAACCACTAATTTCAGATTTAGAAACCTCCTTTATCACAAACCAACAACCACTAATTTCAGAATTATTTACAAAGACCGAACACAAAAACAAAAGAAGCCAATAGTGGATCACATCACCTGATCGAGTATAGTCAACATGACCTTATTAGAATTGATGTCCTGGAGAGCACCCAACTCCATCCAGACATTCTATCCCGTAATGCAAATCCACAAACAATGTGATCTTGAATGACGAAATAGAGGAGAGTTCGATGGATTTTTTCTGGCCATGTTTGCAAAATAAAGGTGTACGTCTTGCAGAGGAGTAGGGTAATAGAATTGGGAGAAGGATGTAGTTCTAAATTATCCATAATATAATTAATGAAAGTATTAAAGAAACTAAAACAATAAAGAACTCACGGAATTTGTAGAACAACAAAATAATGAAAAGGAATAGAAAATCCGAGCCCTGTGTATCACAGTTTCCTTAAGACGAAATTACTCCCTCTCGGTACTCAAGATTGATGAGTAATCGTCTCCCAAAATAGAACGGATTACAGTTAAGAAGAAGTAGTACTCCAATCTTCAAAACTCAACGAACTCGACCACTATTTGTTCTCGAACATCAATGATAAGGAGAGAGACAGAGAGAGAGACATGAAAAGATTCTTCAAAAAAGGAAAAACGATTATCAGAATGAATGAACGGGAGTCTATTACATAGATTCCCTTATGTCTGTTCGAATAGAGATGACTTTCCCGAAGAGACACAAAAACGGATAGAAAATTCAGTCATTGAAATACCAACGGACACCTGAGCCCAAAAACCCATATTCATACCCATATCCATTCAGGTCAATAATACGGGTCAAAAAATTGCCTATTTTTCGGGTCAGGCGGGTTGCACTCCGGGTTTCTTTGTCGGGTCAATTCTCATTCACCAACATATGGTAAATCCCTTATTGGGTCAATTTTTCCAACAAAGGAGAGGTGGATGTTGTTGTTACGTCCCCACCAGAAAACTGAAGAGATGTGTGCCTATCCTAAATCTTCTCAACCAATCTCCTAAAATCTTCTCAACCTATCAAGGAAAACCACAAATACCAGATTAAGTGGGAGAAATGAAAATGTGGGTCTGGTTTATCAACAAAAACTTCTAATAAAACCCACCACGAACAGGGAGATTCTCAGATAATTAGAAAACAAAGAAAAAGAGATTGGGAAGGTGTGAGGAGCTCCAACCTCTATATATAGAAGAGTAAAGGAATGTGCAAGATCTCATAAACTTGGGAGAAATTAATAAATGCATTTATTTCTTTTTAATTTTCTTAAATAGGTAACGGTTTAAGAAAGAGGAAAGGTTATAGCTTTCCAAAAGTGGGGTTAGTGGGCGTTAACTTTGCAAACGTGTGGTTACAACTAAGTGGAGAAACATATGAAGAGGGAGGGAATAAAAGGAAATAAAGGAAACATTTTATAAGTTATTAGAGTAACGGTTTAAAGAGGGGAAAAGAACAAAAAAGAAAGTTTAAGATGACATTTATAAACCTGCCACATGTCCTCAAACCTTTATAGAGCCGCCATGTGTCCACCCACCTACTTGGGTTTCATAGGTAGTAACTAGTAAGGAACCCGTGCCATGCACGGAAAATATTAACGGAAAAAATTTAGGATAAGAACATGAGCATAATCGCTATAATAATTCTCGTTTCTTGTTCTCAATTGAGGCTCAACATTCCATTCCATTCCTTTAGTGTAGGTCTAGGCTGCAAAGCCTATTGCTGCCAAGTTTCACTCACTTGAGGCATGAACTGTACTATCTAGCCTGAGAGGAGTATTAGTTAAAAAATAAAAATAGTTCATTAACAAATGACTTCATTTAGATGTCTAAACTTGATCATAATATAAATCTCAATCAGTGTTGATGTTGATTGTTGGTCCCTTAATTTAATTTCCTGGGTTGAACGGAAATAAAAGCAGCTAGCCTTTAGTCTAGGAGAGCATTCAGACTACGTACTTAAAGACATCAACTTTGCCAGATATATTGTTTTTAGGATATAGTGTAAAATAGTGTTACTAATGATGTTTATATATGTAAGCAGATATAAATACAGTGTTACTAATGATGTTTAAATATGTAAAGGGATATAAATAAATATATGCTCAAAAGTCACTCCCAATGCTAAGGTTAAGACATATAACCTGGATCTCAGGCACTTGACCATAAATCTTGTGTTTGACATTTTTAAAACTAAAAAAAATGTGATATGAAGTTCAGACCCCCCTCTCGGCTAAAAGTCCTAAGATCAAGTCTCAATGAAGTGGTAATAGTCACCTAAGGGAAGTTGTGAGCATTCTATTCTTCCTAAGAGCTTCTCGTTCTCTCATGATAACTACAGGGGGGCTCTACATAAGAGCAACCCATACTTACATCTAAACAGCTCATGCATATTTTTTATTTTATTTTTATGACTCGGTGTGTCCCCAACCCATTTAGATCGGGACTAATCTCCGAGGATGTGCGCAATACCCCGCAAACCATGCTCATGATCGGAAAAGACTGGAGGGGCAGGCTCTAACTCGGGACCAGTGAGATGTTTCCACAACCTTCGAAGCCCTTAGTGTAAATTGAACCAGACCCAGCCCACTTTATAGTCAATTGGTCATCTTGCTTTTAGTGTCAATAGAGTTCAGTCCACAAACGCTCTAACATGGATAGTTTATCACAGGTTGTAAATGTGAAGGTGACTTTGTTCAGCTCTCTAGCACGTTGAAATAAAAGCAGTATCTCATCATTTTGGTTTAATGGTACGAGAGATATATGGTGACTATGAAAACCCAAACACAAAAAAATTATGGAATGGAATTTCTTCTTCCGATACGGTGCAAGCGTTGTGCCATTAACTTTCGCAGCACTAAACTCTGGAAATGATAAGAGTACTTAAGGCAGTAGTAACCCAAAAAAAAAAACAATTTGTCCCTTTCTTGAACTTGGCCGATGGCCTCATGGATGAGAAAAATATTGATTCATCATCTTGATAACCAATCTAATAGACTGAGATATCTTCTCAATAGAACCAATCAAATAGATTGTGATATCTTCTCAATGGAAAGAATATTGTAATATTGGAAACTCAATATGGTGTATAACCTGTGTAGAAACTCAAAGAGGAAGTGATGAGAAATATACATTTAATTGATTGAGTGGCTCCGATAAGGATCACTGTTTCCATTTCAAACTCTTGCCTCACCTTCTTCCTTTCACAAAAAATGGATGCCTTTTCAATGGTCTTACCAAAATAGAAATCTGTCATGTTTCCCGACCGATGTTTGCCGAGACATAGGAGACCGCACCATCATAGCCCCAAGATGTGGTTGAGAGAGCTTTGGATTTCATACGTAAAGGATATGAGAGAGAGAGCTTTGGATTCCATATGTGAAGGATATGAGAGAGAGAGATAGAGTTTGATCAGTACCGGTGCAGAGGTTGAAAGTACGAAGAGAAAGGAGGCGGAACGGGGTTCCTACTGTTCTTCATCCTAGACCATCCCAACCACATCTTCTATGATTTTCACCTCATCAAGTTCATAGACACCAGAGAGTCCACCGGCGGCACCAACTCATAATCCATCATCAGATGGTACTCCAACTCCTCATCATGAACCTTGAGGGTATATTAACTACCCACATACCTTCAATTTTATATCCATTGAGTTTCCTTTTATTTGGTAGTGATGTCAATCTAGCTATATATCATTATAGGATGAGGAATATTTGGAAACTACAATAAAATTGGAAACGTTTAGAGAGAGAAGAGGAAAATCACATTCTAAAGGTTAAGAACCATTGTTGTCCGTTACCATAATCAATGGGATCCACCATTGCCGTGCATTACCATAATCAATGCAATACGTTAGATAGAGAGAAGTACTAAAAGGAAAATGAAAAGGAAAGGTTTATATAAGAGAGAGAGAGATAGAGGAAGGGGGTGTTTAAGAAGACACCTCAAAAGCTTGCCATGTGTACACTAATCATTTCTAAGGCCGCCACGTGTTCACTCACCTGCTTGGGTTTCATAGGTAGTAATTTCTAAAACAATCAATCTGTCCATAAATACTCTTCTAAAGGATCTGTCTAATTCAATCAATCTGTCCCAGTTTTAGTTTCTGCCTTTTCTACTTTAAAATTGTCATATATACAAACTAGCAAATACCCCGTGCGATGCACGGGTGTATAAATAATTTAAAAATAAAAAGTTTACCCAAAAAAGTAGAATATATTATAATTAACCATTCATAAGAACCGATCAAAAAAAAAAGACCAATCATGAGACAAACAATATGCAATTGGTAAGATTTAATGAGAAAAATGAACAAATATAACCATAAGATCCAAACTCATCAAATAACCAATTGAAGTATCAAAAAGTTCGTATGCATTTATCTCTTGTTGTTTATATTATTTTTCTTCTTTAATTTTTTTTTAAAAAAAAGTAATCATATTTTTATTCACAACCGTTTTACTTAATATATGTAAGATGTGCTACTACAAATCAAGTAGCAAAATTCCCCAAGGAAAGTTGGAATAGATGGAAGGAGATATTATACTTCCCCTGTCTCATTTTAATTGGACCCATATGAGCATGTTGTCTTAGTGTTAACATTCAATAACACACTAACATGTATGTGTATGTACATAGCACTAATGGAGAAGAAAAAAAAAACAGTAGCAATCTGTATTCTGTAGTACTAACTAATAAGAATACAATATAATGGGTATGACTGCTAAAAACAGTATATTATCTTTAGAAATAGAGGGAGGGGGTGGAAGAAGACTATAACTTACCCCGAATCTGTAAGAAAAAAATTTGATGCTCTAACTTAATGCAAAAAGAAAAATTGACACGCTAACAGTACTCCAATTCTATTAGCTCAGCATTTATAAATCAACTAAACTCAAGAAAAAAAAAGGGGGGAAATGGAGAAAGGCATATACACTATTGGTTGAGACTTGAGAATCGATGGAGCATTACCACTTTAAATTAGGTTAGTTTGAGAAAAAAAACAACACAATCAAGCGTATAAACTATTATTTGTATAGGTAACAAACATTTCTATAGCAAAACACTACATAAACAAATCAAAACCATTAAACCAAAAATTTCTTTCAAATAAAAATCTAAAAGCATGTGAAAGGCATAAAAAAGGTATGGAGAACTTTAGTAAGAAGGATTTATAAATTAATCATTTAGAATTTCTGGAGAACAAATTTGTTATATCACCCTCATGATGGATCAACGAGTTATTGGGCCAAGCTGGATTTGAACCAGGGTAGACATATTGCCAACAAATTTACAGTCCATCCCCATTAACCGCCCGGGCATTGACTGAGGAAGAGGAATAGATGAAATAAATCAAAAAATGGATTTTTGTTTAAAAATGAAATCTTATTGGAACTGTCCATATCCGATTCATCCTTCAGAACCATGTCCTGGAAAACTGATTTAACCTTTTAAAAAATGAACCTTTATTTGGTTTAAATTGGTTAATATAATACAAAGTCTATCACAAGCTTAATTTGGTTCTCCATATTTTGCTTATGGCTTTCTTTGGTGCCAAATCATCCGGTCCTCTCTCCCATTGTCCAGACGTTAAGTACAACCATCCATCCCAGAACCCCATTAGAGTGGTTTTCACATGGTAAGGAAGCTTTCCAACCACTGACCATTTCTGTAAGTGTTAACAAATCACGAAAACCAGAAGTTTGGACAGAGTAATTATCATCATAATTCCATAATTGCAAGTGCAGTGGCAGAGGGACAGCAGAAACATATATTATAAGATATAAGAGTTTTATTTCTTGTTTAGAGGAAGTCACAAGCAACCCAGAAAAATGGATAGCCAGCTGTTCAATCTATCACATTCTTTGGACAACCAAATTGAACACCAATCCCAATCATTTAACTTTTGTAATTAACAGGAAAAAGAAGAAACACAATTTCCTGAATTAATATAACAAAAATCGAAAGACACTCTCAATACATATTTAAAATACAAAAAAAGGGCAATTTTAAAAGTATTGAAATTACAAAACAGACCTTTAACAAAGTTGCAAACTATTGTTTATTATTAAACAGGGGAAAAAAAAAAGAAGAGAAAAACTGTGACTCTTTGTGCACTCTCCTATTCCGGAATGAGAAGGTAACTAATGGAAACTATGTCAGAGGGTTCGATTGTCGCATACCTATCACAAAGGGGGAAAAATGGAAAGAAAGCTAGACTTGCCTGAAATCTTTCAGCAGCCTGAGGGTCATTTGGATTTTTATCAGGATGAACTTGGCTTGCCTATAACAAAAATAACATAAGTTTTGAATAAGATCATCGCCTAAGATTAAGAAACAGAGCTTCATGCAAAAGAAAAGGCGAGCACATTGTTCCAACAAACAAAATCAAAAAAACAAAGACCAACAATGAATGCCATGATAAGAGAGAGATTCAAAAGCCACTCACTCTATCAGTAATCAAAGGCCATAAATCCATAGAATCCATAATGGACGACATGCTTTGTATCCTACTTAAGTTCAAGTGACATTCCTAATTTACTCTCCAATTCTGGTCTTATTTACAGGGAAAAAAAATCATAAAAGAAGGCAATTCATTCTATAGTCAATAACAAAATATTTTAGGTAACTGTTTATATATATATATATATATATATATAAATTAATCAAATTAAAAACCATATATCTATTCCAGATAATCCCCTCCTTTAGGGAAATTTGCCTGATGAAGTAAATCTTATATCCAGGTGTAGGAATATATAGCAAGATGGACACACAAATAAAGCAGTCTCACCTTCAACTCTGCTATCTCCTGCTCCCGTTTTGCAAATGTTACAATGAATGCAGCTTCCTTTTTCTTTGCCTTCTCTGGCTGATAATAAACACAACATTAGAAAAAAGAATGACGGCATGAGTAATGACTCCTCCTCCTTATGCAGCATAGAGTAACAGTAAGTCATTAACCAGTTCCTTCAACATCTCCTTAGAAGATTTTAGGGTCTGAAGATAACTAACCACCAACCCAGGTTCTACACAGAAAATAAATTGAAAAGGCATCACATGGTCAAAAACTATGTTAGTTGTCATAAGTCATAACAACTTAAGTAATTGCAGGCCAATACAAAATTAAATAGCCAAGGTTAAGTAGTTATTGGAGAAAGAGTTAAAACCTGGAGATGTGCCGACAGTTATAAAGGACTCATTCTGAAATGCAGAATGCCACTTCTGAATCTCAGATTTTGCCGCTTTAAGCTTTGTCTGAAACCAATGCAGAGGATATTCCAATATTCGTAGGTTTTTATTCTATACTTTGACATAAAAGGAACAGAAATCATGTTAAATGCAATCTGATCAATATGCAAGCTCACAAATGACGAGAATATATATGTACCCAAATTCAATAACAATATATTAGTTAAGATGTTACTATCCATGATTGAGAACAATAATTATGTAAGCATAAGACACAAGTACATTTTTCATTGGGTGGCATGGAAATTCTCAACCCCGAAATTGGAAGAGAGACGGTCCATGCATTGGGATGATACCATTAAATGAGCAAATGCACTCAAAATATCCAAATCCCTTTATTAGGATGGGACATTGAACTGATCAACATCTCAATTGTGCCAATCCTATAACAGGCTACTAACTTAGGATATTCATTAGCTCTCCAAGAACATTTAAATGAATCTTAGTAAATATCAAGGCTTTATAAATCAGAAAGGGGATTTGAAGTCTGAGTACAGACAGTCCTAAAGCACAATATGTGGACACGTGGCTAGCATGTGAAGGTTCGGATCCAACATTGAATGTGCCCCACCTAGGAGATCTACATGACCACCAATATTATTGGATGATCTCAGCCATTCAAATTTACTTTATATCTAGCTCAAAACCATGTGTTTTTTTCTTCCTTTTCTGGTGTAGATATCATTTATCTAAGTTAATAGGTGAGAAGTTAGTATATAGTAACTTACCAAACAGTAAACTTTTTAACCGCCAAACCAACTCACGAGAATCAATCACCCAAACGAAGAAAACAAACTAAACACTTTCACAACAAACTTGTCTTTGCAGACATCAAACACCGAACACCAGAAAAGTACTAAAATCTTAAATGAAAGTATACCTGTAATAATGAAAATACAATTCCAAGGTGCGCCTAGAAATCTATTGAATGTATACCCTGTCAACTATGTCCAGATCGGAACACTTGACTTTCCATCACTCCTAAGTTCGTGATTTGTTAATCCAGAGCTACCCATTGTAGCAAAAGCCCTTAGAACAAATTATTTGATTTTCAATTTTAAAAAAAAAAATTATCTCAGCTTGCATTTGAATTGATACCCAAAAAAAAATACAAAAGAAAATCAGTTTCACTATTACTAAACTTTAAAAGGAAATTAATCTTAAAGAGATATGTAAGAAGATGATACTTTCTAGTAGGTTCTACAGATCAACAAATATGAAGGTTTTTTGGTTTATTAAACGCCAAAAATAGAGGCAATTTTGTTCTTATTTGAGATTAATTCGTCAGAAAGAAAATGAAAAACTTGTAGCTACCTAGACAAAATTACCAAACAGATTCAGATAAATTAGAAAAGAAAAAAATGAGAAGAATAGCTAAGGAGGCATCAGATCTCCAAGATGATGGCATCAATGTAAAAACTCAGATGCAAATTACCCATTAATGATGAGAATCATCACTTGCCTAACCGAATCTTCTCCAAAACAGATTATCAAATAGCAAGAACTCATTACCACTACGTTGATTCTACATCAGGACACAAAAAATACAGTAAAAGAAGGGGAAAAATGTAATTTTTTTTCCATTATAAATACCCAGAAATTGATTTCAGTGGATTGAAAGACATGAATTTCATCGTCACTTCACCTCCCCAAACAAAACAATAAACTACTCATACCCCAAAACCCTAAATAAGATAAATATAGAACTATGGATAGACGAAGAAAAAGAGAGAGGGAGACCCAGAGACCTTCTTAGAGAGTTGTGTTCCATCACCAACTGACTCCGAAGAACCAATCTTCGGTACACAGAACAGATTTTTCATCATATCGTAGAACACAGAGAGAGGATAGTAAGGAAATGAGACAAGATTACGCAATAAGCGCCAGACTATAAAAGGAGACCAAAAGGTTTGAAATGAAGGAGATCAAATGGAAGAGAAATGGGGGATGAACCAACCTTGTGGTGCTTCGAATCCTGCTAAGAGAGATAGATAGAGAAGGGGGCTATGGAAGAACGGGCAGAGTTAAAGAGGGGTGAGGAACCAAGACGCTTAGCAGTCGGGCATAGTGGGGGTGTTTTTTGGGGGGAACAGGATTCTCTCGAGTTCAACTCGAGAGAAATCTCGCGAGTTGGAACCCTAGAGGTCGCCACGTGTCTCCTTTGACACCCCTTAACCATGGGTAAGGTTCACTCACCCATCCTTGGTTTTTTTTTTTTTTTAATTATTATTTTTTAAATTAAAAAAACTGTTTTTAGAGTTTTTTAATATTAAAAATAGTTTTTTTAATTTAAAAAATAATAATTAATATAAAAAAAAAAAAAACCAAGGATGGGTGAGTGAACCTAGGGTTGGGTGAACCTTACCCATGGTTAAGGGGTGTCAAAGGAGACACGTGGCGACCTCTAGGGTTCCAACTCGAGAGGATCCTGAGCCTTTTTGGGGAGACCAATAGGAAAGAAGCAAATTAACCTATAGATATGAGTGGGATCCACATATCAACATTTATTAAAGGAGACACGTGACAATAACTTGAAATCAGAATAGAAGGATTTGAAGGTATCCACGTGGAAACCAAAACCTGAAATTTATAATAAACTAAATTAGTTTTTAACATTGCACAAAAAATCATAACGTATCACTTTGCAGGCAAAATTTGTACATACATGAATTATTATACAGTATAGCAAAATATTGACTTACACACAAACTAGAATCAAAATAGTGTTCTCCTGATTAAGCAAACAGTAGCAGGAGACTCACAAACTCCAATTCTTCTTATTGGCGGAAGCAAGCATTATGACTAAGTGTAAAATCCAAAACCAGGGTAAGGAACAACTTTTCAATATTTTGGCTGAGGCATGGTAGAAACCACTGTCCTTAAATCCGATTTCGCTCCCTCGAGCAATGCTCTCGGGCACGTGGGTTGAATGGCGACCAGGCTCTAGGATACAGTAACACCCTCCGTTAAGACTTAAGAGTGCTTAACCCATCTTGATTCAGAGTGCCCAACAATTGAAGCCTGTAAAGCAACAATGTGAGAACTCTCTGGTTTGAGCAACGAAGAATAATAAGAGGTATTGACAATTGGGTTTGGTTTTTAAAAAGAGGATGAAAATCAATGAAATTAAATTCTAAACTAATAATATCTTTCTAAAGCAGCTCCTAAACATTCTAATGAATTTAATTAAAAACGGGACTAATGAATTTTACTAAAATTCATAAACCCCCAACAATGGCTCTTATTGGCCATTGGCACAAGCATGATGTGCCAATAAATTTTATGAGATCTAAGCCGTTGAGATAATTTATATCATTAATGTGGATAGGTTATGCTTTCTCCAATTTGTCATCTAACATGGTAAGCTTCAAGCAAGCTCGTTAATGTTGGTTTATGATAGGAGTGATCAAGACCATGCTTGTCTTCTGAATTCAGCTCTTTCTACTTTTTTTCAAATATGGCTACACTTTTGCAGCATTGATATTGGATAAATGCTCTTTCAATTATGACTTTACTCTTGCAGCATTAATATTGGAGAACTTCCTGCACAAATTTGGAAAACTTCTTGAGGAATCGGGATATTGCAATATTTCTACCATTCACAGGACTTTTTGTGTAGATGGAGTCAATTTCCTCTTACGAATCCTGAGATTTATAGTTGTTTTTCTCAATGTAGGGAATTTTCTGACACCCCCTTTTCTGTAAAGCCTTTATATTCTAACGGATTCTTTGTTATCAATGGATCGACATACTTACACCTTTGTATTGGGAAACTTCATTGACATACTTACACCTTTTCCACAATTCAAGTTGTATAGATTAGAAACCAGAAATATAACTGACCAGGCTTGTTGCCTGAATAAAAAGCCATAAATGAATTTTTAAAACCTTCAGAATAGTTGCATCTTTGATTATTATACTTTCAAAAAGAGAGTGAAACACACGGAAGGTACTAATTACAGCACAAACATTCATGTTAGTTCATCATTGAGGACTGCCATTACATCTGTGGTGTACCAAAAATCATGAATTTATTGTGTGCAAGCTCTTGCTGTTTAACATCATCTATCCCAGAAAACGATAAGATCCAGAGTCATGTATCTGATATGTAATAGAGCACATGTATGGTTATGATATGCATGAGATATGCCATATCATTACCATCATCACAATTGGAAGGTTTTGGATTTAGGTTTAGATTGAGATTGTAATTAAGATTTGGTCAAGATTTGATTAACATTAGATTTGGAAAAGTTTGATTTAATTTCTATATCTATCGTTTTTGGTATCTACATAAATCCAACTAGGTTGTCTCTCTAATTATTTAAATTCTATTCAATAAAAATAGTTTCTCTACATGGTATCAGAGCCACCGACCCTTTGGTGACCACCTCTTGGCTCTTGTTTTTCTTTTTCCGGGGGTGGTGCCGCAACCGCCCACCTATTGTCAAAATTTTGATTGTTTTTTGTTTTAAATAAAAACCCTACTATCATCCTCTATACTTTTATCACTCCTAGGATCATACTCGTACCCATTGATCTCCCTGTTTCTTTTCATTTATTGAAGACCGCTCCAACGAAAGTGTTTCTTTAAATCGCAGGTCATACTTCATGTGCTTGGGAAGAAGATCATGACTAATCTAGTGGGCCACCAGCTTCGACAGACTCAAAATGAGAGGGATGTGACATAGATGGACTTCATAGATTGGCGGTGACCACCAAGCATAGTTGAATGTTCTAACTGTGAGCGCGGGTTTCGGGAGAACCCTGGTTTGCATCTCACGGGTTGAGTTAAGAGTCGCCACCTATTCATTCGGAAGGGATAAGTCCCCGGGATTTGGATAAGGTCTTGGTCTGTGATCAGAGATCAGGGTAAGAGGTTCGGTTAAGTCCGGGGAAGGGGTTAGGCACCCCGGCACTTCCACTTTCAGTGGTTCCCTACTTGCTAGGATTAAGCCAAACTAATCTCAATTTTAATCAAATGCCTTAAGTATTTAAGAAAATGCTAATCTAAGAAGGAGAAAATCCTAGACTAGGGTCGAACCCGGGTTGGGTTGCCTACGTACTCACATAGGGGTGAGATCAGACCGAGCGTAGTTCTGGCACATGAGCCCGTGCCAAGGCTAGGGGTGTGTGTGTGTGTGCACCAAGGGTGGCTTAGGGTCTAGCCGGGAGGCTAGGGGTGGTTGACCGGGTTGGTCAAGTGCTTGGTATTGGGCCCGGTAGGCCTAAGGTAAGTCTGATAGGGTAAGGTTGGGCCCGGTAGGCCGAGGGTGAAGCCCGGTAGGCTAGTTTGGGCCCGGTAGGCCGAGATTGGGCCCGGTAGGCCAAGGGTGAACCCGGTAGGCTAGGGTTTGGCCCGGTAGGCCGAGGAGTGAGGCCCGGTAGGCCCAGGGTGTCTTAACCAAGGGTTAGGGTTGCTAACCGAGTTTAAGAAATGTGATTAACCTTGGTTAGGGGTGCTAACCATGGTTAGAAAAGTCCAATATCAGATTTTTTGGTCTTTTTGAATTTTTCTGATTTTTTTGGGATTTTCACAGATTTTTTCCCAACGGTCAAAGGTGCTTAACCGCGGTTAAGGAGGGGAGGTCACCATGGTTAAGGGTCTTAACCATGGTTAAATGGTCAAAAGAGACCATTTTTGGGTTTCTCCTAATATTTTGGATTTTTTGAGCATTTTTCCAGATTTTTTCTGGGTCAGGATTTTTTACCCGTGGTTAAGGGTTAAAAATGGGGTCGACTCTGATTAAGTGTCTTAACCACAGTAAAAATGAAATTGAAGACATTTCTGGATTTCATGTAATATTTATGATTTTTTGATGCTTTTTCCAGAATTTTTGCTAGGTCATGGGCCGCTTAACCATGGTTAAATGTTAACCACGGATGAGTTTAACCATGGTTAAGGGGCCGACTGAAGCAAAAGTGGGTCCAAGGTTCATGGCAGGGCCTAGACTGGCCTCCTACCCGGTCTGGGCCCCCACAAATATCTGAAATTGCAAAAAACTCCAAATTTTCATCAAATTTTTAACCATAGTTAACATGAATTTAACTATGGTTAACGGGAGAATCGCGGGAATCCGAGACCACCATTGGGTAGCCTGATATGTGGAGAACAATTTGGGCCCTTGTGGGACCCAAGGGGATGCCGTATGTGGGCCCCACAGTGGCCTAAAGTTGCCCCGAAAAACACCACATAAAATTATGATTTCCACCAAAACAGATTTGTTTCCAAACTTTGCGGCAATTTTTCCGCTGATTGGCTCAACCCCTGGGGGATCCGAGACCATGGTCGTGAAGCCTACTATGAGGGGAACAATTTGGGCCCTCGTGAGGCCCAAGGGAAGGTCGGATGTGGGCCCTACAGAGGCCCAAAGTTGCCTCATCGCACAGATTTTTACACTGTCAACCCCACTTTGGGGTCGATTTAACTATGGTTGGAGTGCGAATTAGGGGCTGAAATTGCAGATGGGGATAGCCTGGAGTGTGGTGAGTCTAACCATGGCCTCGGTTTTTACCAAGGCCGGGTCTAACCATGGTTAAACCGGGGTTAAAGGCAGTGTCTTGAAAACCTTTTTTTTTGAAAATGTTTTGGAAAAAAAGCTTGGGTGGCTAGGTGTGCTTGGCCCATGTGAGTCTAGGGGGTTTTCTCATTGATTGAGGACCCCCCAGACCTCCGGGAGTGGTCGTGCACGGTGGTGAGGGCTAGGCCCGTGGCCACGTCTCAAGGTCGACCTAATTTTTTTTCTTTTTTTTAACTACTAAAAAAAGAAAAAAAAAACCAAAATGGGGACCCCTGGAATGGGACCAGGGGTCCCTTACAATGCTAAATCAACAGGCTAAAGCAAGGGAAAGGGGGTGTATACCCTCGCGGATCGGCTTGCGCGGTGGCGAGCTTCCTGGGGCGTGGCGGCTGCGGACGGCGGTGATGAGGCTGGGAGAGCCTACAGGACGAAAATGACAGGCCTCGGAGGTCCACGGGTAGGCTGAGCTGAGGCGGAGAGAGTCCAGGTGGAGCGGGGACGGCTGGCCAAAGAGGGCGGACTCACTGTAATTTTTGGACGTGGTGGTGGACGGCGGAGGCTAGGCGGTTGCTAGGGTAGTGCCCGAGGGTCTGGGACCGAGCCACGGCAATGGCAGAGGGGTTAGGCGAGTGGGAGGTGGTCTGGCCGAATGGAGAAAGCCACTGTAAAAAAAATTTTTTTTTTTAAAAACAACTTACCAAACAGTGGGTTGGGTGGGTATAGGCTTGAATGAGTTTTTGTTTTGAGCTACCTAAGGATAAGGTGGAGGGTGGAGGAGCAAGATGGACTGGCTGGCCGAAAATGGGGAAAGCTACAGGTTTTTTTTTCAAAAAAAACTCCTCAAAACAGTGGCTATGGAGGGCTTTAAATAGAAGAAGAATGAGGGGAGGGAAAGGGATAAGGATGAGCATGGGCGTGGGGAACACAATCTGAAAGAGGGACAGGGCTGCAGGGAAGCAGGAAGGCAGGGGAGAGGACGCAGGGATCAGTGGCCTGTACACTCGTCCCTTTGACAGGGATGATGAACAGTGCCACTAATTTTTTTTTTTTTTTTTTTTTTTTTTTTTTTTGCCTTACTGATTTTGGGCCCAACCCATATGTGCATGGGCCAACGCCTATTGGCTTTGCCACATTGGGTTGGCTCCGAAAAATCAAACCCTTTTTTTTTTTTTTTTTAATTTTTTCATTATTTGGTTTAGGGTGGGTCCCACCCCCTACTACCCTAAAAAATCATGGTTTTTTTTTTATTATTATTTTTTGAATTTCAAACTTTTGTTTTATTTCCTTTTTGGGCTAGACCCCCACACATGTGGGGAAAGCAAAAAGTACTTTAATCTAAAACAAAAATTTGAATTTTAAAAAGGGGTAGTGTGGGTCCTACCTTAGATTTGGCTTAATGGGCCCATGCTTGGGCCCACAAACAAGGTTTTATCCATTTGGGACTTGAAAAGGGGCCTTGAGCCCATGGGACTTTGCCTAGGGCTTGGGCTAGGGCTAGGCTTGGGCTAGACCTAGGTTTAGGTGAGCAGGGTGTAAAAATTGGGTGCTTACACTAACTATTCGTCAACAAATTATCAAAGAAGATCAAGGGTGAGGAGTACTCGACTTGTGATAAACCCTTGAAGATCTTGTTCCTCATGTGTTTGAGGGGAAGTATTAGAGAAATATTATGTTCGAGAAATAATTATGTAATATCTATGAGATACATAGGATCTCGTAGATAATCTTGAATTAGTATCTTTAGTGTATTAGGATTATCTTAAACTAGCGTGTGGCACATGCGATGCACGTGATAGCGAGGGGAAGGAGTTAACCACAGTTAATAGGAGTTAAAAGGGACACGTGTTAACCCGCGGTTGCAATTGAACTCTCCCTGAGTTCAATCACGATTGACTGTGATTCTATTCTTTAAATAGATAGATGAGGATAGTTTGGGAATTAAAGTAAAACATTAAATTAAAGTTTTGTTTTATATAAGGGTAGTTTAGGAATTTCGGAAAATTCAGGCCACGCCTGCCTCTCCCATTATAATAGTAAAGAAAGATATTGTCTTTCCAAGTTAAGATTTTTGGGTTATTTATTTAAACCATATATGGGTCATTGTAATTCATCCAAACTATTCAATAAGTCAGCTTCTCTAAAATATGGTCCTTGAATCTGCAAAGTGCATAATAGTGGTAAAATGTGGTCAACTCTATAATTCAAAGGAATGTAGAAATGTCCGTTGGGTCAATTCTCATTGTATAACTGGTTAAGATACAATGTTCTCAATTGTGAGGTTGTGTTCCTCATCTGTTTTAATCAAGAAGAGGAAACAAAAGGAAAAATACAATACCACCTATCAAAATCTCAAAATTTTTTGATGGAATAAACATACCAAATGTGAAAACCATGGACTTCCAAAGAGCCCATCCCGATCGGCTAATACTCTCTCTACAACCATTATCCATACTTCTGATTTTGTACATAAGAGGGAGTCAGATTGTCTTAGCTGACTCCTGAATTCATTCAAAGATTGAGTCAGATTTTGTATATACTGCTACCTACCCAAAAAAATCTCCGGCTTCAGATCCCCTTAATTCATTCTGAGATTGAGTTCATACCGCAATTAGACAGTCATCATCAAGTATATCCTCTCTTCTACTAAACTCAATTGTTCTTTTTTATTCAAGAAATTACCACCACTTGGAAATTCTCCATAATGAGGTATTCATAAAAAAGAACAATTGGATTTGGTTTTTTACTTTTTAGAAAGAGGACGTAAAATCAATGAAAGTAAAATGTAAACTAATATTAACTTTCTAAAAAAACTGCTAAACGTTCTAATGAGTTTAATTAATAACAGATATCCCAAGCTTTTTGTGTACTGGAATTCATGAACCCCAACAATAGCTCGGTTCTGAATCTTCTGGTACCGTTCTTTTATAGCTAGTAAAGAAGGTGTAGGTGAGCGAAAGTTCATAGTAGAATAAATAAGGTGGAAAGGATGATCAAAACACCAAGGAGAAGGAGAAATTTCAATACCTCATTCAAATCCCAATTGCTCTCTTCCTCCTCTACGCCTTTGACATCCTCACATCTTATTGTTTTACATAGTCCCAACATCAATTTCAAGGCGCGGGACTGAATCTGGAATTGGTATTTGGGGATTCTGAACATGGGTATCAGAGAGGATCGATTCAGAAGCTCCGATGCTCTCGACCAAGATCTTCTTTCTGGGCGTATCAAGCTGCGGAAATTGTTGGCGACATGAGAGATTCTTCTTGAAATCATCCATGTGATCTGGCCATCCTTCTTGAAACCACCCATTTGATTTGACGATCCTTATTGAAACCGCCCATTTGATTTGACGATCCTTCTTGAAACTACCCATTTGATCTGGCTCTTCTTATAACAAATGTTTTCTTCTCTTGCAGTTTTGGGGACGAAGTTTGACTCTGGGAATAAAGGAGACGGAGGTGACCGTTGTGGGCGTCTTCGAAAACAATACGACATTTGAAATTTAATGACCGTTGTGGGCGTCTTCGGAGCGGATATGCTACATCTTTAACTGGGCTGGCCCGAGTAGCCCGACCCAATTAGAGGATTTGCATTTGGTGGACCAACATTTAAGACAGCCCTTAGAGCATCTCCAACCCAAAACTCTATATCTCGCCTCTATTTCGGCATCTCCTCTATATTTAGAGGAGATGGGCCTCACTTTTGAGTTATTTGCTCCAACCGTGTTCAACTCTAAATCACTATTCCTACTCTATAACATTATTCATATATTATTTTAAAAAATAGTTTTCATATGTGGATGAATCTTAACCGTGGATTGGTGGATGAATCTAAACCACGGTCGCCACATGTCCCTTTTGACACCCCTTAACCGTGGTTAAGATTCACCTACCAATCCTTGGTTTTTAAAAAAAATATTAATTCGTTTTTTAAAATTAAAAAACTGTTTTTTGAGTTTTTTAATATTAAAAACAATTTTTAATTTTAAAAAATAATAAATATTTAAAACAAACCAAGGATGGGTGGATGAATCTTGACCACGGTTAAGGGGATGTCAAAAGGTAAAAGGACACAATCGGCATTTTAACAAAGATTGAAAGACAAAAAGAGGACACAAGTGGTATTGTAAGAACATGAATAGTATAGAGGCCATCTCTATTTTCTCTCCCGGCCTCTAAATATAGAGGCTGACTATAGCAATATAGAGGCCGGCCTCTAAATATACAGCCCGGTTAGAGTTGGATTTTTCAACCAGTCTCTATATTTAGAGTTATAGAGCCCGGTTGGAGATGCTCTTAGGAATTAGGATATACCTGCAAGATACCCTAACTCCCTCCTTGGCCTTTGCAATTGGTGGACCAACATTTAAGACCCAGCTGACTAACAGCCTGGCCCAGCCCAATTAATAGTTGGGAAAGTTTTAAGTCTAGAACCTAGGCTCGGACCTGGATACTACATTTCTAACTGGGCAGGCCCAGCCCGGCCTGACACACCCCATTTACTGAAAAAAAAACCCCCAAACCAAATTTATCTGGCTCATGTAAAGTTGAACCCGGGACTACTGGTGTCGTTACTTATGCATAAGCGAGATTTACTGTATATTCTTAGTGCAGTTTTTAGTTGAAAATTGTACATTATATGTTGAGAGGGGAAATAAGCTGAAACAAGTAAACTCACAAGAACAATTATTTACTTTTGTTTGATAGCAATAGAAAACCCTGCCGCTTATTAGATGCCCTATCAAATGAAAATATAGCTCCCATCCCTTTGCTTATAACTTTTCATCAAGATCATGAAAATATGCAAGAGGCTGCATATATTTATCTTCACTACTGGCTGCTCAAGTGTTCCAAAATATATAGGGAGAGGTATTAATGAGTCATGCTCATTACAACTTTTAATGAGCGGTCCCTTAAGAAAGATGACATGTAGCGATTTTTTTTTAATCCGATTGTTAGATGTTAAGGTGGGTCCATTGAAAGACACGTGTCAAAAAATAAGTTTGATCGGACATGTTTAGACTGTCCAATTAGACCCTAGTTTATCAGTATTAACCCTCCACGGGTTCACTATACCCCATCTAGGTTATAGGAATGACTGATATTTTTATCTTTAATGAGATGGTCTATAAATGTATAATCGAATTGATTGCCACATGTCTCTTGGGAGACTTATTTTAGAGCAACCCGTTACATGTCAAGTTATTAGGAATGATTCATTGAAGGCTTTAATGAGCATGACTCATTAGAAGGCCTCTCTCTCTCTCTCTCTCTCTCTCTCTCTCTCTCTATATATATATATATATATATATATATATATATAAACTAGTAAGGAACCCGTGCCATCCACGGAAAATATTAACGGAAAAAATTTAGGATAAGTAACATGACCATAATTGTTATAATAATTCTCGTTTCTTGTTCTCAATTGAGGCTCAACATTCCATTCCATTCCTTTAGTGTAGGTCCAGGCTGCAAAGCCTATTGCTGCCAAGCTTCACTCACTTTGGCATGACTGTACTATCTAGCCGGAGAGGAGTATTAGTTAAAACATAAAAATAGTTCATTAACAAATGACTTCATTTAGATGTCTAAACTTGATCATAATATAAATCTCAATCAGTGTTGATGTTGATTGTTGGTCCCTTAATTTAATTTTGTGGGTTAAAGGAAATAAAAGCAGCTAGCCTTTAGTCTAGGAGAGCATTCAGACTACATACTTAAAGACATCAACTTTGCCAGATATATTGTTTTTAGGATATAGTGTAAAATAGTGTTACTAATGATGTTTAAATATGTAAACAAATATAAATACAGTGTTACTAATGATGTTTAAATACGTAAAGGGATATAAATACATGTATGCTCAAAAGTCACTCCCAATGCTAAGGCTAAGACATATAACTTGGATCTCAGGCACTTGACCATAAATCTTGTGTTTGACATTTTTAAAACTAAAAAAAATGTGATATGAAGTTCAGACCCCCCCTCTCGGCTAAAAGTCCTAAGATCAAGTCTCAATGAAGTGGTAATAGTCACCTAAGGTAAGTTGTGAGCATTCTATTCTTCTTAAGAGCTTCTCGTTCTCTCATGATAACTACGGGGGCTCTACATAAGAGCAACCCATACTTACATCTCAACAGCTCATGCATATTTTTTATTTTATTTTTATGACTCGGTGTGTCCCCAACCCATTTAGATCGGGACTAATCTCCGAGGATGAGCGCAATACCCCGCAAACCATGATCATGATCAGAAAAGACTGGAGGGGTAGGCTCTAACTCGGGACCAGTGAGATGTTTCCACAACCTTCGAACCACCCGGCTCTTAGTGTAAATTGAACCGGACCCAGCCCACTTTATAGTCAATTGGTCATCTTGCTTTTAGTGTCAATGGAGTTCAATCCACAAACGCTCTAACATGGATAGTTTATCACAAGTTGTAAATGTGAAGGTGACTTTGTTCAGCTCTCTAGCACGTTGAAATAAAAGCAATATCTCATCATTTTGGTTTAATGGTACGAGAGATATATGGTGACTATGAAAACCCAAACACAAAAAAATTATGTAATGGAATTTCTTCCTCCGATACGGTGCAAGCGTTGTGCCATTAACTTTCGCAGCACTAAACACTGGAAATGATAAGAGTAAAGGCAGTAGTAACCCAGAAAAAAAACAATTTGTCTCTTTCTTGAACCTGGCCGATGGCCTCGTGGAAGAGAAAAATATTGATTCATCATCTTGACAACCAATTTAATAGATTGAGATATCTTCTCAATAGAAACAATATTGTAATATTGGAAACTCAATATGATGTACAACTTGTGTAGAAACTCAAAGAGGAAGTGATGAGAAATATACATTTAATTGATTGAGTGGTTCCGATAAGGATCACTGTTTCCATTTCAAACTCTTGCCTCACCTTCTTCCTTTCACAAAAAATGGATGTCTTTTCAATGGTCTAACCAGAAGAGAAATCTGTCATGTTTCCCGTTAGATGGAGACCGATGTTTGCCGAGACATAGGAGACTGCACCTACGTAGCCCCAAGATGTGGTTGAGAGAGCTTTGGCTTCCATACGTGAAGGATATATGAGAGAGAGAGCTTTGGATTCCATATGTGAAGGATAAGAGAGAGAGAGAGAGTTTGATCAGTACCGGTGCAGAGGTTGAAAGTAAGAAGAGAAAGGAGGCGGAACGGGGTTCCTACTATTCTTCATCTGTGCATATTAGACCATCCCAACCACATCTTCTATGATTTTCACCTCATCAAGTTCATAGACACCGGAGAGTCCACCGGCGGCACCAACTCATAATCCATCATCAGATGGTACTCCAACTCCTCATCATGAGCCTTGAGGGTATATTAACTACCCACATACCTTCAATTTTATATCCATTGAGTTTCCTTTTATTTGGTAGTGATGTCAATCTAGCTATATATCATTATAGGATGAGGAATATTTGGAAACTACAATAAAATTGGAAACGTTTAGAGAGAGAAAAGGAAGATCACATTCTAAAGGTTAAGAACCATTGTTGTCCGTTACCATAATCAATGGGATCCACCATTGCCGTTCATTACCATAATCAATGCAAGACGTTAGATAGAGAGAAGTACTGAAAAGGAAAAAAGGAAAGGTTTATATAAGAGAGAGAGAGATAGAGATAGAGGAAGGGGGTGTTTAAGAAGACACCTCAAAAGCTTGCCATGTGCACACTAATCATTTCTAAGGCCACCACGTGTTCACTCACCTACTTGGGTTTCATAGGTAGTAATATTTATCCAATTAGACAGTGCTGATAGTTGCAACCTTGAGGTCACATAAATTAAATTGATGATGAGTTTTACTAAACTCACGGTTTCAAAATTAATGGGATCCATCCATTAATTGAGCTAGTGTGGGTCAAAGACACTCCCAATTAAGCTGAAGCAAAATCTGGTATGCAAAGTTAAGAAATTTTTAACCATTAAGGTTAATATTTTGTAATATATCTTTTTTAAAACTAATATTTCTTAATTAGAGTTGAATAAAAAAAATTCTAAAACCAAAGTTTATTGTTAAATCCTAAGGGTTAGTGAATTTTAACCACATTTAAAGGGACATGTGTTGGCCTGTGGGTGCGTGACTGAACTCTCCTTAGTTCAATCGGAATTGGCTGTGATTCGATCTCCCTTAAGAGTTAGCTCCCAGAACGCTAGGAGGTATAGCCTAGTGGTTGACAAACCGTAAACCTGGAGGTCTTGAGATCGAATCTTGGCTCTCGTATGGGTTGGGGCTGACTTATGCATTACGTGGGACTAGTCTGCACCAGGATACCCTCCTTTAACAAAAAAAAAAAAAATTAGCTAAAAATGTTCCATATGTGGTGGGGCGTGTTGCAACGACCGATCTACAAACCCTAGTCAAGACTCAAGATTCCCTGTTAAGCCTTTTGCCTTTAATTTTGTTTCTAGAAGAAGACCGGGATCGGATTTGTTGTGTGCAGACCAATACCGACTTGTCCACTTAGAGAGTCTCTTTAATTGCCCTTTCAATCATGGTTGAGAAATTTTAACTCCTAAAATTAATATTTTCTTCCAAAATTTTTTTTTAAAAATCTGAAAGGTTAAAACAAAAACAAAAAGGTAAATGACACTGACCTCCCTTGAGATTTGGAAAATTTTCAGAAACCTCCCCTCTTGTTTTACACTGCCCTCCCCTGTGTTTCAAGTAGTGGTAACAAATTCTCTCTTCTATTAATATGTTGTTATTAACATTGACGAAATTTGAGGATGTATCGCTGTAAATATTTTAAAATGCCCAAATTGTCTTCGAAATACCAATAACACAAAAAAAATTTTTTTTTTTTAACTCACTTAGTCTTTAACAAAAACACTTCGACATCAACATAAGCAAAATGGTGTTCAACTATTATGTTCCGTTTGTTTCAATCTAAAATAGAGAAAAATAAATCAAATCCACGGAAAATGTCACGTAAAATTTTTTGTAACTTTCAAGTACTCATAAGTCATTTTCCCATAAAATCTCTGTCTCTTAAAATATGTTACAAATTTTCAAAATTACCCATATCCACTAAACAATTTTTTTTTAATATATATTTTAAATTTTATTAGTTTTAAATTTTTATAATTGTAACTTTAAAAAAAATCAAAAAATATTTTGTCTTATTTTCAAAGAATGCAACCAAACAACAAGAAATTGGTAGAAAAAAAAATCATATTTTATCATGAAAGCTTTTCGGTCATAAATGCATTACGTTGTAAAACAATTTATGTGCAAAAAAATGGAGCCTTAGCGACGCTATAGGAGTACGTCAATATTCTTTTATTTTGAGCAGAAACTTCAAAATTTGATCCAAAAATAAACACTAATTAACAAAACATAAATTGATTTTTTTCTCTCAACTTTCGCACATATACAAATGTCTTTCAAGCATCGCATTCACATGGGTTGCTCACCAGAGGGATAGAAAGGAGACCCACTAACATTCAATATTTCACAAGCCTAGTGAGATGAGGGTAAAATAGAAAAAGTGGATTTTCAAATTAACAGTGAACTTTAAACACTGATAGAGGAATTTAGTGTAATTCTAGAAACAAGAGGGGATGTTTATGAAATTTAGCCAAACCCCAGAGAAAGTCAGTATAATTTACCCAAAAAAAGTGCACAAGTAGCCCTCTCATGACTTACCACAAAGAATGCCACGTGTAATCATTTATTATAGACGTGATGGTAAGGGTGTATCCGAACCGCGATACCTTGAAGTTTGGCTCAGCTCGGCCGATCAAGCCAAACTTGAGCTCCAAAAATAGGTTTGATCGAGTCGAGCCAAGCTATTTTTTAAGTTTGAAAATGTATTCAAGCCAAGCTCGAGCCAAGGCCTGTTTGGTTCGGCTTGGCTTGAATATTGTATATAAAAAAAATATAATATATATATAATAAAAATAATATTATTTTTTATTTTAAAATAATTTTTTAATAATTAAATCTGAGCTTAAGCCAAACCGAGTAGATTCGAGCCGAACTTTTTAAACTACATATCGAGCCGAGCTGAGCCCGAGCATAGATGACAAAATTTCAAACCGAACCGAGCAGGCCAAGCCCGGCTCGAATACACCCCTACAGGATGATCGTATGCACAATGGTTATGTCTGCTCATACTATTACATATAAGGCTGGAAGACGTAACGAGATTATGATAAGAGGAAGAATTGGAAGAAAGGAGGGTGGGTACGTACGTACAATTAGAAGGAAGGATTTGGTTCGTTAGGGGCGCATAAAATCACCTTCCCAGGCCATGGGTGGGACCCAAATCCCATAAAAGGAACATGGTGAGGCTAAGGTGAGTGGAATTGGGGGAGGAAATAAATAAATCCCCTCTCCATTCCATTATTTTCGACGAAAGACCCAAAGTTCAAGTTACATAGTTTTGGCTTTGGGTTTTTTTTTTTTAATTATTTTTTATTAAAAGCGTCTCAGAAGGAGAGGGGGGGAGGGGGTTTGGCAGACCCCTACCTATTTATTAATCAAAATAAAAATAGGGGAGGGGGGACATAAACCTTACCCTTACAGACTCAAGAAAAGAGAGTTTTTCATCTAGAAGAACCCAAGTCCATATGACCATTTTGGAGTAAAGAGTTATCTTGGAAGGTTATCCTAGGAAGTTCCACCATCCTAGTTACTTATAGTTGTATTTAATGATTGTCTAGAAACTTGTAGAAGCGTCAAGACTTAGTTACTTGTTGAAGCTTTTATTTCTTTCCTAGTAAATAGTAATAGTCATTGTGAGCATGGGTTTTTGGTCCACTCACAAAGAAGCAAGTTTGACTGAGAGAGTCGCCACCTATTCATTCTTAGGGATAGGTCTCGAGTAAGCAATTATTTGGATAAGACAAATGGTCTATCAAAGATTAGGGTAAGTGGTTCGATTAAGCCTTGGGGAAGGTTTTAGGCACCCTAGGACCCCCATTTAAGAAATTGTTACCTACTCCCTATAGTTAACCCAAGTTTAATCTCAAAATTAATTAAATGTTAAAGTATTTAATGAAATGCTAATCCAAGAAAATAAGCAAAGCAAGCTAGACTAGGGTCAAATCCGGGTTGGATTGCCTACATACTAACATAGAGGTGAGATTAGACCGAGCGTAGTTTTGGCACATGAGCCCGTGCCAAGGTTAGGAATATGTGTGTGCAGATGGGTCAAAGGTCTAGCTCGAAGACTAGGGTTTAATTGACCGAGTTGGTCAAGTGCAAGGTAGAGGTCTAACCGTGGTTAGAAAGGAGTTAGCCGTGGTTAGATGGGCTAACAAAGATTAAGAAAGCAAGCAAGCAATTTTTTGGTCTGTTTTGTATTTTTTGGATTTTTCTGATTTTTGAATGTTTTTTATTTTTTTTGGATTTTTTGAATAGTAGTTTAAGCTCGTTGCAGAGCAACAGGCCTAAATTAACTATAGTTATTTTATCCCAAAGATTGTCTTAAAGAGAGTTTAATTAACAAAGGGTTATCCTAATTCTACATTTGTAAAAAAGTTGACCTAACACACTTCTAAATTTCAGAAAAAAATCTAACCTAAATTTGGGACCTCAAACTGACCTAGGGATTAACTAAGTTATCTTAAAAACAGAATTCTATTTTAACATAAAAGTTACTTTAACCTATACCTATGAATTGTTTTAACCAGCTAGCTAATGAAACCTTAAAAGTAAAATCCTAACGTATCATCTAACTAGAGTAGACCACAACTAACACTAGGCGAACTTACAAACAGAATTTTATCTTAACATAGAAGCTATGCTAGCTAGCTAAAGAAACATTAAAAATAAAATCATAAACCACTATCTAACTAAGGTAGACCAAAGCTAACCTAAAGCTAGATTAGAATAGCTCAACAGTTGACCTAAGTCTAAGAATACTAGGTAAAAAAAAACTACCTACAAATAACTTAAATCAGAAGAAGAGATGACCTAAGTCTAAGAAAACTAGGTAAAAAAAAACTACCTACAAACAACTTAAATCAGAAGAAGAGATTTTAAATGATCTACATCTAATCTAACATTACGCAAGATAGCAGATTTTAACCCAACCAATCTAAGGGATTAAGTTAGAATACAGCTAATCTATTTGCAGACTTTTAAAACTAGCTTAAACTATTTATAGATTTTACAAACTAATTAAACTACTCGAGCTCATTCATTTATTTAGTAAACAAGTCAAGCTCAAGCTTGATTTTTGAGCTTGTTTAGTTATCTAGCCAAGCTTGAACACACCCTTACTCATTCGTTAAAAGCTTAGCTCCATTATGTATATAATTAACCTACTAAAATATCTAAATATACTTACATCATTTAATTCTAAAATTAAGTATTTATTATATACTAGTAAAGATTAATAATATATAATATATTTTACATAATAAAATATCCTTTATATAATTATGGATTTTTCCTAAAATTTTAGTAACACTGTAATTTTTTTTTTTACCTCTATGAGGATATAAAGTAAAATTTAAACCTAATAAATCTATATCTATATTACTACTATAAACCAATTGGTCTCCACGTGGCTCTCTCAGAAGCCTCATTTGAGCTCCAATTTGTTGCCATGTGTCACTTTTAATCATTATCTTTGCCCACATGTATCTATCTTATTGGTCTCTTATTGCCACATCTCCCACTCATGCCCCATCACACACGTTTCTAAACATAACACACTTAATTGTCACGTCTCCACTCATGCCCCATCACACACGTTTCTAAATAACACACTTAATTACTTATTAATTAAATTAATGAATTAATTAAATGACTATATAAATGTCTAAATACGTTTCATTCTCTCAATCCTTCGTGCCTTCTTTCATCTTCTCCTCTCCATCTTCTCACCCTTCCTTCCTTTGTGTGTTTCCTTTAATTTATGCCTTTCCTCATCAATTATGGAGCAGCTCTTCCTCTTCATCTGATTATCTCCTCATTCTATTTCATTATCTCCTCATTGCTCCTTCATGTATGAATCATAAATCTCAATTTCCCATCTGTTTTCGTCCCCCCTCCCCCTATTATCTGCGCTACTTCCCCAGCTTTCGTAACCGATTTACTACTCATTTATCAAACATCTTTTCATCTCCCATCAGTAAGCCTCCCATTTTAACTGCATACGTCCATTATATAAAATGAAAGGAAAGACTCTTAAACTTACCTTCATTCCAATCTGAATCAAAGGAATAGCAAGCGCTTGGCGTCGGCAAAAAAATCAAAGGCATAAATCCTAAAGTCCTCAAATCTTACATCTCTTCTTCATATTTTTTCTACGTTATCTTCTGATTGCTTTTGATTTCTTTGATAGTACACAACTCTAGAGAGATATTGGTAAATCGAACGGGTATCATAGGCGAACATTGCTAAGGTAGAATTCCTAAACCCCCAACTCTTACTTCTCCTCTTCGTCCTTCTATTCTTCATCTATGCTAATATTTGGTTCTTCTCATTTAACTTTTTTTTTGTTTTAAGCATTGACTAGCAATTAGAGTGAGGATGCATGCCACATTACTCTTGAAACTATCTTCAATTTCCTTTGAAAATCTATCAAATCTAATCCTAATAAAATAAAATAAAAATTCCCCGGGGATATCATTTACCTATGGTTAGTGGTTAGCATTGGGGGTTGGAGTTCTTACTACTCCTCACCCAAGTAAATGGATCCTGAGATCTATCTATTGAGATATGTCACACCCCACCATTTAGGGTGTTCAAATCAAACTAATTGACAATCGTAATCTATTTGAAACTCATTACACCACTCTTGATTATCTTTGATATTATTACCTCCAAGATTAACACGACGGATACAAGTGAGTGGTTGCTCTACAAGTGAGGATAGTTTACTCACCCCACAATTTGGGTTGTTCAAATCAAACTAATTGACCATCCTAATCTATTTGGAAATCATTGCACCACTCTCAATTATCTCTAATATTATTACCTCTAGGATAAACACGGCGGATACAAGTGAGTGATTGCTTTACAAGTGATTAGAGTTTACTTGGGAAAAACTTAGAAATCTCATCAAGCCTCGCCAATTTCCATCTCCACTTTTCATCCTATCCCTGAAATGAATTCCTTGCCCGTCATTAGAGTTAAAGTGAAAGCTACGAGGTTAGACTATTACCTGCAAATATTGAGGAAATACCAATAAAAACCTCATTTCCCTTTCATCCCCGCAAAAGTTTACTCCGACATCCGTTTCTTATTTGTACTTTCATGAATTTTAGGTAATTATATAGATACGTTTCTCAATGTTCATTTTTATATGGTCTTAGTGGTGTTAGATGATATTTTAGAGGGGAAGATTTACAGTAGCTAATACCCTTTGAGATGTAAGATTTTAAGGTTATGTGAATACTCCATTTGGGTTGACTGTGTGAATAGAGCCATGTGAATTCTAAGATTTTATAGTAGCTAATACCATGACGGGCAGAATGACGACTGGAGGTCTTTAAAATATATGAAAGAAATAATATTTTGAAGGAATAGCTTATCGCTTTTTTTATGAATGTAATTCTTTTATAAATTTATTGGATCCTCTATTAGATAATTGTATTATAAATTAGGATTCTCTATTATGTTTGGATTGTAAATTAGGATTTTTCTAATGGTGTTGCCCTCACATTATTGATGATATCACTTGGAAAATAATCACATGCCTTTTGTTTTCTTAAATAAGCAACGACTCTGAAGCATTGTCAAATCAAGCTCATGGAACCTACTAAAATCTTACATCTCTTCTTCATCTGTTTGCCACACTCATAGTGCCTTGGAGATAGTAAACCACACTAAAATGAAAATAACGTAAGAGCAATCATATCCACACAAATAGCAGCAAATTAATATCAGTCTTATTAACCCCAACTAAATTGAGGCCAGCACAAAACAGCTCGTGTGTCATTTCTGTATATATACAATAGTCCAAGCACTTGAGGCCACTTGAAATTCAGATTAAACATTGCTTTTTTGGTACTCTCTAAGTGCCAATATGGGTGATGCAACGAGGTCATATTTCATATCGTGGTATTTGTTTTTTATGTTACTGATATTTTTGTCGTGTAAAAAAATCAGCTCTCTTTACATTAAATACTAGCCTTTTTTTAAAAAAAAACTTAATATTCTTGAAAACTCAGTTCTCTATATGGTCCACAAGAAATTGAAGAATCCAATTCATGTTGATTTGGATAATTGCTTATTCAGATTTCTATTTCAATACAAATAGCTTCTCTTATGGTCTTTGCACCTGCAAGCATTACTTAATTGAATATATGACCTACTGAATTTAATATTTTGAACTACTAAATAATCATTACAAGCTTGCCTCCACGTTATGAGCGCGGGATTTTACTCCCTGAAATTTAATCTCACGGGATTTGTTAAGTGTTTAGAATCATCACCTATTCATTCAGAATGGATAAGTCCCCCGAAATGTTAGATAAGGTCTTGGTCTCCGATCAAAGATCAGGGTAAGAGATTCGGTTAAGTTCGGGGAAGGGGTTAGGCACCCCGACACTTCCACATATAGTGGTTCCTTACTTACTAGGTTTAAGCTAAATTAAAGTTCAAAATTAATCAAATGTCAACGTGTTTAAGTTAATTCTAACCGGAAGAAAGAAAAACTAACTAGGATCGAACCCGAGTTGGGTTGCCTACGTACTCACATTAGGGGTGAGATCAGACTGAGCATAGTTCTAGCACTTGAGCTCGTGCTAATGCTAGGGGATGTGTGTGTGTGTGTGTGCACCAAGGGTGGCTAATGGGCCTAATCCGGTAGATTAGAGTTTTGTTTGACCGGGGTTGATCAATGTGCAAAGGTTTGAGCCCGGAGGCCAATAAGGTAGTTCGGTAGACTGGGGTTGAGGCCTGGTAGGCCAAGGATGAAGCCCGGAGGCAAAGGAGTGAGTTAACCTAGGGTTAGGGTTGCTAATCGGGGTTAAAAAGGGAGTAACCATGATTAGAGGTGCTAAACATGGTTAAAATGTGTCAAAAGTTAAATTTTGGTCTTTTATATTTTTCTGGATTTTTTGAGATTTTTTCAAATTTTTATGGGGTTAAGTGGTACTTAACCATGGTTAAAAGTTAACTGGATGCCGTTTTAACCATAGTTAAGGGTCAAGGTTAGGCAAAAATGGACCCAGAAGGTGTGGCAGGGCCTAGAATGGTCTTCTACCAAGTCTGGGCCTTGCACAAAGCCTGAGATTTAAAATTTCAAAAAATAGAGGTAATCAGATTACCTCCATTACAGTGAAGTTTTAACCCTGCTTTGTGGGGATGTAACTAGAGTTAGGGATCACCCCAGAGAAAAGTAAAATCAAGGTTAGAAAGCCTGGAGTGCAGGAATTCCAGTGGGCCAGGTCTCAGCCCAAGAAAAGCTCAGTCGTGGGCCCCACAGGGGCCCAAAGTCAATAAAAAAAAGTCATTGTGCTGTCGGTAATCCTATTACCGACAACTAGGCAGTTTGGTTGATCAAAGTTTGGGGCCTTGCTAACCATGGTTAGGCTTTGGCCCTTGAAGCTAAAATTTTGTAGAGATGAGTCAAGGCTTTCCAATGGGTCAAGAGTGGGCCCAAAAGCAAAGGTGTGTGGGCCCCACGAGGGCTCAAAATCACTGTTCAGAAAAACCTGAAATGTCGGTAATCAGATTACCGACAGTCTGATAACCTGGGTTTAAAGCCTTGCTAACCATGGTTAGACCATGAGTTACTGTCTGAAACTTGGTAGGGGGTAGCTGGGGTTCTGAGGCATCAAACCATGGCCTTGGATTGGACCAGGGCCTTAACTAACCCCAGTTACACGGTGAGTTACAGAGAGGGTACATAGTGTCAGTAATGATAATACCGACACTATGCAGATTTCTCAAAAACCAATTGTTCTCCGCTGTGGGCTGCACGAGCAAGGGTCCAGGGGTTCCCTCATGACCTGAGGGACCCCCAGACCCTGGTGGAGAGTGGTCATGCACTGTATGGGGTTGAACCCGAGTTAAGTGCTTCAAGGGATCCCCCAAGCCTATGAAGAAGGTTGGGGGCCCTATCCTTGGCTGCTACGAAGATAAAGAAAGTAATGGGGACCCCTGGAATGAGACCAGGGGTCCCTTACAATGTTTGAACAATAAAACAAAGGTAGGGTGGAGCCCTACATTGCCGTGGACCTCCTTCAAGGGCTATAGGTGGTGTTGCTGGCTGCCATAGGCCTAAGCTGGCCTGGTGAGGGTACTGAGCTATTGAGGGATGGTCCCAGGTGCTGGTGGAGCTACAGCAGGATTGGAGTGAGGCTACTCATAGTGAAACAACACTGTGGTGGGGGTTTTACACACACGGTGGAGGTGGTTCAAGGAAGTAGGGGTGCTGGGCGAGGCTTAGGTGGTTTCAGGGAGGCCTAGAAGCGAGCTCAAATTGGTTAAGTGATTGGTAGGAGCTGGCTGTAGAGAGACAACACTTGGGCAAGGGTTTAACGTGAAAATTGGGTGTCTTGAACCCATGGGGTAGCTTGGAATTTATAGAGGAGAAGGGGAGAGGTCCAAGGGTGTTTTGAGGATTAAAGGAGTCACAGGGGACCAATGGGAGCAGCCCCAATGCGCCTAGGTGGGTGCTGATATGCGTCTGTAGGATTTCCAGTGGTGGCAGTAATCGAATTACCGCCACTCCAAAAACTGAGATTTTTGAGGGTGTCGGTAATTCGATTACCGACACTTTGAGGTTTTTGCCAAAAGGGGCCAGGTCCTCACACAATTGGGCCAAAATGTGGATAAGCTTGCCTTTTTAGGTGTTTCCCGCCCGTTTTTTGAACTTGAGGGTGTGGGCCCCACCCTAGTGGACCCCTAAGGTTGGTAGACCCTTGTTTGGGCCCATAAAGGCCTAAGCTATATGGGTTTTTGGCTTGGATTGGTTTGTGGGCCTTGAGCCCAAGGGACTTTGGCCTAGGGTTTCACTAGGGCTTGAGGTAGGGCTTGGTCTAGGGCACACCTAGGGTTAGGCCTAGGGTTTATGTGTCCTAAGGGTAATGGGCCTTGAGCCGGAAGTTTTAGGTTTTTAGAGGGTTTAGGCTAACCTAGGTTTTAGCTAGGGTTTAGGTTTAGGTTCTAGGGTATACCTAAGGTTTGTCTAGGGTTCTACAAGGGAATCCACTGGGGGGAAGGCTGAGGTTTGTGCAGGTTAACCGAGGTGTAAAATTGAGTGCTTACACACATGATTCGGGAGCTGATCTGAGCTATCACTACCTTGATGAGCAATTGGCACTTCTAGGAAGGGTCTTTTTCTTTTGCTTAAACTCTAGATGTAATGAAGATGTTTCGAATTGCAGGTGATGATGCAGTTGGTTTAGAGAAATTAGAAGAAGATGCATATGACATTGCCCTCCAAAAAGCCCACCGGTCACAGGGACCAATGAGCACCATGTTGGGTGCATGCGAGATGGTTTACATGAAATACAAATAAAACTATTGTATCAACTTTTCCTCTATGAAGAATGTTGCTTCAGTTTTATCTATGAGACCAGTGGCTTCATTTTAGTGTGTCCTGATCTCTCTTTTAATGTCTTTCTTGAGCCCCCTGCATATTTCCTTTGCTCCCCCAAATAATATATTGATATTTTGTTTGCAGCACATGACGGAAGTTTTTTTTTTTTGGTGGAAATGTTATCATGTAACTCCTTTTAATAGTTCGACATGTGAACTTTTAATCATCATTAACTGTGGATAAGATTCATTAACCCTTAGGGTTCAACATTTTGTCCTTACTTTTTAGAAAAAAATTATTAAAATAATTAACCTTAAGAGTTAAAATTTCTTAATCAGGGTCAAAAGGGGCTCTATGAATGGGATTGAACACTCCGAGCTCATTGATAATTAAAAAATAATTACTTTTCTCTATCTTTTTATTTTCCATGTTTATGTTACTACCCGTGCATCGCATGGGGTGTTTGCTAGTAATTATATATAATGAATCAAGCCGCTCGTGAACTGCTTGAGCTCGGTTCGAGCTCATGTGTAAGCTCGAGCTTGAATTTCGAGCTCGTTTACTTAATAAACAAGTTTGAACATCCCATTACTTAACTCGGCTCGATAATGGAAAGAAAATGTTTTCATAATTACAAAATTGTCACTGAAACAAAATTTTAAAATTGCTTTTAACCCATCAAAATATGGTTATTTGAGGATAAGATGAGGGTTGGTTTTCAATCATAATCATAATAATAAAATAAAATAAAATAAAAATTGGGGCAAAATAAAGACACGAAGGTTATCAACTATATATATATATATATATATATTGAAATTACCTTTTTGTTTTCTTTAGCTGTTGAAGGGTAAAATTTCAAAAAAAAGTAGCAACAGTAGGTGTTGCGAATTAATCTAGGGATACTCCCAAAGTGTACTCCCAAATCTTATCCATTTATCTCAAATATAAACGGTTAGGATTAGAGTTGATGTGGCATTAAAAAAGATAAAATAAACCCGCTCAAATCCTGGCCCTTAATGGTTGGTTATAAACGGTTAGGATTAGGGAGTATATTCGGGAGTATATTTTGGAGTACCTATAGACTGACTCGTGGTGTTGCACTGAAGTGAGAATTTCAATAAAATTTGGAAAGAATTGGTAAATAGATCAGACGGTTGAAACTATAGGATCGGAGGGTAGGTGAGTGATTCTCAAATGGGGGTACAAAGGGTGCAAACGTGATGTGAAATATATCTAAATGGAGAATCAAAGCCAGGACTATTTGTATTACTATAAGAGCATTCCTAGCAGCCTCACCAAATTTCACTCACCAAAATAGCCAAAACCCACAAAAAGTGGTTTTGGTGAGCCACTTTTTTAAAACACTCCCAACAGCCTCACCATTTTAACCAAAACAAAAGGAGAGAGAAGCAATATTTTATCATTTGTGTGGGAAAACGAAAAAGGAAGAAAGAGAAAAATATTATTTTATTGTTTGTGTGGGACCACAAAAAAGAAAGGGAGAGAGAGAAACCTTATTTTATTATTTGTGTGGGCCCAAGGGTGAGAAGATTTAACTTTGGTGAGTCTACAGTACTCACCAAGTTTGGTGAGTACTGTAGACTCACCAAAGGGATTTCTTCATTCTGTTGAGGCTGCTGGGAGTCATCTTAGCACCTTTTTAGTCTTTTGGCTCACCAAAATAACCAAAAAGTTATTTTGGTGAGGCTGCTAGGAATGCTCTAAGGAGTCAAATCCGGTTATCACCGTAGATTATTTGGCTCCTTATAGGAATAATTATTAACGGAGCTGTGTACCACCTTGCCTCCCCTCTCCTTCTCTCTCTTTAGTCTTTACAAATACATGAAGGAGTCAAATCCTCTACGGTGATAACCGGAAAAACAGTTTTTTAATTTTTAATAAAATTAATATTAAAAAAAAAAAACCAAAAATAGGTGGGTGAATCCTAGGGGTGGGTCTGGAGCCAAATCATCTCCGGTGATAACCGGATTTGGCAAATCCGGTTATCACCCCTAGAGGTCACCACGTGTCTCCTTTGACACCCCTTAACTGTGGGTAAGGTTCACCCTCCCCTAGGGTTCACCCACCTATTTTTGTTTTTTTTTTTAAATATTAATTCTTTTTTTTAAAATTAAAAAACTGTTTTTAGAGTTTTTCCCGTTATCACCGGAGATGATTTGGCTCCATGAATGAAAACCTTATGTTTCTCTCATCTTACCATCAGGCAACATAGAAACCCAAAAGAAGGAAAACGAAAATTCATAAACTCTAACATAAGCAGAAACAGAAAAGTCAGAATCCATGGCCTCCTTCAGTACCCCTGAAAATATTTAGAGTAATAGAAAGTGTTCAACAACTGTACTAGAATTTAGAAAGAAACAGGAAAAGCTATAAAGCCCAAGCACCCAAATATAGACCCATATAGCTCCTTCAAATGTATCCTCCCTCTAAATCTTACTTAGCACCCAAAGACCCTTACCCACTACTACAACTAGACTGACTTGACACACACATCCATCTTTAACCAAAACCATGGATAATGCAGCTGAAGCAAAGAACACGTTCAATTCAGATAATTGAGAAATCATACTGGGAAGATCATATCGTTACCGGCACCACTGCAGTGGCCGCCGCTCTTTCTTCCAAATTGCCCTGCCTTTGAGACTACTGCAATTACTGTCTTGACCAAAGTCTTAAATATCTTACGTTTGATCTGCCCTCTATTTGGTGGAAGGCTTGGAGTACTGCTTTTCTTCGCCAGGTTGGTGATTCTGTTAGCCATTGCTGTGAGTAGTGTAGAAGAAGAAGCAAGAATATCTCCACAATCGTAGCCAGGGGTTGGTTTCTATTTAAATGATAAATGAGCAATCTCATGAAGACACCTGTAAAGTATATAGAACCAGTTTCACACATATTAATTACAATCTGATCATGAAGCTCGAGGAGAGGATCTCAAAGCTATCATTAGCTTTACGTCCTCTGTTTCCTTTTTACATTTTCCATTCTCTTTCAGTTGAATTGAGGGAGGAATATTCCAACATAGTATAGAGGCTGACAGTGACCCAGTGTTCACCTTTCAATGGATGACCCCACTGAAGACAAGTATCTAATAAAAATCAATACCTATTCTCTTCATTTTAGCTGTTTCAGATATCCTAAATGATAATGTGAATGGATCCGGCCGTTGCTTAATCCACTTCTCCCATCGATATCTCAAAGGCTTTATATTTTCATCAAGCAGCAGCTGCAACTGCATGTGCAATATTTCCAGTGACCATGTCCCCTTCTCTTGTTGCTTTAAAAGGTTATCCTAAAATTTGCCTTATGGTAGGGGTAGCTCGGGTATTATAGAAATAATGACGGGTGCGCATTTGTTGCAACCTGCTTCGATCGTCAACCGGTTACAATAGGCCTCGGATTCTCTTTGGGGAAGCCAAAAGGCTAGTCTCCAGCAACCACAAATTAGTGGACATGTGGCAGAGAAGTCATGATGTCCCCATGATTTCGATTACTCCACACATTATTTGACACATGGCGATAAAGTGGTGAGACAAAAGGAGAGAGTTATGAAGTGGGGAGAAGTCAAACACATGTTTTATCTCCACATGTCCCTTATTTTGTGGTTACCCGAGACCACCTTTCTCGCTTCGCCAGTGAGAATCCAAGGCTGCTTACAATAGGGCCAATTTTGTTTGTTTTTTTTTCCTTTTTGGACTTGGGATCTTCTCGTTTAGTGCTGGCAAGGTGCTAACGCCACTCTGAAGGCACCACATATCTCCATGTGCACACCTACCAAAGAATTTTGCATGCAAACCAATGCCTTTGTTGACATGAAGAAATTATGTGACGCCTTTAGAGTGGGTGCTAGTGGTCTCCACACCAACACTAACTGGGCATGATCCCAAGTCTTTTTTTTTTTTTTGGTGTCACCGATCATACTAGCTAGTTATCTTCTTACCAATATAAATTTAATGGGCAATGCTAGCATCACTTTCTTTCAAACTCAATGTCTTTGTGGACCAAACATGTGTTATTGACTTCCATTAAGAGAAGGACACGTGTTTTCTACTAACACATTCTCCAATCAAAAAGAGAGTGAGACTTAAAAGAAAGTGATGATAGCATTATCCAAATTTAATTACTTGATATGTTTATTATGGGGTGGTGTTAGATGCACACCAATATTTGATGACTGCACCCCATTAGTAAAAAAATACTTATTGCACACCATTAAATTAAGAAAATTACTTGAACACTCCAAAAATAAAAAAATACCTATAAATTTTATTTCTACACACCATTTACAAAGATTTTAACCAATTGGCTGAGATACAGAACATCTTGAGCCCCCATGAAGTATGCACTTCCAAATGGCAATGCAAGAACCAAACACCTACAGATGCAAACAGAACTCTATCAATCAATGATTCAGTGAATTAAGCTTCATCAGTCCAAAAAATGTACAATTTAACTAAAGAACAATTGAGTTTACCTTAGATTATCGGCCCTGAATCGAATAGCAGTCCATCCACCGGACGGTTCTCCAATCGTGTTCCTCTCAACAGGATCGACTAGATTAAATTTCTTAGTATCCTTCTTAGAATTGAAATTCCCTAGTCCTCTTCCAACTACAAAGAAATTGAAGCCATGGAGATAGATTGGATGGTTCTTTAGGGCTATAATCCCTGTGTTCTGTAACACAACTTGCACTGTAGAGTTGTAAGGGAGCCTATAAAGCCTTGTGCCGGTCATGGTCCCGAGATTCGTTGGTGGGGTACCGGTATAATTGAAGGCCACTGGTGGGTTACTTGGAAAATCAGATGTGAACACTCCACTTATGTTAAAAGAAATGTGCTTGAAGCAAGGCAGTAGTTGGCATTACAAAACTGACATTGTTGATATCTGCAACAACCCGGCTGCAATTAACGCAGGTGGAGCAAGGATTAATGCCAAGGAGAATGGAACAGCCGTAGGAGATTTGTTGCCGCTGGAGAATGGAACAGCCGCAGGAGAATGGAAAGAGCCGAACAACGGAAGAGCAAAAGAAATGAGGAAGAATTGGAAGGGAGCAGCAACTGTTCGTGCCGTTTCACGCTAAGCCGAGATGAGGAAGAAGATGGGTGCGGCTATCAATAAACTTGAAAACTGAATATGAGAAAAAAAATTAAAATGGGGTGCGGCAATGATTTATTGGGGTGCGCCTATCACCACCCTTATTATGTGGAGGAGTAACTCAAATTCTCACAATGGTGAAGAATTGTTGGAATATGACTTGAATTTGAGATTTCTAGAGGTTTCCGATCGATTGGAGAGTTAGCTCTGATCGATCGGAATTCGCGCACACGAACAACAGAATTGTTTAAGGATTTGCCTTGGGTCGATCCAATCGATCGGAGACCTAGATCTGATCGATCGGTTTTGCAGAAAATTGAACTACATGAATTCTTTATTCAGGTTGGATCCTTGAGGATATAAATAGGTTACTTTGACCTAGGGTTTGTAAGTTTGAGAAACTGAAAAAGGGAGGCCCTTAGGGTGCGTTCGTTTGGAGAGAAAGTGAAGGAAAGGAAAAGAAAAGTGTGTTTTCTTGCCTTTGATTTGCAAGAAACACACTTTCATTTTCTTACACTTTTCCAAAAGTGATAAATTTTCTTCCAAAACCTTTATCCATCTTTTGATGGCTGATTTGCAAGAAAATTTAAGTTTTTTTTTTCCTTTACTTTACTTTCTTTTCTTTTCTTTTCTTTTCTTTGACCCACTTTCTCGCCAACCGAACACACCCTTAAAGAGTAAGAGATCTCTTGTAAGCATGTATTGATTCTCATAATGAAGAACTCCGATCATCATCGCCGGTGTACGTAGGCTTTTGGTCGAATCACGTATCTTTTGTTGGTTTGTTTCTCTATTGTTTGGTTTGCTATTCTCTTGTTCTTTTTCACAACAAATTAAATATAATTTATAATATATAATATTATTATAATCTAAAATATATAGAATTAATTTAAAGGGACGTATTCTTCTCCAGTTGTAACCGGTTTTGCCAAAACCGGTTACGCCCCTAAGGTGGCCACATATCTCTTTTGACACCTCTTAACTATGTTTAAGGTTCATTCACCCTTAAGCTTTACCCACCTATTCTTGGTTTTTAGAAAAATATAATAAAAAGTTTTGTTAACTATGGTTAAAATTTACCAACTTCTAGGGTTAATTGTTTTTAAATATTTTTTCTAAAAACCAAAGAGAGGTTGGTGAACCCTAAGGTAAGTGAATTTTAACCACAGTTAAGAGGTGTAAAAAGGGACATGTGGTGACCACAGGGTTGTAACTGGTTTTGCCCAAAACCGGTTACAATTGGAGAAGATCACCGGTCTTATTTAAAATAATGGGAGAGCAATGTAAGATATCCGAACAAAGGAGGTTTTGTTTGTCATTAGGCGCCCCGTTCACAAAGAGAGGGAGTCCCCCATCTGTTTGCATGGAGGTAAAGCAGAACCTGAAATTATTTCCCGGTGGAAAATCAATTTCACATGTTTGGCATCCAATTTGTCTGTTGAGCGGCAGTCGGGTTCGCAAAGCGTGGGGAACCGCATTCGTTTGGGTTGAGGGAAATGGGACCTGGAAAGTATCTCCCGAAGGAAAATCATTTCTTAATTTAGGGGTGGAAATGAGGGAGGGTTTGGGCTTAGAATGGTCAATAGAATTGCACTAACAAATTGATTCAAAAATAAAGAAAGCAAGTCACCACGTGTCCCTTTTGACACACCTTAACTTGGTTAAGATTCACCCACCCTTAGGTTTCACCCACCCATCCTTGGTTTTTAGAGAAAAAAATATTAATTGTTTTTTTAAAATATTTTTAATATTAAAAAAATCCTTACAATATTTTTTAATATTAAAAATAGAATTAATATTTTATAAAAAAACAAGGATGGGTGGATGAACCCTAGTGGTTAGTGAATCTTAACCATAGTTAAGGGGTGTCAAAAGGGATACGTGGCAACCTCAGGGGTGATAACCAGATTTGGCAAATCTGGTTATTGAGGATTTGGTTTCAAAAATAAAAGTCTATAATGACTTTTTTTTTTTTTGGTTGAACACAATAACACCACAAGGTATTACTGTAGGCAAATGACTAGTTAGGAAGGAGTGGATCAGCATGAAATAGCAGGACAAATGTTTAGTTTTACTGATACAAGTAGGCCCTCTTATTATTAATATTCTATAACTTAATAATCTCTAATAATTAATAAATTTGCAAGGAACCAACTTGGTTCTATAGTGTATAATTAATAATCTCTTATATTTGTTATTTAATAATTTTTTAAGAAAGTTTTAGTATATTATTAATTATAAGAGAGATTTTTATGTCATATTAATACATAGCTATATAGATCATATAAACACTTTATGATGGTTTAGGTATCAGGAAGAGGAAGGGATAAAAATATTTTATATATTTTGACTATATATAAGAATAAATTATCATATATAGTATAAAGTTTTTGAGTACTAGTCTTATACATTTGTATCTACATGAAGTTTATACGGAAAATAGAATATATTACAAAGCAATTTTAAAAAGAAAATTTTTGATGAACAGTTATAGTGATTCTTATATATAATATTCTCTTATAATTAATATTTCTTTCTCTTAAGATTATTAATTACGAGAGGGTGTACTCTAGGTACCCCTAGTATGCAAGGAAATGATAAATAGTCCCACATGGGAAACAAAAAGTATAACTTCGCCTACCAATGCAGCTATACAACAGGTTTCTGCGGCACTCAATAATTCACGCAGCTGCGTGGTGAGACGAGAGCTAAATCATACTTTCGCCTTTTACTAAAGCGAACTAGGTTGCCGCTTTGACTCCATCAAGGAGTCCACGTTCTCACGGAGAAACTGCACTTTCATGCATGCATAACCATATCTACCCCATTGTACTCTGATTTATGGCGAGGGGGAGTAAGTAAATAAAGCTCGAACCCAATGTGTCTCCATTGCCAAGAGAGTAAGAAGGACTCCAAACAAAGCTGGTTGGTGCATCACACGGTCCAAGAAAGCTCAATCAGGGTGAGTTCGGGGAACATAAATGAGCAGTAAAAGGCATATCTGGGATATCTATTTGCAAACCTAAGATTGGACCTCAATGGTCCATACCCTCCAACTGTAATGATTATTTAAGAGGGGGTATGGATCAATGAGGTCTACCCTTAGGTTTGTAAATAGATATCTCAAGTACGTTAACTATTTCCCAACATAAATATTTTGAAAGAGACACTACAAGAAACGTCACCTTTAGGGATGGAAAGTTCAGATTTTTTTTTTGTTTTTGGGTACAGAGGTGGGGGTTTGCGTAGCCCCCTTTTATTGTTTTGTTTTGATAATGGGTTCAAAGATAAGAAATTATACAAATTTGTAAGTGAATAACTTTTTTCCAAAAATGTGGATTAAAACATAAATATTTGGGGGAATTACATATAAAACATGAATATTTAGTAAGAAAAGAAAATTTTAAAATGACTCAAGGGTTAAAACATAAATAATTTAAAAGAGATTATAAAATTCAAAAATTCGAGGTCCACTATAAAAATAGAAACTAGTTAACTTCCGGGGGGGGGGGGGCACATGATGGTTCATAAAAAAATGGTAGTATTTGTAAATTGATTTGTGAAAAATTATTAAGTTGGTACAAAATAATCTAAATCTAAGGACGATGGGGATTCGGGGCCATAGGCCCCGAATTTTTTTTTTATAACTAAGTTTTTTGGGGCATTTCGCTCATATATTTCGTACGTATCTTATGGTTATTGTTTCTTTTTGTTTACACCCTTATCCCATGGTTATGTCTAATCAAATAATTAAATAACATATTATAGAAGATATATTTTGTTTTAAATAGTTCAAGGAACATTGCTTACTTGCCTCATGGCTATACCTATTAAATAGTTGAATAGTATAGTATAATTGTTTAACTTGGTTAAAAATTTTAAATCTTAGGGTTAGTATTTATTATTATTATATTTTAATAATAATGTTATATTATTGAACCCCTAGGGTTAGTGAAGCTTAATCCCAATTAATAGAGGTCAAAAGGGCCATGTGTTGTGGAAGCAATTGAATTCTCCCTAAGTTCATGTCCCCATTCCCAATGCAAGATCGGATCACATCCAATTGCGATTGGACTTGGGAACAATTCAATCGCACCCACAGGTCAACACATGTCCTTTTTAACCCCTATTAACCATGATTAAGATTCACTAACCCTTTAAGGTTCATCAATCTAACCTTGATGTTTTATAGAAAAATTTAAACCCTAAGGTTAATTTTTTTTTAATATCTTAATTAAAAAACTAAGGTTAGAATATTGAACCCTAAGGGTTAATGAATATTAACTATGGTTAATGGGGTTAAAAGAGACACGTGTTTACCTATGGGTGTGATTGAACTCTCCTCGAGTTCAATTGCAATTGGTTGTGCTTCTATCTCTCCCATGGCTATGCATGCTTTAAAAATAAAAAAACGTTTTTTTCACCTTGCTCCGCCCCAGGGGGGCAGCCCCGCTAGCTCCGGCCTGATCGTTCACCTACTCACCTCAGCCCAGTTCACACGCTGGGCAGGATTTAAAAATTCTCGTATAATACATTGAGAAATAGACAAAAATTTTGACTTTTTTCTCTTGACAGAGCACCCTCGTCTTCATCAGTCATCACACGTTTTTTTTTTATCTTTAAATATCACGTGTATCTCACATAGACATAGTAAGAAAGTCCATGAACTTAAACCATTATCATGGCCCATTTGAAGCTCATTTGTCTGTCTTTAAAGGCTGCATCTTTAGCCCATAGAGCCCCTCTTTACCAAAGCCCATTAGAGACTTATTTCTTCAAGTCCATCGAGACAACTTCTCAGGTCTATAGAGGCCTTATTTCAAGTCAATAGACACTAATATTTCTAGGCCCAAAGAGGCTATCTTTTCAGGTCCATTTAGGCTCCCTATCATTTGATCATTAGCGACTCTTATTTGCCCCCATTAGAGACTCTTCTTTGGCCTATCAAATGCCCTATTTTTCATGGATGACAACAAATTCAATGGGTATTCAACTGTGGAAGCATTAACATTGGGCAACACATTCAACGCAACAAACATCATGACATTTAGATCAACCAAGCACGCAACGAAGATCAAACAATGTTAAGTGGAGATCAAGAATGTGTCAAGCAGATTTTTAATAGCGGCAAATATGTGGAGATTTTTCACTCCTCATATTTTTGAGAATGAGTATTTGGTGAAAATAATAAAAGCTTTAATAAGGTGAGTGAGATACACTATATCATTCAAGTGTATCTCATCACAATAGTATGTCGTAATCATGTTTATAAAATATTTAACACTGGTTAAGAACTTTTAACCCTTAGGATTAAATTTTTTAAAATATTTCTTTTTAAAAACTAAAGTTATATTGTTGAACCCAAGAGTTATTGAATCTTAACCACATTTAATAAGAGTTAAAAGGGAAACATTTTGGCCTTTGGGTGCAATTGAACTCTCCTTGAGTTCAATCGCAATTGGCTGTAATTCGATCTCCTTAGGTAGTCTAAGCTCCGACAGAGTTTCGACAATTAGATACAGAACTCAAGCCCATATATAGGAGAGGCTGGACACTCCGCCCTTGCACCAATGGTGGGGTGTGGCCTCTCTCATTCAAGAGGTCTCGGGATCCATTCCCCCCGAGTGATGAGTAGCAAGAATTCCAACCCCCAATGCTAACCACTAATTCTGTAAATGTAAAGTAAATGATATCCTTTAATAAAAGAAAGAGATGAGTGATTTAAAACTCTCCATAGTACCTACTATCAAGTTGGGCCTTTGGATTCAAGATTCAATGGTTTCAAGCATTTGGTGGGGCCCTCATTTAAAGCATGTGAAGACATGGAACCATTGGATATTAAATCCAACGGTTCAGCTGGTTCAGCTCTCGATAGCATCACTTTCCAAAAAAAAGAAGTAGAAATATATAGGAGATGCTGGTGTGTTGACTATTGACCCAATTAATGGGTATGTTCCCTGATCTTTGGACTTGGACCCAGGGCCCAGTGACAATGAACACAAAACCCATTGGATTTGCTGAATCTAGTCCACACACACTCTCTCTCTCTGGACGGTGAGTCCAAAGAGTTAACTCCATCAGATGGTCCTAAATGACCCTGATCACCACACGATTTCTATCAAAAGATCAATCGACCCAAGCACGGAAATGATTTATTATATAGGAAAATAGTTAATGAACCCGTGGTTCCCATTTTATAACGGAATGGTCAGTCCTCATTAGTCCACGCCCCAATTTTATATACTCACCCCTTAACCAGGGTTAAAGGGGTGTTAAAAGGGACACGAGGACACTGGGTAAGATATGAAACAGCCGTGGGTCCGCTAAGCACTACTCTATTATATATTAGAACTAATAAAAAGCCCATGCGATGCACGGGAAATCATTGTATGCATTATAATGAAATAATTAAAAGAAAGAACAAAAATAGAGACATCAATGGAATTCGTAGAAGAATGTGTTGGTTAATTTCAGATAGCTAAACCACCCCCTCCAAGGTCATATCATCCTACCCGTCCATCTCACCATTTCATCAAAGGCTTCAACATCACTTTAAGTAAAACTCTATCAACTCACCACCAGAAAATTCAAAACAACATAGTAAAAGAAAAATGAAAAGTGATTTTCTATTTAATTTATCATTCTTAGTAAGAGGTTATGAGTTTCTAAGTATGAGTTTCCCAAGCTTATACACTAATTATAGCAGTAACCAAAAATCCCCGCCAAACACCACAAATCACCCAAAATATATGAAAATTTAGAATTCATATCCAGGTTCTAAAGAGCTAACATGCACCTACAAAATTCCTCCACTACCTCCAAAACTAACCGGAGAATCCATACCACAACTATATGTCAGCATTATAGTTTTTCAAGTGTGCATGTTAGCCCACGGTGTTGAATACGATGCCAACAAATTGTTGTATGAACAATATTCAGCCCTCCAAGTCCGAACTTGCCGAAGATCTGCTTGGCAACCACATGGCATCAATGGCTACCCGTCACCGAAACAATCCATTAAAATACCAAGCCAAGCAATAAACATATATAGTATGAAACAACAAAAGGCGGACACGGATGAAATTTCAAAGAAAAAAAAAACACTATGAAATCTTGCCGATGAATGACTAAAAAAAACACCATTATATTCTCTTCTCCTCCTGCTTTCCTCTTCTTACAATTTTCCATTGCTTCCACAGTTCTACGATCTTCCTCTCTAATTCACAACAGCATAACCATAAATGGATTTTGGGAAGATTTTTAATTCCGTGTCACATACAGTCCATAAAAATCGCAGCCTTCCGACCACATGCAAAGAAGATGATATCTCTAGTCCTGATATCTCCCCTCCCATATCTTCCTCCCTTAGTCATTTAAGAAACCTCTCTTCACTAATATCAGCCCCCCTACATTTTGAATTTATAGAGTGAATACCCTCCCTCCCCTTAAAAGTAACTATTAACAAAGTTATTAACTATAAAAAGGATAATGGAAGAGGAATGGGTGAGATAAATAACCATTTAAAGGGACGAAAAAGGAGGAGAGGAACAAAAGCGTCGGGAGATGAACCTCTCTCTACTAGTATCAGCCCTCTACATTTTGAATTTATAGGGTGAACACTCCCCCTCCCTTTGCAGTAAATGTTAACAAAGTTATTAATTATAACAATTTTTAATATATTGGAAGAGGAATGGGTGACATAAAGAATCATTTAGAGGAGAGAATAAGGGGGAAGAGGAACAGAAGCGTTGGGAGAGAGAGTGGGAGAGGTAAGCTAGAGGTAACGTTTAAGAGACTTAAGAGACTTAAAAGGAATTCATTACAAAGAGAAAAGTATTGGGGATATTAATGAGAGATGGGGGATTAATCAGAGGGAATATTGAGAGAGAATTCCTAAAATTTGGAAACGTCTATGAGTGTGAGATTAATGAGAGGGGGAAATTTTTGAGAGAACTCTTAGAATTTAAACCCATGTGTAAGGAGGAGATTGTGGGTCCCACCAGTTGATTTTAATTTGTTGATGTGGTCTCACAAATGAAGAGAAGTCCTAGGTGGCATCCATAGAGACACACTAATTGTGTTTTATAGTAATAGTATAGATGTGAGCCTTTAAATACTTATTGAAGTTGAACCAAAAAAAAATAGTTGCTGAATATTTATTACCCGGGCGATGTAGGACTACCCAAAAAAAAAATGGAGTGTTTAACTTTACACCATGTTTAAACACAAATAAAATGGTTATTTATTTATTTAGGTAAGGCGATTTTTGCGAAATTAAGGTGGTGTTTGGATAAACTTCTTCAACAACTCCTACAGCTTTTGAGTTTGGGGAAGTCAAAAGTTAGCATTATTATGTGAGACTTTAGCTTCAAGTGTTCTTTCCTGTGACTGGCTATGAGTGTTTGAAGGCTAGGAGATGTACAAGAGATCTGACCATCAAACACCCAGGCCTGGCCCACAAGGAAGAACCCAGGGAAGAGCACAAACGACTCGTTTCCTCCCCTCTGTATCATGGTCACCAGCCTTGCCAGACTCAAAGGATGCAGGTGCCATGACAGTGAGGTGAGACCCACCATTTCTTTTCGGCCTCGGATTGTCTCTGAAGCCATAAAGGGCTTGTCTCGGGTGTCCATAGAATAGATGACATGTGGTGGTAAAGTCAAAATCATGGCCCCATGATTTTGACTTCTCCACACATAATAAGACATGCGGTGATAAGTGTGTGAGAAAAAGGGGAAGAGATATCAAGTGGGGAGCAGTCAAAATCATGAGGAGAATGAAATGACTTCTCCCCTTTTTCATGCCAACTGTAACACAATGGATGGACACCTAAGACCATTTTCTAGCTTCGCCAGAGACAATCCGAGGCCTTTCTTCTCTGTCACCGTGTCTCCCTTTACGTGGATGTTGTGAGGCCCACAAATATTCTGATGTAAAATCTCAATCTTATGTGGTGTTTGGTAACACTAATCTAATAAGCTCTAAATAGATATAGATTATTTGAAAATTGTACTTTAGATTGTTAAATTGAATTGCATGTGTACATCTGTTTGAAGTAGGAGTTTTACCTATTATTAAAAAATTGTTATGAGAACTTTTTTAATAAAAGGTAAACCTTAATTCAAAATAATGTAGACATGCAATTAACCATCAACTTAACAATCTAAAGTGCAACTCAGCACAATTTTCAAATACTTATTTAGAACTTATTAGATTAGTATTACTAAACTTGACCTAAGCACGTAAAATCTTAGACTTATGAGACAGCATGCTTATGAGATGTTTATGCTTATGAGACCACGTGCTTGTGAGATGCTTATGCTTATGCACGTATTCAAATTATACACTTATTCAGATCCCTCATTTGACTTATTCAGTCTATCAAGTATATACAATGCTTATGTTTATGAATCTTTGAGCAGCTTATTCAAAACATACACTTATTCAGATCCCTCATTGGGCTTATTCAGTCTATCAAGTGTATGCAATGTTTATGATTGTAGTCCACATGTATGACTTATGGAACTCTTATTTTAACATACACGTGAGTTTGTACATAAGTGTCGCAATTAACATTCGAGTTGGTTATCTCTCTAACTATATGATATGTGATAGTATAGTGGAGTTTCCATGCTGGGAGATCGGAATCTAAGCGATGACCAACTCGAATGTTAATTGTGACACTTACCTTCCTGAATATCAATTATCATGCAAATAATTAGGCATAACTTAACAAACAATCACATATATATATATATACCTTATCATGATGCTTAGCATAATTCATAATCAATTTTACAAATATTCATTAATAAGTTATTCATTGTCCATTATATTTTATCATAATAAACAATAATAAATATTTGACTTAATTTCACAATAATTTCATAGTGTCATATTAATATTTATCATCTCAAATTTCAACAAACACCTTGGGTACATAATATACATTGCCCTTTCTCATTTCCAATATTTCATCATACCATAATCCATTAATACAACCCAAACACAATCTGCATTCATACATTCATCTTATCCTCCATAGTATTTCCCATCCTTCATAAATTTCATCCATAGTATTAAACCACATTTTCATCTTTAATAAATTTAATTCATTCATAATTGGGAAAAAGCATATCTAATCTCTATTTCTATCATACTAATATTCACAAAACATCATAATAGGGTTGAGTTGGATAATATATCGACCTTAGAGATCATTCTCTTCGATCCAAAACGCTTCCTAAAAGATTTGATGTTGATTTTCAAGCTTTTCTTGCAATCTCCTCCCTATCCATCAATTTCTTCCTTAGAACCCTAGGATTTATCTCCCCTCTTTGTCAAATTAGGTTTAGAAATATTAGAACTCTAAAACCCTCAAAATAGAACCTCTATTTATAGCCTAAGTGTCTAAAAGCCTGATTTCCGTAACTTTAAAAAAAATTTGGGTGCGACTGCAATAGATCGCACCCATATTGCGATCGATTGCAACTCTAGTGTGATCTATCGCACCTGAGGGTGATCTATTACATAACACACAAAGACTTTCTGTAAATTTTTGACTGAGTGCGATCGATCGCAATTTACCTGCGAACGATCGCAGATAGCACAGTTCCTGTTTTCTCAACAGTAACAGTATCAGCACCATTTCTTCTTATACAATTAAATAGTAGACGCCACATCAACAGACACATGGCATCACTAAGAATACAAAATAAAGGTCATTGAGATATGCCACGTGGAACCAACCGGCATATAATATTAGTATAGAAGCCCATGCTATGCACGGGAAATTATTGTATGTATTATAATGAAATAATTAAAAGAAAGAACAAAAATAGAGACATCAATGGAATTCGTAGAAGAATGTGTTGGTCAATTTCAGATAGCTTAACCACCCCCTCCAAGGTCATATCATCCTACCCGTCCATCTCACCATTTCATCAAAGGCTTCAACATCACTTTAAGTAAAACTCTATCAACTCACCACCAGAAAATTCAAAACAACATAGTAAAAGAAAAATGAAAAGTGATTTTCTATTTAATTTATCATTCTTAGTAAGAGGTTATGAGTTTCTAAGTATGAGTTTCCCAAGCTTATACACTAATTATAGCAGTAACCAAACATCCCCGCCAAACACCACAAATCACCCAAAATATATGAAAATTTAGAATTCATATCCAGGTTCTAAAGAGCTAACATGCACCTACAAAATTCCTCCACTACCTCCAAAACTAACCGGAGAATCCATACCACAACTATATGTCAGCATTATAGTTTTTCAAGTGTGCATGTTAGCCCACGGTGTTGAATACGATGCCAACAAATTGTTGTATGAACAATATTCAGCCCTCCAAGTCCGAACTTGCCGAAGATCTGCTTGGCAACCACATGGCATCAATGGCTACCCGTCACCGAAACAATCCATTAAAATACCAAGCCAAGCAATAAACATATATAGTATGAAACAACAAAAGGCGGACACGGATGAAATTTCAAAGAAAAAAAAAAGACTATGAAATCTTGCCGATGAATGACTAAAAAAAACACCATTATATTCTCTTCTCCTCCTGCTTTCCTCTTCTCACAATTTTCCATTGCTTCCACAGTTCTACGATCTTCCTCTCTAATTCACAACAGCATAACATAAATGGATTTTGGGAAGATTTTTAATTCCGTGTCAAATACAGTACATAAAAATCGCAGCCTTCCGACCACATGCAAACAAGATGATATCTCTAGTCCTGATATCTCCCCTCCCATATCTTCCTCCGTTAGTCATTTAAGAAGGTCTCTTCACTAATATCAGCCCCCCTACATTTTGAATTTATAGGGTGAATACCCCCCCCTCCCTCCCCTTAAAAGTAACTATTAACAAAGTTATTGCGATCGATCGCAACTCTAGTGTGATCTATCGCACCTGAGGGTGATCTATTACATAACACACAAAGACTTTCTGTAAATTTTTGACTGAGTGCGAACGATCGCAGATAGCACAATTCCTGTTTTCTCAACAGTAACAGTATCAACACCATTTCCTCTTCAGCATCAACCTATTAGCATACTTATTTTCCTTTAAAACATTTAAGTAAATATTTTTAACTTTTTAAAAACATTTACTAAAGTTTTAAACTTAAATAATAAAGTACCCCCCCCCCCCCCCCCCCCAAATTTGGATTCAATAAAAAATACTAGAAAATCCAATTCCTTATAAATTAAAATCTCATTTTCTAGTTTTAGGCTAAAAACTGAAAAATTTGTTTGTTGTAAGATTTTCGATAGACGAGTTAACCACTTTATACTTAATAATAAAATATCATAAAATCACATATCCTTATTTAACCTATAGACATCCATTTCCGGGAAAAATCATCTCAAAATTCAACAATTTATGTTTTTGCTAAAACCACACCCCTTCAATAATTTCCGACATTCCTGCACATAGTCATTTTAAATTTTTACTTAATAATATTAAGGAACAAGGCATCACATATATTAAAATGCATCTTTGACCATTTAAACCCTTATTAATCGTATTGATGACATGAAAGAAATATTTGGGTCTCTATAGGTCGGTTGTAGCTCGACTGGTTGTGGCTAAATTGATGTCGATTTCGAGCTACGGCTGTAAAATAACCATTGGATGCTTCACATTTTCAGCTCTAGTGAAGAAAGCATAGAAAACACAATCAATGCATTTACGGGCAAAATTACTATAGATTAGAAAACATCCACATGTTGAACAGTATCTTAGATAGGGATCTCAATGTACACCTATATATACTCTGTAGTGCAAGAGAACTATATATAAAAAAGGATATGTTACAGTAAAAACACACAAGTTGTTAGCAATTCACAGTAGGATCATTGTTCTGCTTGAGAATGGTTCCTGCAGCACCCCCTACTGTCTTTGTATCGACGTCATATGATGATAGAACCTTCCTTTGTATCAACTAATAAGATCATCAACCAATCAAGGCTACAAAACAATCATTTACAGGCCTCATGCATGTTCAGAGATTTTAAAAAAAAAAAGCAGATCAGTACAGTCGAAAACCTATTCGCGGGGAATTCTTGGCAGTTTTCTTTGGTTTTCTTCAGATTTTATTAATGAAAATCTTGAAAAAAGCTTTAAGAGAGAGAATAAATGAATGCACAAACATTACACACACACACACACACACACACATATATATATATAGAGAGAGAGAGAGAGAGAGAGGAGGGACCAACCATTTCAATGAAGTCTCATGACTGGTTTTCTTAGGAAATTTTTTAACAAAAAAAAAAGGAAATCAATTTCAAAATGAGATTGAATTCAGTGCAACTTAAAGTTATATTTGAAATTCTTCTAACATATAGCAAAATATGTGAGATTTCAGAACATATTGAACATATTTGTGAAGAGACGAAGAGGCCTCCCAACAACAGATTTATTATTCTTTTCCTTTCATACGCATATATACTCCAGGTTATGCTAGAGCAACCTTTTCAATAACTCCATTGATGAATAATGTCACCAGGTTATGGTGAAGTTGTGTTCTTCATCTGTTTTAATCAAGAAGGTGCTTTTAATCAAGAAGGGGAGGGAAGAGGAAACCAAAGGAAAACTACAATACCACCAATCAAAATCTCAAAATATGTTGATGAATTAATAAACATACCAAATGTTTATACCATGACCATCCAAAGAGCCCATCCTGGTCAGCTAATGCTCAATCTGCAACCATTAGCTTGTCATCCAGCTCTCTAACTATCAAAGAGTCCATCCTTTTCAAACCTTCCCTGCTCCCATTTTGAGATATATTAAATCGATACATCCTATTGCACTGATAGGGGGCAAAAGTTTAATTAATTGGACTGCCTGTATTGTACATAAAAGGGGGTCAGACTGTCTTTAACGACTCTGGAATTCATTCTGAGATTTGAGTCACATTTGCCCCATATCAAATAAATCTCTGGCTTCACATCCCTTAATTAGTTAATTCATTATGAGATTGAGTCCATACTTCAATTAGACACTGCTGAATCTGCTGATAGTTGCAACTTTAGAGGTCATAGTTTGTACCAGCTTACCTACCAAAAAAAGAAAAGAAAAAAAGAGGGCCATGTCAATATTTCTTAATCACTTTTTAGACTTTTAGAACATCAAATGTTCCATCATATAAGTGTTGCTAATCTTCAGTTTGGCTGGAAATATCAGTATTATTAGAAATGGGCTTAATATCCTCCTTTCGGTTATATTATTATTATTGTTATTAGATTTCTTTATGAGTAATCATTTATCAATGTTAGTTGGTTAGCATTAATCTATTGGAAGTTCTCTCCTTTTGGGACTTGATTCCAAGACCTCTCTCAACCTCCCTCAACGAGGGGCACACCTTTGCCATCTGAGTTGAGGGGCAGGTGTCTATTCTCCTTTTTATTTTAATATTCTCTTATGCAGAGTTTCGTACTGTTCAAAACCATTTAGCATACTGCACTGTGTTATAATTGAGATGTCTTTGGAAGTTCCCTGTTTTGATTAAAATACGATGCGAGAAACTGTCTTGGCCAATGGAATGGGCTCATAGGGGAGCATTCTTTTGGTCAGATGAGCCAAATGAAAACTCTTTGCCAGGGGCTGATATGTCTCAGGTGTGGAAAAGCCAGTTGCCTTTTTGATTTTCAGAATATGAAAACCCAATATAGTAATTTAGATTTGGTCTCTATGAGAGGGTGAAAGCTATGTAGCACAAAGAACACATGCTTACTGATATTCCTTCTTTGGAATTATTCAATTGTCTGCAATTGTATCCAATGTGTAACTCTTGTTTGAATCTGCAAATGTCCCCATCTCATTTTGTTGAAACCTGGAACACAAGAATTTACGATTTGGATAGAAATAGAAACCAAACTCAGAAGTGTTAATTTTGTGAGTTTGGCTCAAATTCACAAATGGGTTTTGTTGGGAAGTTGGTATGGATCTTACCCGGATTCTTGATGACCCGAAGCGACCAGATTAATGGGCAATGTGTGGCCCCCGGCCGAAAGTTTGATCCGTATTTTCGACCTGTTTTGTCTCTTTGTTGTAACCCTAGCTATATAAGGGGTTTTCTTTGAGGCTGCGAGATAAGGGGTTTTTCTAGGGTTTGTAGAGAGGGTTTCATGAGAGCTTGTACCACTGTAATCTCCCTTGTTTCTTAGTGAATCTTCTTGCCGTTTTCTCCCGTAGACGTAGGCATCTTGCCGAACCACATATATCTTATTCCATTGTGTGATTGCTTGTTTTCTCGTTCTCTCATTTCTCTAGATTTGTCGAATTGGTTATAAAAAATTTCTTAGATTATTTCCTGTCACCTTGGTCTGGACTCTGGATTCAAAGAGGGGTCTTCTAATGGAATGTCATATCTTTCTTTTTTCTTTTTTCTAGTCTTGTTTTAGTTATAGTTTCTGCCTTTTCTACTTTTAAGATTGTCATATATGCAAACTAGAACCCAAAAGAACAAAGTCCAATTTCAGAAAATATGAACATGTTATAATAAACATAACATAAGTATATGAATAAATCATTCAGCTCTTGCAAAGTACCTAAACCCAAAATCTATAACAAAATAAATTGGTTTTTAACATTAGCATACAAAATCAGAACGTATCACTTTGCAGGGAAAATATGTACATACATGAATTATTATACACTATAGCAGAATATAGACTGAAAACATACAAAACCAGAATCAGAACTGTGTTCTCCTATTAAGCAAATAGTAGCAGAACTCATAAACTCCAATTCTTCTTATTGGTAGGAAGCAAACATTATGATTAAATCCGTAAAATCCAAAACCAGGGTAAGGAACAACTTATCAATATTTTGGCTGAGGCATGGTAGAAACCAATGTCCTTTGTTCTGGTGCATGTGAGTTGAATGACGGCCAGGCTCCAGGATACAACACCACCTTCCGTTAAGAGTCCAGAACCCATCTTGAGTCAAAGTGCCCAAAAATTAAAGCCTGTAAAGCAACAATGTGAGAACTCTCTGGCATGAGAAACAAAGAAGAAGAAGAGGTATTAAAAACTTGGGTTTGGTTTTTGGAAAGAGACGTAAAATCAATGAAAACAATTTCTAAACTAATATTAACTTTCTAAAACGGCTGCTAAATGTTCTAATGAGTTTAATTAAAAACAGATATCCCACACTTTTTGTTTTACTGAAATTCATAAGCCCCCAACAATGGCTCGGTTCTGGATCTTCTGGTACCTTTCTTTTATAGCTTCTAAAGAAGATGTAGGTGAGGGAGAGTTCATAGTTGAAAAAAATAAGGTGGAAAGGATGATCAAAACACCAAGGAAATGGAGAAATTTCAATACCTCCTTGAAATCCCAAATGCTCTCTTCCTTTTGTACATCTTCTTGTTTTACGGGGTCCCATTATCAATTTCAAGGCGCAGGATTGAATCTGGAATTGGTATGTGGGGTTTCTGAACATGGGTATCAGAGAGGATCAATTCAGAAGCTTCGTTGCTCTTGAATCCTCTTTCTGGACATAGTAAGCTGCGGAAATTGTTGGCGACATGAGAGATTCTTCTTTAAACCATCCATCTGATCTGGCGATTCTTATTGGAACCACCCATTTGATCTGACAATTCTTCTTATGAAAAATGTTTTCTTCTCATTGCAGTCTTGGGGACGAAATGTGATTGGGTAATGAAGGAGATGGTGGTGACATAACCATACGAAATTTGAATTATATGACCGTTGGAAACTTGCGACTGGAGGGCTAGCAAACGGAAGCAAATCGTTTGTGTTCAAAAGTGAATCGAAACAGACGATTTGGTTCCCTAGCAAACCCTTTCTCTGCTTTTATAACGAGGCGTCGACTAGACTCACCCTCGGAGCCGATTTACTTACGACCGGCCCGGCCCGGCCCGATTAAAGGATTTGCGGTTGGTGGACAAACATTTAAAGACAGCCCTCAGGGTCTATCTTTCCAAGTACATATAGGTGCTGTAATAGACCGGTCTGGCTCACAGCCTGGCCCAGCCCATTTATTAGGCTCGGACCTGAACACTTCTAACTGGGCTGGCCAGGTCCGGCCCGACACACTCCATCTACTGAAAAAACAGAAAAACCCAAAACCATACTTTCTATGGCTTCTGTAAAGTTGAACCAGAGACTTTTGGTATTGGTATCAAGCTATAGAGATGGTGCCACATCAAGGTACGGAAGTAAAGGACCTAAGCATAAGAGAGATTTATTCTGAATGTCTTTAGTGCAGTTTTTAGTTGAAAAGTGTACATTATGTGCTGAGAGGGGAAATATTACTTTTCATCCAGGTCATGAACTTTCCAGCCTCGCTGCTTCCAAATTTTCCTATCCTTGCCTGATTAATTTGTATATCATTTATGAATGTAGATAGAGATCATGAATTTGAATAATAGAATGTCAACATTTTCTATGTTTAATCTTTGTTTTCTCAGTGTCTCAGTATATTTATATATTTCTTCTTACTGTCGACTTAGGTGGCGCTTGTCAACACTAATCTAAAAAGAAGTGCTTATTAGAAATTTATGCTTAGGTGGCGTTTGGTAACACTAGTCTAAAAAGAAGTAATTATTTGAAAATTATGCTTAGTAGAACTTTAAATTGTTAAGTTTAAGTTTAATTGCATGTCTACATTTTAGAGATTTTAGGGGTAAAAACCTCTACTTTAAAAAATAGCTCAATATCTACTTTTTAAAGTAGAAGTTTTTATCCTAAAATCTCTAAAATGTAGACATGCAATTAACCTTTAATTTAACAATCTAAAATCCAACTAAGCATAAGTTTCTAAGAAGCACTTCTTTTTAGATTAATGTTGACAAACACAACCTTAATTTCCACAACTTCAAAAAGAAATCAATAAATCTGTGTGACAAACTCCTTATTGGCACAAGCATGATGTGCCAAAATAAATTTTGACCTCTAAGCTGTTGAGATAACTTTTATGGCTTTCCAAAGAGCCCATCCCATCCACACTCTGCAACCATTAGCTTGTCATCCATCTTAATAGAGTACATGCATCTCATGCATATCATAACTGTTGTTCTTCAACTATCAAAGAGTCTTATCACTTCTCTATCAGCTCTCAATTGGAGGAGAGAGAGATTGATTGATTAAACAGATACATCACATTGCACTGATGGGGGCAAACTTTTAACCAATTGGAATCCATGGATTAGTGGGTATTAGAGATAGGTTTAGAGAATAATAAATTGAGATGAGATACACTGTATCTCATCTCATATCTAGGTAGATTTGAATTTGAAATAGATTAGTATCAAATCTTAGATTTGTTTAGGATTAGAATTGATTATGATGTGATACTGTTTCTATCTTGAGACTCATGTAATCTCTATATAATCCTTAAGGAGGAACCATTGTAATCACTCAAGTTATTCTCAATAAAAATCAGTTTTTCTATCATGGTATCAGAGCGAGTTGATCGGACCTTATTTTGAATTTTTCTTTCCTTTAATCTTGTTTTTCTGGCGGGTGGCAGTGCCGCCCGTTCGGCTAACACCTTTTTTTTGTTTCTCTTAAAGTTGTAGACTTCACCATTTCTCGTTGAAATCTCTCTATTATTAATACCTTCGAGTTTTTTTTTTTTTTCCCTTCAAACCACTGGTCGACTTCTCTTTATGTGCTATTGGGAGAGATCATAACAGTTTGTTTTAGTGGACCACTGGCTCCGACAGACTCTAAGATGAACGAGATGCGACAGTGATGGATTTCACAAACTAACGGTGACCACCAATATGTACAATTGGATTTTTCGACGACTTTTCAACAAAGCTCAATGATCTCGAACTAATTTTTTATTTGTAATAATTGCAAGATCCTTCTTCAAAAGATCATGCAATTGCGCGAGAATATTAGAGATAGGTTTAGAGAATACAAAGTGGTGTAATAAAGTGAGATGAGATACACCATATCTCATCTCATATCTAGGTAGATTTGAATTTGAAATAGATTAGTTTCAAATCTTAGATTTGTTTAGGATTAGATTTGATTATGAAGTGATACTGTTTCTATCTTGAGACTCATGTAATCTCTGTATAATCTTTAAGGATGAACCATTGTTATCACTCAAGTTATTCTCAATAAAAATCAGTTTTTCTATCAGTAGGAATCTATGTAACTGGGTTAATACCATTCAGGTGTTTACGAGAGTTTCGTAGTTCGTTTTTGTACTCTTGAATTCATTCAAATGTGCTATTTATTTACATCCATTAGTTCATAGAGTCAGCCTTTGTATGTACCGCTACCTACCCAAAAAAAATTCTTCAGATCCCCTTAATTCATTCTGAGATTGAGTCCATAACTCAATTAGACAATGCTGATAGTTGCAACCTTGAGGTCATAAGTTTGTCCCAGCTTACCTACCATAACAGATCAAAAATGTCCCAGCTTACCTACCATAACAGATCAAAAATGGCCGTATAAATATTCCCTGATCTCTTTTTAGACTCTAATTAGAACATCAAAATTTCCATCATAAAAGTGTTGCTAATCTTAGTTTGGCTGGAAATATCATTATTAATAAAAATGGGCCTAATATCCTCCTTTTGGTTATATTATTATTATTGTTATTGTTGTTTGGATGAGTCATCTTTTATCCATATTAGTGTTTTTTTTTTTTTTTTTGAGGGCCATTTATCAATATGGTTAGCACCAATCTATTGAAAGGTCTCCCTTTTTTAGAACTTTATCTTAGGTCCTCTCTTAACCTCTTTCAATGAAGGCGGCACACTTTTTTCCATATGAGTTGATAGGCGAGCTTCTATCCTCCTTTTTTAATTTTAAAATGCTCTTATGCAGAGTTTTCCTATTGTTCAAAGGAAAGTGATAAAAAACTCTCGATAGCTTTTGGCCGTTGGATCAAATATCCAATTGTGTTATGTGTGTACTTTCTTTAAATGATGACCTCATTTAGTGTTTAACACCATTGAAATTTTTATCCAGTGGTCTAGCTCTCTATAGTACATCTATCAGAGTTTCTAATCACTTTCCTTGTTCAAAACCATTTAGCATTATGCACAATATGGAATGTCTTTGGAAGTTCTATGCTTCTATTTAAATACAATGTGAGAAACTGTATTGTTCAAAGCAGGGGCGGAGCCACATGAGGGCCGGGCTGAAGCCCTCCTTGAAATTTTGTTGAAAAAAATAATTTCCTATATGCTAATAGGGGTGTAGCCTGGGAAAGAGGCGGAGTTGGGAGCTTAGCCCTCCTAAACTTCTGAGAAAAGGTATGTTCATTACAAACGGATGCAATAGCCCATGAACTCAGCTATCAAAAAAAATTGTAAGAGAATCAATGGAATGGGCTCTGGCAGTAGTGCATTCTCTTGTTCAGATGAGCCTATAATTACCCAATGTCCAGGGATACATAACCGATAAAATTACCTGACACGATGTAGAGATACATAAGGTGTTAAAAGGGAAAACTTTAAAAGCACGCACCGACATGTGGATAAAATTGGACAAGCAATTTATTTTAATTTAATTAATGCTCTCTTCTCAAAAAGAAAATCTAAAAATTGAAGACTGAAATTTTTAAAAGATTAATTTTGAGCCAGAGCACTATGACACGATTCTAATTACTTAGAGAGACTTGGGTAATTTGTATAAAATCATAATTATAAAATTGTCAACTCGTATAGAAAGGGGATCCCCGCTCAATGCCGTCAAGGGGAGCTCCTCTCTGTATTTAAACTCAATTTTTAAATAGCTAAAAGATTTTAATATTTCTCTGCCATGAAAGTCTGACACATACCTTTTTAACGCGTCTTATTAATTAGACTCATAATCATTATACATTACAATGCCAAGAGTAAATGCTACCGCCGAGATTTTTCATTCTTCCTTTTATGTGGAAAAAAGAGAAAGAGTAGTGATAGGTGTACCCATGAAATCTATTTCATGACCTAAGGTACCACCTCATTGGTGGATGTTCCCTTTTAAATACTCGCCACAGTTTGTGAGTATTGAAGAGGGGGGCATCCACCAATGAGGTGGTGCCTTAGGCCATGAAATGAATTTTATGGGTACATTCAAGGTTTGAAATTTTGACAAAATTTCGTAAATTTTGACGAAATTTTTCGATCTCGACGGATTCGAAAATATCTGAACCATGTATTTTGGTTTTTACAAAATTTTATAAATTTCAATCAAAATTTCGACGAAACTTCTTATTTTTTAGTCGAAATATTTTTTACTGATTGTTATTTTTACATTTTCTCACATGGATTTTACAAAATTTTACAAATTTCGATCGAAATTTCATAGATTTTGGTCGAAATATTTTTTACTAATTTTTTTTTTTTTTTTACTTAAGTTGTAATGGTCATTTACAAAATAGAACTTATACTATAAAATAATAATTTTAAATGTCTTTTTATAAATTAATTTCATTCTTATCTATATTTCAAAACTCTCCCTTAGATTACACTAATTACAATAAATTTTTTTTAAAATTGTATAAATTACCATATTACCTCTGTGTTGCAAGAATTAACCTAATTATATATTATAAATTAAATATTATTTAACTATTCTTAGTATTGATTTTTATTATACTACAATAAAAAATTTAATAAAATCTTAATATAATATTTTTAATTTTAACTATTCTTACTATTGATTTAATTATTCTTAGTATTGATTTTGATTGTATTTGAATTAATTGTTATGCTTGATTGAGAAATGAATGTAACTTTTTATGTAATTACATCAATATTAGTGAATCATACCATTGTCATCAGCATCAGCACACGTCTTTGGCTCCCTTTTCATTGTATCTCTTATATACATTGTTATTTTTTTTAATTTTTTTGATTTTCAGATGTGTATTAATATTTATTTTAACATTTCCTTAAGTTTTATTGTAAAATTTCATGTTTTTGACTATTTTTTTCAATTTTTTCCTCCATGTGCGATATTGTTCCCTCGATATCGATATATCTTGTAAAATATCTTCGATATATCTTTTTTTCATGATTCGAAATGACATGCGAAATCGAAATTTTGAACCTTTGGTACATTAACTATTTCCCAAAAGAAAACAATCTGTGGAAGGTTAAGCATTTACCAAAAAAAACCTACATGAACTTGGATTTCCAAAACTCCACTTAGTAAACATCATTACATCGTCCGATTGAGATCTTAGCCAAGGATCCTACAACCCTAAAACACTCTCTAAACACACACAGCCAGACCTAAGGTGCCAAAACCACTCCAAATCGCACTATTATATCTCATAAGATTTCAGGGTACCTAACCTCATTTAAGATGCCCATTGATATTTCAAAAAGGACATTTTTTTTCAAAAATTCAGCAAGTTAGTTATAAGTCCTCAATCAGTCCAAATTAATTTAGGGTGACGCTACGAGTACACCACTATTTACTGACTGGACACCATTTATATTACTTACTAACTGGACACCATTAAAATATAACAAATTCTACGAGCACACCAAAAATAAAAAAATACCTATAAATTTTCTACTTATACACTATTTTAAGGGAAATATTTTTTTCCCGCATGCCTCTACACCCTCCCACGTGTCCCTTTTTAACTCTCACTAATAGTAGTTAAGATTCACTCACCTCTAGAGTTCTTTCATATAACCTTGATTTTTAGAGTGAAAAGAAAAAAGGAAATGTATTAACCTAAAAAATACTAACCTTAGGTAGATTGAGCTTAACCATAGTTAAAGGGGCTATATAAGCTACCAAGTGTCAATTTTAACACCCATTAACGGTGGCTAAATTCACTCACCCTTAGGGTTCACCCATATAAGTTGCCATGTGTCTAATTTTATTGAAAGAGTACCTTGGTAGCCTTGCGACCTCCGTGAAACAATTGTTTCTGTAGGCTTATCAATATGAAAAATAAGCACAAAGCATATAGAAGGAGACAACATATAGGAGATGAGAAGGGATATAAAATGAGAAGACATTGAAAAGATTACTTCTATAAAAAGAGAAGACTGTTTGTTAGGAGAGTTTTTAGTAAAGGTTTAGGGATTTGGGGTGTGGGTGCGCATAGAAATACAAACTATAAAAAAAATATAAATTATTTTTTTAAATGGTGTCCAGTCAGTAAATAATGGTGTGCTCGTAGCAGCAACAATTAATTTATTTATTAGTTAATCAATAAGTCATATTTAGTAACATTCCATTCTGTCTGTTTGGTTCTAGATCAAGCATTGTTTCGGATTAAGTATAATTCTCTATGCCCAAATCTAGCATTGTTTTGGATTAAATATAATTCCCTAGTCCTACTACTACTAGAAAAATAATTCTAGAAAAATTGCTTCCCATATAACGTGTCCCCTTTTAAATTATTATTTTTTTAATTTAGTTAAGGTTTACTAATCTTTAGGATTAAAGCATCTAATCTTGATTCTTAAATAAAAAAACAAAAATTAACCACAAGAGTAAAAACTTTCTTAACCAGAGTTCAAGGTAGTAAAAGGGGCTTTGAGAGGGGATGAGAACGAATTGCATCCAATTGCAATATAAATTTAGTTTCTAAGAAGAAATATTTAAAAAAACTATTAATTTTGAGGTTTAAAGATTCTTAACCGAGTTGTATTTTTTTCTTCTAAAAACTAAGTTGATAATGCTGAACTCCAAGGGTTAGTAAATCTTAACCATAGTTACTAAGGATTAAAAGAGACAGGTGTTTGTTAGTAAATCTTAATCATAATTAATAAGGATTAAAAGGGACACATGTTGGCATGTGGATTCGATTGAACTCTCCTCAAGTTCGTTGTTATACGGTTTAACCCACATAAGACTTACAAATCGACCCCTTTTTCTGATATAACCAACAGAAATGTTAAAGCATTCCTAGCAGGTTATTTTGGTGAGCCAAAACACTAAAAATTGCATTAAAAAAATATCCCCAATAGCATCATCAAAATAACGATTTTGGTTTGGTGAATGTAAAGTACCCACCAAGTTCAGTGGTTATTGTACCTCACTAAACTAATGTTTCTCTCCCTTCTTTTTTTGTTTTCTCACACAAATAATAAAATAATGTTTATCTTTCCTTTCTTTTTTTTGTTTTTTCATGCAAATAATAAAATAATATTTCTCTAATAAAATAATGTCTCTCCCTATTTTTTTTGTTTTTCCACACAATTAATAAAATAATGTTTCTCTCTACCTTTTTTGTTCTATTAGTGAGGCTGCTGGAGTGTCTTAAAAAAGTGGATGGTTAAATAGAAAAAATTGACTTTTAAGCTATTTTGGCTGAAGTAAAATTTGGTAAGGCCATTAGAAATGCTCTTAATACCTTTTTCTCTTAAATAGCAGTTTAGCATTAGCTATCTTGCCAAAATACGATACATTTCGAATAAGAGTAATAGCAATAGTCCCCTCGTCGGCCGAGGAGGGGACTATTCCTCCTCGCTCTCACATAGCTGACCCTTTAACCCCCTTTTAACTCGGGTTAGTTTATTTTAACCCTTTAGTTAAATTTTTTTATTGTATTTTTCTACAAATCTAGGATAGATGGATGAACCTTAAGGTGGATGAATCTTAACCACGGTTAAATAGGAGAAGGGGGGACACATGACAAGAAAATGGAAGCCGAGACGGCCCTCCCCACGTCATCGACGGAGGAGGTGACTATTGTCCTTCGTAAAAATAGGAGCCTATCTAAAATGGTAGGGCTCCATAGGCCATATCAGTGAGACCAAGGCTTGACTCTGTACATGACATAGTCCATATCCGTAATTAAAACAAGGAAAGTAATTTAAAACTCTCCATTGTTATCCATAGCTATCGAGAGCCGAACCTTTGGATCTAAAGTTGTCAAAGCACTAAGTGGTCCCATCCTTGAAGCACGTGTACACATCACACCTATAGAACCTTTGGATTTTCAATCTAAAGTTGTCGAAGCACTAAGTGGCCCCATCCTTGAAGCACGTGTACACATCATACCTATAGATTTTTTATTTATCCAACCCCCCGCCGAACTCGATAGTACTATCGATAGTTTTTTTATCACTTTCCTTAAAACATGGGAATTTGTTTTGAAACCAGAGTGGGGCTTGTAGTGGAAGGAGTGTCGTTTTCGGCCTAGAAACCTGAGTAGAAGATTCTCTGCTTTTCCGTCTCCTTCTGTCTCTCTTTCAGACCGTGACTTTCTAAACATGCACGCAACGCAGACTTTGTTTTTAACGTTTTTCAGTTCCGTACATCGTATGTACGGTCACGGTGTGGCCTCGAGAACATCTTCATTCACTCCCACTATTCAATAATCTTTCTTTAGTCAGTCTCTAGTACTCTCAAATATAATCCTCAAGTTTAACCGTCCATTACTTTTTACGGCTAGATATTAGAATTTGGCTTTACTTATTTTATCTTTCCTATTGTCTTATTAATTCCAATCTTGATCCTTTTATAATTAAACTAGCGGGTGGTACATGTGACACACTTGAGAGTGAGGGGAAGTAGTTAATCACAGTTAATAGGAGTTATAAGGGACATGTGTTAATCCGTAGGTACGATTGAACTCTCCATGAGTACAATCGTGATTGGCTGTGATTCTATTTTTTAAATAGATAAATGAGCAAGGAATAGTTTGGGAATTAAAGTAAAACATTAAATAAAATTTTGTTTTATATAAGGGTAGTTTGAGAATTTCAAAAAAATCAGGTTAGGCCTGCCTCTCGTATTATAATAGTAAAGATCAAGAGTTGGGATTTGAAGTAAATTTAAAAGTACATTTTGGGAGTACCCTTAAACTAATTCATCTTTTTTACTCTTATGTATTGAATATCATTTATATATGAATTTTGATAAGGAACGATTCATTAAATATGAGAGAAAAAAGTACAAGAAAAATTAAATTATTTTCTCTCTTACATTTAAGTCTCTTACGAAAATTAAATTATCCAATTTTTTTTTTTTATTTAACCCTACTTCTGACGCCAGTGGTGGGATATGGCCTTTCTTTTAAGGGAGGTTTGGGGATCCAATCACTCACGGTAACGATTCTGCAAGAGCTCCAATCTCCCAAGCTAAACCCTTAACATTACTTAGACAATTGGCCATAGTTAAATGATAACCTGAACCAAAAAAAAAAAAAACTCGTTGTCTTTTTTATCGTTGTGTTTTTTTTTTTGTTGTCACTTTTTACCATTGTGTATTGAATACAATTCTATCTTTACTATTATAATGGGAGAGACTATTATCATAGGAGCGGCAGGCGTAGCCTGATTTTTCGGAAATTTCCAAACTACCCTTACATAAAACAAAACTTTGATTTTATGTTTTACTTTAATTCCCAAACTACCCTTTGCTCATCTATCTATTTAACGAATAGAATCACAGCCAATCACGATTGAACTCGGGGAGAGTTCAATCGCACCTCCAGGTTAACACGTGTCCCTTTTAACTTCTATTAACTATGGTTAACTCTTTCCCCTCGCTCTCACGTGCATCGCACGTGCTACCCGCTAGTTAAATATAATGGTATTATATAGAGCATAACTCATTAAATAGAATAAAGAAAAATATATAAGAAAAGTAAAACTGTATTTTCTATCTATTGCATTAATGATTGTCTTCTATGAAACTATCCTTAAATTTAAGAAATTTGATAATTAATGCAATGGTAAATATCTTTGTGAATGTTAAAAAGTTTGTGTCAGCAACACATGAATATCATTCCATTAAATATAATGATATTTTAATATGGTTATAGGGGATAATTTATTGCATAGTTAGAGAGAAGAAGTAAAAGAAAATTTAAATTGTATTTATTCTTCCCTATATATATTAATAGACTATAGTTTATAGTTTACCGTGTATGAATATTCTATCATTTGGCTTAGCTTTAAATGCTAACCCCTTTAACCCACTCATGAATAAACAGATACTAACACAGGCTAACCAAATTTGATAAGGATAGTAGAGACCCATGCGATGCACGGGTGCAAACAATTTTTTAAAAAAAAATTACAAAATTATAATGAGTTAGAAATAATATGTGAAATAATTATTTCATGAGAAGATCTATATATTAGGTGATGTAGAGTAGCCGGGAAGTTATAACATGTGAAAAGTTTTAGATTTTTTTTTTTGAGTTCTTATCAAGTAGGAAGCTTTCAAATCATAGATTTCTAAATACTCAATCATTGTATCTGCAAGTGTTTAAGGTTTTTTTTTAACCTTCAAAGCTTCTAATTTTATGTCAATTAATGAAGAGATAATTGCTCGTTACTCAACATAAAGAGTTTAATATGGCTGAATATGCTTTTCAAATATTAACGATCCATCTAAGTCATCATCCAGATCGAAAGGTTAAGATCTTCTTTTTGATTTAGATGGATGAATGACGGGTCTATATGATAATGGGGATAGACTCCAACAAGAAAAATGAGAAGTTAAGAGAGGAGATCTTTGTAGAGTAGAAGAATCTGTTGAGGCATGGGAGAAAGTTAATAATGGGAAGAGAAAATGAGAAGTTAAAGAGAGGGTATTTATGGTCCTACTATGTGATGATATGGCATCACAAATCTTAAAATGGAAATCAAAGAGGATGTCAGGAGAGAGTTATTAATGGGGAGAGAAAATGGGAAGTTAAGAGAATGTATTTATGGCTCCTACTATGTGATGATGTGGTATCACAAATCTTAAAATGGAGATCAAAGAGAATGTCACCTAAACATCCTATTTTTATAGTATATAGTATATATATGCAGTAGGTCTTGATTGTCGACGAGACTTTTCATAATTGATGCAAAAGAGAAGGTCATGATTGTTGGCTTGGTCAATTGTGATATACGTGTCTCGTAATATTCTCCAATTGTAACTGCTTTTGCCAAAACCAGTTACGCTCCCTGAGGTGGCTACGTGTCCCTTCTTACAAATCTTAACTATGGTTAAGATTCACTTACCCCTAGGATTCACCCACATATCTTTGGTTTTTAGAAAAAAAATATTAAAAAATTTAATCCTTGAATTCTAACCATGGTTAATAAATTTATATATTATTTTTTCTAGGTAGGTGAGCCTTAGGAGTGGGCGCATCTTAATCACAATTAAGAGATATCAAAAAGGACACGTAGCCACCTCATGGGCGTAACCAGTTTTGGCCAAACCGGTTACAACTATATAAGATTATTTAGGAGTCGAGTACGAGTGAGTTCAATGACCTAGTTACGCTACGAATGTCACATTGTAATCATTCATCATGGATATGATGGCCCTACGAGGGGTTGGTATAGAGCCTCATAGATAAATGAGCAAATCGAGCTCCAGCTTTTAATGGACTCAATTAATTAATTTATAAAATATAATTAATGAAAAAAAAGCTTTTAATTGAACTATTGAAATTGTAGATTTATAAATTCTATTATTTTTTTTATATATTGTATATTTATATATATATTAATTTTTATATTTTTAATATATATACATATACGAAGAAGAACAAAAGTGTTTAGCCTCAAAATGGTGTTTAAGCTTACTGGATAGAGATAGGATCACAGTTAATTCAATTGAACTCTCTTTGAGTTCAATAACACCCGGTCAACACATGTCCCTTTTAGTTCCTTATTCATTGTGGTTAAATTTTACTAATTTTTGAAATTTAAAAATATAATTTTGAATTTTATAAAGGAAAAAAATTAATTTTAGTTTTAAAAAATTTAACCCTTCAAGGTTAAATTTTTTTTAACATTTTTGAGGCTAAACCGAGGGGATGCAGATCCTACCCCTAATGCACTGGAAGGAGTCTCTCGACATCTTATGATTCCATCATTTCTGTTTACCATAAAAGAACCACGTCAGTTTCAAATTATGGTAGACAAGACATGGAAAAATATAATAGTTGATTTCACGTACTTTCTTTTTTATTCAACTTTGTTGTCGGTTTTTTTTTTTTTTCCTTTTCTTGAAATAAAGACAAATGCTATCGTGAGACAGACTTCAAACTCAAGAGTGTCTAGGCTCGCATGGAATTTTCATGCTTTTTATTACGGAGTCAAATCCTCTACGGGAATTTTGGCAAATCTGGTTATCGCCCTCAGAAGTCACCACGTGTCTCTTTTGACACCCCTTAACTATGGGTCACCCACCCACCTTGGTTTTTTTTAAAAAATATTAATTCTTTTTTTAAAATTAAAAAACTGTTTTTAATTTTTTTAAAAACGGGTGAACCTTACCCACGGTTAAGGGGTGTCAAAGGAGACACGTGGCGACCTCTAGGGGTGATAACCGGATTTGGCAAATCCGATTATCACCGTAGATGATTCGGCTCTCTCTTTAATCGAAAGAAAAAAAGGAGGAGAGTAGGTGAAGGCAGGCAAATTGGTTACAAAAAAAAGGTCGAGTTAGATTCCATGCCTCACCACCTCACCTCTCCTTTTCCACCTCTTTAGAAATACATCCATGAAACTCTTTTCTCTCATCTTTCCATGATTTGATCAGGCAACATAACCACATATCCCCTAAAAAGAAAGAAAATGAGAAACAGAAAAGTCTTAAAAATTCAATAAAAGCAAAAAAAAATTGCAGAATCGATGGCTTCCTTAAGTATGCACCCGTAAACAACAACAGAAATTAGAAAGGACTTTGCTACTAAGACCGCAAACTTTAGCACCTAAATATAGACCCAGAACCAAAATCAAACTTTAGCACCCACTACTAGCTACAACCAGAACGAGTTTACCGTTTATACTCACACACCCAACTTCAACTAAAACCATGGATAATGCAGCAGAAGCAAAGAAAAAGCTGATCAATTCAGATAATTGAGAAATCATACTGGGAAGATCTTCTTGCCACCGCCGCCTCTTTTTCTTCCAAATCGCCCTGCCTTTGTGGCTACATCAATTGCTTTCTCGACAAACAACTTAAAGATCTGAACTTTGATCTGTCCTCTCTTTGGTGGAAGCCTTGCACTACCTTTCTTCTTGTCGCCGCAGCCGCAGCCGCAGCTGCCACCACCACCGTCACGGCCGCCACCACCACCGCCACCTTCTCTTTTTCTTCCAAATTGTCCTACTGTCGTGACCAACATCTTAAATATCTTAACTTTGATCTCCCCTCTCTTTGGAGGGAGCCTTGCTCTGCCTTTCGTCGGCGGGTTGGCGACTCCGTTAGCCATTCTTGCGACTTGTGTGAAGAAGAAGAAGAAGAAAAAGAAAAAAGACAAATTTTTGAAAGAGCGAAGCTTGCAGGGTAAGAGAAACAGGATGGCTTCTTCTTTATTGGCCTTAAAATATTAGCTCTGGTGGACGGCCACTGATGGCTGCCCCAGCTAAGCGCTCCGGCATCCACAAAACAATGGGCACCTGGCGATAATTTATGGGAGAATGATTTTGACTTCTCCCCATTTGATATCTTCCCCCTTTAAAAAACGCCACATGCCCATTGGTTTGTGGATGCCCGAGCGCTTACCTCGGGCAGCCTCCAGAGGTAATCTTTTGCCCAAGCTGATTGTCTGGGGAGTTAGATACTTCCACGTCATCAAAGGCACATGATTCTCTCGAGTTCAACTCGAGAGAATCTCTCCGGTTTAAACCCCTAGAGGTCACCACGTGTCTCCTTTGACACCCTTTAACCATAGGTAAGGTTCACCCACCCTTCCTTGATTTTTTTTTCATATTTTTAATTAAAAAAACTTTTTTTGGGGGCCGAGAGTCCAAGACCATGCTCTAAGAGCATGAGATTTCAGGTGGCCCACATGGTAGGTCCCACCTGAAATCCGGTGCTCTTAGAGTATGGTCTCGGTGGTCTTGGCCCTAAAGGGGTCTCATTAGCTTTATCCTATAATATATTATTCAATGGATGATCCACTATAATAAAAACAAATGGGAGAAATTACATTTACTACATTTACCCCCCCCCCCCGAGGTTCATCGAAAATACACATAGACCCTCTCAAGTTTCATAAAATACATTAGGTATCCTTATTTTTCAAAATATTGACACTTACAACCTTTCCATTAGTTGACCGCTAGTCATCTGATGGAATGATGATATCATAGGATAAAATGGTATAAACTACCAAACATATCCTCTCTAAAATTTTCATTTTTCATTTTTCTCATATATCAAATTGTCTTGTCATTTTTAAATGAAATCAAATCCTCTATGGTGACCACGTGTCCTTTTTGACACCCCTTGTGATGACCACGTGTCCTTCTTGACACCTCTTGAGGTAGTCATGTGTCATTTTTGACACCCCTTAAGGTGGCCACGTGTCCTTTTTGACACCCCTTAGATGGTTTAAATTCAACCGCCCGTCCTTGATTTTTTTTTCTAAATATAAATTCTTTTTTAAAAATTTAATAATTGTTTTCAAGACTTTTTTAATATTAAAATATTTTTAAAAATAATTAATATTTAGAAAAAAAAAACCAAGAATGGGCGAATGAACCCTAGGGGTGGCCACGTGTCCTTTTTGACACTCCTTGAAGTAGCCACGTGTCCCTTTTGACACCCCTTAACTATGGTTAAGATTCATCCACCCCTAGGGTTCACTCACCCATCCTTGTTTTTTTTTTTTTTTATATTGATTCTTTTTTAAAATTTAAAAATGTTTTTAAGGCTTTTTAAAAAAATTAATATTAAAAAAAAAAACCAAAGATTGGCAGGTGAACCCTTGAAGTGGCCACGTGTCCTTGTTGACAACCTTGAGGTACCACGTGTCCTTTTTGACACCCCTTAAATGAGGTTAGATTCGGCCACCCCTAAGGTTCACTAGCCCATCCTAGGTTTTTTTTTCTAAATATTAATTATTTTTTAAAATATTTTAATATTAAAAAAGTCTTAAAAATAATTATTAAATTTTAAAAAAAGAATTAATATTTAGAAAAAAAAAACTAAGAATAGATAGCTCAACCATAGGGGTGGGGGAATCTAACCCATTTAAGGGGTGTCAAAAATGACACGTGGCTACCTTATGAGTGTCAAGAAGGACACGTGGCCACCTCAAGGGATGTCAAAAAAGACACGTGGTCACCCTAGAGGATTTGATTTCATTTAGAAATGAATGGATAATTTGGTAAATGAGAAAAATGGAAAATTACAACTTTAGAGATAGTATTTTTGATAATTCATACCATTTTATCCCATGACATCATAATTCCATCAATTGACTAACGGTATTGAAGGAGTGTAAGTGTCAATATTTTGAAAAGTATAGATACTTAATGTATTTTTTGAAACTTGAGGAGGTTTATATGTATTTTTGTCAAATCTCAGGGATGTAAATATATTCTCTCCAAACAAACGGAATCAAATCTATTGAGAGAATGAACACCAACTCTCTCATTTGTAGAAACTTCTCTCTCTTCAAGGTTCTACCCTTCTCTCTCTAGAACCTTCTCCCTCTTTAGAGTTCTATCTAAGCTTATCTCTCTCTCTAGAAAAAGAAGTGATAGTGGTCTCTAGATATTTCCTAAGAAAAGAAATAAAAGAATGTTTTAGAAATCTAGAACATTCACGTACTATAAATAGAGGGTTGGGTCTTCTTCTTTGAGCATAAAAGCACACAAGTTCACAAGTTCTTAAGTGTGTGAGGGAGCTCTGGTGTAAGTGTAAGTGTGTGAGTATATCTTGAGTGTATTTGAGTGTTGTGCATATTTGAGTTAGTGTATCAATAAAAGTTTCTTTATTCGGGTTTCTGCTGCTTTTATATTCAACAAAATCCTCTACGGTGATAACCGGATTTGACAAGTCCAGTTATCACCCCTAGAGGTCGCCACGTGTCTCCTTTGACACCCCTAAATCGTGGGTAAGGTTCACCAACTCATCTTTGGTTTTTTTTAATATTAATTTTTTTTAAAAAATTAAAAAACTGTTTTTAATATAAAAAAAACCAATGATGGGTGGGTGAACCCTAGGGGTCGGTGAACTTACCCACAATTAAGGGGTGTCAAAGGAAATACGTGGCGACCTCTAGAGGTGATAACCGGATTTGGCAAATCCAGTTATCACCGTAGATGATTTGGCTCCAAACAGAAGAGACCCTTCATCTTGTATCTTCTGACGGGCTTAATTATGATTAAGTCCCACTTCTCCGATCATCATCTCAAAGCGCCTTTATATTTTATTATCTTTTCATCAGGAAGCAGCTGCAAGTGTAATTCCGGTGGCCATTTACCCTACCCTACTTTTGATGCTCTTAAAGGTTTTGCACCCTTCTTTCTCTAAGACTAACTATTCCACCCCAGAAGAAAAAAAATAATAACAGACATGTCATTCTACCTATATATTTTTTGGAAGGTATTCTACCTATATATATATAGTTATTGACTTTATATCTCCATTAAATATAATTTCCAATTTATAATTTTATTATGATCTGAAGTAGAATTAATTCATATATTTATTTAAAAGAATGAGAGAGCAATGTAAGATAACTGAACAAAAGAGGTTTTGTTTGTCATCATGGGGCGTCTGTTCTGTTCACGAAGAGAGAAAGGGTTCACCATCTGTTTGTAGGGAAGCAAAGTAGAACCTGATGGAAAATCAATTTTCATTTGTTTGGTGTGCGAAACAGCATATGGCTATTAAAAAGTGATGCGTTTATAGCTTCCCATTCAATTCCTGTCATGATATAAGGCGTGTTCGTTCATCTACAAGTTCTGCAATGCACGTCAAAAGACCATGCCCAGGCTTCAAGTGGGCTTATGCAGGTGCTCCCTATAGTAAAAAAAAACACCCTATATTCACGGCCTCGGATTGTCTCTGGCGAAGCCAGAAAGGGCTCTCGGGGTTCCATACATTGTGCGGCAGCTGGCAGCAAAATGGGGAGAAGTCATTTATTTTCTCCCCATGATTTTTGACTTCTCCCCATTTGATATCTCTTCCCCTTATTCTCACGCACTTATCCCCACATGTTCATTTGTGTATGAAGAAGTCAAAATCATGGGCCCCATGATTTTGACTTCTCCACCATATGTCACTTATTGTATGGAACCCGAGATAAGCTCTTTCTGGCTTCGCCAGAGGCAAGCCAAAGCCTATATTCACATTACTATATGAAACCTTCACAAACAAAATAAAGATAAAAAATAAACATAAAAAATAAACCCAGATTCATTCTCATGGCTGCATTGTTAGACAGAGGATCTGCAGAATTAGGACCTCAATATACACCTCTATATATTCTTTGGTGCGAGGGGAACTATAAAAAGGAGATGTTCCTGAAAAAACATACAAGTGTCAACAAGTTGTCAGCAATTCACGGCAGAATCATTGTTCTAGTTGATAACAGCTGCTCAGAACTTACTGTGACCTGTCTTGACATCATATGACGATAAAACCGTCCTCTATACCAACAAATAAGATAATCAACCAATCCAGGATACAAAACAATCATTTACAGGCTTTATGCATGTTCGGAAAAAAAAAAAAAAAAAGAGCGAATCAGCAGAGTCAAAAACCATTGACGGTCCGTTCTTTTGGTGAGATTTATAAAGCTCGACACTTCATGTTGGTTAGTAGGAAATTTAAGTCACTTTGTCAAGGTTTTTAACAAGATTAATTTTTATCATCGTGAGATTTCAAGTCTTTTCAATTTTTATGAGATTTGATATCATTCATTTTTCTTATTTAAAGTCATATAAGAATTGCAAATTTGTAACCCAATAGATAAAAAACATAGATACATCTAACTTTCAAAAGGAAATGCATATTATGAACATGAAAATCTGAAGAATCCATTCCCTTAAGTGGTGTGTAACAACCCCAAATCCTATCTTGACCAAAATAGAACCTTGGATCGTCACATTTCTTAAACTTGCTTAAATCTCATGATATACAAGGTATACAACACGAGTCTTAAAAATGAGAGTAATAAAATTTCGATATATAAAATCAAATCATCCTGCTCAAGTCTATGGTCAACATAAACATAATTCACCCTAAACAAAATAGTCTGACACACAACTATAAAGTAATATGATAAGCAACATTATCTAAGAATCTATTACAAAACTTCTCACAACTCAAAAGTAAAAGCTTAATGATAAGGCCACATGTCCAACTCTCACTCTCCCTCAACCAGATGATCGCTTTCCTCCTCTACACCGTAAGCCTTCTCCACCCTGGGCTCACATACAAACTCGGGCTCCACACTTGTCAAGACAAAAGTCTGACCGAGTATAAAAACACTCGGTGTATATAAAATTCAACCAACAACATAGTATTCCTGCACTTAATTAGAACTATAACCAATAACATAATCAGATTGCGGAAGAACATGTGCTCATATACATCAAATCATCACCTTGACTCATATACTTGTGAGAATCTTAGACTTATGAGACAACATGCTTATGAGATGCTTATGCTTATGAGTTTGTGAGATGCTTATGTTAATGCTTATACACATATTCAGATCATATACTTATTCAGATTTCTCATTGGGCTTATTCAATCTATCAGGCGTATGTAATGCTTATACTTTTAAATTTTGGAGCAGCTTATTCAAAACATACACTTATTCAGATCTCTCATTGGGTTTATTTAGTTTATCAAATGTATGTTATGTTTATGTTTGTGGTCCACATATGTGACTTGTGAGACTTTTATCTTAACATACACGTGAGTTTGTGCATAAGTGTCGCAATTAATATTTGAGTTGGTCATCTCTCAAACTCTATAGTATGGGATAGTATAGTGGAGTTTTCATAGTGGCAGATCGGAATCTAAGCGATGACCAACTTGAATGTTAATTGTGACACTTACCTTCCTGAATATCAATTATCATGTAAATAATTAAGCATAACTTAACAAACAATCACATACATATATACCTTATCATGATTCTTAGCATAATTCATAATTAATTTCACAAATATTTATTTATAAGTTATTCATTATCCTTTACATATTATCATGACAAACAATAATACATATTTGACTTAATTTCACAGTAATTCCGTAGTGTCATATTAATATTTATCATCTCAAACAATTCAACAAATACCTTGGATACGTAATTTATGAATACATTATCTTTTCCCATTTTCAATATTTTACCATACCATAATCCATTCATACAACTCAAACACAATTTGCATAAATACATTCATCTCATCCTCCATAATATTTCCTATCCTCCATACATTTCATTCATAATATTAAACCACATTTTCATCTCTAATAAACTTAATTCATATATAATTGAGAAAAAACATATCTAATCTCTATTTCTATCATACTAATATTTACAAAACATCATAATAGGGTTGAGTTTGATAGTATATCGACCATAGGGATCGTTCCATTCGATTCAAAACGCTCCCAAGAAGATTTGAGGTTGATTTTTAAGCTTTTCTTGCAATTTTCAAGTAATCTTCTTCCTCTCCAAACAATTTCTTCCTTAGAATCCTAGGATTTCTCTCCCCTCTTTGCCAAATTAGATTTAGAAAGGTTAGAACTCTAAAACACTCGAAGTAGAACCTCTATTTATAGCTTAGAGGTTTAAAACCCTGATTTTCGTAACTTAAAAAAATTTTGGGCGCTACTACAATCGATCGCACCTACATTGCGATCGATCGCAACTCTAGTGCGATCTATCGCATCGGAGGGTGATCTGTCGCATAACACATCAATAGTTTCTGTAAATTTTTTACTGAATATGATCGATCGTAGCTTACTTCTGATCGATCGCAGATAGTACAGTTCCTGTTTTCGCAACAATAACAGTACCAACACCATTTCCTCTTCAGCATCAGCCCATCAACATACTTATTTTCCTTTACAACATTTAAGTAAATGTTTTTAACTTTTTAAAAACATTTACTAAAGTTTTAAATTAAAATAAAAAAATACCACCCATTTGGATTCAATAAAAAAAAATACTAGAAAATTCAATTCCTTATAAATCAAAATCTCATTTTCTAGTTTTAGGCTAAAAATTGAAAATCTCGTTCGTCGTAAAATTTTCGATAGACGAGTTAACCACTCTACACTTAATAATAAAATATCATAAAATCACATACCCTTATTTAACCTTATAAACATCCATTTCTGGAAAAAATCATCTCAATATTCAACAATTTATATTTTTGCTAAAACAACACCCCTTCTAGAATTTTCGACATTCCTACAGTAAGTCATTTTAAATTTTTACTTAAGATTATTAAAGAACAAGACATCACATATATTAAAACGCATCTTTGACCATTTAAATAATTTTTAATCGTATTGACGACATGAAAAAAAAATTGGGTCTCTACAGGTCGGCTATATCTCGACTGGTTGTGGCTAAATTGATGTCGATTTCAAGCTATGGCTGTAAAATAACCATTGGATGCTTCACATTTTCAGCTCTAGTGAACAAAACATAGAAAACACAATCAATGCATTTACGGGCAAAATTACTACAAATTAGAAAACATGCACATGTCGAACAGTATCTTAGATAGGGATCTCAATGTACACCTATATATACTTGTAGTGCAACAGAACTATATATAAAAAAGAAGATGTTACAGTAAAAACATACAAGTTGATAGCAATTCACAGTAGGATCATTGTTCTGCTTGAGCATGGTTCCTGCAGCAACCCTACTGTCTTTGTATCGACGTCATATGATGATAGAACCTTCCTATGTATCAACTAATAAGATCATCAACCAATCGAGGCTACAAAACAATCATTTACAGGCCTCATGCATGTTCGGATAAAAAAAAAGAAGATCAGTACAGTCCAAAACCTATTCGTGGGGAATTCTTGGCAGTTTTCTTTGGTTTTCTTCAGATTTTATTATGAAAATCTTGAGAAAAGCTTTAAGAGAGAGAATAAATGAATGCGCAAACATTATACACACACACACACATATATATATATATATAGAGAGAGAGAGAGAGAGAGAGAGAGAGATCAAGCATTTCAATGAAGTCTCATGATTGGTTTTCTTAGGAAATTTTTTTACAAAAAAAAAAGGAAATCAATTTCAATATGAGATTGAATTCAGTGCAACTTAAAGTTATATTTGAAATTATTTTAACATATAGCAAAATATGTGAGATTTCAAAACATATTGAACATATATTTGTGAAGAGACGAAGAGGCTGTCTTCTGCCACTCCTTTCCCTTCTCTTTTAGAGCTAAAAATTTTCCCAACAACAGATTTATTATTCTTTTCCTTTCATAGGCATATATACTCCAGGTTATGGTAAAGACGAGCAACCTTGTCAAGAACTCCACTGATGAATAATGTCACCAGGTTATGGTGAGGTTGTGTTCTTCATCTGTTTTAATCAAGAAGGGGAGAGAAGAGGAAACCAAAGGAAAACTACAATACCACCAATCAAAATCTCAAAATATGTTGATGAATAATAAACATACCAGATGTTTATACCATGACCATCCAAAGAGCCCATCCTGGTCAGCTAATGCTCACTCTGCAACCATCAACTTGTCATCCAGCTCTCTAACTATCAAAGAGTCCATCCTTTTCAAACCTTCTCTGCTCCCATTTTGAGTCGAGCGATATATTAAATCGATACATCCTATTGCACTGATAGAGGGCAAAAGTTTAATTAATTGGACTGCCTGTATTGTACATAAAAGGGGGTCAGACTGTCTTTAACGACTCTGGAATTCATTCTGAGATTTGAATCACATTTGCCCCCTATCAAATAAATCTCTGGCTTCACATTCCTTAATTCATTATGAGATTGAGTCCATACTTCAATTAGACACTGCTGAATCTGCTGATAGTTGCAACTTTAGAGGTCATAGTTTGTACCAGCTTACCTACCAAAAAAAGAAAGAAAAAAAGAGGGCCGTGTCAATATTTCCTAATCTCTTTTTAGACTTTTAGAACATCAAATGTTCCATCATATAAGTTTTGCTAATCTTCAGTTTGCCTGGAAATATCAGTATTATTAGAAATGGGCCTAATATCCTCCTTTTGGTTATATTATTATTATTGTTATTAGATTTTTTATGAGTAATCATTTACCAATGTTACTTGGTTAGCGTCAAACTATTGGAAGTTCTCTCCTTTTGGGACTTGATTCCAAGACCTCTCTCAACCTCCCTCAACGAGGGGCACACCTTTGTCATCTAAGTTGAGGGGCAGGTGTTTATTCTTCTTTTTATTTTAATATTCTCTTATGCAGAGTTTCGTATTGTTCAAAACCATTTAGCGTACTGCACAATGTGGAATGTGTTATAATTGGGATGTCTTTGGAAGTTCCCTGTTTTGATTAAAATACGATGCGAGAAAATGTCTTGGTCAATGGAATGGGCTCATAGGGGAGCATTCTTTTGTTCAGATGGGTCAAATGAAAACTCTTTGCCAGGAGCTGATATGTCTCAGGTGTGGAAAAGCCAGTTGCCTTTTTGATTTTCAGAATATGAAAGCCCAATATAGTAATTTAGATTTGGTCTCTATGAGAGGGTGAAAGCTATGTAGCACAAGAACACATGCTTACTGATATTCCTTCTTTCGAATTATTCGATTGTCTGCAATTGTATCCAATGAGTAACTCTTGTTTGAATCTGCAAATGTCCCCATCTCATTTTGTTGAAATCTGGAACACAAGAATTTACGATTTGGATAGAAATAGAAACCAAACTCTGAAGTGTTAATTTTGAGAGTTTGGCTCAAATTCACAAATGGGTTTTGTTGGGAAGTTGGTATGGATCTTACCCAAATTCTTGATGACCCGAAGCGACCCGATTAATGGGCAATGTGTGGGGTTTTCCAGGGGCGAAGCCCCCCCAGCCGAAAGTTTGATCCCTATTTTCGACTCGTTTTGTCTCTTTGTTGTAACCCTAGCTATATAAGGGGTTTTCTTTGAGGCTGCGAGATAAGGGTTTTTCTAGGGTTTGCAGAGAGGGTTTCATGAGAGCTTGTACCACTGTAATCTCCCTTGTTTCTTAGTGAATCTTCTTCCCGTTTTCTCCCGTGGACGTAGGCATCTTGATGAACCATATCTTGTTCCATTGTGTGATTGCTTGTTTTCTCATTCTCTCATTTCTCTAGATTTGTCGAATTGGTTAAAAAAAATTTCTGACACCTTGGTCTGGACTCTGGATTCAAAGACGGGTCTTCTAATGGAATGTCCTATTTTTCTTTTTTCTAGTCTTGTTTTAGTTATAGTCGAGTTATAGTTTCTGCCTTTTCTACTTTTAAGACTGTCATATACGCAAAGTAGAACCCAAAAGAACAAAATCCAATTTCAGAAAATATGAACATGTTATAATAAACATAACATAAGTATATGAATAAATCATTCAGCTCTTGCAAAGTACCTAAACCCGAAATCTATAACAAACTAAATTGGTTTTTAACATTGCATACAAAATCAGAACGTATCACTTTGCAGGGAAAATATGTACATCCATGAATTATTATACACTATAGCAGAATATAGACTGAAAACATACAAAACCAGAATCAGAACTGTGTTCTCCTATTAAGTAAATAGTAGCAGAACTCATAAACTCCAATTCTTCTTATTGGTAGGAAGCAAGCATTATGATTAAATCTGTCAAAATCCAAAACCAGGGTAAGGAACAACTTATCAATATTTTGGCTGAGGCATGGTAGAAACCAATGTCCTTTAATCCAATTTCGCTCCCTCGAGCAAGGCTCTGTTGCATATGAGTTGAATGACGGCCAGGCTCCAGGATACAACACCACCTTCCGTTAAGAGTCCAGAACCCATCTTGATTCAAAGTGCCCAAAAATTAAAGCCTGTTAAAGCAACAATGTGAGAACTCTCTGGCATGAGAAACAAAGAAAGAAGAAGAAGAAGAGGTATTGAAAACTTGGGTTTGGTTTTTGGAAAGAGAAGTAAAATCAATGAAAACAAATTCTAAACTAATATTAACTTTCTAAAACGGCTGCTAAATGTTCTAATGAGTTTAATTAAAAACAGATACCCCACACTTTTTGTTTGACTGAAATTCATAAACCCCCAACAATGGCTCGGTTCTGAATCTTCTGGTACCGTTCTTTTACAGCTTGTAAAGAAGGCGTAGGTGAGGGAGATTTCATAGTAGAAATAAATAAGGTGGAAAGGATGATCAAAACGCAAGGAGATGGAGAAATTTCAATGCCTCTTTCAAATCCCAATTGCTCTCTTCCTCTTCTACGTCTTCTTGTTGTACGAAGTCCCATTATCAATTTCAGGCCGCAGGATTGAATCTGGAATTGGTATGTGGGGTTTCTAAACATGGGTATCAGAGAGGATCGATTCAGAAGCTTCGTTGCTCTTGAATCTTCTTTCTGGGCAAATCAAGCTGTGGAAATTGTTGGCGACGTGGGAGATTCGTCTTGAAACCATCCATCTGATCCGGCGATTCTCTTGAAACCACCCATTTGATCTGGCAATTCTTCTTATGACAAATGTTTTCCTATGTTGCAGTTGTGAGGACGAAATGTAATGTGGAATGAAGAAGACGGAGGTGACATAACGATAGGAATTTGAATTATATGACCGTTGGAACTTGAGACTGTAGGGCTAGCAAACGGAAGCAAATCGTCTGTTATTAAAAGTGAATCAAAACTGACGATTAGAGGATTTGCGTTTGGTGGACAAACATTTAAGGCAGCCCTTAGGGTCTACCTTTCCAAGCCCTGCATATAGGTGCTGCAATGGACCGGTCTGGCTCACAGCCTGGCCCAGCCCATTTAATAGTTGGGAAAGCTTAAGCCTAGACTCTAGGCTCGGACCTGAATACTTCTAACTGGGCGGGCCGGGTCCGGCCCGACACACTCCATCTACTGAAAAAAAAAAACCCAAAACCATACTTTCTATGGCTTCTGTAAAGTTGAACCAGGGACTTTTGGCATCAAGCTATAGAGATGGTGCCACATCAAGGTGTGGAAGTAAAGGACATAAGCATAAGAGAGATTTATTCTGTATATATTTAGTGCAGTCTTTAGTTGAAAAATGTACAATATGTGCTGAGGCCTGAGAAGGGAAATATTACTTTTCATCCAGGTCATGAACTTTCCAGCCTCGCTGCTTCCAAATTTTCCTATCCTTGCCTGATTAAATTGTATATCATGTAAGAATGTAGATAGAGATCGTGAATTTGAATAATAGAATGTCAACATTTTATATGTTTAATCTTTGTTTTCTCAGTGTCTCAATATATTTATATATTTCTTCTTACTGTCGTCTTAATTTCTACAACTTCAAAAAGAAATCAATAAATCTGTGTGACAACCTCCTTATTGGCACAAGCATGATGTGCCAAAACTTTTATGACCTCTAAGCCGTTGAGATAACTTTTATGGCCTTCCAAAGAGCCCATCCCGGTCCGCTCTGCAACCATTAGCTTGTCGTCCAACTTAATAGAGTACATGTATGGTTATGATATAAGCACTGATTGGGGCAAACGTTTAACCAATTGGACTCCATCTATCGGTGGGAATATGTGTAACTGGGTTAATACCATTCAGGTGTTTACGGAGTCGTAGTTCGATTTTGTACTCCTGAATTCAATCAAACGTGCTATTTGTTTACATCCATTAGTTCCTAGAGTCGGATTTTTAATGTACCACTACCAATCAAAAAAAGATTTCTTCAGATCCCCTTAATTCATTCTGAGATTGAGTCCATAACTCAATTAGACAATATGCTGATAGTTGCAACCTCGAGGTCATAAGTTTGTCCCAGCTTACCTACCATAACAGATAAAAAATGGCCGTGTAAATATTCCCTGATCTCGTTTTAGACTCTAATTAGAACATCAAAATTTCCATCATAAAAGTATTGCTAATCTTCAGTTTGGCTGGAAATATCATTATTAATAAAAATGGGCCTAATATCCTCCGTTTGGTTTTATTATTATTATTGTAGTTGTTTGGATGAGTCATCATTTATCTATATGAGGAATGCTAGCCCTACTGTCAATCAACCTATATTTATCTGTATTAGCTGGTTAGCATCAATCTATTGAAAGTTCTCCCTTTTTTAGAACTTGATCTTAGGACCTCTCTTAACCTCCTTTAATGAAGGCACACGTTTTCCATATGAGTTGATAGGCGAGTTTCTATCCTCCTTTTTAAATTTTAAAATGCTCTTATGCAGAGTTTTCCTATTGTTCAAAGGAAAGTGATGAAAAACTCTCCATAGCTTGACGGTTGGATCAAATATCCAATTGCGCTATGTGTGCACTTGCTTTAAATGATGACCCCATTTAGTGTTTAACACCATTGAAATTTGAGCAGTAGTTCGCTCCATGGGCGAGGAAGGAACTATTGCTCCTCGCTCTCACAAAAATACCCTGTCGAGAACTCAGGTTAATTTTTAACCCATAATTAAATTTATTTTATTTTATTTTTCTTAAAACAAATGATAGATGGGTTGACCCTAAGGGTTAGTGAACCTTAACCATAATTAAAAAGAGTTTAAATGGGGACACGTGGCATGAAAAAGGGACCCAAGACGCCACTTATTGCGTCGCCTACCGAGGAGGTGAATATTTTCCTTAAAATTTTTATCCAGTGGTCTAGCTCTCCATAGTACATGCTATCGAGAGTTTCTAATCACTTTCCTTGTTCAAAACCATTTTGCATGATGCACAATGTGGAATGTCTTTGGAAGTTCTGTGCTTCTACTTAAATACAATGTGAGAAACTGTATTGTTCAATGCAGGGGCGGAGCCACATGAGGGCCGGGCTGAAGCCCTCCCTAAAATTTTGTTGAAAAAAATAATTTCTTATATGGTAATAGCCATAGAGGTGTAGCCTGGGAGCTTAGCCCCCTAAACTTCCGAGAAAAGGTAAATTCGTTACAAACGGATGCATGAACCATGAACTTAACCATCAAAAACAATTGTAAGAGAATCAATGGAATGGGCTCCGGCTTGAGTGCATTCTCTTGCTCAGATGAACCTATACTGACCCAATGTCCAGGTTACATGACCGACATTATTACCTGACACGATGTAGAGATAGTGATAAAAGGGAAAATTTTGAAAGCACGCACCGACATGTGGATAAGATTGCACAAGCAATCTATTTTAATTTAATTAATCCTCCCTTCTCAAAAAAAAAGCTAAAAATAAAAGGCTGAAATTTTTAAAAGATTAATTTTGACCAGAGCACTATGACACGATTGTAATTACTAAGAGAGACCTGGGCAATTTGTGTTACATCATATTTAGAAAATGGCTCAGGATCTTCTCGAGTTCAACTCGAGAGAATCTCTCGAGTTGGAACCCCTAGAGGTTCCCACGTGTCTCCTTTGACACCCCTTAACCATGGGTAAGGTTCACCCACTCCTAGGGTTCACTCACCCATCCTTGTTTTTTTTTTAATATTAATTATTATTTTTTAAATTAAAAAAATGTTTTTAATATTAAAAAACTCTAAAAACAGTTTTTTTAATTAAAATAATAATAATTAAAATTAAAAAAAAAACCAAAGATGGATGAGTGAACCCTAGAAGTGAGTGAACCTTACCCATGATTAAGGGGTGTCAAAGGAGACACGTGGCGACCTCTAGGGGTTCCAACTCGAGAGATTCTCTCGAGTTGAACTCGAGAGAATCCCGTGCCTTATAAAATTGCCACCTCGTATAGAAAGGGGATCCCCCCGCTCAATGCCATAAAGTGGAGCTCCACTTTGTATTTAAACTCCATTTTTTATATAGCGAAAAGATCTTAATATTCCTCTACCATCAAAGTCGGGTACCTACCTTTCTAACGCGTCTTAGAGCATTCCTAGCAGCCTCACCAAATTTCACTCACCAAAATAGCCAAAACCCACAAAAAGTGGTTTTGGTGAGCCACTTTTTTAAAACACTCCCAGCAGCCTCACCATTTTAACCAAAACAAAAGGAGAGAGAAGCAATATTTTATCATTTGTGTGGGAAAACGAAAAAGGAAGAAAGAGAAAAATATTATTTTATTGTTTGTGTAGGACCACAAAAAAGAAAGGGAGAGAGAGAAACCTTATTTTATTATTTGTGTGGGCCCAAGGGTGAGAAGATTTAACTTTGGTGAGTCTACAGTACTCACCAAGTTTGGTGAGTACTGTAGACTCACCAAAGGGATTTCTTCATTCTGTTGAGGCTACTGGGAGTCATTTTAGCACCTTTTTAGTCTTTTGGATGACCAAAATAACCAAAAAGTTATTTTGGTGAGGCTGCTAGGAATGCTCTTATTAAATAGACTCATAAAAGTCATAATCATTACCTACCACCGAGATTTTTCGTTCTTCCATGGTTTTTTTAAAAGGAAAACAATCCGTGGGAGGTCAAGTATTTACCAAAAAAACCTACATGAACTTGGATTTTCCAAACTCCACTTAGTAAACATCATTACATTGTCCGATTGAGATCTTAGCCAAGGATCCTACAACCCTTGTGAGGACTTACAAAAACGTCACTATTTTTTAACACACTCTCTAAACACACAGCCAAACCCAAGGTGCCATGAGAGTAAGTCCAAGCAACCACTCCAAATCGCACTATTATATATGATAAGATTTCAGGGTACTTAACTTCATTTAAAATGTCCATTGATATTTCAAGAGAATCCTTTTTTCTTCAGAAATTCAGCAAGTTAGTTATAAGTCCTCAATCAGTTCAAATTAATTGATTTATTAGTTAATCAATAAGTCGTATTTGGTAACAGATTCCAGAATGTCTGTTTGGTTCTAGATCAAGCATTGTTTGGTATTAAGTATAATTTTCTATGTCCATATCTAGCATTGTTTGGGATTAAGTATAATTTTCTATGTCATCCCTGAAATGATCATAGCCAGATGAGTCCCTAGTCCTACTACCATAAGAAAAACAATTCCCTCCTTGCCCATGCCGCCACAAGGGCGTCTGGGCTTCCCCGGCCTTCTTGTCATGTGTCCCCTTTAAAATTATTATTATTTTTATTATTATTATACTGTAGTTAAGGTTTACTAATCTTTAAGATTAAAGCATCTAATCTTGATTCTTAAAAAAAAACAAAAATTAACCACAAGAGTAAAAATTTTCTTAACCAGAGTTCAAGACAGTTAAAGGGGCTTTGAGAGGGGATGAGAACGAATTGCATCCAATTACAATATAAATTTAGTTCTAAGAAGAAATATTAAAAAAAAAAAAACTAATAATTTTGAGGGTTAAAAATTCTTAACCTGAGTTTATATATCTTTTTAATACTTTTTTTTTTCTTCTGAAAACCAAGTTAATAGTGCTGAACCCCAAGGGTTAGTAAATCTTAACCATAGTTACTAAAGATTAAAAGGGACACGGGTTAGTAAATCTTAATCATAGTTAATAAGGGTTAAAAGGGACACGCGTTGGCATGTGGATGCGATTGAACTCTCCTCAAGTTCACTGTGATACGATTTAACCCACATAAGACTTATAGATCGACCCATTTTACCGACATAACCAACAGAGATGTTAGAGCATTCCTAACAGGTTATTTTGGTGAGCCAAAACACTAAAAATTGCAAAAAAACAATTGGTCCTCAACAGCCTCATCAAAATAATAATTTGGTTTGATGAGTGGAAATCAACAAGTTTGGTGAGTAGTGTACACTCACCAAACCAATGTTTGACTCTCTCTTTCTTTTTTGTTTTCTCATACAAATAATAAAATAATGTTTCTCTTTTCCTTATCTTTTTGTTTTTCCACACAAATAATAAAATAATGTTTATTTTTACCTTCCTTTTTTGTTAAATTAGTGAGGCTGCTCTGAGTGTGCTAAAAAAGGGGATAGTCAAATTAGAAAAAAAAAAGACTTTTAGCTATTTTGGCAAGTAAAATTTGACAAAACCGCAAGGAATGCTCTTATACCCTTTTTTTTTTTCTTAAATAGCAGTTTAGCATTAGCTATCTTGCCAAAATACATTTCGGATAAGAGCAATAGTCCCCTCGTCCGCCGAGTAGGGGACTATTCCTCATCACTCTCACATAGCCGATCCTTTAACTCCCTTTTAACTCGTATTAGTTTATTTTAACCCTTTAGTTAAAAAAAATTATTATATTTTTAAAAAACCAAGGGTAGATGGATGAATCCTAAGGGTGGATAAATCTTAACCACAGTTAAATGGGAATAGAAGAAGGACACATGACAACCAAATGGGAGCCGAGACTGCCCTCCTTGCATCACCGTCCATATCCGTGAGACCGAGGCTTGACAGTCTGTACATAACATAGTGGCTTTGGAATCTCTCTGGCACACGCCAGAGAGGTGCTCTCGGGCATCTATTCAAGAAACGTCACCTTGTGGGGGAGAAGTCATTTCATGGGCCCATGATTTTGACTTCTCCAGCCAATATTTGACACTTGGTGAGATAAAGGGGAGAGATATCAAATGGGGGAGAGGTCAAAAATAGGGAGAGATGAAATGACTTCTCTCCACCAGGTGGCGCTTCATGTATGGATGGCCGAGAGCACTTCTCTGGCGTGTGCTCCTAAGCCTAACATAGTCCATATCCGTATTAATACAAAGGAATTTGTATTAAACCCAGAGTGGGGCGTGTAGTGGGTGGGGTACGTCGCCATGCAAGTGCTTTCGGCCCAGAAACCTGAGTAGAAGATTCTCGGCTTTTCCCATATAGTTCGCTCCAAGGGAAAAATGGAGTTCCTTTTCCTTATCCTTCAGTCCCTGTTTCCAGACCGTGTCTTTCTAACCATGCACGCAAGTCAAGAATGACATCTCTCCTACCTTTCTCCAACATAATAGATATACACGAGAACTTTATCTTTCACTCCCACTATTCAATATCTTTCTTTAGTCAGTCTCCACAGTACTCCCAAATATACTCTTCAAGTTTAACCGTCTATTATTTTTTAACTGCTAAACGTTAGAATTTGGCTTGACTTATTTTATTTTTCTTACTCTCCTATTAATTCTAATCTTAATCCTTTTATTATTAAATTAAGAGTTGGGATTTGAAGTAAATTTTAAAGTACATTTTGGGAGTATCCTTAAACTAATTCATTTTTTTTACTCTTATGTATTGAATATCATTATAAGGAACGATTCATTAAATATGAGAGAAAAATGTATTAAAAAAATCAAATTATATTTTCTTTCTCATACATTTCATGATTGGTCTCTTATGAAAAAATTAAATTATCCAAAAAAAAAAAATTTATCCCACCTCTTGCCCCAGAGGTGGGATATGGTCTCTCTGTTAAGGGAGGTTTGGAGATCCAATCACCCATGTGATGATTTTGCAAGAGCTCCAATCTCCCAAGCTAACCCCCCTAACCATTGTTCTGACAATTGACCATAGTTAAATGATAACCTCAACAAAAAAAAATATCGTTGTTTTTTTTAAAAAATACAATTCTATTAAATATAATGATATTTTGTTATTTATATAGAGCATAATTCATTAAATAGAAGGGAAAACAATGTATAAGAAAAGTAAAACTGTATTTTCTATCTATTATATTAATCTCCTAACAAAAAAAGATATTATTATATTAATCATTATCTCCTATGAAAAGATTAAAATATCCATAAATTAAGTAAATTTGATAATTAATGTGGTGGCAAATATCTTTGTGAATGTTAAAAAGTTCCTGTTAGCAGCACATGGATATCATTCCATTAAGTATTTTAATATTTTTATAAGGGATAAGTCTATTGTATAGGAGAGAGAAGAAGTAAAAAGAAATTTTTAATTGTATTTATTCTTCCCTATATATATATTAATAGACTATAGTTTATTGTTTACCGTGTATGAATATTCTATCATTTGGCTTAGCTTTAAATGCTAACTTCTTTAACCCACTAATGAATGCAAATTTGATAAGGATAGTAGAATATACGGTAGGATTTGATTGCAGACGAGACTTTTCATAATGGATGCAAAAGAGAAGGTCATGATCGTTGGCTTGGTCTGATTGTGATATACGTGTCTTGTAATATTCTCCCGCTGTAAGATGGCTACGTGTCCTTTTTTTACAAATCTTACCTGTGGTTAAGATTCACCTGCCCCTACCCCTGGAATTCATCCGTATATCTTTGATTTTTAGAAAAAAATATATTAAAAAATTTAATCCTAATAGTTAGTGAATTTTAACCATGATTAATAAATTTATTTATTATTTTTTTAGATAGGTAAATCTTAGGGATGAGTGAATCTTAACCACAATTAAGAAGTGTCAGAAGGGACATGTAGCCATCTCACGAACGTAACCAGTTTTGGCCAAACCAGTTACAACTAGAGTAGATTAGGAGTCGAATACAAGTGAGTTCGCTTGGGTGGGACTATCACATGACCTAGTTACACTACGAATGTCCACATTGTAATCATTCATCATTATGTGATGGCCCTACGAGGGATTGGTATAGAGCCTCATAAATAAATGAGCAAATCGAGCTCCAGCTTTTAATGGACTCAATTCATTAATTTATAAAATATAATTAATTAAAAAAGCTTTTAATTGAACTATTTAAATTGTCGATTTATAATTTCTATTATTATATTTATATATATTATTAATTTTTATATTTTTAATATATATACATATACGAGCCAAGAACAAAAGTGTATGAGCCTCAAAATGGTGTTTCTTGTTAGATAGAGATATGATGACACTTATTTCTTCCTCGAGTTCAATCACACTCATAGGTTAACACATGTCCATTCTTTATTAATTGTGATTAAATTTTACTAATTCTTGAAATTCAAAAATATAATTTTGAATTTTATGAAAAAAAAATAATTTAGTTTTAGTTTAAAAAAAATTAACCCTCTTTGAAGGTTAATTTTTTTAACATTTTGAGGCTAAACTGAGGGGATGCACATCCTACCCCTGATGCACCGGGAGGAGTCTCTCGACATCTTTTGATTCCATAATTTTTCTTTACCATAAAAGAACCACGTCAGTTTCAAATTACGGTGGAGACATGGAAAAATATAATAGTTGATTTCACGTACATTCTTTTTTATTGAACTTTGTTGTTGTTTATTTTTTCATTTCTTGAAATAAAGATAAATGCTATCGTGAGACGCAGACTTCAAACTCAAGAGTGTCTGGGCTCGCATGGAATTTTCCTGCTTTTTATTACGGAGTCAAATCCTCAACGGGGTTTGGCAAGTCCGGTTATCACCCCTAGTGGTCGCCACATGTCTCCTTTGACACCTTTTAGCCGTGGGTAAGGTTCACCCACCCCTAGGATTCATCCACTTACTCTTAGTTTTTTTAAAAAAAAATATTAATTTTTTTTTAAATTAAAAACTGTTTTTAATATTTTTTTAAAGAAAACAACGACAGGTGAGTGAACCTTACCCACGGGGTTAAGGGATGTCAAAAGAGACACGTGGCGACCTCTAGGGGTGATACCTCTCTCTCTCTCTCTCTCTGAAAGAAAAAAGAAAAAAAAGGAGAGTAGGTGAAGGCAGGCAAATGGGTTGCCAAAAGACCGGTGATCTTCTCCAGTTGTAACAAAAAGGTCCAATTAGATTCCATGCCCCCCACAAACCTTACCTCCTTTTACAACTCTGTAGAAATACATCCATGAATCTCTTTTCTCCCATTTGTCCATGATTTGATCAGGCAACATAACCACATATCCCCTAAAAAGAAAGAAAATGAGAAACAGAAAAGTCTTAAAAATTCAATAAAAGCAAAAAAAAATGCAGAATCCATGGCTTCCTTAAGTATGCACAAGAAAACAACAACAGAAATTAGAAAGAAACAGGGAAAGCACCTAAATATAGACCCAGACCCACAATCTAACTTTAGCACCCACTACTAGCTAGCTACAACCAGAATGAGTTTACAGTTTACACTCACACATCCAACTTTAACTAAAACCATGGATAATGCAGCAGAAGCAAAGAACAAGTTGATCAATTCAGATAATTGAGAAATCATACTGGGAAGATCCTCTTGCCACAGCCTCTCTTTCTTCCAAATCGCCCTGCCTTTGTGGCTACATCAATTGCTTTCTCGACAAACAACTTAAAGATCTGAACTTTGATCTGTCCTCTCTTTGGTGGAAGCCTTGCACTACCTTTCTTCTTGTCGCCGCAGCTGCCACCACCACCGCCACGGCCGCCACCTTCTCTCTTTCTTCTAAATTGTCCTACTGTCTTGACCAACATCTTAAATATCTTAACTTTGATCTCCCCTCTCTTTGGAGGAAGCCCTGCTCTGTCTTTCTTCGGCGGATTGGAGACTCCGTTAGCCATTCCTGCGGCTTGTGTGAAGAAGAAGAAGAATAAAATTTTTTTGAAAGAGCGGAGCTTGCAGAGTAAGAAAGACAGGATGGCTTCTTCTTTATTTATAGGCCGTTAAGTTGGCGGGCCAAAGCGGGAAATAGATATTTCCACGTCATCTGATTGTGATTGAAAAAACCATGTCAGCTGATTGTGATTGAAAAAGCATATAATATAAATATTCAAGGATTTTGCTAGCCCCAGAGAAGCAATGGGCCATACAATATTGGACTTTTGTGCTGTAAACTATTAAGAAAAAAACACCTCCAAGTGTTTGGCTATCTCGCGTCTAAGAGCATTCCTAGCAGCCTCATCAAAAATAACTTTTTGATTATTTTGGTGAGTCAAAAGATTAAAAAGGTGCTAAAATGACTCCCAACAGCCTCAACAGAATGAAGAAATCCCTTTGGTGAGTCTACAGTACTCACCAAACTTGGTGAGTACTGTAGACTCACCAAAGTTAAATCTTCTTACCCTTGCACAAATAATAAAATAAGGTTTCTCTCTCTCCCTTTCTTTTTTGTGGTCCCACACAAACAATAAAATAATATTTTTCTTTTTCTTTTTCGTTTTCCCACACAAATGATAAAATATTATTTCTCTCTCCTTTTGTTTTGGATAAAATGGTGAGGCTGTTGGGAGTATTTTAAAAAAAGTGGCTCACCAAAACCACTTTTTGTAGGTTTTGGCTATTTTGGTGAGTGAAATTTGGTGAGGCAGCTTGGAATGGTCTAAGGAATGAATCGGAGTTAATGCGATATTATCCCACTGTGATAAAAACAAGAAACCCTCCGTCCTTTGTCTTCTGACGCGCTTCTGATTACGTCCCGGTCCCACTTCTCCGATCATCATCTCAAAGCCGCCTTCTTATCTTTTCACATCAGGCTTTGGAGTCTCTGTGGCACATGCCAGAGGTGCTCTCGGGCATGTGCTAGAGAGACTCCAAAGCCTTTTCATCAGGAAGCAACTGTAAGTGTACCCTACCCTTCTTTTGATGCTTTTAAAGGTTGTACACCCTTCTTTCTCTAAGACTAACTATTCCACCAAAGAAGAAAAAAAATAATAACAGACTTGTCATTCTACCTGTTGTGTATATATATATATATTTATTTATTTATTGACTTGATATGTCCATTAAATATAATCTTCCATTTATAATTTTATTATGATCTAGGAATTGATGTCGTTTCGTTGATCCCTTTTTCATTTTTCATTGATTCCTCCGAAATAGCATTTCATTTTAATCTAAATTAAATGACATCTCATTTTAATCTAAATTGTATTTCATTTTAATTGGAATTCGCTTATCCTCGATGTACGAGGATCCCCGCTAAGCATCCATGGCTGAATGGTCAAAGCGCCCAACTCATAATTGGCAAATTTGTAGGTTCAATTCCTACTGGATGCACGCCAATGAGAACGTTTAATGAGTCTATTGGAGTTGGCTCTGTATCAATGGAATCTCATCATCCATACATAACGAATTGATATGGTATATTCATACCATAACATATAAACAGTAAAAACTCACACTCTTGGAACTCATAGGGAAGAATGGATTCTGGCCCGACCTTTTCTTCCAGAGCTTGAGCTAGAGCTAGAGCTGGAGCTCTAGGCCGCCATTCCTGCAAGGAATGGAGGGATCATCGGTCAACGGCTTAATCAATTACTTCTTTGAAATGCTAAAAAAAAAAAAGCTTACTTGGTCTTCTTTTATATAATATATGCCCATACTCTTCTTCCGTTGATTGTTTTGATTGTTTCAATGAATATCGGGATCCATATTGGAAATACTAAGAAACCTAGAAATTGGAACCATAAGAGTAAGAGCAGCCTTTCAATTATTTCAGATCGATCGGAATCAATACAAATCAAATAGATGGAGCGAAGAAATAAAATGGGGGTGCTATGTACATTACAGATATGGAACCCCTTGCTTTTACCAAAGATCCTCTCTGTCAAAATACTCTAAAAACAAAAGTTAAAAACCTTCCCTTCGGTACCTTATTAGGGGTATGGAGCCAACGTCGCAGTTTAGGTATAGTTTACCGAGTATAACTTTGCCCACACCATTTCCGCAGTAATTGCCTTTACTCACCTGTCACAGTAGTTTCGTAATCCACACTCCCAAAGGGTTCCGTTCGTTAACTACTTCTAACGAGCAAGTTAGTAGCCTACCTCAGCTGAATGTTGAGACAAACAGCAATAACCGTGCTTATCCTTCTAATAAAGAAACTAAACCTTACCTAAGAAACCGATTCACCCACTACTGCTACTACTAGTATAGAAGAAGATCTATTAACATGCACGACTACCTATATAACAAGTTGCCTCTGACCTCCGTCTCACGACCGCAAATAGAACCTGTAGCTTCATGCCCTGACCTGAACTGAACTACTACTGGCTTAGCTGCCTAGCTACTAATAACTTGGCACCCGTCCTGCCAATATAGTAGAAAGAGTATAAGTAGGATTCCACTCAGGGCACACTTGTTAGCTACAGTTCCCATCTGTCTTGTAAAGAACTAGAACTCGAACTGCCCGCAGTTACGGGACTAGCTACCTTGGCCGTAGCAACTACAGTGACTCTTGCTCCCGACCTTCCAAATCCTTACTTCAGGGGATTAAGGTAGAGTTAGCTACTTACTTGTATTAGATTAGGACAAGGCTTTCACCCTATTCCTTCCTATTTCATATCATGTAAGAAGAATCTTTATCTTGTTATCTGTCAGCTATTCCTGTCAAGGAATAGAGTAAGGACATCCCCTCACAGCTTGACTCTATTGCTTGCTTGAGCCTCTTTTTGTTCTCTTTTTTGCTTGAGCATTATTCTTATAGCTCCCCGCTCTCACGGAACAGCAACTTAACCGGCGAGGGCTACCCTTCCAGCTCAATTTCACCTCCCCCTTGTACCGAAAAGCCGATTCGTTGGGTGGAATAAGCAGAGGAAAGAAAGAGAAGACTTACTTACTCTTACTGCTGATTTCATTCAAAAGCGAAGGAATGAAGCTACTCGACCAAAGCAAACAGCAAGCTGAAAAACGCTAGCTTTAACTTGAAATTGCGAAAAGAAAGAACAACTATTTAAGTAAACCTTAGCTAGTCCGTAGGTACGTTAAGGAAGTGGAACGAAGCCAAAAAATGTGAGCACCGCCTTGTTGTTAAGGGGCTTTTTACCCTAAAATAAGGAAGGGCCCTCTCTTGCTAGGGCCCACGAATGGAATGGGGCTTTAGTGTCCGGTAGTTCTAATAGCTCTAGTCGCTAAAGCCAAGACTAAGAGCTTGACAGGTCAAACTTGCCTTCCTAGTCTGCCGACAAAAGCTTGGTTGAAAGACTAACCTTGAGAAAAGAGCTACTAGCCTTTTTTCTAATAAGGCAGGGAACTAGCCTTTTCTTTAAGGCCAAGGTTCCAAACCTTTCTCGATCGGTCGCTCTCGCTCCCTTGCTTCTCGATCGAGAGCGACCATTTCCTGTTTTGGTTAGCGGTTAAGGCGCAGTTGACTTCTAGCAACAGGTGTTGTGTCTTGTGTCTTAGCTCACCGCAGGTGCCGTAGTAAACCGATACAACCACTTTCGTTAGTTCCGTTACGGTAAGCTAGGCTTAAGGTTTGGTTAAGCGGTTTAGGGATAGACTCTTTCCGTTCGGTCCTTTCCGCCTTTCCGAATAGCTGGCTAAAATCAATCTGTCCGTTACGGTCGATGGCACTTTGACTTCTAATTCAGTTCTGTTCTAATTCTTGGGCTAATATAGGTCCAGCTGTAAGTTCATGGACAGGAACCGATAGAATGACAAATTAATTCATATATTTATTTAAAAGAATGAGAGAGCAATGTAAGATAGCTGAACAAAAGAGGTTTTGTCTGTCATCATGGGGCGTCTGTTCTGTTCACGAGAGAGAGGGAATCCACCATCTGTTTGTATGGAGGCAAAGTAGAACCTGAAATTATTTCCAGATGAAAAATCAATTTTCGCATCTTTGGTGTCCAATTTATCTTTTATGGGGCAGTCGAGGCCGCAAGGCGTGAGGTGCCCCATCCTTTTGGTTTGGGGGAAATGGGTTCTGGTAATTATCTCCACATGAGAATTGATTTTTCATATGATTGGAGAGAAATGCGACCTGGAAATTATCTCCAGATGGAAAATCAATTTTCATTTGCTTGGTGTGCGAAACAGCATATGGCTATTAAAAAGTGATGCGTTTTTAGCTTCTCATTCTTGTCATGATATAAGGCGTGTTCGTTCATCTACAAGTTCTGCAATGCACGTCAAAAGACTATTCCCAGGCTTCAAGTGGGCTTCTGCAGGTGCTCCCAATAGTTAAAAAAAACGCCCTATATTCACATACTGAACTTTATGAAACCTTCACAAACAAAATAAAGAGAAAAAAATAATAAAAGAAAACCAGATTCATTCTCATGGCTGCATTGTTGGACAGAGGGTCTGCAGAATTGGGACCTCAATATACACCACTATATAATCTTTAGTGCGAGGGAAACTATAAAAGGGAGATGTTCCTGTAAAACATAAAAGTGTCAACAAGTTGTCAGCAATTCACGGTAGGATCATTATTCTGGTTGAAAACAGCTGCTGCAGAACTCCCTACTGTGACCTGTCTTGATATTGACATCATATGAAGATAGAACCATCCTCTATACCAACAAATAAGATAATCAACCAATCCAGACTACAAAACAATCATTTACAGGCTTCATACATGTTCGGAAAAAAAAAAAAAAAGGAGCGAATCAGAACAGTCAAAAACCATTGACGGTCCGTTCTTTTGGTGAGATTTATAAAGCTCGGCACTTTACACTTCATCATGGTAGTTAGTAGGAAATTTGAGTCACTTTGTCAAGGTTTTTAACAAGATTAATTCTTATCATCGTGAGATTTCAAGTCTTATCATTTTTTATGAGATTTGAAATCATTCATTTTTCTCATTTAAAGTCTTACAGGAATTGCAAGTTTGCAACCCAATAGATGAAAAGCATCGATACATCTAACTCTCGAAAGGAAATGCATATTGTCTACTGATAAAAATTGCAAAGTGCAGGACTTTATAAGTCTCCACAAAAGAACGGACCCTTATTGGGAAACTCTTGGCAGTTTTGGGTCTTCTTTGTTTTTCTTCAGTTTTTATCATGAAAATCTCAAGAAAACTTTAAGAGAGAGAAATACACAAACATTATATATATATATATATATATAGAGAGAGAGAGAGAGAGAGAGTCAGGAAATTCTTGGCAGGTTTGGGCCTAGAGTAGATGAATACACTATATATAGAGGGAAGGGGGGGGGATTCTTGGCAGTTTTGGGACTTCTTTGTTTTTCTCCAGTTTCTATCATGAAAATCTCAAGAAAAACTTTAAGATAGGATGGAGGGAGGGAGGGAGGGATCAACCATTTCAAGGAAGTCTGGCATACGTTTCCAGGTTTTGTAAGGACAATTTTTTAAGGAAAAAAAAGGAAACCAACTTCAAAGAGATATTGGACTCCGTGCAACTTAAAGTTATATTTGAAAAAAAAATTTAACATATACAAAAAAAAAATGTGAGATTTCAGAACATATTGAACAAACTTGTGAAAAGACAATGAAGCAGTCTTCTCCCACTCCCACTCCTTTACCTTCTCTTTTTAGTGCTAAAATCTCCTAACAACAATTTTATTACTCATTTCCTTAAATGGGAATATATACTCCAGGTTATGGTAGAGCAACCTTGTCAAGAACTCTAATACTTAAACCAAATACAATGCTTCCTGTAAAACTGTATGTCCATGGGGCATGATGAGCAATCTTTGAATTGTTATTATTACTTTTATTCTGTACAAGAACTCACCTATTTACAAACAGAAAGTTATATGGAGCCACTGTAAATTGATCCACTTTTATTTTTTAGCAAATGAAGGCACCGGGATGGGAGGATGGCTGGAACCCATTCTCCCTACTCCTGCAGCATAAGTGACACGTGTCTAGGGAGTGAAGAAAAATAAAAGTGTTTAAAGTATCCAGAACTTTAAACTTTTGGTCAGCGATCTTGATTTTGTATCTCTATAAATTTTGCAAATTTTTTATTCTAATAGATACCTTAACTTTGCTCCAATTTTTTTACAATATAATGTGCTAGAGCATTGATCTGGTAATCTCTTGACTACTACAAATAGATTGTATTTTAGATAAAACCAGTAATGCATGGGCTAATAAGTACAAGCATTCAGCATAAAATTCACTGGATCCCATTTTAAAAAGCTACTTGATAATCACATAGAATGCATTTTCACCAAAACATGGAATCTATGTCAGTTTTTTTCTCCGAGGCTAATAAATTTTAAATTTTTCATAAGTAAATGTTTCTTAAGCTCAGCCAATTCCAGAGGATATGAAGCTTAAAGATCTAAATATTGCTGTCATACAAAATTGATAAATAATAAATATATCCTCAAAATTGTATGCATTACAGGAAGGAAGGAAAGAGTTAAGTGCAGCTGAATAATTTATCGTATCAACAAGGAAATGAATACTTACAATTGGTCCAAAATCAGGGCTAGACAAATTGATCGTGAGATGTCTCATCAATAACAAAACCTGCACAAGTCACCAAATGATTTATATACAAAGCCAAAACTCAGTTATATACTCAGCAAGCATCAAGCCTCCACAAACAAGAAGTTCAAGGGTTCATGACACAGATTCGTGGAGGCTGTGAAGTGGTGTGTTCCATTTGTAGTTAGGGGGAACAAAAAACTCCGTTTTTCAAACATTCGCGAATTATTTGTTCATTTTTATTTTGCCGAATTATTGGATTCGCGAATTTTACAGATTATTCCTAAATTTTCCGAATTATTTTCTCAAACTTGATAAAAAAAAAAAAAAACTACAATGATTTAGATTCACCTTCCAATATAAATTAATTCAAGTTGTCCTGAAGAGCAAATAAATATGTCCAAAAACGCTGCTTTCGTCTCATGTTGTCTTGCATTACTTTTTAATAAAAACATGCCACGTAGAGTGGAATATGTATCCTTTCCGGCCCTCCCACACTCGCATTAATTCAAATTTCGGACCATTTGTTAATGACAGCTGAGCAAGGAATGAGCCCATTTGGCTTTTGCCTAGTCACACTCGCACTTAAAGACTGTCATGACCTTTCTTTCTTTCCGTGGTGTATAAGACAGAAGGCCTGGGATTGTCTCTGGCGAAGCCAGAAAGGGCTTATCTCGGGGTTCCATAGAATAGGTGACAAGTGGTGGAGAAGTCAAAATCATGGGGCCCACGATTTTGACTTCTCCACCCTTAATAAGACATGTGGCCATAAGTGTGTGAGAATAAAGGGGAGAGATATCATATGGGGAGAAGTCAAAAAAATGGGGAGAAAATGAAATGACTTCTCCCCATTTTTTGGCCAACTGTCGCATAATGTATGGAACCCCGAGAGGGGTTTCTGGCTTCGCCAGAGACAAGCCAAAGCCAAGACGGAAGAACTGGGTGGCCTTGTGATGTAAACTCTCTATCTTTGGACTAAAAGGAGGAGTGATGCGTCTGGTGGGGCATCTGTCCTTTCATGTTAGAGCGTACAAACCCTTAGTCAAGATTCTGCTAACCATTTCTTTTTTTTTTACATATAATATATATATATATATATGGAAATGATTTTGAGACTGCAGAGGGCCGAGACCACCGAGACTTTGCATCTGTGTAGGGGATTTCAGGTGAGGCCTACCATGTGAACATAGGCCCCATCTAAAATCTCATGCAAAGATGTAGGGTCTCAGTGACCTCGGCCCTTTTGTGGTCTCAGTAGCAAAGTCTATATATATATATATATATAGAGGAAAGGATATTAATGCACCATGCTCAGTAAAGCGATCTCTCTAGAAAGATGACATGTGTCAATCTTTTTTTAAATCTGACGGTTAGATATTGAAGTGGGTCCATTAAGAGATATGTGTCAAAAAATTAGTTTGATTTGACATATTTAGACCGTTTGATTAAACAGTTATCAGCATTAACCCAATAAGGTTCACTAAACCCTATATAGATTATAGAAATAACTAATATTTTCATCTCGAATCGGATGGTCTATAAATGTCTAATCGAACTGATTTTTTTGTCATGTGTCTCTTGATAGTCTTAGCATCCAACAGTTGGAGCAACCCGTCATATGTCATGTTATTATTAAGAACCGCTCATTAAAAACTTCAATGATGATGAATCATTAGAATGCTACTATACATATATATATAAGAAATGATACTAATGAGTCATGCTCATTAAAGCTTTGAATGAGCGGTCTCTCTCGAAAGATAACATGTGATGGTCTTTTTTTGAATCTGACGGTTGGATGTTGAGGTGGGTCCATTGCAAGACACGTGTTAAAAAATCAGTCTGATCGAACGTGTTCAAACCATTTGATTAAACCCTAGTTTATCAGCATTAACCACTTAAGTTCACTAGACCTTATCTAGGTTGTAGAAATAGTTAATATTCTCATCTTGAATCAGATGGTACATACATGTCTGATCGAACTGATTTTTTGTCACGAGTCTATTGGTAGATAGATCCGTCTTGACATTCAATGTTTAAATTTTAAAACAACTCGTCATGTGTCACGTTATTAGGGATTGCTCGTTAAAGACTTTAATTAATATGACTCATTAGAATGTTACTATATATAACTTATGTTTGTTACTATATATAACTTATGTTTGACTTTCCTTAATGACCAACCTCAAAATCCTTTTGATACTCCATAACTAATCACCACCAATAAACAGTACTCTCTTGTAATTAATAACCTTGGTGGAAATCAAATTATATTAATTATAAGAGAATTTTATATATAAGAATCATCGTATTAGTTCATCAAAAATTTTATTTTCATAATTTTTTTTTGAATGTATTGTATTTTTCATATAAGCTTCATGCAGATATAAATGTATAAGGCTAGCACTTCAAAATTTATACTATATATATGGTAATTTATAAATAGCTAAAATAGCTAAAATAATTTTATCAATTTCTCTTCCTGATACCTAATCATCATAAAGTGTTTATAAGCTCCGTATAACTATGCATTAATATAGTATAAAAATCTCTCTTTAAGAATTATTAAATAGCAAGTATAAGAAATTATTAATTATATACTATAGAGCCAAATTTGTTCCTTAGAAATTTATTAATTATTAGAGATTATTAAGTTATAGAATATTAATTATAAGATGACTTACTATACACACCACAATGAGGAGTGCTAGCCATACTCATTCTCTACCAACCATTTCTATTATGTAATAATTAAAGCACTCTCTCACCAAAAATATGGATATGTGGTTGTTAGATGGTGAGAGTATGAGTTGATTGAGAGTAGGGCTAACATTCCTCACAACAACAAACACAAACATCCGCATCCTTGTGTTTTTGGGCAAAATAGACCCCAAAAAGAAAAAAGAGGAAAAGAAAATGAGAAACAGGAAATTCAAAAGCTCAACATAAACAGAAAATTCAGAATCATAAAAAGTTCTCATATATATATTTGTATGCATCAAGCCAACAACCATAGAAAGAAAAAGCAAACGACCCAAATAAAGACCCAGACTCACATCCTTCAAATATATCCTCCCTCTGAAGTTTGCCGAAATAAATTTCTTATTATTTTAAAACTGTAGCTCAGCAGCCAAAGACCCTTTCACCCACTACAATTTTAACTAGTACCATGGAAAAGGCAGCAGAAGCAGAGAACAAATTCAATTCAGCTTGACCAGACGTCAGAATGATATATGTAGGCACTTGGAGGTGGGGGTTGTGGAAGTTGAGCCGCCGCCATCGCCACTGCGGCCACCACCTTCTCTATTTCTTCCAAATAGAACTGCCTTTGAGGCAACTGCAATTACTTTCTTGACCAACATTTTAAATAACTTAACTTTGATCTGGCCTCTCTCTGGGGAAAGGCTTGCTCTGCCTTTCTTCGGTGGCTTGGTGACTCTATTGGCCATTGCTGTGAGGAGCAGAGGAAGGCAGTAGAAAGGAAGGGAGTGGTTTGGCCTCACTATATTCTTTCAAATGGCGTGACATGTCCAGCACACGTGGACATTACCGCATGGGCTTTTGATTGTCTCTGGCGAAGCCAGAAAGGGCTTGTCTCGGGGTTCTATAGAATAGGTGACAAGTGGTGGAGAAGTCAAAATCATGGGTCCCATGATTTTCAAAATCATGGGGCCCATGATTTTGACTTCTCCACCCGTTATAAAACATGTGGCGATAAGTGTGTGAGAATAAGGGTGAGAGATATCAAATGGGGAGAAGTCAAAAATATGGGGAGAAAATGGAATGACCTCTCCCCATTTTTTTCGCCAACTGTCGCACAATGTATGGAACCCGGAGAGCCCTTGCTGGCTTCGCCAGAGACAATCCGAGGCCTACCGCGTGACATCGGATCTTCTCCATGTTACTTTTTTTTTTTTTTGATTGAAAGATATCATTTAAAAAGACTATTGTATTACAGAAATGGCCCTATGGAGGCCTGAGACCCCTTTCAGCAATGAGACGCCTACACTCCTTGGCGGATAAATGTCTTACATTAAACCATCCTCCGCGACTCAAATCTAAAGCCCTGGCTGCCAGATTATGAGCAAAAGCATTATGCCTCCGGGGAATATACAGCACAATACTTTGACTGAAAAGCGACAAATTTGTTTTAATATCTTGAACTATAGAACCAATCTCAGCTAACCCCAAACCGGAAGAAGAGACTTGATCAACTAAAGTGCTCGCATAGGAAAGAAAGCGTACCAAGGACCACTGCTGACCCAAAGCTAACTCTGTGGCTGACCGAAGGGCAAGAGCTTTTGCCACCAAAGGAGAACCCCCAAAAAGTCCCTGAACTTGGCCACATAAAATAGTGCCCCTAAGAGACCTTGCCACCACTCCAACCCCAGCTACTGTCCCATTTGAAATAGAGGCTCCATCAGATGCTATGACAGTCCAAGGCTGAAACACATCCCCCAAGACTGAAGACTCTAATCCCATGGCCGAACAATGCCCAACAAATCCCCTAACCTTGTCAACGACCGAACCCGCCATTTCTTCCACTAAGCCAACAACTTTATGCACTATGCGAGAAGGGTTGGGTAATAAATGGCCAAAATGTAGCTCATTTCGAACCTTCCAAATGTGTCAAACCAGACTGGCCACCAAAGAAAGCGCCTTCACCCTTATTGGTTTATCTAAAGGTGCCGTTACCCAAAAATCCCACTGTCAGCACCCTATTTTTACACCCCCTTAACCGTGGTTAATTAATTTAGCTATGGTCCAAACCCTAGATCAACCCTAGTTCCAAACCCTAGGTAAACCCTTAACCATAGGATTAAACCCTAGTTAAGACCCTAGTTAACCCTAAGCTTAACCCTAGGTAGTCCTAAACCCAAACCCTAGGTAGCCCTAGCCTAACCTTAGTAAGCCCTAGGTATACCCAAGGCCCAAGCCCATTTAACCAAATTTATACCTAGACAACTCAATCAAACCCAATTACCTAATTTTATTACCCAACCCAAGTAGTCAAGCCCAAATACCCAATCACCCAATTGCCTAAACCAAAGCCTATTTCCATAGCCCAAGCCCAAATGTCATAGTCAAAGTCCAATAATCATAACCCATGACCCATCTACTAATAACCCATGATCCATAAGACTTAATCCACATATCCATATCCACCTACCCTATATCCTACAACCCATACCCATATAACCCATAGTTCACTCAACCCACCAACTCTCTTACACCCTATATCCTACAACCCATACCCATATAACTCATAGTTCACTCAACCCCACCAACTCTCTTACACCTCTCTTACACCCTATATCCTACAACCCATACCCATATAACTCATAGTTCACTCAACCCATCAACTCTCTTACACTCTCTTACACTCCTTACAACACTCAATCTATCAACTCACCTTACAACACTCAAGTCTTTACCCACTAGCTCCTTTTATCCCCCATGTAAAAGACACAACCCAACCTCTTAGTTTTCCTATAAATACCAATCCCTTAGCCCCTTAGATCCATCCCTCAAGACCTCTAGAAGGTTCCCACCCACTTGTGTTTCTCTTGAGTTTAAAGAAGGGAGAAGAAACTAAGGTTTAGAGTTTGGAAAGAATTCTAAGACTAAAAGCTTAGAGTTCTTCACTAACTCTCTTCCTTTGTGGATTCTAAAACCCTACCACTTTGAGCATTGAAGGAGAATTCTTGGAGGAGTAGGCACTCATCCTTTCATTTTCTCTTCTTTTTTATCTTTTTTTTTATTTGGTTCTCTCTTCTTGATCTCTCATTTCTCAAGCATAGTTGGGCCTCTCTACACCAATCAAATGGTGTAGAGGGACCCCATATCAAAGGCAAGGAGATGCTCCTTTTTTATTTTCCTTTTCATGTACATATTTTCTTCTTTTTTATGTACCCACAAGTGTGGATATGGGTAGGCCCATAGAGAGTGGAAGCTAAAGCTATACATCTCTTTTTCATTTTGTTTTCTTTTGAGATTCTAGTCCTCTTTCTAGAATTTTTTGTGAAAGCTCATCCCCTCCCTAACATTCTTTAGAGCAACATTACATCATTAATAATGGTGTAAATGAACCACCTTAAAAGGGAGAGGATGAGTTTTCATTTTCTTTCATTTCTTTATTTTTCCTTCATGTTCTATGTTGAATGGGTAGGTGATGGTTTAAGGACTTAAGATAAATGATGGTGTAAGGACTTAAAGAGGACATTCTTAAAAATGTTTCATACTAAAGACAATGGTATTTGATCTATTATCAACATCAATCCAACAAAATAGGTGTTGGTAATAGACCATTTACTATTCATAAGGCACATCCCTCTTTATGTCTTAAACTATTATCTTTTAGCCAAACTCTTGGACTAAATTTAACTTTAGTTAAGTTTGTCAAAACCTTACCTATACGAAAATTCAAAAACATGATAAAATCTCAAAATACCAAAAACATGATAAAATCTCAAAACACCAAAAACATTCAAATATAACCAAAATATAAAAAACATTCAAATATCCCCAAAAATCTCAAAAAATATAAAAAATACAAAAAGACCAAAAAGAGACTTGTAGGACCTCCTTAGCTTTGATTAGCTCATCTAACCATGGATAAATACCCTCTAACCGCGGTTAGACTTAACACTTGTGCACTTGACCTCCCCGGTCAACTAAACCATAGCCTTCTAGGCTAGACCCTTTGATCACCCTATGCACACACACACTTCCCCCTAGCCTCGGCACGGGCTCATGTGCCAGAACTACGCTCGGTCTGATCTCACCATGTGAGTACGTAGGCAACTCAACTCGGGTTCGACCCTAGTCATCTAGCTTTCTATTTTTCTTGGATTAGCACTCACTTAAAAACTTTGGACATTCTAATTAAACTTTGAGATTATAATTGGCTTAAGTTTAGGGAGTAGGTAACCGTTATAAAACGGGGGTCTTGGGGTGCCTAACACCTTCCTCAGGGCTTAATCGAACCACTTACCCTAACTCTGATTAGACCATTTGCCTTATCCAAACAAACAAATACCCGGGACCTATCCCTAAGAATGAATAGGTGGCGACTCAAGTCAAAACATATAATTGTGAAAGTGGGTAGGAAGATCCCATGCTCACACCCACCACTCATTGAAGGAGCCAAAAACCTTGAAATCAAATTTGGCCCCTAACGGTGAGCACCACCATACGGCACGAGCAACGTTACACTCCACCAACAAATGCACCACTGTTTCCTCCTGAAGACCACAAAATATACAAGAAGGATCCACCGGGATTCTCTTTCGTGCAATGTTTGCATTCACCACTACTGCATTATGCAGACACCGCCAAATGAACCACTTAACTTTTGGAGGAATGGACAGTCACCAAAGCATCCTCCAATAATCAGAGTTAACCACAGAAGAAGAGCTAGGGGCCCTTGCTCTCCCCAAGGGATGAAGATTAATGAAATTGTGATACGCCGATCGCACCGTGAATTGCCCTGTAGAAGTGTAGTGCCATAAAAGATGATCCTCGTGGAAATGATGAGGAAGAAGAATTTGGCGAACTGCTTGAACCTCAACCCCCGTAAGCAGATGAGATAATCGGGAAAGATCCCACTCCTTTGTAAGCGGATCAATAAAATCCATAACCCGAGTCCAAGGGAAATCCACCGGCATGGGGGAGTATAGCTTAAAACTAGGCAAGGAGGGAATCCATCTATCCTTCCAAGCGTGGATGAGCTGACCCGATCCAACCCCCTAACGAAGACCTGAAAGGAGAACCTGCCTACCCGCCAGGATACTTCGCCAAGCCCAGGAAGGGCGGTGCCCTATCTTTGCGTTGAGAAAATCCGTCTTAGGGAAGTATATGCTCTTTGCCAATTGGGCCCAAACAAATTTAGTATTTTTTAGCAAATTCGATCCTTGTTTGGCACATTGGGCCCAGATTAAATGAGGCGAGATGTCTAAAACCTGCTCCTCCCTCATCCTTCCCTTGGCACATTGTTTTCCAATTAACCCAATGAGCTATTTGCTTCTGATCATCGAGATTCCACCAAAAGCTGGCTGTCTTGGCCTCAATTTCATTACACAAGGTAACAGGAAGTTTAAAACATCCTATAGCATAGGAGGGGATGGCCTGCACCACCGCCTTGATGAGGATACCCCAACCTGCTTTGTTAAGGAACCTCCCGCGCCAACTACTAAGCTTTGCGACAACCCTATCCCGTATGTGAGCAAAAAGATTCGCTTTGGATCTCCCAAAAACTGAAGGCAATCCAAGATAGGAACCCGGGTTGCTAAGGATCCTCACGTGAAGGGACTTCGAAATCATCTTCTGGAATTTTCAAGGCGTATTCCGACTAAAAAGTAATCCGGATTTAGCATAGTTGATCAGTTGACCAGAGAGCCTCGAATATTTAGATAGCACTGGATGCAGAACACGAACTTCCTCCCAAGTAGCTTTGGTAAACACAATACAATCATCGCCAAACAGCACATGCGATATGGAAGGACATCGACGCTTAATGCGGATTCCTGAAAGTAAACCCTTACTTTCTACCTCATTTATAAGATAAGAGAAACAATTTGTAGCAAGAATGAAAAGGAATGGGGAGAGAAACAATTCTTTTGACTTTTTTTTTTAAAAAAAAATTATTTTACTTTTAAATTACAATAGGCCTTTTTATAATTAATATTTCATAACTTAATAATCTCTAATAATTAATAAATTTGAAAGGATCCAACTTGGTTTTATAGTGCATAATTAATAATATCTTATACTTGCTATTTAATAATTTTTAAAGAAAATTCTAATATATTATTAATTATAAGAGAGGTTTTTATACTATATTAATACATAGTTATATGAATCTTCTAAATCCGTTATGATGATTTAGATATCAGGAAAAAAAAAAAGATAAAATTATTTTATACATTTTGGCTATGTATAATAAATTACCATATATAATATAAAGTTTTAGGTCCAAATGTGTTAAGTAATACATAAATTTTTATATGTTAAGTGACACACCATTCTTTTTTGTATTTTTGATAGGTCCAAATATCATTAGCTTGTTCAATAGGTTAACATGAAATATTTTGTTTTTTGTTTTTCTGGAGTGCTAGGCTTATACATATGTATCTACATGAAACTGTTTCATAGGGAAAATATAATACATTCAAAAGAAATTATGAAAATAAAATTTGAGATTGACAAATATAGTGATTCTTATATATAATATTCTCTTATAGTTAATAGAATTTTTTTCCACCAAGGTTATTAATTACAAGAGGGTCTATTGTAGTCTATGGATACTCCTAAAGTGTACTCCCAAATATACTCCTTAATCCTGCCTGTTTAACTCACTATTAAGTGATTAGGATTAGAATTGATGTGGCATTAGAAAAGACAAAATAAACTAAACTAAATCTTAGCCTTTAGTAGTTAGCTATAGACAATTAGGATTAGGGAATATATTTGGGAGTACCCATAAACCAACTCTTTACTTTTAGTGAGGAATGAGGATTCCAAAATTATCAAGGTTGGCATGAAATTATTGTTGTCTCCCCGTTTAATGTTGTCCTTATAAACATATATCAAACTATTATCTTATTTATAATAAAGTAATATTTAATGCATAAGAATTAAAAAAAAAAAGGTGAAGATTAACAAATTCATTAGTTTTAGTTATGGATAACATTTTATATTTGTATATATCAACCATTATCTATGACCTTCCCAGGATATCTTATTAAGTTAGTTTACAGCCGTACAAGACCATGCATCCGTACAAGATCTCTCGGTTGGAAGACATGAAACAAATAAAACTAATATTTGAGTTTACCAAAAAAAACCAGAACACCTTTAGGGTGAGTGTTTATTCCCACATCGGGTTCCTACCCGAGCATGTTGTCCCATATAAGTTTTTTGGCGCCTCAAACGGTTGGTACCCGTTTTGAGGAGCTCTAGGGTGAAGCTTACATGGGCTGCATGTGTGTGGTGTGTGTGTGTGAGTGAGTTTGCATGTGGTGTGTGTGTGTTTGCTTGGGTGGCGTGAGTATTCCCTTGTCTTTGCCTTCAGTCATTGCCTTGTGGTATGATTGAGTTTACCAAAAAAAACAAATAAAACATGTCATTGCCTTGTGGTATGATTGAGTTTACAAAAAAAAAACATATGTTTACACATGCATATAACCATATGATCAAGAGATCTAATGACCATCATCACAATATCATTTTATGTGTGAAAAAGTATTTAGAAATTTTAATTTTTTTATTGAGTGTGATAGTGACCGTTAGATCTCCTAATCGTATGATTTTGTGTATGTGTTAACGCATATGTTCTTTTCATGTCTCCCAATCACTCAGTGTGTGAACTTATTAACATGCACAAAGACAATTTTTACCCTAACACTAATTATCAAAACTTACTAAAGTTAAGGATACTTTAGACTTCTCATAAGGACCAGTCATTAAATACAGAAGATAGAAAGTATTGTTTAACTTTTTTTATACTTATTGTCTCCCTTATTAAAGAATTGTCTTTTATAAAAATATTAAAATACTCTTATATTTAATAGAATGATATTCAATACATATGGAGAAAAAACTAGCGAAGGTTAACAAGTTTATTAGTATCATTCAATCAGTGTGTGAATTTGTTAACCTCCACTAGTCTTTTTTACTTATATGTATTGAATATCATTCAATTAAATATAAGGAAATTTTGATACTTTCATAGGCAGCAATTCATTAAATAAGGGAGACAAAAATACAAGAACAATCAAACAGTATTTATCATCTCTTGTATTTAATTAATGATTTCATATGAAAAAACTAAACTACACTTTAGTTTTAGTAAGTTTGATACTTAATACAAGAGTAAAGTGTCTTGATGGTCGGTACCATATTTCATGAAAGAGTGATTAACAAGAAAGGGATGGTTCCTAGAAAGGCTTACATTGAGCACATGCACGGCTTTGTTGTGGGTATTTTGTATAGGAAGTGATTTAAAACTCTCAATAGTAGGTACTATGGAGAGCCAAAGCCACGAGATTACAAATCCAAATGTGCAAACACCTTACTGTGGGGCCCACCATTTAACGAATGTATAAATTGTGGCCCTTGGATTTTCAAGTGTGCGGATGTGCTCTCGATAGTGCCTACTATCAAAGAGTTTTCCATCACTTTTCATTTTGTATTGAATGTCATGTCATAATATTAAAGGCTTACATTAACCTTCACTAATCTTTATATATTAGATATCATCTATATCTATAATCGTAAATATAAAAGCTTGAAAGAGTTTGTGTCGACCAACTTTGTTATTCCAAAAATGCCCTACATAAAATAAACTTTTAACTTCATATATGTATATATATGAAGACTCGTAATCATCTCCGGTTGTAACCTTATTAGGGGGAGTCCGGTTACCCCATTGACGCAGCCACGTGCCCTTTTTGACATCTCTTAATTGTGGTTAAGATTCACCCACCTATCCTTGATTTTTAGCAATAAATATTTTAAAAAATAACCCTATGTGTTCGTAAATTTCTTTTTAAATATTTTTTTCTAAAAACCAATGATAGGTGGCTGAACCCTAGGGATGGGTGAATTTTAACCATAGTTAAGGGATGTCTACCTTGCAGTCATGCTTAATCAAGACCACGTGGTGGGGATGATGTTGGTCAACATCAAGGTTGATGGATGGAAGAGATGGAAGGTGGAGACTTGGAACTCGGGGCGTTATCATCCCTACCTTAAAAAAACTACTTAATTCTCATTATTAATTTTTCAGGTCCAGTTCTTTAAATTACATGTTTCAAATAATCCCGATTCACTTTGGTTGTTTGTTTTAACTTCTAAACCTCTAAGTTAATGGTCTTTCTCCCTGGGTCTCCTTTTGCTCAATAGGTATGAAGAAAAAAAACTATTTTTATATCTTGGATGTCTAATTTGTTAATACATGTTTTTGGAGAAGAAGACATGCACTCACACTGATCGGCAAGTTTTAGTTTGTAAAGATTTTACATCCCTTCATATATGAAAGTTATCCTTCTGAACAAAAAAAAGACATGCACTCACACTGACAACTAGAAGCATAGTTTGGGCCGGTGCATTTGGCATCTTGAGGTGCTTCAGCCATGGCCCATGGCAACAAGGGTTGACTCACAAAGGTAAAAGACATTAGATCTCCTATTCAAATTCAATATCTTGAATCACTGTTTGCATTCATTCATTATTGAGTCCAGGCTCTTTAAATTGGCAGTCAATTCACTGTCTTATTCAACATATAGTCCAGAAGACTCGTAATCTTCCCCAGTTGTAACTTGCAACCGGTTTTGCCAAAACCGGTTACGCTATGAGGTTGCCACGTTTCCCTTTGACACCCTTTAACTGTGGTTAAGATTCACCTACCCCTAGGGTTATCTTACATATCTTTGGTTTTTAAATAGAAAAAAATATTAAACAAAATTTAACCTTAGGAGTCATGAATTTTAACCACGGTTAATAATTTTTTTTCCTTTCTAAAAACCAAGGATAGGTGATGGACCTCACCATTGCCTTCTCGACAAATTGACAGTCAAGCACTCGCCTAACTAGGTGATGGGCCTCCCCGTTGCCCTCTCGGCAAACGTGAATGATATTACTATCTTGAAATGTCGATAGTAAGTGAAGAACATCCCACATAAACAATGAACGTATAAGAGATGATAGATAAACTTTTGCCTTGAAGGAGACATCAATATCAAGGAGTGAGATTCCAACCAAACATCCCGCTAATTGTAAGCATAAAAGGAAGAGATTATTTTTTAGGCGGAGCTCCCCTTCTAATATATGACAGTGACATTTTTGTAATTATGGAGAGACTTTACAGTTTTGCAAATTTACCTTCTTAATTATAAGATTACCACCACAATATATTAAAAAAAAGAGCTCCGCTTCAAAACCGTGAAGCAAAACTTTGCTTTGTATTTAAACTGAAAAAAGAAAATGATTTTGCTTGTAGATCGATCTTGTCTCCAGTACCCTCTTTAAAAAAAAAAAAGGCTATCTTACAAAAGCTTTCGTTTATTTTATTCCTTGAATACCCTCTACAAAATGGGTTCCCTCCCGCTTGTCTTTGTCAACCGGCTACAATAGGGTCGGGTCTGGTTTAGAGTCACACCGATTGACAATGACAAGTCATGCTACCTAGTTTTTTTGTTTCAAATGCATATGAGTGGTGTTACGTGTACACTAAAACTAAAATTTGATGATTACACTTCCAATAAAAATTTTCTTATATTTTAAAGTTTTTATATTCTTATACGTGCACTTCATTCATAATTCTTTTATTCTTTAATGTGACTTCTTCTTTATTTGTTACCTTCTACATGATCTCAATTCATCATTTGCTTCCTCATTAATCAAAATTCTCTCATATTTTCTGTTTTTAGTTTGCCAATTTTGTTTATTTAAGATTTGTTTATTTTATAAAAATTAATTATATTATTTCTCATGTCTTTAATTATCTTTGTTTGATCGTAGCTATTGAAAATACAATTATATGTTTGAATTTTTTATTATTATTTGAAGTTTCCTTCATTTAAGTCTGGAAATGAATATAAATATGAGAAAAAAATAGATCAATGGTATTGAAATTTTTATACACCACCATCATAATGTGCTTGCATAATACATTACACATAAATATTAGATGAGAAAATTTCAAATAGTGATTGCATTATTTATTCTTGGGTAAAGTAATTCTTAATAGAAAGCTAACATTTCCCTCTATTCTTATGATTAATTAATTAATTTAAAGTTTGGTGTGTAACTATAAATTTTATAAGTAATTTTTTTTATTATTTTGGTGTGTATTTAAAATTTTAAGAAACTAATGGTTATGTGGTCATCAATTTTAAAAAATGAGGTGTAGTCATCAAATATTGAGATGCACTTAACACCACCTCTCCCCTCATTTGAACAAAAAGACAATAAAAGTTATGGGTTCACAAAAAACTAATGTTCTTTTATCTTTTTGTTCAAATGAGTGGAGAGTACCTGACAATAAAGTGGGGCAAGCTTTGCCCTCTACATATATTCATTAAATTTATAATGTTCAATCTATAATATTATTATAATCTAAAATAGAATTAATATATTTATTTATTTAAAAGAAGATGAATAATAACACGCCTCGTTGCTTTAAACCATTACTGTTATAGCACTAGTTTCATTTTTAATTGAAACTAGTAAGAAGCCCATGCGATGCACGGAAACTCTAAAGATATGAGAAGACATTGTAGAATTAATTGTATTATAGTAAAAAAAATAAGAGAGAAAAAATAGAAAGATGAATTATATCTAAATATTCTAATTTTGTTTCATGACTTGAATTTTAAAAAAATTGGTAATTATATCATATTCTTTTATTTTGGGAGGATTCTTTACCATATGAATAAAAACAAAACACTGCAATAAGTGGTTTGGTAGCCTTCTCATCTTTCTCATCTAAAAACGAACAAACTTCATTTTTATACAACTTTATCTAATCAATTGATGAACACGTGTGTCTTGTCGAGTAATACAAGGTATGAACAAGGTATGAGGAGTGCTAGCCCTAGTCGCATTTGCTCCAAATTTTTCATAGACGCAAGAATGGGCCTAACACTTCGAAATGTTTCATTATTTTAACAATTTAAAAAGCGAAAGTTAAAGTATGTTTGACATTTGTATGGCCCCAGTTGCATCTTTTCGAAGATTTGTGACTAGGGCTAGCAAAATCCTTTAGGGTATAAGGAGCATCTTCCCAAAGAGGCTGACATTAAAGTTGGGTTTAAGGTATTAGAGAGAGAGAGAGAGGATGCCCTTAACTATAAGGTCATCATCTCCTAGGTCTACTTCTCAAATAGACCCCAATTAAAACTGCAAAATCAATTTCCAAATTTGGAAATCAACCTCCTAAATATCATCCTTTCTATTTTGTCCATATCAATCAGCTCAAGTTAGGCAATAATCATGAAATAATAGAAGATCATGAGTCTCATAAAAAAAAAGAATATCCATTCACATAAGATCATATTATGACATGTGTACCAAGAATACCAGTGCCTTTTTTCCATCATGATTCATGATGTGAACAAAGAATGTTTTTGATCTTTCTCCATTATACAGATTATCTTCTAAATCAATATTGTAAGATGTCATTCCTACCATATTATGATATGGGTGGTTTTTATCAAAATGAGGTTCACTTTATAGGAATCACTGTCATTTCCAATTCTCTTGGAAGTTCGATCATCTCGACGATCATAGAAAAATGTATGGTGACTAAGTTTTTCCTGCATGTCTCAACCTACACGTAAACCATCTAAAAAGAAGAAATAAATAAATACAAATTTATAATTCAGCTGCCCATTATTTTCATTTTAAGAAAATCAATAATAACTTAAAATTATGGGAATGAAAATTCAGAGAAAGAAAACCTAGATTCTTCGAAATGGGCTGAAAATGTAATGTCAAAAAGTAACTCATTGGAAAGAGATAAGCATGGTGTGATTGTGTGAAAGAGAACACCTCCAACCAGAAACCTCAGTTTCTAGTCCATTGAATTTCATCATTTCATGCTACAACTCATGCAATATTCATTAGACTTCAAGCCCCCATGATTGGCGAGGTTGACATCTCTTTACCTACACAACCACTACCGCTCAAATCTTGGACGGCTGCATGATTTCTGCCTTTATCTTTGCTTTCTCTCTCTCTCTGAAAAGCCTCAACCACCCAGCACCCTCCTCCATATTTGAATAAAATATTAAGAGAAGAAAAGCTCTCTCTTCTTCCCGGTTGATGCAGATGATTCGCTTGTCAATCGTTGGATTCTCTTCTGGTGCACTTGCTCGTGAAAGTAGTACCCTAGTAGAAGGGTTTAACAATGAGATAAAAGGCTGTCACTCACGCTTTAAAAAGCTACCATATTGGAAATATGTGAAATGAAGAAGATTGACGGTTTCAAATATGAAAAGTTGGGAAGACAAATCGTTAGAATGCTTAGTTTGGACAGTTACACCAATTTCCAAACTCTCTCTCCCGATATTTTTTTTGGTAAACTCAATCATACCACAAGGCAATGACTGAAGGCAAAGACAAGGGAATACTCACACCACCCAAGCAAACACACACACACACCACATGCAAACTCACACACACACACCACACATAGTGGGTGGGATGTTACAGAAAAGGAAACACTATAAATCTCTATAAAACGTTTCTCATTAAAGAGAGGGATTAAGGAAACACACTATAAATCTGCCAAGTGTCCTCAAACCTTTCTAGAGCCGCCACGTATCCACCTACTTGCTTGGGTTTCATAGTAAGTAATCCCTCCAGCCTTGAGATATTAAAAACAGTTCTTAAATAATCCTTGTTCTCCCAAAACTCAAAAGTTTCTTATTTCTTCTCTTCTTTTTGGCAACTCCGTAGCCAGGAACCGGGAAAAAAATATTAAGGAAGAGAAGAGAAAATGAGCTAGTAATATAATGGAGAGATGAAAACCGAGCCTTTCGTTTACTTCTTTTTAAGAACTTTGGAATGAAAAGGAGAACCAATCATGGCTTCATTTCTCTCAATCCCTCTCTTCTTTCTCATTTTAATAATGGAGTGCTAGCACCAGTCGCAATAACTCCAAATTTTTCCAAGGACACAAGACTTTGTGCAACACGTGGAGATTTTTGTTATTTTAACAGAATAAAAAGAATAAAAATCGGGAGTTGTTTGACATTTGTAGCCACCACCTTGCGTCTATGGAAGAATGTGACCGGGTTTAGCATTTCTGTTTAAAATCTTAAGGCTTCTTTATCCACTGAAGGTATTGAATCTCCTGTCCAAAACAAGAAAGCCTCCCCAAAGTTCAATCAGAACTCAAAAGACAAAAAAAAAAATCTCAAATCAATTGTCTGTTCTAACCAAACTACATAACAAAACAAGATCAATCACAGAAAAAATTGCAAGAATCCAAGAAGATTACTTACAGCAAAAACTAGTGACTTTTATAATTTATATATTTTTAACAAAATAGATCCAACAAAAACCCAACAAGATTGGTTTCAAATTTCTATTTCTTAGCCTATATTACCTGGATTTTAAGTGGGCTAATCTGCGGGAATCACAGTATTAGAATGGAGGATGAGGGGGGGGACATGAAGCAGCAACTATCTGAAGCTTGTTTATTTTTGAAAAGCAAAACAACCAATTATTTTAGAAAGGGGACTGATTTTATATTGCAATACTAGAGGGATTTCTATTTAAATAAAAAGAGAGTTGATGAGAAAGTTGTTGTAAATGCAACCGGTTAAAGCAAGCAACCATATTTTTTTTTTTTACCATCCAAAAACAAGCATGTTACTATTTGGCTGAGAGAGCTAGCACACCTCTTAAAAGAATGGGAGAGTAATGTAAAATAGCTGGACAAAAGAAATTTTGATTCTGTCATGGGAGAGGGAATCGCCCATCTGTTTGCGGAGTCAAGTAGAACTTGAAATTATTTCCAGGCGGACAAATTTGCATGTTTTGTGTCGAATTCATCTGTTATGGGACAGTCAGGTTCTCAAAGCGCGGGTGCCCCATTTGTTTGGTTGGAGAGAAATTATCTCCAGATGGAAAATCAATTCTCATGTGTTTGATAATTGATGTGGGAAACAGAATATGGCTATTAAAAAACTGATGCATTTTTACCTTCCCAGTCCTGTCATGATACTCGGCTTGTTTGCCTGTAAGTTATGCAGTGCACGTCAAAAGACCATGCCCAGGCTTCAAGCGGGCTTCTGCGGGTGCTCCCTAAAATCAAGCAAGTAAAAAAACACCCTATATTCGCATACTGAAATATATGAAACCTTCATTACCAAAATAAATAAATAGAGAGAAAAAAAATATATAAAGCCAGATTCATTCTCATGGCCGCATTGTTAGACAGATGATCTGCAAAATTGAAATTTTACACTACCTACAATGATATTTGCGGGGCATGACGACAAACTAGGAATGCACAACCTTGGCAAGATACAAATAGTGATCTTGGTTAAAGACCTAAATCAATAGAAAATCAAGAAAACATTTTTTTTTCTTTTTCTGTTTTTTCATTACAACTGATGGATGTGTTACAACATACACATCCTCAAGGGTCATGAAAAGCTGAAGAATCCCTTTCCTTCAGTGATCGGTTGTAGCTCTACTGGTTGTGGTTACATTGATGTAGATATCGAACTTCAGGCTTCAAACGCACCATAAAATAACCATTGGAAACTCTACATTTTTAACTCTAGGGAAAAAAGAACAGAAAACACAATCAATGCATTAATTACTGGTAAAATTAATATAAATAGAAAACATGCCCATGTCAACCAGTATATTAGATAGGAATCTCAACATTACACCTATATATACTCTTTAGTGCAAAAGAACTATAAAAAAGGAGATGTTACTGAATGTTACTGAAAAAACATACAAATCAGCAAGTTGTCAGCAGTTCACATTAGGATCATTACTCTGGTTGATAACAGCTTCTGCGGCAACCCCTACACTCTTGGTGTTGACATCATATGACGATAGAACCTGCTTCTGTACCAACTAATAAGATGAACAACCAATCGAGGCTACAAAACAATCATTTACAGGCTTCATGCATGTTCGAATATTGTTTTTTAGAAGCAGATTAGCATATTAAAAAACCAATTCTCGAGGAATTATTGGCAGTTTTGTGCCTTTGTTTTTCTTCAGTTTTTTATAACGAAAATCTCGAGAAAAACTTGGAGTGAGAGAAAAAAAATTGACGAATACGCAAACATTAAAGAGAGAGAGAATCAGGAAAGTCTTAGCAATTTTGGGCTGCCTTTGTTTTTCTTTAGTTTTTGTAATGAATATATCAAGAAAAACTTTGAGAAGCCGGGTGGGGGGGACATGAACTGTTTCAAGGAAGTCTCACAACAGGTTTCCTGATTTTCTAAGAAGTTTTTTCAAGGAAAAAAGGAAATCTAATTTTAAAGAGATATTGAATTCCGTGCAACTTAATGTTATAATTGAAATTCTTTTAACGGATTTTGCTAGCCCTAATCGCAGATCTTCCAAAGACGCAACTGGGTGGCTACAAATGTCAAACATTCTATGATTTTTATTTTTTTTAGCTGTTAAAATATGAAACATCTCCACGTGTTAGCCCCAATCTTGCGTTTGTGGAATAATTGGAGTAAATGCAACCGGGGCTAGCACTCCTCTTCTTTTAACATAGAGAAAAATATGTGAGGATTTCAGAACATATTGAACATACACTTTTGAAGAGTCAATGAGGCGGTCTTCTCCCACTCCTTTCCCTTAACAATTTTATTACTCTTTCCCTTTCATAGGCATATATACTCCAGGTTATGGTACACAGGGGCAGAGCCAGAGAGAGTCAAGGAGGAGCAGCTGGCCCCTTTAACATTTGAATGAAAATAATAATAACTTTTGTACTGAAGGACATATCTATGGGGCAAGGGGGCAGTTGCCCCCTAACTTAAGAGAAAAAAACTTTCTTCACAAATGGACAAGATAGCCCATGGATCCTCCCCCTAGGACCAAAATATTTCATACCTACCTAATCATTCCCCACAAACCCATCAACGTTACTGCACAGTATCAATCGACCATTACTTGCCCCCCTACAAGAAAATCCTGGCTTCGCTCCTGATGGTAGCGCAATCTTGTTAAGAACTCCAATACTTCAAATCTAATACAGTGCTTCCGGTAAAACCATATGTCCTCAAGCATGATGAGCAATCTTTGTTAGTGTTATTTTTATTATTATTGTTAGTGTTATTTATTTTTATTTTTTTTCTGTAGAAGAATTCTTCTGTTTACAAACAGGTAGTTAGATGGAGCCACTGCACATGGATCCTTTCTCCCTGCTCCTGCAGCATACGTGACACATATCTAGGGAGTGAAGAGAAAGACGAAAGTGTTTAAAGAATCCAGAACTTTAAACTTTTGATGTGAGTGATCTTGATTTTGTATTTCTGTAAATTTTGCAAATTTTTCATTCGATATCTAACTTAGCTCCAATTTTTTTACAATATAATGTGCTAGAGCATTGACCTGGTAATCTCTTGACTACCACATAGAGATTGTGTTTTAGGTTAAACCAGTAATGTGTGGGCTGACAAGTACATGCATACAGCATAAAATTCAATGGATGCATTTAAAAGAGCTAATTGATAATGAAATTGTACTTTCATCAAAACATGGAAACTGTGTGAATTCTTTGCTCTGAGGCTAAGAAACATTTCATATGTAAATGTTTCTTAACCTCAGCCAATTCCAGAGGATATCGAGGTTAAAGATCTGAATATAGCTGTCATAAGAAACCAAAAATAAAAAATAGAGAATCTATCCTCAGAATTTTATGCATTACATAAAGGAAAGAGTAAAGCCCAGCTGAAAATAATTTATTGTATCAAGAAAATCAATACTTACAATCGGTCCAAAATCAGGGCTAGACAAATTGATTGTGAGATTTCTCATCAATAACAAAACCTGCAAAAGTCACCAAATGGATTTATAGACAAAGCCAAAATTTAATAATATATTAATCAAGCATCAAGTCTCCACTAACATGAATCTCAAGGGTTCATGACCAAGGATTAAAAATATGGTTTCAAGGGATGTATCGATCCCAATCGAAACCTAGACGTATCAATTTTGGACTATAAATATAATTTTTTATTATTAAAAAAATTCAATTAAATTTTTTTTTTAAATCAAATGATTCATAACTATAAGAACCAAATTTACCAAATATAAAGTCAATGGAAGTGACTCAAAGACAAAGTAGCAAACACAATTACAATTACACAATGAATCAAAACATAAACAATTAATAAACGATGTGTATTGCTCGTTTCATATCAGTTTAAATATCGTACAAGAGGCTACCAAAATCTATACGTATCGCCCGTTTCATATCGGTTTCGGGAATTTTTATTTTCACGTTTCTGACAAAAATTTACAAAGGCTATCACAAAAAACTCTTAGTTTTAATTAATTAAAATAGAATTCATTAGTTTAAATTCTGTTCTTAGGTGAAAAACAATCAAATCAATCACTTCAGTTACCCATTGACTTAGAATTAATCTTGAGAAAAAAACAACGAAACCAGCACAATCTTTTATGGTTCGACACCTCATACTAGTCATTATTCTACGGAATTGGAGTTACTACGAGGTTTATTAAATTGACGATCAGTATCGATAAAAAAATAAAAAAATAAATTATGCATATAAGTATATATCTGTTAATTGATTAACTACGTCTGAATCCTGATGACCTATTGGGTCTTTGGGAAGTACGACCCAAACCTAACTGAATAAAAACTAGATGAGGAAGCAAAACCTGAGCTCGAGAAAATTGACCTGATTGGCTGGTCAGGTCAGAAATTGTTGGCCTTGGCACATACTCAGAAGTGTCAAAAAAGAGTCAAATTACGTGCAACGAGTCGGTTCGATTGGGTTCAGTCCGGGTCCACTTCGAGTTGGGTAATTCTACACTCAACCCAACTTGAAACTAACTGATTTTCGCTCGAGTTATCATCGGGTTTTTTACTAGAAGATTAAAAAAAAAATCCTATGAATCATATGACGGAGCTTATTTTTATGACTTTCAAATGAGGTATGTGGACACTGGACACCCACTTTTCTAGCTAGTACATGGTCTCCTATTCCAACACCTGAGATCTCGCAATATTGTTACATTGTTAGAATGAATGACCAAGAAGATAACATAACTACGCATCAGAATTAATGACTACCAGTCAGAGGTCAAACACCAATTTCTAACCATGGATCAAAAAATCGATACGTACGGTTTTTTAGGTACCCGAGACATAGATATACTGGAATAAAAAAAAACCTGCATATCGCAGTCATATCGGTAGTATCAGGCGTATCGGTACCGATATGCACCGATACTCTCGATACAGACCGATACACGTAGTTTGAACAATGTAAAAAAAAATTGGGGTGCCGACCGATACAGTTCAAGTATCTGTTCAATATGGCCCAATGCGGACCGATATAGGCCTTAAAACTGTACTTTTTCATTTTTAGATGTTTCAAAACACCTCCAAACCCTATTCTCTCTCCCAAATTTCTTTCATAATCAAATTCTAAGCTAAAAACAATAACTTCATTATTGAAAAACAAAGATCTCGGCATTTGATTTTAGATTTTAAAAACTTTATCCAAAACTTTGAAGGTATGTAAAAATTAATTCTTGAGGTACCTATAATATATTACCCAACTCAATTCCTAATCCTAGAGTAACAGAGTATGAGCCGGCACGAAGCTCAATGTGGTATTGAGCTTCTATCATCTAATGTAATTTATTAAATGTAAGATTTTAATATCAAAATTTTATTTCCTATACTTGGTTAAGTAACAATGACTTGTATTTTCATACATATTGTAGAGACCAAAAACTTGTTTTTCTTGAAACTTGTGCACATTGAATGAAAATATGGAGATTTTGTTTAAATCATTGCAATTAATGTTAATTGATGTCTAAGAATGTTTAATTGATGATTAACTATGTCTAAATTTGTCTATGTAAAGTTTTAACTAAAGTTATAAGTATTGCATGATCAATAATTAAGGTTTAAAGTAAAGAAAATAAGTAAAATAGGTAAAATAGACAAAATTGCTTCTATCATAAGAGGGGTATTTTGGTCATTTTCCATTATCCAAAATTAATGAATATTTTAAGGTAGATTCTATATGATCTAAAGTATCTATGGTTCAAATTTCAGGTTAATCCGATAAGAATTGAACTCTATAAAATTATTCAAAGTTCAATGGCAAGACTGTAAATAGGATACATAGTAACCGCATGAATAGTGTTTCGTGAATAGTGTTTTTCGCAATTCTAATCATTTTCCAATTCTGGTATTGCCTATATAAGGACATTAACTCATGGATTTTAGGTATTCTATCATTCTAAAACTTATTAGAGAGAAAAATGGAAGAAAAACCTAGGATTTCTCAAGGAGTTCTCATTAGAGAAGAAGGGATAGAAAAGTTATTTTTGAGATATTTAAGAGGGAAAATCAAAGGTTTTGTAAGGAGAAGAGCGTGAAGGCTTAGATCAAGCTCATTCGCAAGCATAAGATCGTATAAAAGCGATCAATAGAGGTAAATAACTTTCTCTAGTTATCAATTTTATAACTATTAATCTAAAGTATAAATCTAATGATAAGATCTATGTAAAGAACATGATTAATAGGAAAATCAAGAGATTTTGATCACCCCTCATTCAATGTCTTCATTAATAACGTAAATATGGATTTCCTTTCTATCAATAAAATAATCATTGATATAAATAAGAAGAAAAAGTATAAATTTCAAAGTAAGAAATAAGATCAAAGCATGTTATATTATGCATATCCCTTATGAAAGATTTCCATTATTTTTAGAGATGTCCTCTTTATATTTTTATTATATATATCAACAAGGGGAAATGGAATAAAATTTGTGGGGTATATATGGATTGAGAATTGAGGAAGGGATGCATTTATGGAGTTGAATGGAATATATGAATAATTGAATGATGGATGTAGATTTTTTGTGAGATTAGAGTTACATGTTAGTGTGTTTTGTGAATATAATTTATGATAATTATGATTGATAAATTATGTGATGTAATTATGATATTGAACTTGATTAAAAAGGGAGTCTTGATATTTAAATTAGATTGTGAATTATGCATAGTGAAAATAAATTCTGATCAAAGCCTGTTAAATTATTGGAAATATGAATATTGTTGTGTGTTTATTTTTATGTTAGTATACGTGATATATTATTGGGTAAAGAAACCTTTGATGAGAGTCTTGCTTGCCTAGGTCTGGTTAACATAGTAGAATGAGACGCAAAGATGAGATTTCCTATTGGCCTTGACTGATAGTCTTTAGGTATAATTTAACCAATGATATATTACCTTGCACTCACTCAAAATAATGAATATATACAAGCATGATAAAAAAAAAAACAAAATTAGAAGTATTATACAAGTACACACGAAAGCGATGAATGCATGATTGAGTTTTACACTGTCCAAATACCAACAAGCCTAAAATCAAGGCAAGACAAGCCGTATGCACCAGATAATGTGCAGACAAGCCGTATACACCGGATAATGTGTAGACAAGCCGTATGCACCGGATAATGTGCAAACAAGCTGTATACACCAGATTTTGTGTAAACCATGTAGTAACTCGGTAAGTAAGGGTATATGTTAATCTCTACCTAATATATGGGGTATAGTTATTTTAAGTTATTGCATAGTGTATGTTGTTTGATTTACTCACGAAAAAAAGAAACAAGTCAGAAAAATAAGACAAGACAAGTCAAGAAAAGTAAGACAAGAAAGAAAAATCAACTAATAAGACAAGCAAAATAAGTAAGAAAGATAAGTACAAGTGAACACATGAAAGAATTGAAAAGAAAAGATGTTTTCGCACTCTAATTTATGTATATGAATTGTAATTGAACTGTTACTTGTATGCATGTTATCGTTATGATATTATTTACTGTTACTTAGCCGATAACTTTTGTTGTCGGTAAGTTCAAGATTTGATAATTGTGCCCGAGAGCCTTGAGTTGAAGCAGAGTACGTAAGGAAGATCTTATAGGTGATTATCCCGAAGAAGAACAAGATTTCGATGGATGGTCTTACAATTATTTTAGTTTATTAGAAATTATTTAAATTCCAGAGAGATTGTAATTGACTTATTATGAATTTATGTTTTGATTTATTAGATGATTGATAATCATGATGGATGATTCAGATTATTTATGTTCAATTTAATTACAGATTTTAATTGATGTTCAGTTGAGGTATTAAATGTTATCTCATTGAAGAAATTTTGAGGTCCGTAATTTAGTTATGTCTTTATTGCTTCTAAGAAGATGGTATGATAAATAAGTCACATGCCAAAGATCTCATTTTCTCCTAAGGGGGATTTTGGGGCACGACAAAAGTGGTATCAGAGTTCAGGCATTAAGATCATAGGGATTGAGGTGTTTTCCGATTTGGACCTACGATTGATTTAATAAATGTCTGATACCAGGACAAAAGTGGTATCAGAGCAAAGGCTTTAGGCCCGTATAGGATAGTTTTAGGATCATGAGGATTAAGGAGATTTACCAAGATAGACAAGTGGATTAATTTTAAATCTGGAATGATATCATGACGGATGTGGTGTTATTAGGTTCGCTAGGACTTAAGCCTATTATGAAATTGTATGCTAATAAAAATTATTATGTGTTATTATATGATATTATGAGTTTTGTATGATACGGTGATAATTATATGTTAAAATGATTGGTGTCCAAGTGAGACATGGGTTATTCTTAAATCTGGGTCGGATGACGATAAAGCTAATGCATTGGGTTCCTAAAGGTTAAGTATATTAGAAGGAGAACTCTGAGCAAATAGGAATTAAATTCTTTAAGACAGGTTTTAAACTCATTATAAGTATAGGTTAAAATGATTTCAAGTTAGATTTATGATTTGTTATTTGTTTTCAAGACTTTCGTCATGAGGCACAACAACCAAGGTTGATATTATCTAATAATTTATTGTAAGTATAAAATCTCTATGATGATTATAAATATGCTATTATATTATTATATGTGGAACATGATATGTTATATAATATATGATTGTGCACCTGATTACAACACGTAGTTATGTATATATCTTATGCATCTTACAAAGGTTCTAAATGTCGAATATCGCTCGACATGTCGAAACCGCGGAAAAAAGATATATCGGAAGATATATCGTTTATCGGTGATTTTTGAAAAAAATGACAAAAAATGGGGCAAAACATAGAATTTTGTAATGAAATTTCAGGAAATGTTAAAATAGATGTTAATATACCTTTTAGAATAAAAACATTTAAAAAAACAACAATATACATAAGAGATGCAATGAGAAGAGAGCAAATATGTGCGCTGACGAGTGACGATAATGTATGATTGATTCATGTTTCATTCATTTCTCAACCAATCATAAATTCATAATTTATAAGATTCATAATAATACAAATATATAAAAAGCTTATGAATGCACGTTAAAGTTGATAAATAATTGAAATTTAATTTAGTTTCTCAAATTATTTTTATATGCAATTGATGAGCTCAATGTTTTTACAGGACTGAATCAATATGGAAAGGAGAGGAAATTGTTAAATGATCGGAGACCCTGCATCAAGAGAAAAGGAAGATGAATGTATATTTTATTTGGCTATGAAGTGGATGTAATTATGTACAAAGAAGTTGATGTAATTTTAGGGGATGTAATTATGTAAAAAGAAGATGTAATTTTATTTGACTATGAAGAAAAGAAATAGATGTAATTTTATTTGACTATGAAGTTGATGTAATTATATAAAAAGAAGTTGATGCAATTTGATTTAGATGTACGGGACTCCTGTTTAAGTTTTAAATATATATAATTTTTATTTGATGTAATCTAGGTCTATTAAGTGTTGTTTTAAATATATATAATTCTTTTACAATATAATTTTATACAAATATAATTCTTGTACAATATAATATTTTTTAATTTTAAGAATTATTAGCTATTAATAATAATAACATAACATTATTAAAATTCATAACTAAATATAATATCAATGAATTTCACATATAATCATTAAAATGAAAAAAACCTTATATTAAAATTTTAATACATTTGTTTTTCGATTAGGTGTCTAATATAAATCAATATTAGTTTTTAAAATATTGTTTTGTCATATAATATACTTTTTTACATGACACATCATTTGTAGAAAATTTTTATACTAAACATCTGTTAAAAATCTCATGACTAAAGTTAGATGCTTTATTAAGTTATTCTTAACAATTAGTAAATTTTAACTCTAATTATAGCCTATAGGGAGTTAAAAAATGACACTGTATTTAAAAATATATAAAATTCAAGATTAGATGCTTTAATTTTTTTAACCCTTTAACATTTTATTTTTTAACCCTTGGATTTTGTATTGTTTTACCCTTGAGTACTGTTTTTTTAAACAAAATATTTTAACCCTTGAACACTACTTTTTAAAAAATGTTTTAAAAAAGTCAAATGTTTTAAAAAAGATGTTTTAAACAATGCTTGTAGACAATTTTTATACTAAAAATCTTTTAAAAAATCTTAAGTCTAAAGTTAGATGCTTTATTCAGTTATTCTTAACAATTAGTAAATTTTAACTCTAATTAGTAATTATAACCTATAGGGAGTTAAAAAAGGACACTGTATTTTAAAAAATATAAAATTCGAGATTAGATGCTTTAATTTTTTTAACCCTTTAACATTTTATTTTTTAACCCTTGGATACTGTATTGTTTTAACCCTTGAATATTATTTTTTTTAACAAGATATTTTAGCCCTTGAACACTATTTAAAAAAAAAATGTTTTTAAAAAATTATAAAGGGAGTATCAAGGTGACAAAAAGTCTTAAGGAACTTAGGTTATTTGCTAATTAGGAAAGAATATTGAGTTATTATGTTAATATGTTATTATTAATAATTAATTTACAAATTATGAAAACTTAAGGGCCTTATATGCAAAAGCCCACATCATAAGAGTTGAGACCTCTCTCACATTCGTAACCCAACAGAATTTTAAAAAAAAGGCAGAACTCAGAAAATGGAAAAGAAGAGGGGAGAGGGTTTAATCACCTTCAGAGTATGAGACCTTCGGTGGCTCAGGTTGTGATGGCGACTGCAACGGCGAAGGCGATGGTAACCCTCCTCTCAGCTCTCGCAACCACAGTCCACAGGTATTCTTCTTTCTTCCTTCTTCACCCCTTTTTTTTTTTAATCTTCTAAATCAAAGGTTCATTCGAAATTTTTGGCTATTGCATGTTGATTTATGAGATCTCGGTAGATTTTTGCTTTTTAAAGACACTCTCTTCCCCTCCAATCCTCTGATTTGGAATGTTCCCCACTCAACATGTGGGTTTCCTGTTATTTTAGTCTTTTTGGGGAGATATCAACGATATATCGCCGATATCGCCATTATCTCGGCGATATCTCCTGATACCATGCAAATTTTCCTGAACCTCATGTAGACGCATCGGTCACCTCCGATATCGAAAAATATCGGCGATATATCGCCGATATTATTGATATTTTGATCCTTGCACCTTACTGATCAATGAGCATGGTTTAAAATATCGAAACGTATCGACCGATACGGGCCGATACGTATCCTATTTGGAGCTACCCGATACACTGATACACTTGAAAAAAAATTTCACTGTATCGGGCCGATACAGGCTCGATACACTTGATACGGAAAATTTTCAATTAATTTTTTTTCTCCTTCCATTTACACTAGGTTCCACAATACAAACCCGATACACCATGGTTTAAAAAATCGTCGAAACCGTTACGTAAAGGTTTCGGTGGCTTCCGATACCCCGATACCGTACATTTACCCATTTATCCCGAAACAAAACCGTGACACCCGAGACCGTTACGTAACGGGCGTTACGCCCGATACGTAAAGGATTCGGTCGTAGGACTGGGTTCCAAAAATCCCTAAACTCATTCTAAAACCTCATCTTTGCTTCCTGTCTTCTTCTCTACCTATTCTTAGTACATTTTTTTCCTAAAATCATTTTGTTTTTTGTTGATTAACAACTTGATTTGGGATTTAATTCATAGATTTGAAAGAATTCAAGACAAGTTCTTTATTTCTGGTATGTTTCAACCCTCGACCCATCTAATTTCTTTTTTTCTAAATTTTGAGCTTCATATTGGGTTTAAAAGTATCTTGTTACTCATTTATTATATTTTTTTTTCTATTTATTAGAATTTTTTTGATTTTTTTTAAGCAAAAAAGAAAAAAAATAAGTGAAGGCCAAAACCGTTACGTAACGGCGTTACGTAAAGGTTTCGGTCGTGTCCGTTACTGTGTCTGAAACCCTTTTTTTAAACCTTACGATACACACAACTTATTTACATAATATATTATTTAAGTAAATGATTTTACTTTTATTTACTTTAGATATTAATATGTAAATAAGGTTATCCCCTGATTATGATGCCCCAACCCAGCCCTACTTATAGGGAGCCACTGGTTATGATGCCCTAGCCCAACCCTGAGCCACTGGTTATAATGTTCAGTCCCAGTCTTCGACTGACAGTTATGGACAGATCACGACTCAGCAACAGACATATGTACAAATGTACCTTGGCATATACTGCACGATGATGACTTGGACACATTGGTGTCATCATGTCTGAACCACTTATAATGTATCACTCTACTCAATTCCTGATCCCACAATGATAGAGTATGAGTCGGCACGAAGCTCAATGTAGTATTGAGCTTCTATCATGTACGTAACTTGATAGTGAATACAAGAATCTATGTATTTTCATATTTTTGATTTATGAATGCAAGAGATTCTATCACTTGATTAAGTAATTATGGTTTGTATTTTCATACATATTTATCAGCGCGCACGCCTTGTTTAACTTATAAATTTGTTAACTCTCATATGTATGATTATAAATGTAGTTGGAGGCCTTCATTTAGTTTGTTTTTAACTTATATTTGCATTAAAAGAGATTTTATGTAAGGTATCCAAGTTTTTCCTTACGTATCTAAGCTTTTTTTAGCGTATCCTGAATTTTTCCAGCGTATCTAACCGATACGCCGATACGTATCTTATTTTGGACTTACCGATACGGCGACCAATACCGATATTTTGAACCATGTCAATGAGTACTTAAAGTATGTTCTAACCGACACGGTTTTTGACACATTCCTTCGTAACAAATAATAATAATAATGATAATAAGTGAAAAATAATCAAAACAAGCAAAAGCATCAAGGCGGAAGACCCACGGGTCAATTGGCCTACTATAAATTCGCCTAGAAACCTTTGAAAATAAAGATTTCCAAATGCAATTCATTTGAACGACCACTAAATTATGATTTATAAAATTTTAAGGGTATTGATAGAATTCAATAACCATAATGAAATTATGAGAAAAATGTCTCCTAAGTACACTGAGATTCTAAAATTAATCTAGTGGGTCCTACCTTTGAAGAACGAGATCCTTTTAGATCCCATATGCTAGAATCTTCTTAATGTATTTAATTAAATTATGAATTTAGTTAATTAATATTTTTCATAATAAATGATGACTACTTATATGGTATTTCAAGCTCTCTCTATTATATATGATATAATAAATCAAGAGTTAAGGTGTATGATAATAAAGCCTACCATGAATTTTCTATTTGATAATCTTTAATTAGATTAAATACAAAAATCTAGGTTAATTAATATGTTACTTATATGTAAAAATAATAATAAATAAATAAATAAAATAAAAAGAAGAAAACAGGAGAATCCGACCAACTTTTACACAACAAGGGCAGACACATGATTCCTTGTGAGAAAACGTGAAGGCTCGGGTTTAAACCTATAAATATTCAGTTAAAACTCCAAATTCATAAGTTTATGTCTCCTAAACATTAAAGAGCTAAGGTTTGAGAGATAGAGAATAGATAGTTTGACATTTACTTTCTCTATCCAATTTAATTTTCAAGTTAATTGTGATTTAATTCTTAAACTTAAATCTAATTAATTTTTAATCTAAATTTATCTTTATGTTTTGTTGCTTGAGAATCAAGTAATGAAAATCAGAAAAGTGATTAAGACTTACAAATGAAACACTAATGGTTAAAAAAAAAATGAGTCTTTTGTAAACATGGTGGTCATGAGATGATAATGGAGAGAAGTCTCTTGGCCGTGAGTTCCACACATACAAGGTAAGATTTATACTTATTTGGCAAGATAAAGAATGACTTTAATGATTACATAGGTTTCTTGTAAATAAATATAAATAAATGTTATAATATGAGTGAAAATAAATAAATAAATAAAATAGCTTGTATGATTACATGGATTTTTTTTTAAATATAATAAGTTTTATTAGATTTAAAGATTAAAAGAAAGAAAAAGTTATGATTACAAATCTAATTATAGTCATAAATGAAAAAATAATAATAATAAATAATAATTACATGAGATTATTTTAAATATAATAGGTAAGAACTCCTAATTTATAACTAAGTGACCGTGAGCTCTATCCATCCAAGGAGGTCATCTCAACCGCCTCGTCCGACCACACAAGGCAAAGTCTTTGTCATCTCAAAATAAAATACTCAAACATCTGATGATGTAATGCAAGGTACGTCCTACCCTAAGATGACCTTAAATGAGATGTCGTAGTAGAATGAGTAAATTTTCTTCTATTTTAGGGTTACTATATTACATTTAATATGATTATATGCGATAGATGTGTGCACTATATGAGTATGTGACTTGTTCACTTGATTGACACAATTAGTTAGACTATTTCAAGAATAAGTATCTCATTTGTTCGTTTAAGGTATTTAATTTCGAGAATGAAATTCTTTTAAAGGGAGAAGGATGTAGAGACCCAAAACTTGTTTTTCTTAAAACTTGTGCACATTGAATGAAAATATGGAGATTTTGTGTAAACCATTGCAATTAATATTAATTGATATCCAAGAATGTTTAATTGATGTTTATTGATGATTAACTATGTCTAAATATGTCTATGTGAAGTTTTAATTAAAGTTCTAAGTATTGCATGATCAATGGTTAAGGTTTAAAGCAAAGAAAATAGGCAAAATTGCCTCCATCATAAGAGGGGTATTTTGGTCATTTTCCATAATCCAAAATTTATGAATATTTTAAGGTAGATTCTATATGACCTAAAGTAGCCATGGTTCAAATTTCAGGTTAATCCGATAAGAATTGAGTTTTATAGAATTATTCAAAGTTTAGTGGCAAAACTCTAAATAGGATGCATAGTAACTGCATGAATAGTGTTTCATGAATAGTGTTTTTAGCAATTCTAATTTCTTTTCAACTTTGGTATTGCCTATATAAGGACCTTAACTCATAGATTTTAGGAATTCTATCATTCTAAAACTTATAAGAGAAAAAAAGAGAAGAAAAACATAGGATTTCTCAAGGAGTTCTCATTAGATAAGAAGGGAGAGAAATTATTTTTGAGAGATTTAAGAGGAAAAATCAAAAGTTTTGTAAAGAGAAGAGCGTGAAGGTTTAGATCGAGCTCATTCGCAAGCGTAAGATCGTAGGAAAACGATCAAGAGAGGTAAATAACTTTCCCTAATTATCAATTTTATAACTATTAATTTAAAGTATAAATCTAATGATAAGATCTATGTAAAGAACATGATTAATAGGAAAATCAAGGGATTTTGATCACCCCTCATGCAATGTCTTCATGAATAACGTAAATATTGATTTCATTTTTATTAATATGATAATCATTTATGTAAATAAGAAGAAAAAGTATAGATTTCAAAGTAAGAAATAAGATCAAAGCATGTTATATTATGCATATATCGAATGAAAGATTTCCATTATTTTTAGAGATATCCTCTTTATGATTTTTATTATGTATATCAACAAGGCGAAATAGAATAAAATTTGTGGTGTATGTATAGATTGAGAATCGAGGAATTGATGAATTTATAGAGTTGAATGGAATGTATGAAATAATTGAATGATGGATGTAGATTCTTTGTGAGATTAGGGTTACATGTTAGTGTATTTTGTGAATATAATTTATGATAATTATGATTAATAAATTATGTGATGTAATTATGATATTGAACTCGATTAAAAAGGGAATCTTGATATTTAAATTAGATTGTGAATTATGCATATTGAAAATAAATTATGAATAAAGCCTGTTAAATTATTGGAAATATGAATGTTGTTGTGTGTTTCTTTTTATGTTGTTATACGTAATATATTGTTGGGTAAAGGAACCTTTGATGAGAGTCTTGCTTGCCTAGGTCTAATTAACATAGTGGAATAAGACACTAAGATGAGATTTCCTATGGCCCATGACTGCCCTTGATTGAAAGTCTTAGGTATAATTTAACCAATGATATATTACCTTGCACTCAGTTAAGATACTGAATGTATACAAGCATGATAAAAAAAAAAAAAAAAAAATTACAAGTATACAAGTACACACGAAAGCGATGAATGCATGATTGAGTTTTGCACTATCCGAGTACCAACAAACCTAAGATCAAGGCAAGACAAATCGTATGCACCGGATAATGTACAGACAAGCCGTATACACCAGATAATGTGTAGACAAGCCGTATGCACCGGATAATGTGCAGACAAGTTGTATGCATTGGATATTGTGTAAACCATGTGGTAACTCGGTAAGTAGCGTATATGTTAATCTCTAACCAATATATGTGGTAGAGTTATTTTGAGTTATTGCACAGTGCATGTTGTTTGATTTACTCACAAAAAAAAAAAAAAATCAGAAAAATAAGACAAGAGAGACAAGTCAAGAAAAGTAAGACAAGAAAGAAAAGTCAAGTAATAAGACAAGCAAGATAAGTAAGAAAGATAAATACAAGTAAACACATAAAAGAATTGAAAAGAAAAGATGTTTCCGCACTTTGATTTATATATATGAATTGTAATTGAACTGTTATTTGTATGCATGTTATCGTTATGATATTGTTTACTATGAATTGTTATATAAGCAGAGTAACTTGTTACTCAGCCAATAACTTGTTATCGGCTGGTTCGAGATTTGATAATTGTGCCCAGGAGCCTTGAGTTGAAGAAAAATATGTGAGGAAGATCTTACAGGTGATTATCCCGAAGAGGATCGAGATTTCGATGGATGGTCATACAATTGTTTTAGTTTATTAGAAATTGTTTAAATTTCGGAGAGATTGTAATTGACCTATTATGAATTTATGTTTTGATTTATTAGATGGTTGATAATCATAATGGATGATTCAGATTATTTATGTTTAATTTAATTACAGATTTTAATTGATGTTCAGTTGAGGTATTAAATGTTATCCCATTGAAGAAATTTTGAGGTCCATAATTTAGTATGTCTTTATTGCTTCTAAGAAGATGGTATGATAAATAAGTCACGTGCCAAATATCTCATATTCTCCTAAGCGGGATTTTGGGACGCGACACATTTATCAACGTGCACGCCTTTTTTATCTTATAAAATTTTGAACTCTCATTTGTATGGTTATAAATATAGTTGTAGGCTTTCATTTAGTTTGTTTTTAGCTTATATTTGCATTAAAAGAGTTTTTATGCAAGTATCCAAGTTTTTCCTTGCATATCAAAGTTTTTTTTAGCGTATCCTTTCTTTTTCCGTCGTATCCAACTGATACGGTACCGATACGTATCCTATTTTGGACTTACTGATACGGTGACCGATACCAATATTTTGAACCATGTTTCTAACAAATAACAATTTTGAAATCTGTTTTCAAACTAATCAAGTTAAGAGGGAAGGAAGTGGCTCCAATTCCCTTAACCATCAATGACTAGAGGGCAAAAACCCGATGAGTAGATCTGACCTTTGCTTACAGTTAAATCCTATAAAATCTAGATGTCCAGAAGTACAGATTCATGAGAAACAATAATGAACAGGATGCAGTTTCTCTCCTCTCGTAGGAGCCCCTCTCGTCTGCGAGTTTTCTCTCTCTGGTGGTCTGCCATTGGAGGATCTCCTATTCCCTATTCACTTGGTTGCTTTCGAAAAATGGAAGCCGAGGAAATCGTAGATGGACTGTTGAATTTACGGCTCACAAATGAAGAAGAAGATGATATTGTTGTGTCCAAAGTGGAACGTAAAGCGACTATTGAGGCCTGTTCTCTTAGCCTTTTGGGTCGTTTTTTGTCGAAGAAAACGATTAATATTAGAGCAGCGAATAACACTTTGCGAATGGCATGGCATATGGGGGAAGATCTATTGATTTCTGAAGTGGGATATGGTGTTCTTCAGTTTAAATTTTCGATTGAGTTTCAATTAAAATGGGTTGAGGATCATGGCCCATGGAATTTTGATAATCACCTGCTTCTGTTACAGTGGTGGGAACCTGGGTTATCGGCAACCACGACTAGGTTTATGAAAGCCCCTTTCTGGATTCAGGTTTGGGGTGTCCCCTTCGAACTAATGACGGGAAGATGTGGGAGAAGATGTAGGGAGAAAAATAGGACGACTTATCAAGGTAGATGATCGATCTCAGACAATGGAAAATGCTAGTTTTCTTCGCGTTAGGGTGGAAATTCCAATTGACAGACCCCTTCGAGGAGGATTTCTGAAGAATTCCGATGGCACTCGGGCATGGGTCGATTATCGGTATGAGAGGTTACCTATTATATGTTATAAGTGTGGTCATATTGGCCATCAAGCAGTACAATGTTCCATCAGGCCTTCGGAGCAGGCTGATGACAAAGGTTTTCAATATGGAGATTGGCTTAGGGGCACGGTGGGTAGCAGAGATATGGCGAGACGTCCCCGGAGTGAACAAATACAATCAGCACCAGTAATCATTGATACGGAAACGGTGAAGTTCAGTGGTGAGGCGGAGCCATCTAAAAAAGTAGTTGATGATCTCCGGTCACCGGAACCGGAGTTGATGATCTCCATGGATGTTGTTCATGGTGCGGCAATTGCGGAAGAAGTTGCAGTATTTTCAGCCGAGAATATTGGGACCAAAGATAAGATAGATCATCAAGACTTTTCAAATTCTCAAAGAGAGAAAAATGGGATCAGTTACAAATTCAAATAATATTCCTTTGGGGGACACGATCTATGGTTTGGATTTGGCAACCTCATCACTTAATTTCTTGTTACCTATTGTGGATAAAGACAAAAAGCAAAAGTCAAGGAAATCTGCCCAAGAAAAAGAACTACCGAGTAACTTGTTATCTATTGTGGATATAGATAAAAAGCAAAATTCAAGGAAAGTTGCCCAAGAAGGACTACCGAGTATTAATGGAGGGAGTAAAATAAATAAAATATGTGCTATTGGTTCAGATCCGAGTGGGCTAGGTGAGCCATATCGTAACCATATCCTTTTACCAGAACAATCTCCACAGTCTCATTCACCCTACGACTACCAACTAGCAAATTTAAAAGCAAAAACCGATGCGGTGGGTACATGGAAAAAGATTGTCAGGCCGGAATACATGCACTGGCATAAGGGAACGAATGATTTGCCTCAAGTTGGAACGAAACGAGGGTTACAAGTGGGTCTCCAAAAGAATTATGAAGTCGAAGGCCCAAAATCGAAAAGGGAGAAAACGAATGGGGCGGAACAGTACGTGGTTGACAAATTTGATAAGGCGGGAGTTGCAGAGCAACCCTGCCAATCCCAATGAGACTCTTAAGTTGGAATTGTCGGGGGCTTGGGAACCTCTGTGCAATTCGAGCCCTTCACCAATTGGTGAAAGAAAAAGATCCCTCCATTTTATTTCTCATGGAAACTAAAATGGATGTTCGAAGAATGACAACACTAAAGACAAGATTGGGGTTTCAAAATGCCTTGGTAGTTCCTAGTATTGGTAGGAGTGGTGGGCTCTCACTTTTGTGGAAGGATACTGTGGACTTAATGATACAAAATTATTCCCAATCCCATATTGACGCTCACATCAAGGTGGGGCTTGACCGGGAATGGAGACTAACAGGGTTTTATGGTAATCCGGATTCAAGCAAAAAGAAGGAGTCATGGACGTTGCTAAAAACATTGTGCGGTATGAGTAGGATCCCATGGATTTGTGTGGGAGATTTCAATGAAATTTTATCTAATGACGAAAAGCAAGGAGGCCATGTTCGGGCTCAACAGAGAATACTTGATTTCCGTTAAGTTATTGCAGAATGCCAACTTGTAGACATGGGTTATAAGGGACTTGATTTCACATGGAATAACATGAGGGAAGAGGAAGCTAATATTCAAGAAAGGCTAAACAGAGCAATGGCATCTATGAGTTGGTTGGATTGGTTTAAGGGTTCTCGAGTTCATCATATCCCTTCCACGACTTCAGACCATGTCTTTCTTCTCATAGAAGTGGTTGATCAATCTAACCCCAAGCGGCATCGAAAGGTGATTCACCGTTTTGAGGAGATATGGGCTTCCCGACCAGAATGTGAAGATATTATTCGGAATGTATGGGAAAGTGAAGTTTCAGATGGTAATCCTATGTACCAAGTAACTGAAAAAATTAAATTGTGTCGAAACCAACTTGTTGTCTAGAGTCGGTCTGCATTTCATTAAATTTTGTCAAAACCAACTTGTTGTCTAGAGTCGGTCTGCATTTCGGAAAGATAGGGAGGTGCTTGAAACAAAAAGAAAAGAGTTAGAAGAATGCATGAAGAACAATAAGGAGGGCCGGTATCAGACAATTATTCATAGGATCAAGGTTCTAAATGTCGATATCGCTCAACATGTCGGAGCCGGTAAAAAAAGATATATCGGAGATATATCGGAAGATATATCGTTTATCGGTGATTTTTGGAAAAATGACAAAAAAAATGAGATAAAACATGAAATTTTGCAGTGAAATTTAAGGAAATGTTAAAATAGATGTTAATACACGTTTTGGAATAGAAACATTTAAAAAATAACAATGTACATAAAAAATACAATGAGAAGAGAGCAAAGATGTGGGCTAACGAGTGACGATAATATAAGATTGATTCATGTTTTCATTCATTTTTCAATAAGATGTACTTTGACCCTTATGTTAATTGTATTATAATCAATTTTACTTCATTTGAACAAATATGTAAGGTCATTTGATTTTTTTTTTAATGATTATCCATGTTAATTGTTTTAAAAATCTGAAAAAACTTATGAATGCACATTAAATTTGACAAATAATTAAAATTTAATTTAGTTTGTAAACTTTCTATATGCAATTGATGAGTTCTATGTTTTTACAGGACTGAAACAATATGGGAAGAAGAGGAGATGGTTAAATTATTGGAAGACCATGCATCAAGAGAAAAAGAACGGGACTATAATTTTAGTTTACTATGAAGTGAATGTAATTATGTAAAAGGAAGTGGATGTAATTTTATTCAAATGTGTGAGACTTCTTTTTGATGTAAATAAGCCGAATGTGAATTTTATTTTTATCTGGATATAATTTTGTAAAAAGAAGAGGGCTGTAATTTTATTTGACTGTGGAAAAAAAAATGGATGTAATTTTATTTTTTATGTAAACAAGAGGATTTCTAGGTCTATTGAGTATTGTTTAAGTGATTAAAAGTTTAATATAATCAAGCAAGACCTCTATGCCAAAATACAAAGTTTTTGTTTTTCTATCTATTTTTTTAACAGGTTGGAAAATATAATTTTGGTTTTTTTTTTAACAAATTGTAGAAGAGTTTTTTTATCTGCATGAATCATGACCATGGGAGTGAGGGGGGAAAAGAGAACCGTGAATAACATTAGATGTGAAAAGTATTTGTAATGGTTTCTATTGTCTCAATTAATAATTTGTATTTTAAAAAGATTAATAATTTATTTCAATTTTAATGTTATTAAATAACATATTTAAGTAATATTTAGTAATTTTGTATATCATTTTTAGTGAAATAAGTTATATTATTTGGTCGAAGTTACAATGTATATTATTTAGAATTATTAGCTACTATCGGAAGGCACATGCAATGCACGTGAATGTACAATCCAAATGATTGTAAAATATTAAATGAAATGATAAATAAATTTTTATTTGAATTATTAAAAACTTGAAATCTAGTGTAGAAACATAAAAAAATTTGTTTAGTTAACAACCTAACCTTAACATTCACAAATGATAAAAAAAAAAAAAATTAGAAGAAACCAAATAAAATAGTGGCACCAAATATGTATATAATAAAAAAAAAACAAAAAAACCACTATACATAGTGAAACTGTTTTTTTAATTAAAACCTCTATCAGCATTACCCTCTTTTTTTTTAAAAAAAAAAAGCATTATCCTCTTTTATAATTTATAAAGAGAGTAAAACTAGCATTATCCTTTTTAATTTTAAGTTAAAACCCTTAAAACCCTAAACCTCCAACCTTTGAAAGTATTTTTAAAGAGAGTGAAACTAGCATTACTCTTGGTAGGTTATAATACTTAAGAGGGTAGTATGTTTAATGAGAGTGAAAGTAGCATTACCCTATTTAGGTTAAAATTATCAAAATAAAAGTATGTTTAATAAGATAAGTGTGACATTAGTATTGCCTTTGATAAAAGTATGTTTAATAAGACATGTGTGACAGTAGTATTACCCTTGTTAGGGTTTAAACCAAATGCCCAACCCATTCGATCATTACAGAATACAGAGCAAAATATAAAAAAAACCAGCAGGAAGTCAGGAAGGAAGAGGGGAGAGAAGTAGCTCGACCTTGGCTTGGCATGGCATGGCATGTGGTCTGGTTTTGCAATCGGAGACGGCGACTGATGACGTCGATGGCTACTGGCGATGGCAACAGGTACCACGACCACGATACCCTCTTCTTCCTTCTTTCTTCTCTACTCTCAAGTCTCCATCTTTTTTCTTTTTTCTTTCTTCTAAATCAAGTTTCTATGCAACTTTGTGATGAGTTATCAGCGAAAAAATGGGGAAAAAATTGATTTCAACATGATTTATTGGTTTTGGTCGATATCGGTGGGTTATCGGCGATATATCGCCGGTATATCGCCGATAACCCACGATATCATGCAAATTTTTTTTAACACCGTATAAATGTATCGGAAGGCAGCGACACCGACAAATATCGGCGATATATCGCCGATATTGTCGATATTGCAAACCTTGCATAGGATCAAGGAGGAAATTAATGGGCTCCTACTCAAAGAGGAAGTGTATTGGCGTCAGAGATCGTGAGCTATTTGGTCATCATCGGGGGATAAAAATACAAAATATTTTCACCAAAGAGCTTCTCAACGCAAGCGGAAAAACAAAATAGTGGGGCTGATGGATAAAAATGACAGGTGGATTGAAGATGAAGATGGGATTTGAGTTATTGCTACGACGTATTTTCAAGATATTTTCACCACAAGCAATCCTTCTCTTATCAGCCGAACTATGGGGGTGATGGAAAAAGTGGTAGATCCGGATCAGAATAGAAAGCTTCTTTGCCCGTTCACACCGGACGAGATTAAAAAAGCAGTCTTTCAAATGCATCCATCCAAGGCTCCTGGTCCGGACGGTATGTCTTGCTTTTTCTACCAACACTATTGGCATATTGTGGGCGGTCAAGTTACTTCGGCTGTGCTATCTTTTTTAAATTCTGGTCATTTGCTTTCGAAGATAAATTTCACCCATATTGCACTGATTCCTAAAATTAAAAGTCCTCAACGCATGTCAAAATATAGACCCATTAGTCTGTGTAATGTGCTTTATAAAATAGTGTCAAAAATTCTTGCAAATCGTTTGTAAAATGTTTTGTCATGTATTATTTCAGATTCCCAGAGTGCTTTTCTTCCGGGAAGGCTTATATCTGATAATATAGCAATTGCATACGAATTTATGCATACTATGAAACAGAAGAGGAAAGGAAAAATGGGATGGATGGCCATGAAGCTTGACATGAGCAAGGCATATGACAGGGTGGAATAGAATTTTCTGAAAAAGGCTATGAATAAATTGGGTTTTGAAGATAGATGGGTTGATCTTATTATGAGCTGTGTTACCTCTGCAACATATTCGATTTTGGTTAATGGTACCCCTCAGGGATATATAAAACCTACTCGAGGTTTGCGTCAGGGAGATCCTCTATCACCATATCTGTTCCTTATTTGTGCGGAAGGTCTTTCGGCTTTGTTACGGGAGTCGGAAAGACAAGGAAAACTTCATAGATTTTCGGCTAGTAGGTATGGTCCAAAAATCTCTCATATTTTATTTGCTGACAATAGTCTTCTCATGTCTCAGGCATCTTCAAATGAATGTCGCACTATTCTCAAAGTTCTTGAAAATTATGAGCAAGCTTCGGGACAAAAAATAAATCGAGAAAAGACCTCAATTTTCTTCAGTCCAAATACGTCAAACGCGGTGCAACAAGAGATAAAAAATCTAGTGGGGGTTAACAATTCAAATCCTAGTGAGCGATATCTTGGGTTACCGGTTATGGTTAGGAAATCAGAAATGCGTTCTTTCAGTGGCCTTAAGGAGAAGGTTTTTAAGAAGATTAGTAGGTGGAAAGAAAAAACATTATCAAGAGGGGGTCGAGAGATCTTGATAAAGGCGGTGGCCCAAGCCATTCCTACTTACACAATGTCATGTTTCAAACTTCCTAATTCGTGGTGTACGGAAACCCAATCGGGTATTTCGAAATTCTGGTGGGGACAACAGGGCTCGAAACATAAAATTCATTGGGTCAGTTGGGCTAAAATGTGTAAGGAAAAGGAAAATGGTGGTTTGGGGTTCCATGATCTCCAAATTTTCAATTTAGCTCTCTTAGCTAAACAAGGGTGGAGGCTCCTTCAGAATCCGCAGTCTATGTTCTACCGGATTTTTAAAGCTAAATATTTCCCTCATGGCTCTTTTATTAATGCTAATTCGGGTTCAAATCTGAGTTATATTTGGAGAAGTTTTTTGGCAGCTCAAAGACTTATTCAGCAGGGGATGGTTTGGAAAGTTGGAAATGGAAATTGTATTAATCTTTGGCGAGATAAATGGACTCCTCGGCCACTCACTAGTAATCCAGAGGCTGCTTCTCTAACATGGGTTAAAGATATCATTGATCCAGTAACTAGAAAGTGGAACACATCCATTATTGATAGAGTATTTGATGATCATGATGTAACTATGATTAAGGCGATTCCGTTAAATGATATCTCTAATCCAAATAAGATCATATGGCATCCTGGGAAATTTGGGAGGTTCTCAGTTCGTTCGGCTTATCATTTTGCCATTCGAGAGAAGGAAGCCAATAATAGAGCTAATGATGCAGAAGGATCAAATGCAGCAGATATCAGGCAACTTTGGAGGCGGATATGGGGTCTTGGAATACCGAGCAAATGTAAGCATTTTTTGTGGAGAGCTTGTGCAAATTCCCTTCCAACAATGGCAAATCTAGTCAGACGAGGAGTTCCAACTGAAAAATCATGCCGCATTTGTTTATATCATTCTGAATCTGTGACTCATGCATTATGGGCTTGTCCATTGGCTCGAAATACTTGAGCGTTACTGAAGGGGAGAGTCCAGAAAATGACTACATCCGAGGATTTAGATTTTATTAATATCATGCTGGATCTTGAATCTCAGTCTTCAAAAAAGAATTTAGAATTGGGGATAATGATAGCTTGGGCTATTTGGGATTCGCGCAACAAGATACTTTTTGACAATTACCAATTCCACCCAACTCAAATTGTCCAAAAAGCTAAAACTCTTTTAGAAGATTTCCAAGGGTTAGATATGGTTCGACATCTCCCTCCTGCAAATTTCAGCTCAATCTCAACGGGGATAATAGATAATAGAATTGTCTAGATTCTCAATTGGTAGTCTTTGATTTGTTCTTCTTTTTCTGAATGCAGTAGATTCAAATCTATCCATGACTATGGTTCTTTGTAAATCTTTGTTTTCATTTTAGCAATAAAATTTCTATCTTTTAATCAAAAAAAAAATAATGAACAGGATGCAGTTACTCTCAACACCACTATCATAACTGCACAATAGCACAGGTCATCAGCAAACCAAAATCAAGCACAAGTCTTATGAACCCAAACCACACTTTTGTTGTGCAAGGAATATTGAACTATCTCTACTATATACCTAACCATCTTCATCATCCAATCGAACAAACGACCTATCAAGATATCTGACATAACTTTTTTGTCAAAACAATTTAGATTCCTCCATAAAACTAGACTTTTCAACCTACTTTGCAATTGGGACAAGCTTGAAAGATGGGACGTGAATACTTTACACCAGCGAATGAGAAGCTCTCCCCTTCAGTTCTACTAATATATTTTTTTTCTTTTTTGCCTTTTGTTAATGAACTTACCATCAACAAATTTAAACGTTTAGATTTTTGCACCACTATTTTCTAATCCTGCAAAACATTTCACAAATAATAAGCACTTAATTACAATTTAAGATTTACAAATAAACAGAAATTGTTCCACGAATGACTCAATATTTGAAGTTGGATGTTATTTATGTAATAAAAAAGGAAAAGAAGGGAGTACTTTAATTTAGTTTGGTACATGTTCTAGAGGTTCTAACTCATTTCCGTAAGTTGTGTAATGCATGATATAGAATTGTTTTCAAATGAGAATATATTCCAACTATGTTTTGGATTCTAGATTTTATTACACATCTTTTTATCAACTTCGAATAGACTAGTTATGAGCCACTAGTTACAAAAAATATGTTCCACACCCCAATTTTCTTAGTTTGATTACAACTTAAGCTATCTTCATGTAACTTTCTTTCACAAATCAGGCCTCAATTATTATCCTTTGAAGAAAAATGGTCTGCCAAAGCTATGAGACACCTTAGATGATTTTCTGGAATCATAAAATTGAAGATAAGTTTCACTAAACTCACTGTTTCAAAATTAATGGGATCCATGTCCTTGAGCTTCCGCACGTGATCTTTAGTGTCCGGGTCAAAGACACTCCCGATGAAGCTATACACTTCAGCAAAATCTGGTATACCTGCAAATATATGCAAAATGAAAGGCAGCCCACAACTAATTCTTTACTTTAAAAGGAAAAAAAAGGTAAAAGAAAGAAAATATATCATCATCGGCAACATTGTCCAAGCCTTATCTCAACTATTTGGGTCGAATGCAACAATCTTGTTCAATCATTCCACTCTATCTGGAGCCATATCTTCTGTTAGATTGTGCTAGATTTTTTATCGGTAAAGGCAATTTCATTAAAGCAATGGAAACATACAAATTCACATATGATGAATAACAAAAAAAGAAAACACAAGCAAAATGCTAACGAAGAGAGACACAATTGAACAAAGCCCCCACCCATACTCATGGTTCAAAATATCAATATCGGGCGTCGTATCAGTAAGTCAATTTCAAAGATATGTATCGGCGTATCAGTCCTTATCGGTTGGATAAACCATAAAATTTAAGAAACGCTTAGATACACCAGGAAAAATTTGGATACCTTGCACAAAACATTTTAATACAAATATAAGCTTAAAAAAACTAAATTAAGGCCCCTATCTACATTTATAAGCATTATATATGAGAGTTAAAAAAATATATACGTTACAAAAGGTGGCCAAGTTGATAAACAAGTATGAAAACACAAACAATAGTTACTTAGCCAAGTATAGGCAATACAATCTAGATATTAAAACCTTACATTCAATGAATCATAGTTGGAAAACTTGACGAGTCGACTCGAAACTCAGTCAAGTCGAGTCGACCGAGTTTCGAGTCAACTTGCCTCAACACTTGAAGGAGATATTATTTGGCGAGTTACTCGGGTGACTCGGTCTAGTCAATTCATGTTTTTGGACTTGCCAGACTCAATCAAGCCACAAAAATTATTTTTGTAATTTACATTTTTCTAAAACCTAAACTTGAACGTCACCCTGTTTTTGCAATAGAAATTTCTTGTGCTACAAAATGCCTACTATGGATTCTGTTAAACTTGGTTTCTAGGTTGTTTGAGGCTACAAAATCAACCTACTTTGGATTCTTTAAACCCAGGTTTTTAGGTAATTTGTGATTCGATCTTGGAGAAAATGCCAAGAAATTGGTAATTGCCTAATAGATATATATACAATGGGTAACACAAATTGCATAGTGTCATAAATAGCGGCTCTGGGTATTACCCATCCACCGGGAGAGTTTATAAACAAATACAAATCTTTGGTATCATCTTCTATACTGAGATATACCATGAGACCAATAAGTTGATTCGAGATCTCGCTATCAACGTCTTGGCCCAAAAAAAGTAATCTTTCTCGATGAAGTCAATTGATTAGGACTAAAAAAAAAGGGTATCCCTTAGGAACCATACATGCACCTTTGGATGCATACGGTTCAAAAAATCAAAATTGCTAAAAAAAAAAAAATAATTCACTAAACCTTTCAAACTAACCTCTCATTGACGTATTGTTTCATCAAAATCCAATCCAAATCAAGATGTCATTTTCTTGATATATATATTTCAAGTTGGACCGAGTCGATTTTTTTTCGAGTTACTCAACCTGACTAACTTTTGAGTCGAGTTTTTGGTTTTTTGAACTATGCAATGAGTTAAATAAGAAAGTACTGAATTACAACCATAAATTAAATTATATACATGATACAAGTTAATACCACATTGAGCTTCGTGATGGCTCGAACGGTCTAGACTCAAGAACTGAATAAAGTGAGATAAGTGAGCAGACATATTGACAATAATGTGGCTAACTGATGTGGACTGGTACATATGTATGTACGTCTACTGTAAATCTGAGAGCCATAAAAATGTTCATAAATGTCACTCAATGCTTAGAATTGAGCAAATATTGATTGTCAACCCAACACCAATTAGAAGCCAGTGTGTGAAATAATTTTACCGGTCTTTTGTGTTTTAATAATGTTTTGACATATTTCAAATTATGAGCACTTAAGATTCGAAAAAAGTCTTACAATTTGGAGTAAAAATTTGATCTGAACAATTAAAAACTGAATTTTAGCCTTGAATTGAAAATTTTGATTTAGATTCTTGTGAAATTTAAATTTGGGGTATTTTTAATGAATTTAAATGGGGCAGGTACCCAACATATGCTTAGATTTTTTTTGTAAAGCTTGAATATAAGTCTTTTTCTACTGAACTGTTAGTTTACTTTTTGATCTTGTAAGTGAAAATATTTTTGTAGGCTAAATTATGAAACTTTTCTTACCGGACTTTTGAGTTTTAGTAATGTTTTGATATAATAGAATTTTATAAAATTTGAAAAATACCTTAGCATTTGAAAGTTGAAATTTTAACCTACTACTTAAAAAGCAGATTCTGTACTTGAACTGGAAAGTCGACTTTTTATTCTTTACAAATTTTGATCTATGATAATTTTTGAATTCAAATAGGGGGTATAACCATTGAACCAAAAAAAAAAATAGGGGGTATAACTTTATTTAAATATAATTATCTTAAGTAAATGACATTAAAATTTAAAATTATTTACTTATATGATATTTTATGTAAATAAATTGTAAATAGGCTTATAGTATAAATAGAAGAAGAAAGAGGACCCTATCACATGTATCAAGCCGATACGCATGTCCCGGACCGATACGGTGTTGATACGGGGAATTCTCTCATTATTGCGTATTTATGTATTGGATGGGATCAAACCCGATATGTATCGGCCCGTATCGGACGATACATATAGATATTTTAGACTACACCCATACTATGTAATGAGTTCAACAATCCCTAACTCCACAGGATCATTTTTTATGGAACCCCATTCTAGCCCCATCCTTTGGATTGTGATAGATAGGCAGTACTATATTTCCATTCTTGATAAATGGTACTCGAGGAATGAAAAGAAGAGTAGAAAGATAGATTGGAGGATAAAATGTTTCTTAAGTGACCAGTATTTGTCTTTATATAATTTTCAATATTCAGTTTTCAGTTCTAGTGATACAATTTAAATTAGAGGGGAAAAGGGAAAACAACAATTAAATGATTTATAGGCCAAACTATCCCCAAATATATGATTACAAATTTCAACACCCACAACTTAATTTTTCTTATACCTGCAAAGTGTAAATGCTTTAATAAAATTGCATTCATGTATTCCCGAGAAAAATAACATCATTCACGTACTGCTGAGTCTGGAAATCTGTTTATCAAACTAAGAGGAGAGTAAGAGACAACTACTACAACGTTTAGATTAACACTCAGTGTAAAACTTAATCTTAGGGTGACTGAAAAGTGGACTATGCTTTACACTGCATTTTCCAACAATACAAAGGGCATGAGTGAATATAATAACAATATTATCATACGGATGAGCATTTGATGTGCATATATGATCCATAGTGAAGACAACATACCCAAGGCTGCTTAGACGTCAATTTCATTAAGCATATAGATTTAAAGATACAGCTTGATTATACAATACCTTATTTTAGCTTTTGATAATTTGTGACATAGAAATAAGAATTTAATTCAAGAAGAATACCATGAAGTACGGATCCTTGCCTCCCTTGCTTTTCTATCTCAGAATTCAGAAATGTTCTAGTTGAGTTTCCGATGCCACTTATGTTGTTGTTACCTTCCTTGTTATCCCCTTCAATTCAATATAAGTTAAATCAGTAAGCCACAATTAGTGCTTAAATGTTCCTTCCATAAGAACTTATTTTTAACACAAGAACATATGCATGCCTTCAACAGTGTGAAGATTGATGTATTCGTCTTGGGAGGGCATGATTCCACTTGATGCTGTGTTTAAAAGCAAAGATTCTTCCCATGGGGAACATCCAGATGCAAGGCCATTTAATGTAGAAGGATAAGCCATGGATGCTAGCAGTGGCACTAAAGCTTCCAATCATTGTGAAAATACCAAGTCAGGATGTCAATAATTCATTTTCAAATCACCCAACAGAAATACAATGACCTTATCATCAAGATTCAAGACTAACATACCATATTTGGGCTCCTTTTGTGGGTAAGGATGAGCAGCTTTGCGTTTGGGGCGAGGTGGTGGCACATGTGCTATTGCACCATTCTTTTGGACTTTCAAAAAGTATTTCTGGGCATGACTACGTATCTGCAAATGGGAAATCCATAAAGAAATATGAACATCTCTTACTAGCATAATGTCCAAATGAGCAAGGTTCAAATGTTGAAAACGTGAGAAAGTTAATAAATAAAGATAAAATATTATAAACATGAGAAAACTAATCTTTTGTAAGCGCACAATGCATGAATTTTCTGTGGAAAATATGTCAGAGAAGAAATCGAAAAATCAAAATGAATGCTAGAAACTGATGAAGATCCCATATGGAAATATCAACTGTTAATTCCTTGAGAAGAAATAATATGTTTCAATCCGCATCATTCTTGCTTAATGGAACAGCAACCAAGATCAGAAGAAAAATCATAAAAAAGTAACATCAGATAATTCATAAGTAGATCAGAATCAATCTCAATAGATAGCTTGCTTTTGATTGGTAATGGTGTTGAGATTTCAAAAGTAATGTTTTTCTCGGATGATTGAATCATGCCTCCACTTGTGACCACATGTTGGCTTTAAAAAAACCAGAATATTTTAAAATATAATGTTATAGCACCTAAAATTAGCATATCACAAAAGGACTTGCCTTTGTAAGATTATTAGATTTATAGAACATTATAGCATTTGTAGTTGTGTATATAAAGCCAGTGTGTTGGCATTGATAATCTCACTATCAGCATGCTCTGAGGTGCATCAACTGTGATACATCAGCAGCACCGTGTCATGACAGTACCATGATGAAGCCCACACGCTGTGTAAAGGTATGGCAGCCAATAACAGGCTGCCATGTGCTGTCCACTATGGAGGCAGGAAGACTAAGGGAAGGCAGTCAGTAGAGAGCTGCCATGTGCATTGCACCGTGAAATGCACCATTATAAAATTTACTGTATTGTGTTGAGATTGAGGGGACAACCTTCAACTTGTAGCTAATGGAGAACTGGCACATGTCTTCCACCATGGACAAATTTATTGCACCATGATAGGAGTGAGGGACAGCTCCTGTTAAACCAGCCATTGGGGGACTGCCACTTGACCTCCAATGCGAAGGTTGAGGATCATCACGCACTACATCGAAGAGGGCCCTACCGCAACAGGACCACCAACCATTTAATGTCACATGGCAGTCAGTTTGCTACAAGCATCTCATACTCCTTTTGTTAAACAGTTGACATGCAACAACATACTAGCCTAAAGGCGGCTACATGTACTTGGATCTCTTGAAAGAGATCTGAGGAAAGTGACATGTGCCACATGGCACATGTCCATTGGTCTAACTTACATAGTAACAAAGTTCGGGTTCGGGAATTATTCGGCAGGAGTTAGGTTCTAAAAAAAAAGGGAAAAAATCGGCAAATTCGGGATAAATTTGGAAAATTAAAATTAATAATTATAAAAATAAGAAACGTGATACCAATTAATCCATCTACCAATCTGGATTGTTTTGACATCTCTTACTATGTTAGACATTTATCCCAATTCCTAAAAAACAAGCATTATGTAAACTCGTAAACTCAAAAAAAAAATTACATAAGGCTTAAGCAAATTTTATGTAATTTAAGATAAAAGAATAATCTAGATTACATGTTTGTATATACAAATCAGATTATATAAGCAAATAAAAAATGTATAGAAACGGAGAAATAATAATCTGAATAGATAAAATCAGAAAAGTAATATATGAGTGTATCTATTTAACATAACATAGTTATTTAGCAAAATATAGAAATAACTCAGAATAATAGCACAAATCATATTTTTTCTCAATTCGGTCAAAATTCAACAGACTAACCAGCATGCAAAAACATCTTTTTTCTCTCAATTCAATCGAATGTAATCAAACCCCGACTTCAGCCAAATAAAGATTTCTCAGTGTGAAATAAGTATCGGGTTTTTAATAATAATTTTATTGCTAATAGAAAGTCCATTTTCCCTCATTCTTATTTTAGAATTCCAAATAAACATGAACAAATAATTTGTGAGAAATCTTTCTTCGTCATAAGTTCGGAATAATTCGTTAGTTTGGGAATTATTCGCGAAAAATTCGTTAGTTCGGGAATTATTCGTCGGTTTGGAAAAAAGAAGTCTTTTTAAACGTTACCCCTTTAAAAATGAATAATTCGAGAACAATTCGGGAATTATTAGAGAACTTTGTTACTAGGGACTTAATTAATCCTCTCTAAAGAAGGTGATAATGCCCACAAAAAGAGGGAAATTCGCCCCCTCTCTGTTCATCTCCTCTCTAAAATAGAAGAGGACACATAATAGCCCCTGGCTTTGACAAGTGTCCTCCCAAAAGAGGATACTCCAACTCACCAGCTCATGACCAGGGCATTTATTCCTAAAGGGATAGGTTTCCTCCCCAAAAGTCAGAACCTCAGAACCACATCTCATGACAAGAAGTACGTAGTTCTCCGTCTCTCAGAAAAAAGAGATTTGTCCAAATGTGAAATACCTAGTTGGAAGACTATTCTCATGGGAGAGAACGCCCGAAAATTGAAAGCAATTGTAGAAGACCTAAAGAAGTAAGTTCAACTTCCCTAATGGAAAGCACAATGTAAGTCTCAAGAAGTAAGTTCAACTTCATCTTTCGTTTGTTCAATATATGTACAAAACTCTCCGAATGCACCATGTAGCTCCCCACTTACAAAAAACTTTCAGAAATATCAATAAGGAACATATGCTGCATAATTTTTTGACTTTTTCTCTCTTCTCTCTTCTTAATCAGAGGAAACCCTTGAGAACATAATTAACAGATCGGATACAATCTGTACAGGAAGAAAGGTCCCTCACTCAAAACAGTAAACTCCATTAGGCTTCAGATCAATAGGAGATACTTGACACTGAGTTTTGACATGGACACTGTGTCCTAAAATTCGGTTTTATATCAAATCAGCCAAGCTTGAGATAAAATCCAAAATGCAAGATGAATATTATGATCCTGACTACTCAAACTTGATTACTCAAGCTTGCTCCATGAATACAAACAATGTAGTCCCAAATGCATCATTGAACATAAATTTACAGGGAAGCAAACTGAATTTAATAATGAAACATAACTTGTAAACTTCGTTAGGCTTCAAATCAACAGGAGATACTTGACACTGAGTTTTGACATGGACACTGTGTCCTAAAATTCGGTTTTATATCGAATCAGCCAAGCTTGAGATAGAATCCCAAATGCAAGATGATAATTATGATCCTGACTACTCATACTTGATTACTCAAGCTTGCTCCATGAACCCAAACAATGTAGTCCCAAATGCATAATTGAACGAGAATAAATTCTTCGAAATGGGCATAATACGATGGAAAAAGTACCTGAATTACGGTCTTTGAACCAATGAAGTCTTCAATTTTCTTCCAGTCACGGTCAAACCTGATTTACCCCAAAAAAGAAATCAAACAGCCGAGTTTCAGTGGATCAAAAAACATTTTTTTAAAAAAAAAGGTCACTTGGATCCAATTTACTGAAAATAGTAACAGCAATCAAGATCAGAAAGAAACACAAAGCACCTCTCCCCAAAAAAAAAAAAAACTAAATCGTTACCATAATATGAAAAGTGCTGATGCACAAGGTATCAGCTAAAGATGAAACTAGTCATCAGAGTTGAATTTAAAAATGACTCTGCTGAATAATACCAACCCATCCAAATCGTACAGTATCGCAGTTAGGAACGGTTAACTGTTTTGAATTGAAGAATACTTTGTATTCAGTGGCGAACCAGGGGACGGGGAGGGGCCATGGCCCCCCAAAATTTTAACTTTTAGGTATAATTTTTATTTTTTTTAAAGTAAATAATATATATTTTTGTATATAGTGGCCCTCCCAAATTATGATGTAAATGTTTATGTGGGAACTTTGGTCCCTTCAAAATTTGTAATGTTTTAGGGAATGTGGACGCCCATGCTCGCCATGTGTCTCTTTTAACTCTCACCCACTGTAGTTAAGATTCACTCACCCCTAGGATTAATAAATCTACCTTTAGTTTTTAGATTTTTTTTTTTTTTATTAATTCCCGGATTAGTGAATCTTAACCCAGGTTGAAGGAAGGTAAAAGGGTTATATTTTTAATTCCTGGATTTGTGAATTTTAATCAGCCCCTTTTTTTATATATGTATAATTTTGAAACTACAATTAATTTTATTTATATAATAGCTCTCCCAAAAAGGAGGATCCTTGTTTATATTGTGTACACCTTTATTAGAATGCAACATTAAGGAATTTTATGACCACGATGGACCCATTACTCCAAAAAAAAAATCAGGGCATAACCCCCCAATCCTCATGCCCCAAAAACCATTAATTTTCTCAATACAAGTACTTGCCCCCTCCCAATGAAAAATTCCTGGCTCTGCTCCTGCTTGATGGAATTTCATCAAAAACTGGTAGTACCTGTAGTATAGATTTAAATGGACACCCTTTAGACCATTGGTCTGAACATCCAAAGTACAGTTCTTAGTATCAAATCTATCTCCGCAACAACTAATTCAATAAATTTAAAAGGCTTTGTAACCAAAAGCAAACTATTAAATCAAAAATAACCAAAACAAATGAGCTCAAACAAAAAAACAGTAACAGAACAGGCAGCACAGCATAAATACAATTACAACAATCGACCTAATTCGCAACACAAAGTCAAATGATAGAGAGAGAATCAGTGACAGAGAATTCCAAGATCAAGAATCAAAGTCGAACAACAGAGAACAAAAAACTAAAATAAAAAATAGCAAATGAAGTAGAGAGCGAAGCAAAGATGTCTCGAAGAACTGAACCTTAACCTATGTAACAGAATGTAAATGAGAGATGAAAGAACATACAGGTGCAGAGCTTCGAGGAATTTATCGTGCTCTTCGTCAGACCAGTTCTCCCTCGACTTGGTAATGGTGTAGGGTTTCCTTACTTTCTTGCCTGACCCATCTGCAGGCGTAGATGCCGCCATTGATTGAGGGTCCGAAGAGCAAGAATTCATGTCCATGGAAACACAACTCTCTCAGAGACTCCAGGAGAAACACACTTCCTGGCTATAAGTGGAGGGGATAAGTTCCAGTGTAGCGATACTTCATCTGCAATTCTAATCAAAGGGTATAAATCTAAGATTCACCTAGAAACACGAGAGACCCCATTTAAGATTGTATCTCGCGATACACTGATTGGATTCCGCGTTGCCACGGATGTTTTGCTACGGGCAGAAGTGGGTCCCAAGAGTGATTTGGCGGTATACGCGAGACACTGTAGTCCACATCCTAAGAAACACGACAGCGTGGCATAGGGTGTTTGGGTCCAAATCCAATACAGGCTTTACCGTTGAGAAAGGTGATGTGGACAGTCGCAACATTCACTAGACACAAGTGAAGCATTGCATTCTTTGTGCATGTGAGTATAACTGTTAGATTAATATCCAACGGTCTGTAGCTGGAACCTAGTTTGTGGTGGATAATAGATGAAGGGGGTTGAATCTCAGTCAAGGTTTATGCTCGAGTTGGATCTCATTCAGGCCATACTGTCATGGAATCAGCCGTGGAGCCATTGTAGGGAGATGATTGAATAATTTGTAGAGTCCTCTCTTATCTCCAACTCTTGCAAGTTTGGGACCCACAATCTCATCCTAGAGGCCCTATCTACCTCTGCTTTTGTAGAGTCCTCTCTTATCTTCAACTCTTAGTATTAATTTAAGTTTAATACTAAGAAACTTATAATTTTTCATTAATTGTTATTAATTAGTAATGTATCAAATAAATAAAAAACTTATATGATTAAAAATAAAATTTATTAAATATTTTTAAAATATATTACATAATGTTTCAATAAATAAATATTATTATTTAATTTTAGAAATTCTTAATTATTACCCGTGATCTCGTGATCTCTGCTAGTAACGATGAGCACCCCTCCTATCTCATTTGCTCTTTGCGGACGATTGCTTGATTTTCTTGAAAGCAAACTTAGAGGAACCAGTCCACTTGAGAAACACTCTTGACAAATTCGGTAAGGCGTCGGGACTGAAAGTGAACTTCCAAAAGTCAGGAGTGACTTTTAGCTCAAACACACCTAGTCGGTTCAGAAAAATGATCTGCAAGCTTCTCCACATAAACAATCTCTCAGCCCCTGAAACTTACTTGGACCTTCCTATTGAGTTTGGGCGATCAAAGGCACAAGTTTTCCACAGTATAAAGCAGCGAATTCTGAAACGAATGCAAGGTTGGACAAGTGCTACGTTAACCCAAGCTGGAAGAGGAGTGATGATTAAAGCTGTCATCCAAGCCATTCCGTCCTATGTTATGAGCTGCTTCAAGCTCCCTAAACATCTACTGGATGAGGTGGATGCGGCAACGGCTCATTTTTGGTGGAACCAACAAGGGGAGTCCGAGATTCATTGGATAAAGTGGTCCAAGCTTTGCCTCCCAAAACATAAGGGTGGATTGGGAATCCGACATTTGATAGCCTTCAATCAAGCTTTACTCGCTAAACAGGGGTGGCGTCTCTTGAGTTACTCTGAATCCCTTAAGGCTCGAACGATGAAGGCTATCTATTGCCTAAACTCGGAGTTTCTAAAATCAAAGGTTGGTTGTCATCCATCATGGGGTTGGCGCAGCTTGATCGAAGGTCGTTCCCTCCTCGAGAAGGGTCTGCGGTGGCAAATTGGAACGGGAGACTCTGTTCGTATTTGGCGGGACCCTTGGGTACTGAACCAGTCAGGTTTCATTCCTCTCTCAGCTCCAGGTAACTCTGTTTCTGATATGAAGGTCTCCTCGCTCATTGACTTAGCCTCAGGGGGGGTGGAATATCCATAGACTTCAGAGTTTGTTCCTTGGTGACACAATTCAAGAAATCATTAAAATTCCTATCAGCCATATGGGAGCCCTAGATAAAATTTTCTGGCATTTTTCGAAAAATGGCCAGTTCAAGGTTTACTCTGCCACTCATTTAGCCCATCAACTAAGGGAAGAAAGGAGACCATCTTCAAGTCAGAATCTTAATCAGGTGGATGACAAGCATTGGAAGCAGACATGGCAGATTCCTATTCCCCCCAAACTTTAATTGTTCATTTGGAGACTCTGCCATAATGCAGTGGCAGTAACTTCCAACCTGTGCAAAAGAAATATCTTAGTTGACGATAGGTGCCCGTTGTGCAACAACGAAGCTGAAACAATCATCCATCTGTTTCTTCAGTGTCCCTGCTCAAGAAGTATATGGTTTGGTTCCAACTTGTCGCTTCACATGCCTGAGACATCTCCCATATCTTTCTCGGCGTGGTGGAGTGCGTGGACTAAACATCCAGGTTTTGGGTCAGGAAAGAAGGAGCTCCCTGTTAGACTTAGCACAATTTTATGGAGTATATGGATGCTTTGAAATGATTATGTTTTCAAAGGTCGCATCCCTGATCCGAGTGTAGCCATTGATCGAGCAAACCACTTAGTAGAGGAGTTTCTTGTAATGGATGATCATCGTCGAATACTATCTCACTCTTACCCGACCAGGCAAGATATTGATTCATCTGTCGGTTCGTGGTCTCCGCCGGAGCACCCTTAGATCAAATTAAATGTGGACGGTGCAGCTCTCCCATCAGGTATCGCGGCAGGGGCAGGAGTGATAGCTAGGAACCATGTGGGCAGATGCATTGGAGAGATTGTCAAACCGCTTCAAGGGGGTTCGGCTATTCAGGCTGAGGCTGAAGCAATCCGACTGGGACTCAGTCTGGCTTATGATAGGAACTGGCAAAATATTATCATAGAATCGGACTCCAAAACCCTTATGGACCACCTCAATCAGACTCCCCTTCAGTCTTTTGGAGAAATCTGTGCCCTATTAGCAGATATCAGAAGCCTGCAGACTTGTTTCGACAATGTGATTTTCCAATTCGTCAAGCGTGAGCTCAATTCTGAAGCCCACTTGAAAGCTCAGCATGTGCTAAATTTAAATATTTCTCTTCCTTCATATGTAAATGTACAGAACTACACTTTGCAATCTTTGGATACTGTAAATCTTCCCTAATAGCAATGAGATATCTCTTTACCAAAAAAAATAAAATCTCTGCTAGTAATAATATATTATAATTTTTTTATTTTTTTTAATGAACTTAGGAGCACAACTGCCGCTTCTTTTCTCATGGTTATGCCCATTAAATAACTGAAGGACTTGTAATCGGATCGACTTCGAGCTTCAAAGCATTTAAAAATGAGTGAGATTTCCATCTGACTTTATTACAAAAAAAAATCACCTATTAAATATATGGAGTAAAGAGCACGGTCTCGGTCTATGGGGGGTCTAGAAGCTTTGTCCTAAATTTATAGCATAGTTTTTTTCTTAAGAAATGGAAGCCAGGCAGCGACCACTTGCCCTATTGTCTCTTAAATAAATAAAAGAAAATGATTTTTTACGTGTGTGTCAGACTGGGTAGGTTCGAGACCCTCATAGGAGCACATGATTCAAAGGTTTTTTTGAATCCCGTGGTTTTTTTTCAATCCCCGGCTCTTATGCAAGGTGGAGTGCATGGGTCTCAGACCTACCGGTCTCATAAGCTTTATTCTTTTCCTAAACAATAATTAGAATAAACATTGATATTAGGAGTAATATGACACGTCTAAGTGGTAACACTCTCAGTGATTTGAGGGGATCCTATTTTGAATCTTGTGATTCACCGTATGAGATGAGGATGAGATAGCAATTACGTTGTTGTTTGTTTTTTTTTCTCGTGGATATCATTTACTTACAATAGTGCAGGGTTAGTAGTTATCTTTGGAGATTGGAGTTCTTACTATTCATCACCCGAGGGGAATGGATCCCAAGACCTCTCTAATGAGAGAGGTCACACCCCACCATTGGCACAAGAGGTGGTGAGTGAGTACATCCGAATGGCAAAATTTTAGACCATACATGATTGAATTTTACGGAATTCAATTATGTGAAATTCAATTCATTTGGTCAAATCCAAACACACCAAACTTTTGGCGTATAATGTTATATCTAGGGTTGTCAAAGGGCAGGGCAGGGCCGGGGTCAACCCTAGCCCTACCCTTCCCTATAAGAGTAGGGCCCTGGCCCAACCCTAGCCCTTCAAGAGCGGGGATTGATTGGGCCCTAGCCCTGCCCTCAAGGGTCAGGGCAGGGCCAAAGGGCCGGAAGAAATAGCAGGATTTTTTTTGTGATTTGAGATGACAAGATTTTTTTTCTACACCAATTGTCAACCTGACATAGAAATTGATACCCTCCTCTTTTATCCGGGCTTAGAACCGACATTACAATAAAAAGAGTAATGACAAAGTTAATTTTTTTTCCTTGTCAGTGACAAGCATACATAATAGAATAAAAGAAAGTAAAACTATAAATAACAAAATTTATATATCAAAATCCTCTAAACAAGAGGAGACAATTTCGCATATGAGATTAGGGTTAGGGTTCGTAACGAATATCGAAGCCTCGAGGGGTTTTATAATGATGGTCATGTGAAATTACTCATTTAACCCTACTATTAAACTATTTAAAATGGTGAAATGAATAGTTTCATAAATATAATATATATACTTTTATGGTTTATAGACCTTAGCTATTGTGTAACAACTAAGGAGAAGGGCATGGCTTTAAAGGGCAGGGCCGGGGTGAACCCTGGCCCAGTCCTGTAAAAGCAGGGCTTCCGGATTTTGAACCCTGCCCGGCCCAAGGGCTAAGAAGGGTAGGGCTTCAAAGGACTTTGGAGGGCAGGGCAGTACCGAGTACCCTTCTACGTGGGCTTTTTTGACAGCCCTACCTATATCCACGATATTGGGATTCTCGTTTCGATGTCAATGTTTTCCTTAGAACAAATTCTCACATCCTAACACAAATATATCAATTCTACATAATCCAAACACATACTTCTCTTATTATGTTCAAATGGCATCGCATACACATAAAGGAAATCTTAATCCAATCTGTGTATAGCATAACAAAATATTAGATCCTGAGCATGCAGCCTGAGCCATATCGCCCTCGAAATCCCTATTCAATTATTCGACATTGATTGTAAGAACATCGGTACCAATTTCGCACTAGCTAGCTTCTTACGGTTCTACATTGAGTGATTCAACCTTATTTGCTGGTATTAGAAGTTCGGGGCGTTTTCTCTGCCTGTAGAGGGGCATGCCAACTTCGAATTCCGAAGGAAGCGGCTCCACGCCAACACCCAAAACATGGTCCATCTCCAAATCCTCTGTTGCATTTGTCGAGCTTGCGAATACAGCGAGAGCCACCAGCAACACCACCACCCCGGCTGAGATTTTCCTAATTGAGTTTGTCATCTCTTGGGCTGATTCAAGAGATGCTAATGAAGGGTTGAAATGCAAAAAAAAAAAAATTAGTGATGTGATTTTATAGGGAGATGCCCTCTAATGTTGCTTTGGTTTCGCGTTTTGACGAGAATGTCCTTTCGATGGTTCGAAGCAGAGGTGAGAGGTTGCGATCTAAGAGGGCATTTAGGGTAATTGCAGAAAGACTTGGCCTGTTTATTTCCTAAAAACATGGATAGCCGCGAGCTAAAAAGTGAAACCTTTATGAGACTTGGCCTGTCTAGTACGCAGATTTAAGCGGCCATTCTTCGGCTGAGATCGAATCACAACCAATCGTGATTGAATTGAGGGAGAATTCAATCGCTCTCACAGGTCAACACGTGGCCCCTTTAGTCCATAAAACCGTTGTTAAGATTCACAACCTTTAATTTTCAACCAAACCTTAGCTTTTTGAAATAAATATTAAAAAAATATTTAACTCTATAAGGTTAATATTTTTTTTAACAACTTTTTCAAAAAACTAATATTAGATTATTGAACACTAAAGGGTTTGAAATTCTTAAACAAGATTAATAGGGATTAAAGGGGACACGTGTTGACATGTGGGAGTGATTGAACTCTCCCTAAATTCAATCTCCATTGGCTGTGATTCCATCTCTCTCTGCTATAGGTGGAGGATGAGTTCCAGTGTAGCAACATACAGATAAATAGCATGTATGGGCTCTTGACCTGAAATTATAATCTAAGATTATCCTGTTGAGTTGTTTATATCTCTTAGAAGTTAGAACACGATAACCTACGGAGTCCTCAGAAGTGAAACATGACTATATTGTATCTCGCTATACACTGAACCGGCGCAGCGGATGTTTTGGTTGGGGACGCATGGGCATGAAATTCATGGTAGTGGTCCTGTTAAGAACCTAACCAACCGAGCAGTAATTAGTGGACCCATGGGTTCGCTACTTATCTTACCCGTGTCCCTTTTTAAAACCCTTTTAACCCTGATTAAGCTTAAGAAAATTAAAGCTAAAGATTTTGTTTTTTGTGTTTCTTTCTAAAAACCAATGTTGGATTGCTTAATCTTAGGGGTGAGTGAATCTTAACCACATTTGGTCTTTGATTAAAAGTGGGGTGTGGACCAATGAGGAATGGTCAATCCATTACATAATGAAAACCTAAGTCCGTTGAGTATTTTCCTAACTAACATTCCAAAAGTAAAATAATCACCTCCTCCCTGTTGAGGCAAAAGAAGGTGTCTCGTCCCACATTTTCTCTTCCTATGCCTTCTTTTTTCAACTCTCTTTAATTGTTTTGTTCAAATTCATGAATCCTGTAGAGTTAAAGCATGCTTAGGTAGTGAGTTGTGTGTGTTGGTTGTGCTGTGTGTAGTTCTATGTAATCAAAAAAAAATAATTCTTGACTTTTAGAAAGAAAATAATTATAATACTTTTTAATCATAGGGGTTAAAACTTTGTGAGGAAGAGGAGCAATAGTCAATTCCTTACTGCGAGGGCTATTGGTCATTCCAAAAAGCCCTAAAACGATTAAGGAGCGGAAAGTTAGGCTCATAAGTTACAGCAGATTTGTAACATACCCCCACCCAACAACAACAACAAGAGTGTAACATACCCCACCCAACAACAACAAGAGTCTCCAAGGATGGCGAAATTGGGCCTAAATATGGATAGCAATGTTTTTGGGTCGGATCGGATCATAGTCGAGGCACACGGTCATGTGATAATGCCCTTACTGTAAGCCAACCTATCAATAAATGAGTTGAACCCCAACCCCAACAAGTATTCCTCTACAGGAGCCAACCATCTAAATCAGCTGTTTCGATTAAATAAACTATTTCTCATGACCCACTTGCCCAGGAAGTCTAACTAAGAATAACCACGTAACCAAACATGATTAGTCCTAAAATGGACTAAAATCGGAACTGTTACAAAACAGAAGCTGGAACAAATGTAACATTGTAACCAAATATGAATAGTCCAATTTAAATTGGACTAGATTTAGAACTGTATCCAACCAATTGAGAAGATAGGACCTTTGCAGTCCTATAATCAAACAGTCCATGGATTGGAACAAGATTAGACATGTAACCAAATAAGTTAGATATTACATTAGTTATACTAGTTCTTAAAAAATGGGATAATATCATACTTGAAACAAGATTATAAACAGCCCAACAGATCCACACTAAATTGTTCCAATCAGTATTAAAGGAGAGCAAAACTGCTCCAAATAAGTTACCATGGGACTAACAATAACAAAAATGGATACATCCTAACACTGAAATTTCAGTCAGGGGGTGTATTTAACCCAACGTACAGCGTCAAGTGTTTTCACATAAAATTTAACTGTCAAGAAATTACATTCCCGTGAGACTAAACTAATAAGTATTTTTATTTAATATTTCTGACATTCTGAAGGAGGTTAGGTGCAAACTGTCTTCCGCAAAGCAATACAAGTTTGTACAAATAACCCGAAATGAACCCCTTTTAATTCCAATGAGAGTAGTGTCATTTCCCCTTGTGCGAGAGGCCAATATTATCTTCAAGAAAGACTTTTCAACAAAATGCCTCTTAATTAAGAGATTCACATATTGATGTAATACGTATATTTATAACGTCGTGTATGTGTAATTATAAAAAATTTGATGGAGTTTTTTTAGAATTAATCTTTCTTCTCAAGTGCTATGTACCAACATGGGGTTCTTGGGTGCAAGGATACGGGCTATTAGGTCCGTTATGTCATGGCTCCGAATATGGAAAGCAGAAACAGGACTAGAAGAGCGGGCCTTAGATTAATATATGGGCCTTCTAAACGGCACCACCTGCGCACGTTATGGCAGCAAAAGGAGTGAAAGGGCATTTACGTAATTGTATAAACATTTCCCTCATATACACAAAACTAAAATTATAAGCTCTGAGACCAAAAACCCTAGTTCATTCAAAAACCCTAGCTTCTTCTCCATCAATGGCGGTCGCCGCAGCTCGACCTCTGGTCACCGTCCAAGCGCTGGAAGGGGACATGGAGACCGACGGAAGCAACTCTCTCCCTCTCCCTGACGTCATGAAGGCCTCGATCCGTCCCGATATCGTCAACTTCGTCCACACCAACATCTCCAAAAACCGCCGTCAACCTTACGCCGTCAGCAAACGCGCCGGTCACCAGACCTCCGCAGAGTCATGGGGTACCGGCCGTGCCGTGTCTCGTATTCCCCGTGTCCCCGGCGGTGGAACCCACCGTGCCGGTCAGGGTGCCTTCGGTAACATGTGTCGCGGTGGACGCATGTTCGCTCCGACGAAGATCTGGCGCCGTTGGCACCGCAAGATCAACGTCAATCAGAAACGTTATGCTGTCGTCTCTGCCTTAGCCGCTTCGGCCGTACCATCGCTCGTACTCGCGCGTGGCCATCGTATCGAGAACGTTCCTGAGATTCCTCTCGTTGTTGGTGATTCAGCTGAAGGTGTAGAGAAAACATCTGCTGCGATCAAGGTTTTGAAGCAAATTGGTGCGTACCCAGATGCTGAAAAGGCAAAAGATAGCCACGGGATTCGTCCGGGTAAGGGTAAGATGAGGAATCGTCGCTACATTTCACGAAAGGGTCCTCTGATTGTTTACGGTACCGAGGGATCGAAGATCGTTAAGGCGTTCCGGAATATCCCGGGAGTAGAAGTCGCCAATGTAGAAAGGCTTAATCTTTTGAAGCTCGCGCCAGGTGGGCATCTCGGTCGGTTCATCGTCTGGACTAAATCTGCTTTTGAGAAGTTGGATTCTGTTTATGGGTCATTTGAGAAGCCTTCAGAGAAGAAGAAAGGGTATGTGTTGCCGCGATCGAAGATGGTAAATGCTGATTTATCGAGAATTATAAATTCCGATGAGGTTCAGTCTGTGGCGAGGCCAATTAAGAACGATTCTAAGAAGGCCCCACTTAAGAAGAACCCATTGAAGAATTTGAATACCCTTCTGAAGCTCAACCCGTATGCAAAGACTGCAAGGAGAATGGCACTTTTGGCCGAGGCTCAGCGGGTGAAAGCCAAGAAGGAGAAGCTTGACAAGAAGAGGAAACAGATTCCAAAGGTATATTTACTGTATATAATTTTACTGATCTAGCGTGTATTTTCTCTGAGTTTTCTTGTTACTCTAGATTGCTCATTTAATGATTTATGAATCTGATTATGCACCATTAATTGCTTTGCCCATTGACATTAGATGTATTTATTTGCTTTGTTTGGCTGAAGTGTAAGTTACTGTTTTAGTTTACATTACGGATTTAATCGTGTGCATTAACATTTCTTTTATTGTGCTAACAATATAAGAGTGGTGGTTGAGACCTAAAGAGATTGCTAGGCGGGTTTCATCAAATGACCAAGTCCTGCATGCATTTTGTCTGTATACATGATCGATCTGCCGTCTGAACCTTAGATTTCCCAGTTTGAAAATGTCTGCAATGATAAAATGATAATTGTGTGATAATGAACACCATTACATATATGTGTAATACTGTAATGTGTGTGTGAATTGGTTCTCTTTGCTGATGGTATTGTTTGGGGTTTAGTTTTGCATTTTTTTGTTATTGTGCTAACAACATTGTTAATTTGGACAACAAAATAGAATTTGATTCTTTCAACTTTTGTTATATATTTGATTGTTTACTAGATTGTTTCTTTTGTTTTGCGTATTGCTCAATTCTTAAATACACTTCAATTGAGACGAGGCTGTGCAAGAACTGGTGAAACATGGACCTCCGCAGAAAGTTGATGGTTTTGTTGCTTACGATTTTCCCCAAGTTAACACCATAAACCATTGACAGTTGGCGATTGGGAAGTGGTTTTGAGAGATTGAGAGAATTAGGCATGGGCGGGTAAAATGAAAATGTGCTTTCGAAGTGCTATACGACCCTCACATTTCAATTAGACTAAAATAAAATTTAGATGACCAACAATGCTTTATGGAATAGAATGTCGAGTGATATGGGAGCAACATATTATGGAATTAGTGTAAGCCGAAATGAGGATATTTTGTATATGTGTGAAGACAAAAAAAATATAAGATCATAAGTGCGATCATTTAAGTTAATAAATAAATAAATGATTGCATTTGAGAGAGTTTTGAGTAGCGGTAATAAGTGATATACAAGGGGTGGTCGACTGAAATAGTTTATAAATGTTCATTGAAGACCAATGATGGCCCAAGTGAAGAGTGAGATTGTAGATTGAAGGCTCTAAAAGTGCGAACAAAATGATGTTGATAGAAATAGTATATAAGGATATGAGAGCACATGGTTTGATTGAAGTCATGATTTTTAAAAGAGTGGAATGTAAAAATAGGATTCATATTGCCAATACCAATCATGTGGGATAATACATTAATGATGATGATGATAATGATGATGATGATGAACAAGATAGATTTTGTTTAATAGTTCTTTATCATTGCATTGTACTTACTACTTAGCTCTAGTAATTTTGTTCTTACAAATTCTTATCTATCTTCTTAGTTATCCTTTCGAGCATCCTTTCCTTAGAATTTGCTTAGGTTCACTTCATGTTGATGCCTACAAAAGGAGTGATGATTCTTGTATCATACCTAGTGCTTTGAAACCTAAAGCAGAATGGATGAACCGTTCTGACCGTTAACCAAGGCCTTTTCCAATTTTGAAAACTATCAAGAAACACTTTAAGCCAAAAAAAATTTTGATCTTAAAAACCGTTCGACATTGATAGTTGGATCGCTGGATTGTTCAAATGGTTGATCGGTTCGATGAACCTCTCGGGTCCAATTAGAAAAATGGATGAGAATGATGTGGTATGCGTTGTCAAAATCCGGCCATTTTGGCTTGAGTTCGTCAGGTTACCATAAATATAGTTGTAAACAACCCTTTCATGATATTTGAGAAAAAAGGATTTTGTTGGAGGGCAAAAGAAGGTTAGGGTTTTATAGTGGGAGCAGGGGAGGGGATTTAACAGTCAATGATCATTAGTGGAATTTGCTGAGTTGGCGAATTGTAGAAAGCGAGTGAGTGATATAATATGATATTTATCAAATTGTTCAATGAAATAGTAGTAGTTGTTTGATCGTGTCAATCTAGACAGTCGAACCGATGAATCGAAATCCTCCCATTTGACGGGTTAATGTGCGGTCATTTTTTATCGATAAAGTAGAAATATACATAATCAAAGCATAAAGCATATTGTGACGCCCCGAACCCGCGCCTAGGGAAACAAATTCCGAGACACGTGCTCGTTCGTCATAACCACGCATGCGGAAGACTTTACCCGCGAAAATGCGGGAATTTTTCAACTTTTCTTATAAACTTACATAAGCAATAACAACTGGTCAACACAATAACCCATCATAAGCAAATACGTTACCTCACTGGCTATAATAGCCTTTACTTTTTGCTCCACAACTGCGCCGGAACACTCTCCAGACTCTATCAAGCTACTTGCTTCAGAATCTGAAATATCAAATGAGAGGAGTGAGCCATAAAGCCCAGTAAAATCCACAATCCATCTAGGCTATTTTCCACCTAGTAATACACATTAGAATAACATAATAATATCGCTCAATTTCCATATTACAATAGTAAATAATTAAAGATAAATCGTGACCCGAGGTCACCCAGAGTTATTTCACTTTAACCGAGGTTCCCAACCTCCAAATATTTTCCATTGTCAAATTTCTCCAATATCAACTATATTCACAACACCAGGTTACCGATTCCAGATAACCGCTCACTCTCTATTCTTGAGTCCACAGATTCGATCGACCAGGCCTTCATCCGCATACAACTTCTATCCCTGAGTTCAGAGACTCAACTATCAATCGATCGGGTTCATGCCCATTCAAATCATACCTTGAGCCTCTAAACTCAATACAAGATCATACAATTATCTGACTCAGTGAGAACCTTGTCCTCACGAAATCTCTTTCAAATAGTACACCCATCGCCTTCCCTGACCTAGTCAAAGAGGATCTATGGATATCAAATCCACCCACTCCCGACTATCAATCATGGAGGACTAACATAACTCACCACTCCAGACCTAGCCAAAGAGGATCTATGGATATCAAATCCACTCACTCCCGACTATCAATCATAGATGACTAACATATCTCACCACTCTAGACTTAGCCAAAGAGGATCTATGAATATCAAATCCACTCACTCCCGACTATCAGTCACAGAGGACTAACATAACTCACCACTCCAGACCTAGCCAAAGAGGATCTATGGATATTAAATCCACTCACTCCCGATTATCAGTCACAGAGGACTAACATAACTCACTACTCCAGACCTAGCCAAAAAGGATTTATGGATATTAAATCGACCCACTCCCGACTATCAGTCACAGAGGATTACATAACACCACCACTCCAGACCTAGCCAAAGAGGATCTATGGATAACACTTCACCCACTCCCGACGATCAGTCACGTACCTCGCCAAAGAGGATCTATGGATATTATTCCACCCACTCCCGACGATCAGTCATAGAGGATTACATAACACCACCACTCCAGACCTAGCCAAAGAGGATCTATGGATAACACTCCACCCACTCCCAACGATCAGTCACGTACCTCGCCAAAGAGAATCTATGGATATTATTCCACCCACTCCCGACTATCAATCATAGAGGACTATACGACATCACCATTCCTGACTTAGTCAAAGAAGATCTATGGATAATATTCTACCCACTCCCGACTATCGGTCACGGAGGATTACACTTTAACCCTGGTTAGGTTTTCTAACCACCGAGTAACCCCAGTTAATCCAAGTCTTGCTTGATTAACTGAAACAGTTGGGCCTCACGCCCGTGAACCACATCCAGTAACACACCATCCCATTAGGGAACGTTTCTAGGCTAATGGATGTGTCCATAGCTTTATACGACCTGCAAAACAACTTTTCGGCACCCCAGGGTGACGATATAATTTACCCGAGACCCGATCTGGGCTTCCCGACGGTCCACATAAAATTACAACATCACATTGGGGTTTCTGACCCTTTTTCCATCCACATCTTTTACACAGTGAGTCTAAATTCAGGGTTTTGAGACCCGAGATCGATGGCTACACCCTTCACTCATTTTCCACGCACAACCACCTTCCCATAACACATCCACGGGGTCTCAGACCATTTTTCATCAACGCACATACATTTCACATAAAGAATATAGCAAATAACAGGAAAAATAAAAGAGATGGAAGGGGTTTTTACCTCTTTCACGTACTTCGAGGAGTCTAGGGCCGAAACGGACACCGCCAACGCGCTCAGAAGGATGATCAACGCTAAGGTAAAGCGCATGCAACTTTCTCTCTTCACTTTCTCTCTCTACCTTTTTCTCTCTCTACACGCCAAACGAGACGCTAGAGAGAAAATCAGACGCTGCCAACAAGTCAGGGACGTCGAAAAACTCCAAGGGGACCTCCCTTTCCCTTTCTCTCTCTTCCTTTCTCTCTCCTCACTTTCTCTCTCTAAAACATGCTGTGGCAGAACCTCCCCCACTGTTGCAAATCGTGAGAATAAAAGGGGCTGCCCCCTATTTATAATTTAAGGGTCATGTGCCATGCACATGACCACCATTAATGGTCTCGTTGACCAAGTCAACGGGTTGACCATTTGACTATTCTTCCGTATTTTCTCGCCTATACGGCCTTTGAAACCCTACTTTATGATGCCCGATTATGACGAAACTTCAAGGGACTGAACTTGGGACAGTCCGACACCTGCTGTAAAAATTTCAGGAAAAAATACTGAGTTTTGACAGTCAAAAGTAAGTCTGGACGAAAACTGCAAAACCCACTAATTTTCTGATTTCGAACACAAAACAGACCGTCATTTCTTCGTTTGAGATAACTAACTGCCGAGACGACAGACATTAGTCCCCACGGCCGACCGACACGCATTAGTGCCAACCGCACAGATTTCTATTAGGATCTCCAACAGATATTAGGTCCTACTTAATTTATGGAAATATGGCAATTTCCCGTTTTTCTCAATTTTATCACACATAATGGCCCCGCGGTCCCACGAAATGATACCTGACGGAACCGATACGATAGGGGTGTGTCCCGGCAGTCGACCGACACACTGTGTGCGATTTTCGCCAAAAGATACTGAGATTTCCTCGGTGCACTTCAATCCCGAGCAAAATCCACTTTTTATTAATTTAACAAATAATTAACTAATTAACCTCCATTAAGGACCCATAAACACATAATTTTATTATATTAAAATTCCGGGTCGTTACACATATGCTACAAGAAGGAGAAAAATAAAATAGGGGTCACGAGTAATTGAGCTCAGGTGAGAAAAGAGAAGCAACAATAAAACATGCAATAACTAAAAAATGAAGTTAAGCTTGGAAGATCCCTTTGGCTCAGGATTCACGGTAAACTAAGCCAACTCATGTCGTTGCACTCATCTCTGCATGATATCCACTAGATAAGCATCTGCTTGATCATCCAACTGATTGAATCCACCGACATTGAAATCCCATAAAAAAAAAGTAGTCTAGGGATACTCCCAAATCCTAACCGTTTATCTCAATTATTACACGGTTAGGATTAGATTTGATGTGGCATCAACTCAAATCCTAACCCGTAGTGGTTGGTTATAAATGGTTATGATTAGGGAGTAGATTTGGGAGTACCCATAGACTGACTCTAAAAAAAAACACTACGAGTTCTCTCTTTCCAGAGGCACCATGCTAGTGCGCAGCTGTGCGCTGGGAAGAATAGAACAAAATACTCAGGCACCAGGGAATACCCTTATCAAAGTCCTACAACATTGGAAGTTCCATAAGGTATGAGGGAAGACCCAATTGATTCCTAGCCGAGAAAGAAAGAATTTCCAAACCTCGAAAGCGAAGGAGCAATGTAACAATACATGGTCCCTTGTTTCCTCCGCTTTGAAGCACATGAAACAGCCATTAGCTATACTTGATCCTCTAAGCATTAGAAAGTCATCTGTCCTATGTTGAGAATCTTGTCGAGCGTAGCCAACCACATAAAGAATGATACCTTGGATGGCATATAGGAGTTCCATACGGATCAATGCAGAAAGTGTAAACCATGATTTGGTTCTCAAGACTTGAACGATCTTGTTTTAGAAACATTTATTTTATTTCATCCTAAAACCCATAGTTAAGAATCAGAGAGTTTGAGCAGGATATTTATTTCTTGAGATGTTGCTACTTACAAACGGTTGATGGTTGTTTTTGTTTGTTCTATGCCCTCTAGGACGGGTAGTTTCAACTTCCCCTGTATGCGATCCCTTGGTTCTTAAAACAAGGCGTTTTACCCTTTTCTTAAATATTTAGTCCCATATGGATTGCACAATATTGTTGGCTACGACTGAGCTATTCAAAGTGAAACTACAACAATATCTTTTGGTCCGGCCTCCCGGGTGATCCATTCAATTCTTGTTTCTCTCTTGTATATACAATTTATCATTTGAGTTGTATCTGGTGTACCAAACAAGCCTGTTATGTTGTTGAGCATATGCCCTACTGGTACTTAAATTGATACGGTTCTATTGTATTTTTACCTATGGACAAACCAATGTAGTCAAAGCGTCTAGACAATATGGGGTTCTCTAGGAGAGGCGATGCCTAGGTGACTAAAATTTACTTTTTCTGTTTATATTATATAGTAGTATATAAAATTTATTGAGGGCCCGTCCAAATTATTGTCTATGCAATAGGGATCCTAGTTAGATGAGGCGGTGGCCTAGGTGTAGCCTAGGCTACATTTTGACTACACTGGGACATTTTTTCTTGATTGGTGCATTCTCATGCAATATTTTGACTACACTAGGACAAACTTGTACCAAGAAGAAAGGAATGCTGTTAACTGTCTCATTTTTTCCTCTCTTTTCATTTTTTGTGATGTTTTTCACATGCTATAGTGCTGTTTGATTGCATTATTTACTGTAGAATCCTGTCTGAATCTTTGTTGTCAGTTGCTGTTCTATTTTATCCATTTCTGTGTTTTCTGCAACTGATTGATGGAGCACTTATCTGATTTTTCACTTCATCATTCTTGTGAGTGTTTCAGATCCAAAATATTGTTTTCCCTCGAATTTGCATGGAATGGTAGCTGGACTAAAGCATATAATGTTTGTGCTCTTGTATTTGTGAACTTACATGTAAAGGCCTGACAATGATTAACTTTCACCGTGAAATATTTGTTTCCATTTCTGTGGGTCTTGCAACTGATTCATGTTGCAATTACCTGGTCTGTCTTTTCACATTATTTAGTCATCAAATTTGTATGTGTTGGTGGCTGGATTGTGGCCTACCATGTTTGTGCTCTTTCATTTGTGTCCTTTGCATGGAAAGGTCTGACAATTAATACCTACTCTTATTCTTTATAAAATGCCGTTGCTTTAAAATTTGAGTGCAGCCTTTTTTTTTGTTACTTCACGTTCATGGTTTCTTCTAAATTTCTATATCTTATCGTAGCCTAGTCTTTCTTGTGTGGATGGCTGTTAATGGAACATCTTTTCATTTGGTAGGAGGAGGCTGCTGCAATCAAGGCCGCGGGCAAGGCATGGTACCAGACTATGATCTCAGACAGCGATTACACTGAGTTTGACAATTTCTCGAAGTGGCTAGGCGTCTCTCAGTGATAAGTGTTCTCATATTTTTCCGCTGTTGAAATTCTCTTAAAACCTATTTCAAATTTTTGTATTGGATTTCTTAATTTTTTTCTGGTGTTCCTTTCAAGTCTGATTTGAAACTTAAGCAAGGGAAAGGCCTGGAATAAGAGACATGAATTTTGCTACATTGGCCCAACTCCTCCCTTTTTGCTTTTATTTTTGACTTGGTGGAGTATGTTTGAGTTACGATTTACAATTGAACCATTGAAGGTCAGTAAGCTAGTTTATATTCATTTCATGGTGCTCAGGTTTTCGATCTCTGGCATCGTAAAGTTGAATGTCAACCTTGTATGCTGAGTTACACATTGTTCCTTTGTAGAGCTATGCAAATTTTCCTCTTAGATTCATCTCTACCTGCCACTTTAGTGGTGCATTATATGCTCATTTGTCCCCGAATTTTATGCCGAGTTATTTGGCTATATGTAAATGTTTCAAATTCACTTTTTTTTATTGGGGGATTTATCGTTTGCACCCCATAAACCTCTGAAATGGGTGTGCCCCTAAAATCTCATCTCTACATGTTTTGTTTGAATCTTAACAGTCAGAGTTGTGATTTGATGGCTAGTTGGGAGATTGTAACTCTGACATGTTTACTGGTTGGTGGAGTGAAAATCTGCCAAGTAAAATTGCAATATGTGAAAGTGAAGAAAAAGGCTACCAGTTTTTTTTCCTTTTTTTTTTTGGCATTCTTCTCTTTTATCATTAGCGTTACACTAACTAGTTAAGAGCAAGTAGTGGGTGAATAGTAACTCTTCCAATTTTACAAAGGGAAGACAAATGTTTTTCACACCAGCAATTTAACTCATGAAGGAGAACTTTGTTTCCCCACTGGTTGTCAGGTTTTTTATTTTTTGTGTTGGTTGCATTCTATGAACTTGCTTTGCCTTGCTTATACTCGCTAAAAAAGATGTAAAAAAAATCTTTGGGTTTGCTACAGTGATTGCAATCATGAACTGAATTAAAGATCATCTATCTGATATAATTATGAGTATCCAAAAAATTGCTGGCTCATTATGGACTTAGAGAATGCTGAGATGAAAAAAGATGACTCAGCTGTCATCTGCTATTTTATAGCCACTCTCTTCATCGTATTGAGGATATGTCAGTCATCTTCTACTGCTCCTCAATTACTTGGCTGTGGGGGGATGAGCAAGGCTGAAGTGTAGATTTGTTTTGAACTGCAGAATTTGAGGGTGTTTTTCTCATTTTACAGCACTTGTTTTGGGAGTGCTGATAGATTGTCGATGTAACTGCTATAAAACATAGGGGAACTATTGATAGATTTGTGGGTGTAACTGCTATAGGAAGCAAAGTTTGCCCCATTGGTGGTGTGAATAGTCCACCACTCGTTTGATCTGGGACCAAGTTCAGAGGGCTGTAATGGTTGAGATATCCACCCATTTGCTAACTTAGAAACCGTATATCTTGAACCCCCCCAAAAAAAAAAGTCAACTGCTACTAAGAATTCCAGCCAAGAGGTTTTCCAGAATCTGAGATGTAAGAACTGCTAAATTTGGTATGACATTAAACATACTTGGCCTTTGCAATCTGTATTGCTAATAGCCGAAAGTTCACACCAAAGTGCAGATAAAAGATTTACAATGTTTGTCTAATTAACTAGACTTCTTTTTGTCGGTCTAGGTCTAATGGATTTGATTTTGGGGAGTTCAGGGTTAGGGACTTTCTTCACAAGGCGCTGCAGGAGCGAAGCGATGTCTTGTGACCCTAGGGCATCTGTGTTGCAATAGAGGTCAGTTTGAGTTTCCTCTAATTTGCAGGCAAATTAAAATTTCAGTTTCTGTACACTGTTTCTGGTAGAAAGATTTAGTAGCGACTCATGTCGCTTGCTAGTGAGAGAGGTAATATAATGCCTTGTGACAAGGACAAGCTCATGAATGGCTGATCAGGTTAAGAGTTCTGATCCCTACTAGTGCATATACGGGCCTGCTACTTGCTCCTTGGCGCGTATGTTGCGGACCTGTGGTCAAAACTATACCACCTCCCCAGCACCCGCCCAAAAAACAAAAGAAGCTACATTTGAACAATATCATGTATTGTTGCTTGGTTGGGACGTGGACTTCGCAGGGGTGTGTAAGGGGGACATCAACTCTCCTTAAGACAGGCCCTTTTGGAGTGGTTGCTTGGGCTTACCCTTATGGTACCTTAGCTGCTACCTTAGGTCTGGTTGTGTGTGAGTTTAGAGTGTGCGTTAGTTACATGATAACATTTCCACCCAAATAAAAAAAAACAATATCATGTTCAGGGATGATATGGAGCCAAGCCATGTAGCGGAATGTTTAAGCTTGTTTGTTAATTAAATTAACTTGAAAATCAAACTTGAGCTTGCTTTAAATAAACAAAGTTTAAACAGTTCATAAGCAGCTTGGTTTATTCGATATAGCTATTTATATTAGTGTAAATTTTACTATATTATTCTCATATAGGTAAAAAAATTACGATCTTACCTAAAACTTTAATATAAATTTATAATTGTATAAAGGGTATTCTTATCATGTCAAATACATTACATACTATTAATTTTTAATTCAAGTTTAGTTCATTAATTAAACAAGTTCAAAAATCAAGCTCAAGCTTAACTTGTTTAGTAGTCCGGCTCGAGCTGTTCATGAGTAGGATGGTTCGTTAATCAGCCCTAATCATGTACATCTTCATTTATAATTCATGTTCGTAGTGTCTTTAACATGTCCATCCTTGTATTAGAATCATGCTCCGTATTTTAATGGAACGAGGTTCATCAACACCCAAACGGCCGAATTGAAGCTCTGAAGCGAGAGCAACACCTAATACTGGAGGTTCAACTTTCAAGGCCACCACTGAAGACCTCGAGAATGTCAAATGGGTTAATGGGTCGGGTCAAAGTGGTCAACATAGGTGCACCAATCCTCCCTTCACATGATCCACGAGAGCACTTAAGATTTACTCTATCATGCGTTCTTTAAAAGAAACGAAAAGGAAAAAACAAAGAAAAGAGATTGCTCTTTAGATTAAAAAAATGTAAAGAACTCAAAACTATGAGCTGTGTTGCTTGTTGAAGCCCAAAGAAGAAATAAAGAAATATAAAACCTACCAGTAAGGTTTGTTATGTAAAACGAGAAGAGAACAATTCAAAAAAGATATAATGGCCGGTTTTGAGCTTCTTTTCCTTCTCTCAAACAGTCAACACTGATTGGCTAACTTAGGATCTCATATTGGATTTTTGTATTGTATTTGTATGCCAATTTTTCAAAGTGAAGGAAAGTTATGGCTTGAGTGTGAATCAAATCACCCACCAACCTCAAATTTATATATTATATTAAACAAAGGAGGAAAAGATAAAGAGCCTCAAACCATGAAACATGTGATTTTTTGTCTTTGAGCCTGATTTGAGCTCTTTAGCACCAAAGATAGTGGAATTTAATCAAACCACTTTACTTAAATTAATCTAATTGATCGATAATTGATTAGATGCTTAGCTCATCATCGTCTCGACATCTTAATCTCCTCGAAATTTTAATACTAAGCTTCATTTGTGTTTAAATATTGTTTAGTGACTACATACTGTAGGGCTCAAGATCAGCAACTTGATTTATTTTGGTTTGTTAATCACATTGTTAATGCAACTTTCTTGTAGTAACAAGTTGGTATTAGGGTTTCCTCAAACTAGACAAAATTAGGTGTGCTTAGTTGCACCTAATCAATGATGATTTCATCCCTAAGTGGCAAAACATAATGTAATGGCATGTTTATGTGGACCGTTCGATCAATCGAGTAATTTTGGCTGAGTAAGGAATTCCTAAGAATATGATTAGCAAGCCTATTTTGTATTTTATAAATAGTCACAGAACATATAAGTACGAGGCTAATTTTGTTATTCTCATTATAGGGTGGCACGTGCGATGCACTTGAGAGCGAGGGGAATGAATTAACCACAGTTAATAGGAGTTAAAAGGGACACGTGTTAACTCGCGGGTGTGATTGAACTCTCTCCCACTTCAATCGCGATTGATTGTGATTCTATTCTTTAAATAGATAGATGAAGGGATAGTTTGGGAATCAAAGTAAAATATTAAATCAACATTTTGTTTTATCTAAGGGTAGTTTGGGAATTTCAGAAAATTCAGGCTACGCCTGCCTCTCGCATTATAATAGTAAAGAAAGTAGAGAAGATATAAATGTAAGGTTCCAAAAAGTGTAAGGTAATTTTGTTAGTTATAATTGTAATGTTAGAGAAGAATGTAGAAGGGTAATTTTAAATTTCTCATTATAATAGAAAATAATAGAGAAGATAAGTGTTAGGATACTCTTGTTTTTAGTAACCCAAACCTCCTAATTTGCTACCCGCTCCCGCTCTCAAACCTCGCTTTCACCTCGGGAGCTCAATTTCAACTTTGTAAACCTCGCTCTCACCTAAATGTGCGGTTTTTGTATAAACTTTTATTTTTATCCTAATCTTACATGTGAAATTAAGTATATTTTGTTATTTTTCTTTTTAGGGTATAAGATTCATATAAGATGTGTTAATCGTTAGTAATCTTGTAATTAAATTTAGAATGATACATTTAATAATTCAATAGGCATCTTGTTTGTTGTGCTGAAAAATTTGAATTATCAATTATTTTATCAATTTTTTCTTAGAGTTTAAAAAACTAAAAAAGATATATTTACATTTATAAGTAATTTTCAAGAACATCAATATATATTTTATGTATATTTATCGACGCTCCGGAGGCGCTCCCAACCCTATCATAAATTGAATTTTGACGCTCTCGCTCCACACCCGCTCTGGTTACTTAGCTTTTGTTAGTAGTGATAAAATTCAATCAATGTTTTTAAGGACTTTATTTTTTACGAATTATTTTGTCGATAATGATTATAATTATAGAAATAGGAAATTTTATGTACAGTGATAATTTTATCTTTTGTTATTATAATAATAGAAACTGCAAAGATAATTTTGCCAATAGTGACAAATTTTAATTAATATTTATAAGGGTTCTATAATCATTATAATAATAGAGAAGAATGAGTAGAAATTACACCTCGCTTGCTCCAGTGTAGGGTGTGGCGTCTTGTGATCAATTTTCACTGGGTAACGACTTACTAGAGCTACTCTCCGTTGCTTACACTAGAACTAGTTAAAATGGTATCCACTATCTAGAGTCACACACATTTGATGGGCGTGACATTAGCAATCCTCCTAAATCATAATGAGACAATTAAGTTCGTCACATCAGCTCAAAGCCTCAAAATGTTTTATGGCCCACTTAACAAGAACTCATACACGTGGACGGTAAGATTAAACAGCACTTGTGGAGTGTCATGTACAGTGAAACTGGCAGATGTGCTCTTGATTTTGATTGCTCATAAGTTTGATCTTGACAAAACAAAAGAAAAGACAAGCAAAAGAGAGTGAGGACATAGTTGTAATTGTAATTAAAGTCACACGTGGAGGGTATTTTAACCGTTTAAGAGTATCCACTACTTAATGGAGAATAAATAAAAGGCTTTTACGTATCATATTCTATTATGTACAGTAGATCCTCTTGTAATTAATAACCTTGATGGAAAGAAATTATATTAATTATAAGAGAATATTATATATAAGAATCACTGTATTAGTTCATCAAAAAATTCTTTCCATAGTTTCTTTTGAATGTATTGTATTTTCCATATAAGCTTCTTGTATTCTTGTAAATACAAAGGTACAAGGCTAGCACTCCAAAAAAGCAAAATATAAAAGATTTTATATTAGCACATTGAACAAGCTAATGACATTTGAACCTATCAAAACTACAAAAAAGAAGGTTGTCACTTAACACATAAAATTTTATGTGTTACTTAACACATTTGTACCTAAAACTTTATATTATATATAGGAATTTATTGTACATAGCCAAAATATCTAAAATAATTTTATCTCTTTCTTTTCTTGGTACCTAAACCATGGTTTTTGGTGTTTATAGATCCATATAACTATGTATTAATATAGTATAAAACCTCTCTTATAATTAATAATATACTAGAAGTTTCAAAAAAATTTATTAAATAGCAAATATAAGAGATTATTAATTATGTACGATAGAACCAAGTTGGTTCCGTACAAATTTATTAATTATTAGAGATTATTAAGTTATAGAATATTAATTATAAGAGGGCCTACTGTATATAGGACTGTCAATGGATCGGATCATGATCCGGATCCGATCCGATTAGCCGGACTTTGGACCCTATATGTGATCCGTCGGATCAGATTCGGATCAGATCGATGGAATCCGATTATAATCGGACCGGATCTAGATATAGGGTGATTGGATCCAATAATAATAATTTTTTTTAATCATTTTAAATATATTACTTAGATTTTATATGCATAAAATATTAAATTTTAAAATTTTAACATTAATTAGAGTTAATTAAGGTATTATTAGATTTTAAATTATTAAAATATAATTTTTTTTTTTTAAATGACCATATTTGGATCGGATTGGATTCGGATCAGATCAAATGTAATCGGATCGGATTGAATACTTCATAATCTAACGGATCTTGGATCGTATTCGAATATGTCGGATTCTTAATCGGATCGGATTCAGATCTAGGTAGATCCGGTCCGGATCCGATCCATTGACAGCCCCATATGTATAACAGTTTTTAAATTAACTCATTATTTTCTAACCGTTAGACAAAGAAAATCACCTATGGTTCCATTAGACTTTCGTCTATATTCATAACCTTACAAACTCCTTTAACTACTCTTGAATTAAGATTAATTAGTTTTTTTGACTCCTCTTAAACTAACTCCTCTTGAACTATGGTTAATAAATTTTAATCCAAAAGATTAATTTTATTAATAAATCACTTTATTTGCACAATACCACACCAGTCGTTAACCGTTTTGAACTATGGTTAACAAGTTTTAAACCTTATGATTAATTTGTCCCATATTACTCTCTTTAAATGTGGTTAAGATTCACACCCTTAGGGATAAAGCATCTAACCTTGGTATTTTATTTTAAATAACATGTTCCCTTTTAACTCTATTTAATTGTGGTTAAGATACGCTAATCTTTAGGGATGAAGCATCTCCCTTGGTTTTTAAAAGAAAAAAAAAATAACTAGTCCCCTTTTAATTCCCTTTAGCTGTAGTTAAGATGCACTAACCCTTAGGGTTAAAGCATCTGATCTTGATTTTTAGAAAAAAATTTAAAAATTTTAACGTGTCACTTTTAACTCCCTTTACTTATGGTTAAGATTCACTAACCCTTAGGGTTAAAACTTTAACGTGTCACTTTTCACTCCCTTTACCTATGGTTAAGATTCATTAACTCTTAGGGTTAAAATATCTATCCTTGGTTTTTTTATAATTTTTTTATAAGAAAATTAACTTGTCTCTTTCAACTCCCTTTACTTGTGGTTAAGATTCATTAACCTTTAGGGTTAAAGCATCTATTCTTGGTTTTTAGAAAGATAAAAATTAGCATGCCCCCCTTTTAACTCCCTTTTAAGTGTGGTTTAGATTCGCTAATCCTTACGGTTAAAACATCTAATCTTTGTTTTTAGAAAAAAATTAATGTGTTCATTTTAACTCTTTTTAACTATTGTTAACCTTGAGTTTTAGGAAAATATTAAAAAAATTTAATCATAGGGATTAAAATTTATTAACAATAATTCAAGAAGAGTTAATTGGTCTTTGTAAGGTTATGAAGTCTCTTAAGGGCATAATAGCCATTTGATTAGCAAATATGGACAAAAGTCTAACAGAACCATGTGTTGAAAATCTTTGCCTAATTGTTAGAAAACAATGAGTTAATTTGTAAAAATGTTATACATAACAGTGTATATTTGCAAAGTAGGAAGAATGAGCAACTGATATGCAAAACCCAATAAATAAATAAAGAAAATAGAAAGTTAGACTAAAAAAAAGATATGGGTAAGAGAGGACTTTCTATGAACGGAGAGGAAGCGTCCACGTCTGCCAAGATGTAAACCTCGTACCGCTGCCGACAATAGACAGAAAAGGAAACCCTAACTTCTTATACTTAAACAAATCAAAATATCAGCCCCCTTGAGGCCCCACATCAACTAAAAATCAAATGGAAATCAGGGGAAACTCACATCGGACAGGACCGAAATGCAAATATGATTATTTTTCGGCTCTTTTTATGAAAATTAATTTACATGGACTCCCAAATATATTCCCTAATTTAAACTGTTTATCTCAATTATTAAATGGTTAGGATTAGAATTGATGTAGCATTAGAAAAGACAAAATAAGGCTACACAAATTCTAACCCTTAGTGATTAGTTATAAATGGTTAAGATTTGGGAGTAGACATAGAATGATTTATGAATACACCCCACCCCACCGGCTTGGTAAACTATGTGTGAATGAGGATTTGAGATCGAGTTCTAATTCATTTGCTATTTAATAGGGGTTTATTCAAGTCAAGCTAGCTCGATGACAAGTTCTAAGTAATTCATTCGATATTTAATAGAGGTGTATTTAAGTCAAGCTAACTCAATGGCCCGACTCAACTCAACTCATTAGAGCCAAGTTCAAGCTAACATTCGGAGCTCGAAAAAATCAAGTCAAGTTTTCATTTGAGCACAGATGTTTAAACAAGCAAGTCTCAAGCTAGACCTTGTTCTATTTTGTTCGGTTCTAAGCTCGGCTCGTTTAAGGCTCAATTCGGCTTGAGATCGACTACACTTGAAATATATATATACACGATATTTTTTTATAATGTTATTTATATTAATACAATATAATATTTTAAACTTTTTTATTATAGACTATAATAATTATAAATTTTTAATAAATAAATTTAAGAGATAATAATAAAAAAAAGTGTGAAGAAGTTAAAAATACATACTGTGATCTAACTCTCTACTCTTTGGGCTCGAAGGACTACTCCCAATTATCATTTTATATATGAATGTATTTATTTTTTGTAATTTCTTGTATTATAAATTATTAATAAATATTTTTTTAAAAATTAAACAAAATAATTTCGTGAATCAAGCTTGACTCAGCTTAAATAAAGTTCAAGCTCGAACGAAGCTCGAGCTCGATCAAGCTTGTTCGAGCCAAGCTCAAGCCTAAACAACCGAGCTCAAATCAACCTCAAGCTATGCTCGAGCATGTTCAAGCCAAGCTCGGCTCAAATACACCCCTATTATACAATAACGGTTTGAAATTTAAGAAAATTTTAAATTGGGAAATGGAATGCAACCAGCTTTTAAGTTGATTGCGCGATCTCATTGCCCTACACTCTCCTTTTAAACATTTTATTGTAAAGATTCACCCACCTTTAGGGTTTATCCATCCAACCTTAGTTTTTATATAAAAAAAATTAATCATGATTATAATTAAGCTTAACTATAATTAAGAAAGGGTTAAAAGGGACACACGACACCACGGTCAACTAAAAAGGGGACCTCGAATCCCCTTCTCAAGACTGTTTTTAAGTTTTAAACCTACGGAGGTCGAAATTACAAATAAATTATAGACCTACTTCTTTGTTAACTTTTCTTGTTATAATCATTTATTGTGTTGACAAAAATACAGAAAATGAAGGGCCACGAATAGAACATAATTATTTAAATAGTTTTTACATATATGTCTATTTACACAATTAAGTATCTATTTTTTCTTGGCTCGTACGCAGAACACACCTTATCCATTTGACCTAGAAGGCTTCCTAAAACACAATTTATTTCCTCTCACTAAGGTCTTACAATAAGGATAAAATAATCAATTTATGAAAAAGACAGGTAAGAGTGAGAGGCGAATCCCATTTTCTGTAGATTTGTGTGGAACCGGATATTCTAACTAAAATTATGTTATTCTGAACATTGATTTTGAATGAAATTTGTAAAGTGAATCATTCAAAAAATAAACAAAGATTAGAGATTAGGAAACAAATGTTTTATGTGCTTGTCTGAAGAGAAAAAATTGAATTACTTTTTTGCTTCATTGCTCTGACTTCATTCATTAGGGCTCCTTTCTTTTGTGGAACTTTTAAAACTGGGTTCATAGTTTTAAAACTATAATCCATCATAATTGGAGAAATAATAGCCTCAGTAAGTAAGAGACTTTCAAATTCTCACAGTGGATGTGACAAGTATTGCTACTTTACTCAATTCTAAAAATTTTGTTTCGTCAAACTTGTTGAACAGATAGCAATGCCACATGCTACATCTAAAGCGGGAGTTTGATTTTTTCTTTTTTTTGATTTCTATGGCCGAAGCTAGCACTCCTCATCTAGACTGAGGTTCATGTGGATCTCACGTCATATGTTCAAGGACTTTATCTCTAGTTGGATCTTGCAAGAAATAAATGTTTCTTTGACCGTGGTATGGAGGGTGTTCAACAAATTGTTGTGTACCTAAAAAGATAAAACTAGTCATGTGCTTATTAACAACTTCCAAATCTTTGATTCTAATCTTTCACTCAGTTCTAGGATTACTCTTGGTTAGTGGTTAGTTTAGGAATTTGGAGCTCTTGCCGATTGGATCCCCAAACCTACTATATAACATTAATCAGATTATAAATAGATTGGAATGCTTCCTTCTCGACTCCATAAAATTATGCTCTTCTATACTTCATATTCGTGACTGATATGGGTTTTCTTAATTGTGGAATAAAGATGGGTTACATACGTGTGGGATTTGCTTCGTAATACGTGTGTGCATTTCGTAATAGTAAAATAATCTCCTCCTTGAGGGGTGCCACAAGAGGCATCCGGTCCCCTTTATAGGGAAACATATCTTCTATGTTCTTTTGATGTGGTCATGGGTGTTGGAAGGCTAGGATCTATTGGTTTGTACTGATGTAACAGTTGTAACTATTTTTTAGAGAAATTCTGGTCTTCAAAACCGCTGGCCACAAGGAAGAACACAGAGGATATGCTTCCCCTTTTAAGCCACATGTTCCTTTTTTTAAAACTTTTTTTTTTTTAACAATGGTTAAGATTCATTAACCCTTAAGATTCTTTTTTTTAACCTTAGTTTTTAAAATTAAATATAATCAAAATTTAACTATAATTTGAAAAGTTAATCACAAAAAAAGAATACTTTATGAGAAAAAATGAACAAGATGCACCTCATTGCAACTCCTTGCGAGAGTGAACTATTGCTCTTAGAATAAAAATGTGTTGAAACTGAGGATTCAGAAGTTTGCTGATTAGGATAGATCTTCGAGCCCTTGATTGCTAGATCGCCACATTCAAGCTCACCTCGGGTATTTCTGGGTGATCAGTCTGCAAGCCAAAGGAGTTTAGCTACACTTCTCGTTAGTCGTTTTTCTCTGATTTCCTGAAAGTGTAAAAAAAAAGAGAAAAAAAGAAAAAAATATAGAAGTGATCCAAGGAAGAGAAGAGGGAACAGTGAAAAATATTGATGAACTTGGTAGCTTTTCTCCTTCAGAACACTCAAAAATATCTGAAGTATCTGGAAACCAAAACTTTTCTCTCAAGTTTCTCTAGAAGGATCCTAAAGTTCTGACTAGATTCAAATTTGTTTTCGTTACCTAACTCTTATTGGTCCTTTCCTATTTATAGAAAAAAACTATTTTTTAATTAATAATAAAAATATTCCTTGATGTGAGATCTAACTAATTCTGACATATGACAACTGTATTTCCCTTAAGTGGGATCATTCTGTCATTAATTAATTCATATTCTGTTAAAAATAACTTACATCCATTAAAGGGGGCCTATCTGTTAATCAAATGGATGTATTTTGTTAAAAGTAACTGACATCCGTTAAAGGGAGTCTATCTGTTAAATATCACGTGCACTTTCAAGAAAAGAGTTGTCAGCTCATCAAACCACCATAACCGACTTTCAGTTATGATTTAATCTTTTAAACTATTATGATCCAAACAATACTTTGGATACATTCTTCAAAGGTTAAAAGATTAAACTACTTCAAAAAATGAGTTTATCTTCTTTAACGAATTCCCTCCTAGCCCTCCAAACCAAACCACATCTCATAATCTTTCCCCCAGATATACAATATATATATAAATTATCGTATGCCAAATGCGGGTCATAAGCCTTTAGAATACCTTATTTAGAGAAATCATAAGTGTTGAACGAAGGCACTATTCTCAGGGCAGATACCATATCTACCGTCAAACCTCAATCATCTAGTATGAGAGAATGAGACTATAAAAGTCTCGTTTTTCTCCAAAAGCTCAAAGGGAAATAAGGCAAGATACTTCCCAAAATTCTCTTCTGACTGTCAGCCCAGGAAGTAATCAATACTTTGTTGGAATAGGAGATGGGGGAAACACACACGCTTATTCCCACGAGGAAGACAATCAATGCCTTTACCCCCCTGACAAGGCAATAGGGTTCATGGTGATCTGAATCCACTGAATCCCTATGGAGATGGGGATGAACTGGTAACCGTCTTTTCCATCTCAACAGAGTTTGACACCTTCGAGCTTTTGATCTGCATAAGCCCGCAACGCCGTTGATTCAAGATCTGTCTTGAAAAATAAAATATCATAATGGCATTAGAAAATATTCAATAATCTAATTCTACTGAAGTCTTACCAAGGACAAATTTGGTCTTGACGGAGTAGGCCGCCTTTGAGCTTTTTACCAGATGTTGAAAGCTTATCAATTAGTCAAAATCGGCTTTGTTGACCACATCATTTACTGAGTACTCAGCTACTTCAGACCATGAAGGCGTAGCGAGTTGATCAGCATGCTCGGAGTCCGGATCTTATTCTCGAACGTGGCATACTTTGAGGTATCTGAACCTTTCAAATCATTTAAGCTTTTTATTAGGACCAAAAATCTTATCTCAGTATCTATAAAAGATTACTCAGGCCAAAAAAGGCGTTAGTAATTAATACCTGGAAGATCGTTGCGCTTTCTAAAGCATTAAATCATACAAATATTGTAAATTGAACATCGGATACACTATGAGCTCAAAATTTATATTTTGAACAAAAATGTTTTTTAGGCAATGAGACATTTTGGGATTATCATAATCTTTGTCCACATGGCTTCTGACTAATTCATATTCTGATCTGATTAGGAAATATCTTCCACGTGTCAATGCATCATTTTCCATCATCAACAAAATGCAAACACAATTTTAAATTACCACTTGTAAAATAAAAATATATATTTTAAAATAAATTCTTTATTGCATAAGCATTAACCCTAAATGTTAATGTGACAAACTAGAAATTAATAATATTAAGTAGAAAAAAGGAAAAATTAATTAAGAACCCTAAATTTTAATGTGACAGGCTAGAAATTAATAATACTAAATAGAATAAAATTAATAATTAAGAAAACAACCCAATATACACATGGCGATCCTTATTGGGGAAGCGTTACTCCTCGCCATTCACAATGACATGAGTAGGTGAAAAGATAACAAGAAGACAAGAGGCTAAAGCTTGTGATATATTAGAGCATTCCTAGCAGCCTCATCAAATTTTACTCACCAAAATAGTTAAAACTCATATTATTTTATTATTTATGTGAGATCACAATAGTACGAATGGAGAGAGAAACCTTTATTTTATTATTTTTGTAGGACCACAATAAAGGAAGGGAGAGAAATATTTAGTTTTGATGAGTGTACTGTACACTCACCAAACCGAAATGGTTATTTAGACTTTTTAAACATTTTTTTATAACTTTGGCTTACCAAAATAACTTTTTGGTTATTTTGTCGAGAGCATTCCTAGCAGTTATTTTGGTGAGCCAAAGTACAAAAAATGCTTAAAGAGGATCTCCACTACTCTCTTCAAAATAACCATTTCGGTTTGGTGAATACTATACACTCATCAAAGCTAAATATTTCTCTCAATTCTTTTATTGTGGTCTCAAATAATAAAATAATGTGAGTTTTGGTTATTTTGGTGAGGTTGCTGAGAGTGTTTTAAAAAAGTGGCTAGCCAAAATAGGAAAATGTGAGTTTTGGCTATTTTGGTGAGTAAAATTTAGTGAGGTTGCTAGGAATGCTTTTAGGCGTGTTTCACGGAGAAAATATTACTATCTCAGCTCATATTAATGTCCCTATCCTTTTTTTTTATGATTTGTTTTTGGAAAAAATTAATAATATTTTCATTTTCTTCTATTAACTAAATTCCCTATAATGACTTTGCATTAAAAATAAACTTAAGTAGATAATTTATTTTTACCAAAATTTTTAAATTTGGAATTTATTAAAAACAATATCCCCTTGGAGTAAAGCAAATTTTAGGCATTTTGGGTGAGCTAATATTCTCAAAATGAGGAAATTTTTAGATCGATTTCTTTCCTAAGTTATTAAAAAAAAAAAATCCCCTTGGAGTAAAGGACATTTTAGTCATTTTCACTGAACTAAATTTCTCAAAATGATTTTTTTTAATGAATTGCTTTACTAGGTTCTTTATTTTTGTAATGACAATCAATCACGACGAAAAAATTATTAGTTATTGTTAAAATTAATAATAGAACAGGTAAATATCAGGTCAAGATCCGTTTCCAGTCATGGTGGGGCCTTTTGTTTTTTATTAATCTGTTTCTAAATTACCCAGACAACAAAATTCCATATAAGGGACAAAAGAGTAAAAGTCTCATGAGCAACATGAGACGTCCGATCAAATCTATAACGTCATTATCGTTGATTGAGGTAGTAATAAGTGGCCGGTTGTAGGCTCACCAACTCTTTCATACTTTAAGGGTGCAAATCCTCTCCAGTTATAACCGGATGTGGCACATCCGGTTATAACCCCTAGAGGTCGCCACGTGTCTCCTTTGACACTCCTTAACCGTGGGTAAGGTTCACCCACCCCTAGGGTTCACCTACCTATTTTTGGTTTTTTTTTTTAAATATTAATTCTATTTTTAAAATTAAAAATATGTTTTTAAAGTTTTTTTAATATTAAAAACAATTTTTTATTTTTAAAAATAGGATTAATGTTTTTTTAAAAAAACCAAAAATAGGTGGGTAAACCCTAGGGGTGGGTGAACCTTACCCATGGTTAAGGGGTGTCAAAGGAGACACGTGGCGACCTCTAGGGGTTATAACCGGATGTGCCACATCCGGTTATAACTGGAGAGGATTTGCCACCATACTTTAATGGCCTCGGATTGTCTCTGGCGAAGCCAGAAAGGGCTCTCGGGGTCCCATAAATTGTGCGGCAGCTGGCTGAAAAATGGGGAGAAGTCATTTATTTTCTCCCCATGATTTTTGACTTCTCCCCATTTGATATCTCTTCCCCCTATTCTCACGCACTTATCGCCACATGTCCATTTGTGTGTGGAGAAGTCAAAATCATGGGCCCCATGACTTTGACTTCTCCACCACATGACACATATTCTATAGAACCCCGAGATAAACCCTTTCTGGCCAGAGACAAGCCAAGGCCTACTTTAATTTTTAATTGGAAAATAGTAAACATACTCGGGGTACCCATTTTATAACTGAAGGGAAGACCTCATTGGTCCACGCCCCAATTTTAAATACTTATCTATTGTAGTTAGTATTCACTCACCCCTTGGGTTAAGATCCAACCATGGTTTTAAAAAAAAAAACCTAAAATTTTAGTTTTAATTTAGTTAAGCTTAACCAGGGTTAAAAGAGACACAAGGACACGGGGTAAGATATGAAACGGACCACAAGCCTGCTTAGCATTACTCTTTTTATTTAAGATAGAAAAAGAAAATGTTAGCCCAGTCCCAAACTTCTAAAGTCTCACAATAACAATAAGCACCACTATACCTCTATATTGTCTTGAGAATCGGTACAAGTTATAATTTTTTTTTTCAATTTTTTTTAATCCAAATTTTGGGGAAAAAATTGAATTCTGAGACAGAACTAGCCCTTAGACAAAACAACATTGTCCCAACTTTTGAAAAATCACTCTAAGATTCTCTACTTAATTTTTAACGTATTACTGCTTGTATAAAATTTTAATGGGATCAGAATTACTGTTTTAATAAAACAAATGTTAACGAATGTAACTGTAAAGGGTCCGGATCAACATGCTTATTCATTAATTTCAGTTGATCATCATTAACTCTAAAAACCTGGTTGTTTGTTCCAGTGACAATATATCTGACATTTGATTGAATAATTGACTATCTCTTTGTTGTTTGAAAAACCCTCAATTTCAATTGATTTTTTTCACGAAAAACAGACATTGTAGAGAGTGACTCTATGAAATTCTCTCATTTCCAAATTTGGGTAATTTCATGAATCATAGTGACAACGAATATGTCTACTATTTTGCTAACTTCAAATGCCAAGCAATTTAACCCATTTAACCGACGAAGAGGTACAAGCAATTTGCAATAAATAGATACAATTAGCTAATTGGATTGCAGCCTAACTTTATTTGCCATAAATTTTTTTTAAGAAAAATATTAAAATAAATGCTAGAAACGTTTGGTGTTGTAGAAAAAATATGAAATTTAAGGCAACCTACTCTAGGAGGTTCTAGGTTCTATTCCCGAGAGGGTGGGAGTTTTTATATACTCTCCATCCGCCCACTAACTGAACAGATAATAAGACCTAACCGGCGTTGCGGCCAAAACATATATCTCGAACCAAAAAAAATTACTTTATGAGAAGCCATAGTAAAACAATCTGGCATAATCTCTTCAGCCAACACATAGGAAGAAATTACGCCTTCCTGTTTTTAACACCTAGGGATTTATACATCAAATCTTGTTTTTAGGAAAAAAATTATTATAATTTAATTAAACTTAACCATAATTAAAAGTGGGTTAAGTGGGACAGGGGACACTAGGGTCAGCTGGGAAAGGGACCGGAAGGTCCCCAATCTCATGAATCAATTAAAAATTGTCAGAAGTGCCGTGTCAGATCGTACACTAAAGGTGGGCCCGGGTTAGAGCTGAAGATGTGGTGGAAGATTGACTGGAGTGGCCAACTACAGCCGATTGGGAAGTAATCAGGATGGGAGTGGTTGGTTGGTTGAGGTTACCACAAAAGGAAAGTAAATATAGTAAAGGGATTTTAAGGTTGAAGGGTTACTGTAAGGGGAAAGGTTTTCCTGGTATGAACATTCTCGTGTGTTTCTCCCTCTGGCCAATCACCATTTTCTGTTTTGGTTTTTTTTCCTTCGCGTGTCGGTATTCATAGGAGAACGGACGGTGCGGATTTGTTTATTGGTTGACTTTGATTCCTTATGTTCATTTCCTGTCTCCATTAAGGTTTCTGTCCACTGGCCCCATGGGTGTCTTTTTGTATTTCTCTAAAATGCCCTTCTTTTGAAGACAAATGATTTGCACTATCCAATTAAATTATGGAATGGAAAATAATCACCTCCTCCAGCGGTGACACGAGGAGGGGCGTCTCGGCTCCCATTTCTTGCCACATGTCCCCTTTCTAACCCCATTTAACTGTAATTTAAGATTCGTCCACCCTTAGGATTCACCCATTTACCCTTAGTTTTTAGAAAAATAAAATAAAAAACATAAACTAAAGGGTTAAAAAAACTAACCCGAGTTAATGGGAATTGAAGGGTTGGCTATGTGAGAGCAAGGTGGAATAGTCCCCTCCTCGGCCTACAAGGGGACTATTGCTCTTATGGAAAATAATCATCTCCTCGTTCGGTGATGCGAGGGAGGGGGGTTTTGGGTCCCTTATTCATGTCATGTGTCCCTCTTTTAACTCTCTTTAATTATGGTTAAAATTTAATAACTCTTAGGGTTCACCCATCTATCATTTTTTTAGATAAAAAAAAATTAACTAGAGGATTAAAAATTAACCTGAGTTCACAGCAGACATCTTTTATAAGAATGAGGACATCTTTTGTAAGAACGAGGAGCAATAGTTCGCTCCTCACATGTGGAGCAAACTATTGCGCTTAAATTATTGAAAGGAAAATAGTCAACTCCTCACTATTGGAGTGAAGGACGTGTCTCGTCCTCTCTTTTCTCACCACGTGTTCCAATTTAACATTTTAATTATGGTTAAGATTTATTAACTCTTAGAGTTAAAGCATCTATCTTGACTTTTTTTTTAAAAATTTACCTTTTTAAAATATAAGGGTTTAAACCTCCTAACCAGAGGTTTCAGGATGTTATAAGGGTTTTGTGAGAGGTGAGGAGCAGTAGAACACTCCTCGGACGAGGAGCAAACTATTGTTCTTATGAAAAATAATCACTTGTTCGGCCAATGAGGTGATCTATACTGTCTAGTTCTCCATTTTTTATCGGACTTTACTACTAAGACTATGTTAGGGCCGAGACCTCGCAGCCGTGAGCGGGATTTCAGGTGAGGTCCATATTCACATGGTCGGCCCCACCTGAATTCCCGTGCACGGCTGTGTGATCTTGGTGGTCTCGACCCTAACACGGTCTCAGAAGCTTTATCATTTTTGTACCACATGTCTCTTATTTATTTCTTTTAACTGTAGTCAAGATTTACTACCCCTTAGGATTAAAACATTTAACCTTGGTTTCAGGAAGTAAAAAATGAACTATAGAATTTAAAGACATAAGGTAATTTCATTACGAGATGGATTTTACTTGTAAAAAAAGGTTGATTTCGTAGGGCATGCCACAGTTCGAACTAGTTCCGGAAGAGGAAAAATGCATATTACACCTACAAACAAATTTAGACTGTAGAGGAAAGTTCCCGACATTTCAACTGACAAAGATGCTGTCCTAGTGTTGCGACATTGTAATCAAATGTGGCTCCACAAAAGATTGCAAATTTGGATTCTATATCAAGATTTTCTTTTTATTTATAACAGATTCAATTGAAATTGAAATTAATGTATCAAAAGCCTAATGATATGTCGGTGCTTATGAGCCATGTGTCGTAGTTACATGATATTAGTTTTAAATATTAAAATTAAAAAACATGAATTCAAAGGAGACTTGCAGTTTTTTCTCACTTACTACCTCTCATAACTTAGGGGAGGAGGAGAGGAGAGCTCTAAGACCCTCTTTTATATTTTCTTTCTAATCCTAAAACTCCAAATATTAATTTTTCACCAATAAGTATTATTGCATATTTTTGACAATTAAGGTAACCCTAAATCTCATTTTCTGATGGCACGAAAAGGTGTCCTCGTTACGCTCGAAAATGGCGGAATTTAAGCTTGAATGACATCAAATTTTGGAATATTTTCAGATAATGATGTGTTTGTGATAGAAAATATTCAAGTCAAAAAAGCTAAAGATGAGGGGAAGGAAGCTATGGTGGGAGCATATTTTTTCACAGTAGAAAAAAAGATATTAGGATGGAAAGAGATTTGGCCTTTCATAACCAAATCACTAAAATCTAAGTATGGTTTGGAATCCAATTGCAGTGAGAGTGAGAATATGGCTAAACATAGTAATGCAGTTAGTCATGACCCTTTACCTTTATACTCTTTTTGTTGTTGAACACTGAAGAAGATGGGATGTTTTTCAGATGCAAAGGATCTAAATTTCCACAGCCAAAGCAGCGTACAGCATTGCAAGGTCCAGTATTCTTGAATTGCGGCTACCAGGATAAAAGATTGGCAGAGAGAAGTTCCTAGGAGAGAATATCTAAGGGAGATCTATGACTAAGTCATAGAAAGCGTATGGCTAGCTGGGTTTCTTTTTCTTGTACCAAGAAAGATCTTCAACTTAAAGGGAACATCATTCCAGCGCTTCTTTTTGGTTTACACGTTTGAATTTTAGCCTGTTGAAAGACTCGTTCATGTTATAGGAATCGGTTTTGTTTTGTTTTTTATCGTTTTTTTATTTTTTTCGCATTAAGGTGGTTAGGGTGAGACGTTAGTATAAATTAGTTGGTTTTTGTCATACTAATTCATGGAAATATATCAGTCCACCCAAACAGGGACATACACACGGGCAGACCAATGGGCAGGTGTTCTTGATATTGCTCATTATTTTCTTTTTTCTTTTTTTTTAATTAATTAGTTGGTTTTTATCACACTAATTCATAGAAATAGATCTCAATCCACCCAAACAAGGACATACACATTGACACTGAGACCAATTGGGCAGTTGTTCTTGATATCGCTCATAATTTTCTTTTTTCTTTGCTTTTCTTTTTTTCGTAATATGGATAGGCTTTGGATTAATAACTGTTCTTAGGTTAGTAGTTGGTGACATTAAGACTCGGACATCTTTTAGGATCCGTTTTTTTTTTTTTTGGCATTGAGGTGGTTAGGGTGAGACGTTAGTATTAATTGCTTGGTTTTTGTCACAATAAGTCATGGAAATGGATCTCAGTCCACCCAAACAAGGACATACACACCGGCACTGAGACCAATGGACAGGTATTCTTGATATTGCTCATTATTTTCTTTTTCTTTTAACCCGGTTCGTTGGATTAATAACTGTTCTTAGGTTAGTAGTTGGTGACATTAAGCATGTTAGCTTGACTGTCTTAGGGCATAGACAACTGCCACACTCCCACTCCCACAAGACACAATCCGGCTAGGGCTGCCATGGATCGCATTAAGATTTGGATCCAATCCGAATGGACATGATCTTGTTCCTATTAGATCTGGCAGACCGATACGAATCTATAACAATCTGATCCAATTCTATTATATTATATTATATTATATTATATAATAATAAACAAAACTTTATAAATATACTTAAATTTTATGCTCCTTTTTTAATTAAAACATTAGTTTAAAGATATTAATATTAATCCGATCGGATTCAGATTTGAAATAATTAATTGGATTCATATTTGAATTGGACAATTTAGAATCCGTCGGATCTCAGATCGGATTCGGATTGTCAGATTTTTAACTAGATCTAGGCAAATCTAGCCTAAATTTGATCTGTTTACAGCCCAAATCCTGGCCCTCTCATTTGTATGATCCAAATCCCTATCATCAAACCAGAGGGTAGGAGTGTATAAAACAAAAACACAAAGAACACACGCGGTTCACCTGATGTGAGCTAGGCCCACGGAGAGGTCGGCTTTTTCACTAGTTCAAAGCAAATGAATTATAAAAATCATTTTCTTACAACCTCTCAAACAAACTTGTTCTCTCTAAAAATCGAAAACCCTGTACCATTTATATTATATTATTTATCTTATCCAAAATTTAAATTAAAACAAATTCCTGAAACAATTAAGAAAACTTTTTTTAAAAAAAAATAGAAACTATACAAAGGCAGCCCTAGTGAACACTATTAAAATTATAACAAGACACTGTGCACAACATGTTAATGTCATCCTGATGTCATCAATAGGTTATTTCCGAAGTTTGTTTTCTTTTATTAATATTTTTCTTTTTCTTTTTCTTTATTGTGTTTTCTTGTCACTCCTGACCTGGCCTCCACAACCTTATTAATGAGATTTATCTCCACCAAACTTAACAAAACAAAAAACAGATAAGGGATAGAAAGGTTATTCAGTGCTCGATTGGGTTATCTTGCTGGCCTCGGGTTCTCTCTAGTAGATGCTAGAAAAGTGGTCTCGTCAACCACACAATATGCGTCATGTGTCATAAAATAGGGGAGAAGTCATTTCATTCTCTCCCTTAATTTTTTATTTCTCCCCTTTTGATATCTGTCTTCATTTTTCTCATCACTTTATCGTTATGTGTTGTAATATGTGTAGAGAAGTCAAAAATCAAGGGGACAATGATTTGACTTCTCCTATCACATGGCATACAATGTGTAGTTGCCCAAGACCATTTTCTGGCATCTGTCAAAGAGAATTCGAGGCCTATCTTGCGACATGCCAATCAAACTAGTGGTCGGACTGAGTCAGTAGAGAAATAATGTGCTTGAAGGCAAATGTCCTAATTAACTTTCAAAAAAAAAATACAAGGTAGTACAAGGTATCTTCAACCAAAATTAGAAAAAGGGAAGTACAAGGTATAGGGACTTTGGTGAAACAAATCAAATTGATTTCTATTATAAGAGACTAATAATTTTCCAAGATTTTTTATTTTATTTTTATGTATAGAAAACTTAGCTTACAAACAAAAATTAGTAATCTCAAAAAAAAAAGGTCCCATCAAGGAAATCATTTTACCTCAATCTTCACGACTGAAGATCAATAGACCACTATTTTATGTCTATTTGGTCCATTAAGAGTTAATTTTTCTCGGACCACGCAAAGACGACGATGGGCATGATCGATCAAGTCAAATATCCTGGGAAGACTTCTTATGGTATACTCTAGTCAAGATTCTTTTTGTTGGTAGAGCATCATTTATTTACAATAGTTAGTCTAAGTAGCATTAAGAAACACTTGATTGTTAAGTTGAGAAGTAGAGATCTACAGCTTAAAATCTGTAGCTGAAAGGTATGTAATTGAGTTGTTGGTCAGTTAGGTCGTTTGGTAACATAGACTTGAATCTGAAATAATTTTCGGGGAAAAAAAAAAACTTTTTTTGGTTAATAGATATTAAATAGCAACTATTAAAGCTAAAGGGAATTTTAGGAATTTCAAATAGTTTATAAGGATAAACTAGTTAAATCTTTTCATGAAATAAGGGAAAATAGTTGACCTACCCGGGGTTCCCATTTTATCACAGAATGACCGGTCCTCATTGGTCCACACCCCAATTTAAATACTTACCTACTATGGTTAATATTCGCTCACCCTTAAGCAATGATGGAGCCACATGGGGCCAGGAGGAGCTGAAGCCCCCCCTAAACTTGTGAGGAAAAGAATATATGACTTCCAAACGGACACAAACCAACATGGTGGCCCATGAATTTGGCCTTTAAAAAAAAATTCCAAGGGCTACGCCTCCGAACCCCCATTGTTAGCCCCCTACAAGAGATTCCTGACTCCGCCCCTACCCCTAAGGTTAAGCAATCCAACCATGGTTTTATAACGAAAAAAAAAAAAATCTTAATTTTAATTTAATTAAGCTTAACCAAAGTTAAAAGAGTGTTAAAAGGGACATGAGGATGCAGGGGTAAGATATGAAATGGACTCATGGTCCGCTAAGCACTACTCAATCTTTAATGTACGTCATTATTAGAATTAACTTAGCTTAAAAAATCATTCATTTGCCTTAATTAACCACAAACATGGATTTTTTGGCATACAAATAACATTTTCCTGAACAAATTTTACTGTCAAAATGTTGCACCTAAAGTTATGTGTTGGATTTGGACCACCGCTATCTCATTTTGAGAGACTGTCTCAAAATTCATTTAGAAAATTTTCTAAACAAATGACACCTACACGGAGAATTTTTGTTATGCTAAGATGCTCCTTGTGCAGTTGCCAAAAAAAAATGTTTCTTGTGTATATTGCAAGACAGCACTTAACCCATATTAAAATTTTATTGTATGAAAAGTAAGCCAAGGAAAAGAGATGCTTAAGGTGAAAATTTCTAATAATAGCTAAGAAAAGGCCACTGAGGAATGAAAACCTATACCAAAAAAAAAATCAATAAGGTTCAATAATTAATTAGGAAAAAGGATCAATGTTTATATATAAACTGGAGACACACCTTGGTTACGAGGGTTTTAGTAAATATTTAAGTAATGTAAGGAATCATTTTTCCCAAAAATATTGTATTTACCCATATTTTGGGAGGTCTGGTATATAATTAAACTCAAAAGATCATTATATTTACCCACTAGGTTGGCTTCTGGAGTTGAGACAATCAATTATCACCTTGCATACTACAACATTCTTGAGTTGTAGTTTGCGGGCCATCAAAATGCCATTGCTTGAGGATCCTTTAGCAGCAAACTGATGTATCGAAACTGAGTGAAGCTTGTCAACAATAATCTTTGTAACCTATAACTACAAGAACCAATGACATCAAGACGCATCAGGAAAAGTTTCGGGTATCATTAGTCTTAAATAATTCAAAGTAAATGTGATGTTTTTTAAAAGTGTGTCACTCTCTACAAGAACCAATGAAAAACCATCTATCCTAACAATTTCGTCTGAGTTTATTCCTGTTACATGTATTTAATTAATGGGATGGGGACATAATTAATGAGATGGGGGACGAGAGTCGAAGGTTCATCCACTTGTTCATAAGATGGGACATAATTAGACATAATTAATGGGATGGGGATATAATCAGATGTTGTGTTCTACCAGCTTTGCAATTACACTATTATGAATAACAATTTTGCAAATTAACTCAAGGTTTTGCAACCGTTAAACAAACAGCCTCAATTCCTATTAATTCCTATTGTTTTTTTTTTTGGTGACGAGGTTATCCGGGCCTCTTAGAGCACCCGACTAGTTCCCCCGGGCACGTGCAGAGCCCTCTCTCCACACACACCAGGAAAGTCGGGATAAATCCGGAGGGTGGCCAACGAGAGCAGGGAATCGAACTCAGGACCTCCGCTTCGTGAGGCGTGGTCCTGGCCATCAGCCCCAACCCCCGTTGGTTAATTCCTATTGTTGTTAAGCTTTTGTTTGCTATTATTAGGAAAATGACTATTATGCCCTTATAATATTTCATAACCTCACAAAGCCTTTAACTATCCTTAAATTATGGTTAATAAATTTTAACCCCTATGATTACACACCCTTAGGGATAAAATCATCTAACCATGGTTTAAAAAATATTAATGTGTACCCTTGAACGCCCTTTAACTATGTTTAAGATTCATTAATTCTTAGGGTTAAAGCATCTAACCTTACTTTTAGAAAAAAAAAATATATGATTAAGATTCACACCCCTAAGGATAAAAGCATCTAACCATGGTTTTAAAAATATTAATGTGTCCCCTTGAACTCCCTTTAACTATGGTTAAGATTCATTAACCCTTAGGGTTAAAGCATCTAATATTGACTTTTAGAAGAAAAAAATTAACGTTTCCCTTCTTAACTTCCTTTAACTGTGGTTAAGATTCATTAACCCTTAAGGTTAAAACATCAAACCTTGACTTTTAGAAACAAAATTAGAAAAAATTAATTTGTCCCTTTGTAACTTCCTTTTATTGTGGTTAAGATTCACTCACCCTTAGGGTTAAAACATATAACTTTGGTTTTTAGAAAAATAAAAGATTTAATGTGACTTTTAACTCCTTTTAACTGTGGTAAATGTTCACTAACCCTTAAGATTAAAGTATCTAACTTTGGTTTAAAGAAATTTAAAATTTTAAGTTGTTCCATTTTATTTTCCTTTAACTGTAGTTAAGATCAACTAACCATTAGGATTAAAGCATTTAACCTTGGTCGTTGGTATTTTAAAAAAATTAACATACCTCCTTCCATAAGGGTTAGTGAACCCTAACAACAGTTTAAGGGAGTTAAAAGATAGGTTAAATATTTTTTCTTTTTTTCTGAAAACCAAGGTTAGATGTTTTAACTCTAATGTTATGTTTGATTGCCAAAAAAATAGGTGAAAACATGGAAAATAAAATAAAATTTCAGATTTTTAATACAATTTTTAGTTATGTTTTTTCTCATTTTCTTTTCTTTTCTATGTTTTCATTTATTTTCTTGGCAACCAAACATAGGGTAAGGGTTAGTTGATATTAACCACAATTAAAGGGAGTTAAAATAAGACACATTAAATTTATTTTATTTTTTTCTAAAAACCAAAGTTATATGGGACATGTTAATTTTTTTCTTTTAAAATCAAGATGAGATGTTTTGACTTTAAGAATTAGTGTATCTTAGCATAAGTTAAAAGGAGACACGCTACTTTTTTTTTTTAAACCAGAGATGCTTATACCAAGGGTGTGAATCCTAATCATAAGGGTTAAAATTTATTAACCATAGTTTAAGGGTATTTAAAGGCTTTGTGTGATTATGGTATATCATAAGGGTATAATAGCTATTTTCTTAACAATAACAAACAGAGCTTAACGAGACTAGAGATTGAGATTGCTTGTCAAGTTGCAAAACTATGAGTTAATTTGCGAAACTGTGTGAAACACATTAGATATGCAAAAACCTCCCAATAATTTATTATTTGAAAAGTTTTAAGAAATAAAAATTAACAAAATAAATTTAATTAAAATAGTTTTTAGTACAGAAGATAAGATTTGGTAATGGCCCCAATATTAAATTTATAAATTGTCTATCTGTTGCAAATTACAAATTGAGGGGATATTTGTTAATGACAGCAACCGGTAATGAGTTAATTCTGAAATTACCAGCAAAGAAATAAGATGAGTGCTAGCCTTACTCTCAGTCAATTTTTACGCTTAGTCTGATCCAACCAACTGTCAATTCTCACCATTAAAGCTTTTTTTTTTAAAAGTGTGTGATTCAACGTGTAAATACACAAGTGAGTGGCCTAGGGCCCTTGGCTGAGATTAGAAAAATCTTTGAGAGTAGGCTAGGCCCAGCACTGCTAGGGAAATAATAGTGAAAGTGTGAAATAGTTGAAGAAGTTAAATAAATTTGGATAAAGAGTAGGAAGAGTAGGGGTATTGATGGTAATATCCGAAAGAGAACCGTAACAACCACATGGTTAACCGAGCACATGTTATTCATTTTGGCAACCGCCGAGGACGCGTCGGGCATTTTCTACCAAGAAAAGGACAAAATCCGTATAGTATCCGTTCGTCGCCTTTCCACACGCTCCCCATTGTTCGTCTCTTCCCTTTTTCATCTCTTTCTTATTCTTCCCAATACTCCAATCAAAACACAGATGAGAGAGAAAATTAAAATAATAATAAAATAAAAAAATCTACAAAGCAGGCTAGTTATTGAGTGTGCGGGCAGTTCGGGCACCCAGGTGCTAGCCAGCTGGAAGAATACGGGCAGCCACGACGTGTACGGATACTGCCCTCTCATATTCACGAGGTACGACAAATTAAATATAATTAAATAATGAGATATTATTACCTTTGTCCGGATTAGAAGAATTCTAGCGTCACGCGCGTTAGAAGAGCGTGAAATACATATTCCATTTTCTTACTTAGTGTTGAAAAAACATGCGCGTGAAGGTTGTTGTGATCATCCAGTGGGCCCAGCTGAGGAGATCGGAAAACCCCAGCCACTAGATTAAATCATTATGTATTTGGAACATGAAAGGACATGATGGTCTTAATGAAAAGTCCATTTATGGCATGTTTAACATCGTCCAACATGATTTGATATCTCCGTCCATCTGGGCCCAGGATTCGAACCTGTTAAGAATTGCCACGTTGCGTTATCTAATATTATATAATAACTTGCAGAGATCCGAACCATTAGTGGTCTTGCTCAATAAATGGACGGCTGTGATCATTAGGATAGTGCATTGACTGTCTGACCGTGCTCCGCGTGTATTTGGTAAAGGTGTAGTACTGTAGTTTTATATTTTTTTGGTAGGATAGTACTGTAGTTATAGACGGCTACATTTAATTGTTTCAGACAACGTGAAATTATTTTCGACGAAATCAAGAACCGGGAACCGGGAAATCCGGTCACTTCGAGAAATTATTTATTTTCTTAGAATTTTTTTAAAAAGGGTGTAAATATCAGGGGTAGAATTGGGAATTAGCTTACTTGTTCCTTCACACGTCCCATCTGGTCCTCTGCGCCTGAACGACTGTTCCTCTCTCTCCTCTTTCTCTCTCTCTCTTCTTTCTCTCTCCTCCAACACCAGCACAAGCAACGTTATCTCCTTTAAATGCATGGTTGATGGTTGCCTTTCTCTCTCTAACTAGAAATTCAAGTTTACGAAGGTTTACTAAACCTCTCTTCTCTGTAAAAGAGGCCAAATCTAGTTTCATCTGTTCTAATCGGCCTGTCGCTGGCTGTTACAGAGAGGAAGCTTTTGATACCCTTTTCTTCTTTTGTTTTTATAATTTCTCTCAAGACTCGAATTGTCCGATCGGATCGTCCTTTTTTTTGCTGGGTTTTTGTTTTTTCTTCCAATCTCTTGGAGAAGAACAGATGATCGTCCAAACGAGTTCTGCAATTCGAAACGCGTATGCTGTATAGAAATTACTCTGTTTTTATTCCAATATCTTTATCTGTTCTGGTTCTTCTTCCTCAATTGATCGACAAACAATTTTCAAGACCCTTTCTCTCTTCTTTGAAGATCAAAAAAGGGGGAGAAATTTGGGACGGATTACAGGGGAGGAGTTATGTTGGATCTTAATCTTAATGCTGTTTTGGCTGATCAGATTTGCGACGAAGACGATATGATAATAGACAAGGTTCCGGAAGGCTCTGGAGGCGATTCGAATACTTCAGATTCCTCTGTTGTCAATGCTGAAGCTTCGAGTAATGGCGGAGACGAGAACTCCTTCTCTACTCAGACAAAACCACCCAGTGGAGATATCTTTGCCTTTAGCTTTGATATCTTGACGAAGAACAGGGGTGAGGTTAGCGCCACAGACGCCGGCGATAACGACGGTGACGACGAGAATCCGATGATGGGGTCTGGTATCGTTACGAGACAGTTCTTTCCGGTGAAGGGAGGTGGAGGAACTGATGATGCTGGGTTCTGTCCTGGACCTTCTTCGTCGAATCCGCATTGGGTTGATCTCTCGTTTTGTCAGGCTGATTTTGGTGGGCAGCCGGAGGTGAGGGTTTTTCAGCAGCAACAGCAACAGAAGCAGCAACAGGTGAAGAAAAGTAGGCGGGGTCCGAGGTCTAGAAGCTCGCAGTACCGGGGAGTTACATTTTATCGGAGAACTGGAAGATGGGAATCTCATATCTGGTTAGTAATTTTTGCGAAATAGATGTGTTTCTCTCTCGAGTTGTATTTTATCTTTAATGGGTCTTGTTTTTTGTATGATTTCAACGAATTTTTTGGTTTTTTTTGTTTTTGTTTTTTTATATACAGGGATTGTGGGAAGCAGGTTTATTTGGGTAAGGAGATGATCTCTTTATTTGATTTTATTTCATTAATGGGGGTGTTTCTGTTAATGAATTTACATTATTGATCTAATTTGTTGAAATTCTGTGGTGGGTTTTTTAGGTGGGTTTGATACTGCTCATGCTGCGGCTAGGTAAGAATCGTTTTGAATGAAAACCATTTGTTTGGATTTCTCGTTTTGACGATTGGGTTGTGTTTGGGATTTTATTTATTTTGAGATTTCTTGTTTCAGAGCATATGATCGAGCTGCCATCAAGTTCCGGGGTGTTGATGCTGATATCAATTTTAATATCAGTGACTACGATGAAGATCTGAAACAGGTAGGTTTGTCTAGATGATATCGTTTCTTAATGGGAATTTGATTGAGTACTTAACCTCTTTTAATTGATCTTAACATCTTTTAATTGCTCTGCAGATGAGGAACTTGACAAAGGAAGAATTCGTGCACACACTCCGTCGTCAAAGCACCGGATTCTCGAGAGGGAGTTCGAAATACAGAGGAGTGACACTCCACAAATGTGGCCGTTGGGAAGCTCGAATGGGGCAGTTCCTTGGCAAGAAGTGAGAACCCCATTAAACTGAAATTATATTTTCAGATGATTTCATTCTATATTAGCCTACTAGGTGTATCTTTTAAGTTCCTCATGTCATAGACTCTTAATTGGGGCTTTGATAATTTCTCATCGGGGTCTTTTCTAAGATGCCTATTTCAAAGAAGAAGTGATTAGGAACCCTGTTTTCCTAGTTGAGAATACGATGCTTGCTTGCAGGTATATATATCTTGGGCTATTCGACAGTGAAGTAGAAGCTGCAAGGTCCTAGTGATCATGAATTTCACTCTCCCTGATACTGAATTTCTTACCTTGAATTCTCAACATCAATAGTGTTGCATCCAACTCGAATCTCCATTTTGATTTTCTGGAAATCAGGGCTTATGACAAGGCAGCTATCAAATGTAATGGAAGGGAAGCAGTCACCAATTTTGAACCGAGTACATATGAAGGAGAGAGAATCTCCGAGGCTGATAATGGAGGTAATAGTTTATACTAGTAATCCTGCCCTTGTTTTATCAGCTGAACTGATCTTTCATCATCTGCAAGAATCCAACAAATCCTTCTCTATGAACTGAAATGCAATGTTTTTCTTTTTCTTTTTAATTATTTTGATGCAGGCGGCGAACACAATCTTGATCTCAATTTGGGAATTTCTCCCCCTTCTTTAGAAAATGGCACAAAGGGGGATGATCTGGGGGGTTTTCATTTCCATTGCGGCCCTTATGACATGCCCAATGGAAATTCTCCAAGGGTAAATACTTCAATTGCTTTCTCTGTTTCGTTTTAGGTTCTATATGGATCCGCTGTTGAAATGTCTCCAGTCTGCTAGCTCTAATTAAAACACTGAAAATATGGAGAGGGAGTCCTGATTTTCTTTTTCGCTTTTAGATAGCGCCTTTAATACACGGCTAGATTTAGTTCTTTCCTTTCATGCAGGTCGATATTGAATCAAACAGATCACCTATTGTGTTAACTTCAAAGCTATTGATAGTTATGCCCAATCTGTTGTGCTTTTACAGATTGAGAACCCTGCTTTAGCAACTGTGGGTGGTCAACCTCCCCATGGCCTAGCAATGCCATTACAGCACCCTCCCATCTGGACTGGTGTGTATCCCAGTTTCTTTCCCAAATATGAGGTAATTTTCTTCTGATTGGTTGTCCCCTTGTTAATTTTTCCCTGGTAGTAAAGAAGGTATAACTTCCATATCACCTTACCCTACCTTAGCTTTGTAAGAGTTTTATAAGAACAATCTTTATCTTTGCATTGACCTTTGATTGCAAAACTTATGTTGGGTTCTTTCCTTTTTATAGCTGAAGTTGTATTTTCCCCTTCTTTCTCATGGCAGTTTTGATTCCTTTCTCAAGACCTCCGCTGACAGTTGAACGCCTCACCCATATACTTCGGCCTCCTAAGAAACTTTCTTTCAAAAAGTGATTTCTACTCACTCATAGACCTCGGCCTCCTAAGAAACCTTCTTTCCAAAAGTGATTCCCAATTTGCAGTGAATAGATTATCAACTACCCACCAGGGGTTGGTGGAGTTGGCTAGCATCCCAGGTTTGCTCCCTGTGGTTGGTTCCTCCACTTACCCTGGTGTCTGTAGGGAAAATTCTGTGAGTCGGTGCGGACACTCGAAGGGACTAGTGATACTAGTCCTTCCCTCGAAGTATTTGGGACACCCTCCATTACCACACAAAAAAAAATGTGGGATATGTTTTATTTCTGTTTTACTTCCTTTGCTATTGGAGATCCGTTGAACAAGGTTTAGAATGATGAACATAAATTGGGGTAGATTTTGTAGAGCTTGATTGATATTTATTTGGCGCTGATGTTTTTAAGGGTGCATTTTGCCTGTTATAGCGTGGATAACGTTTAATACTGAGTGTTATTTTTAGGATTGTTATCCAACAATATAACATTTTACCATTTCTGTATTTTTCTTCTTTTTTAATTTTTGGGGCCCATTGAGAGGGCTGTGAACAAGTCTTAAGTATGTTTCATGCCTATTTAATGGACAGTTGTTAGTTAATACCTTTGTGAAAAATCTCACTCATGCATAATTTGGAATATTACTCAACTCAGAAGAACTTCCATGATGGATTAATTATAAATAATGTAATTTGCTGTTGTTAACAGGAAAAAACGATAGAGAAGAGGGTTGAAGTAGGTTCTTCACCAGGACTCTCAAACTGGGCGTGGCAAATGCACGGCCAGGGTAGTGGTACTCCACTGCCACTGTTCTCTACTGCAGCATCATCAGGATTCTCTTCTTCGACCACCACTGCTTCATTCGCTGCCCTCCCACACCCTCTAAACACAACCCCCCACAATCGTCATTACCTTCCGTCCACCACCAACAACTCTCACTACTATTACAGAAGCTGAAAACCGCCTCCACTACGACCACACTATCTTCTCTGTGTATCCAAGAAGGTGGGTAGGCAAGCAGAATCAACCACAATGGTATAAGAATTCATATCTCCCTTTCGAGTATATATATATATATATATGTAATATGGATCATAGATTGATAATGATATTGGTACACCTATACTTTTTTTTGGGTGTTTGAATTGGGCTTCTTTCTTGCTTTTTAACTTTAAAATGAATCCCCTAGTTCTTGGCTTTGCTTTTGGTTTGTACTATGTATCGGAATACCTGTCATCACTTAATCTTTGCCGCAGCAGCTTCTGTAAGAGTTTAAACTTTAAAGGAAGGGTAGAGAGAGAGAGAGAAGGTCTGTATTCTAAGCAGCGAGAAAAGCCTGTCTTCATGTATAGATAGAGTGATTATTCGAGGCTTTTGAAAGCGTCCTTCTCTCTGTCCCTTTCGATCTGGTCTTCTCTCCAAAACCAGGTCTTAGGCCTTTCAACTTCTCTGTGTTTCATACGTTGCGCTTTGCATTTCCCAGCTGAGTACATCTATACTATGTCTATACCTAGGTTCCTAGGTAGAGGTTAATGTGGACTAGTCCCTTTGGGTGTCTGCACCTGCCCCCACTGGGAATTTTCCCTATAGATACCATGGTAAAGATTTTAATGATTATGGCAATTGTCTGATACAATTCTTCACAACACATGAAATCACTTTTACCAAGTATTTTTACGACCGAGTTAAATAAAATCACTTACTACAGCGTTCATAAGTCTTTGTGGATGAAGAAATTTCATGTGTTGGGTATTGTGTGATGGGAGATTTTCCACCATGCATGTCTTTTTTTGGTACTCTGATGTGAGTAGATCAAATGATCATAACCATTCATTGTTTGACTTCGTAAATCTGAAATGGATGGGGGAATTGGGGTCTCCCCACCTCCTTGAATTTGGGATGGGTTATCTCAATGCTCAATAGGGTACACCGAATCTCTATTCTCTTCCTAGGATCAGATATGAGTTGCACCCCACCCTCCTCTCTTAAGCTCGCAAAATCGATGACTTTTTTTTTTCCAAGACCCAGAGGATGGTTTGGGCTAAATTATTGAAAGTCCTCTTAACATGATGGTCCGTCCTCTTAACTTCATGGTCCTGTTAGGGCTTTACTCGATCCAGCTTTTCATATATTCTACTACACCATTATATGTGGTTTTTGTGTTAGTGTTGTGCAAAGTATAGATATATACCATGCAGGGGTGTGGATGTCATGGGCTTGGGCCTGCAAAATGTGATTTTTGAATTGGCATAACACAATCCAAACCTATTTTATAAGAGGGCTTAGGGACCAATTAAATTCGTTGAAAGCCCTAATTAGATACATGCTAGTATTATGTCTTGTGTTAGTATTGTTTCAAAACGTGTTATGTTAAAATTAGTACTATAGATCTAAACTATAAATATAAGATTTATATATTTGCGTAATGCTAATATTGTGTTAAAATTAAGAGAAATAGAAAACGGACCACAATGTCAACTTCCTAGCTGGCCGCACAATCTCATTGGTCCACATCCTCATTTTTTAGCATCCACTACCCCTAGGGTTAAGCAATATAACCACACGGACACGGCGATCAGCTAGGAAGGGGACCTCACAGTCCCCTTCTCAGGACTCCAAAATTAAATATATGGACAAAAAAAAGTATATAGTTAAAACACAAAAAAAAATATAGTATATTATATATAATTTCATTAAAAATATATTATTTTTACATTATTTTATTTTTAACTTCACCGAGTAAAAGAATAAAAAGTAATAATTATGTTGTTTCGTTTTGCTTGGGTCATTCCAAGACTGAATAAAGGAGAACAGTTGATTTCAGGTTGGCCCCCAGTGGTTGTAGCATTGGGGAAAAAATGTTACTCTTTTTTAATATTAGCCTCTAGCTCTTAAGGGTAGAGCTTGGGCCTAGTCAATTCAGGCCTTTAACTAGGGCCGGACCTTGTAAGTGAATGCCAAACCTAATAAAACAAACAGAGGTCCTGCCCTAGTAGGTGAGGGCCGTGCCTGCTCACTTTGACAGCCCTAAGCTCAGAGAAGTACCCATAATAGGTGTGGTCAGTTTGGAAGAAGACCTCGTTGTCCTCTAATCAGAACTCTAAATATAAGAATAAAAGAAAGTTAACAAAACAATGTCAGGTCTGTGAGACTATGAATCTATTAGGGGTAAAGGTGGATTCTATTCTTTTCTTAATTCTTTGTAACGCAAGCAAATTGGTGTTTTTGGGGCCCACAGTAATCCGAAGAGAAAATCAATGCAGTCGTGAGATGGCTCTTTAAAGGATGTTTAGGAACGATCATTAAAATTGAAAGATGATTAAAAGCTAGCTTGTCAAATCCAGTGTTACTGTTCATGAGGAGGCTAATGAAAAACTGCTTAGTGCATTGTCAAATCAATCATCTCTTTTTCTCTACTTTTTTTTTTTTTTGATAACTTCAACTCTTTTCTCTACTTTGAAAGAAGAAGAATAATCAAAGAAGAGAAAGTTTTTGTTGAAACCACACAGTACTGTCTCAGCTGGGGATATCTGTATCTCTCTTTCACCCCCCTCTTCCCGGCTTCATGTACTACTGCGCCACTTTACAGCCTCCGAACGTTGCCGGGTTCTCCTAGCACATAGACCCACACAGCCTATTTGTACTCTCTCTCACTAATAATCACGTCGGCACGTCTAATCGTGTGAGTGAATGAGTGTCTTATGACTGTAAAAACCATTTCATCTGGTCTCTATTTCTCTGTTTTTATGGATTACAAAAAGGATTATCTCTGACGATGCCAGGAAGGGTGTTCTCAATTTTCACGTATTATGTGATATGTATTAAAAAAGTTATTTTATTGTCTCCCATGATTTTGACTTCCTCACACATTATGTGACATGTGGTAATAAAATGATGGAAAAAAAAAAGAGAAAGATATCAAATAGGGAAAAGTCAAAATCATGAAAAGAAAATGTAATGGCTTTTCCCTTTTTTTATCACTAGATGTCGCATAATGTGTTGAAGTCCGAGACCACTTCTCTGGTGCCGTCAGGGACAATCCTAAGCCTTGGAGGGATTAAAAGTAAATTACAAGACAAGACACAACAATTTTAGAAGACTTGAAATTCTCCGCCGATATTACAGGATTCATGTCATATCTCTCAACTAAAAAAACAGATTCCTTGGAGTCCGGTTACATCCCACAAGTCAACACAAGTCCCTTTTAATACTCTTTAACTGTGGATAAAATTTACTAATCCTTAAGGTTTAACCATCTAACCATAGTTTTTAGGAAAAAATATTAATCATAGTTAACTTTAGGGTTAATACTTTTTAACCAGGGTTAATATTTATTTAAAAAATCCTAGGAGTTAGTGAATTTTAACCATCGTTTAAATTCTTTTTTAGATTTTTTTCTAAAAACCAAAGATAGGGGGGGTGAGTCTCAACCACAGTTAAGAAGTGTCAAAAGGGACACATGGCAACCTCAGGAGCGTAACCGAACTCCCTTGAGTCCGGTTATAACCGTAGAGGATTTCATTCATTTTAAATGTCTACTTTTGCATATTCATGGTACTCTCCTTCTTCTATGAGGAAAATAATCACCTCCTCGGTACGTGACTGCGAGGAGGGGTGTATTGGGTCCCCTTTTCATGTCATCTGTCCTCCTTTAAACTCCTTTTAACTGTGGTTAAGATTCATTAATCCCTAGGGTTCACCCATCTATTCTTTGTTTTCAAGAAAAAAAAATAATAATAATAATAAAAATTAACTGCTAAGGTTAAAAATTTACATGTCACGGCAGCAGCTTTGTGAAAAATCAAGGAGCAATAGTTCGCTCCTCGCCTGTGGAGCGAATTATTGATCCTTCTATAAACACTATGAAGCATGAGTTGGGATAAACTCATGACAATTGTTGTATCTGCTTTTTAAAATTTTAGTGGAGTTACAACTTACAACCTTAATAGTTATTAAATCTGCTTAATTAGAGTTGATGGGACACGTGACAATACGGTATGATTGGCAAAGAGACTCTCACTAGGGCTGTCAAAGGGTCGGGTAGGGGCAGGCCGGGGTCAACCTTAGCCCTACCTCCCTATAAGAGTAGGGGCTAGCCCAGCTCTAGCCCTTCAAGGGTTGGGATTAATTGGTCCCTATCCCTGCCCTCAAGGGTTGGGATTAATTAATTGGTCCCTATCCCTGCCCTCAAGGGTTGGGATTAATTGGTCCCTATCCCTGCCCTCAAGGGCCTCGGTCAGGCCAAAAGGCTGGAAGAAAGAGTAAGAATTTTTTTGTCATTTGAGGTATTTGTGAAATTAGGGTTAGGATTAGCAAGAGCATACAAGATTTTTATAGAGTTGAGTTTGTGAACTCTATTATTAAACGGTTGGAGAGAGTTATATGAGTAATTTCATAAATATAATACAATTATATGTATACTTATATAAGTTATATGTCTAGGATTATAAACATTAGTTATGGTGTAACAACTCAAGAGAATGGCAGGGCTTCAAAGGGCCAGGCAGAGGGGTGCCCTAGCCCGGCCCTACATAGGAAGGACTGCGGGATTTTGGGTCCTACCCGGCCTAAGGACCGAGGAAGGACAGGGCTTGGGCGGGCTTGGGCAGACCGGGTACCCTTCATCAAGGGCTGTTTTGACACCCCTAACTCTCTCCCGGAATTGATCATTTCTTCCTCTCCATTTTAGACCAACTTCCTTCTTATCCGTTAGTTTTTTTATCTTCTGTTAGTTGAAATATGGTTAGGTGCAATCCCAACTTGCGTTGGTCAGCAGTGATTAAAGTATTAGAAAGCCAAGCTCCCAATTTAGAAGCAAACTAAACATGGTGGGCCTACCAATCGTCACATCATCAATTTAGAGAATGGAACCCTTAGGGGCCGTTTGGATACACTTTCGTTTTTTTGTTTTTGTTTTTTGTTTTTAAAAATTGAAAACAACTTTTTGTTTTCAATTTTTTTAAATAGGAAACACGTTTGGTATTAGTACTGTTACTTATTTTAAAAAATGAAAAACAAACAAACACGTTTGGTAAATATGATTAAATAATTTCAATTCACAATGGTGGTAGTGGTAAGTGATGGCGGTGGGTGTAGTGTGGTAGTGAGTGTTGGTAATGGTGGCGGTGGTGTGGTGGTGGTGATGGTGGCGGTGGTGGCATTGGTGGTGGTGGTGGTGGCGGTGGTGGCGGTGGTGGTGATGCTGGTGGTGGTAGTGGGGGTCGCGGTGGTGGTGATGGTGGTGGTGGTGATGGTGGCATTGGTGGTGGTGGTGGCGGTGGTGATGGTGATGGTGGTGATGGTGGCATTGGTGGCGGTGGTGGTGGTGGTGGTAGTGGGGGTCGCGGTGGTGGTGATGGTGGCGGTGGCAGTGGTGGTGGTGATGGTGGCATTGGTGGCGGTGGTGGTGGTGATGGTGGCGGTAGCGGTAGTGGTGGTGGTGGTAGTGTGGTGGTGGTGGTGGTGGTAGTGGTGAGTGATGGCGGTGGGTGTAGTGTGGTGGTGAGTGTTGGTGATGGTGGCGGTGGTGTGGTTGTGGTGGTGGTGTGGTGGTGGTGGCATTGGTGGTGGTGGTGGTGATGGTGGCGGTGGTGGTGTATTGTGGTGGTGGTGATTCTGGTGGTGGTGGTGATTGTGGTGGTGGGTGGTGGTGGTGGTAAATGGTGGTGGTGGTGATAGGTGGTGATAGTGGGTTTGTGTTTTCTATTTTTGTTTTTTGTTTTCAAAAACAGAGGTAGTAGAAAATTTTTGTTTCCTTGATTTTCAAAAATTTTGTTACTATTTCTTAAAAACAAAAAACAGAAACATGTTTACTAAACATGTTTTGTATAAAAAATTTTAAATTTTTGTTTTTAAAACAGAAAACAAAAGTGTAACCAAACGGGGCCTTACTAAACACTTCACATGGGGATATCCACTATGCCACTAGCACAAGCCAACCAGTGCAGTGTTTTGAAAATCAGATTGGACTAGCAAGTTGAATTGGTAAAACCAAGAACCGGTCTCCAAAACCACAAAATTGGCCTATTCTAAAAACTGCTCTAAATTAGAAAAATCTCTTCAAAACAATTGATTTAACTGGAAAAAATTAGGAAAATCGTAAGAACCAACTGAAATATATATATATATAAAAGATAAAAGGTCACAATTCATCTTGGTCAGTCAAACCGGTTGAATCGATTGAACTGAGAACCAGAGACTCAATCATTTCTACCTCTGGTTCAGTTTTGAAAAAACTTAACCGATGTCCACTAGAATTTCATTGAAGTGCACTCCCAATCAATCCATGAGTCAGTTTTCCACTGGACGACCTATAGGGTGTATTTGTTTGACAAGAAAATGGGTGAAAGCAAATAAAATAAGAGAAACTTAAATTTTCATTCAAAATAACCATCAAAAGATAGATGGAGTTTCTGACAGAGTTAGTCACTATTGAGAAAGTTCAAGAAAATAAAGTGTGTTTCTTGCACACTGAAGACAAGAAAGCTCACTTTTCTTTTACTTTTCCTCACTTTTTAGCTAAGCTCACTTAAAAGAATTTAACCTTAGTTTTAGAAGGGAAAAAATATTAATCTTAAAGGTTAAAACTTTTTAACCAGAGTTAAAAGGTTTTGTGAGTGCAATTGAACTCTCCGAAGTTCAATCACGATTGGATAGGATCTGAATTCATCATTTTTGGATTTTATTGCAAGCGTAAGGGTTTGAACTTTGAGAGATTGAATCACAGCCAATTGCGATTGAACTTGGGGAGAGTTCAATCGCATCTACAGGTCAACATGTGTCTCTGTTCACCCCTAATAATTGTCACTATCCCTTAGGGTTCAATAATCTAACCTTGGTTTATAAAAAAACATTAACCCTAAGAGTTTAAAGTTTTTAACTAGAGCTAAAGTTTTTTTAATTTTTTTTCTAAGAACCAAAATTAGATTATTAAATCCTAAGGATTAGTGAATTTTAACCACAATTAATAGGAGTGACTTAGGGACATATGTTAACATGTGGGTGCAATTGAACTCTCCCCAAGTTCAATCATGATTGGCTATGAATCGAGCCCGAACTTCGAAGGGGGAAAGATGAGATAGGATCACAGCCAAAGAGTTCAATTGCTTTTTTAATTTTTTTTCTAAGAACCAAAATTAGATTATTAAATCCTAAGGATTAGTGAATTTTAACCACAATTAATAGGAGTGAATCAGGGACACATGTTAACATGTGGGTCTAATTGAACTCTCCTCAAGTTCAATCATGATTGGCTGTGAATCGATCCCGAACTTCGAAGGGGGAAAGATGAGATAGGATCACAGCCAAAGAGTTCAATTGCTTATGTGTCACTTGTGAATTGGATGAGAATAAACGAAAAATTCAAATTCAAAATTTTGTTCTCCTCCAATCCACATGTGACACATAAGCAATTGAACTCTCGAGTTCAATTGTAATTGGTTGTGATCTTATCTCAGAAAAGATAGGAGTCACTGTACTATTTATGAGGGTGAGGATAGAGCGGGGAAACAAGATTTTATTATGTGTAGAAGACAATACACCTTGTGTCGAAAACCTTACTCCACAAACTCTTCTTACTTCGACGATAAGGGGTCTCTCTCACCAAAATGTGTATTTCTCCTTTTCTTCACTTTATTTCAAAGCTTCCCAGCATGCTATAGCCCTAGCGCAGTAGAACAATTGTTCTTCTTATATTTCCCACGTGTAAGTTTACAGTACTCACTAAGTCTACATTCAAATTAAGATTAGAGCATTAAAAAAGACAAAATAAGTCAAGTCAAAACCTAACCCTTAGCTAACACGTCAATTGAGGTTGTGGAAAAAAAAAAACTGACCCTTAATGGTTATCCATAGACAATTAGGATTTTGGAATATTTTTAGGAGTAACTATAGACTAATTTCTCAAAGATGACCTCTTTCTTAAGACTACCATGAAAGGGAATTTTTATTGTTCACGTAATTCATGAAAAACATAGGACAATTATAAAAGTTTTCATATTTTAAGAAAAACATCATAAACAAAGTTTTACTACGAATCTCACACCACCTTTTTTTATTCTCTAAATTGTTTTTATCTTTCCTTTTTTTAAAATTGTTTGATAAGAAAAAGGCTTTGAGTGTTCCACTGTAAGTGATTGAGAATTCTCCTCCAACATTGTTATGCCCCATGAATGAAAAACACTGTAATGCCCCATGAATGGTGCACACAAGCCGAGCTAGATCAATGGTTCGGCTCGATTCGGCTCAATCAAGCCAAGCTCAAGCTCAAAAAGTTGGCTCGATGGAGCCGAGTTTTCAAGCTTGAAATGTGTTCAAGCTGAGCTCAAGCCAAAGTTTGTTTGATTCGGCTCAACTTCACTTGAAAATTATTTTTAAAAAAAGTCTTCATATATATCATGATTATATATATATAATATAAAATATTATTATTTTTATGTAAAAATATTTAATAAAATAAATCAAGCAGAGCTCAGCTCAACCTTGAATGAATTCGAGCTCCAGCTGAGCTCAAGCCAAGCTATTTGAATATGAGCCGATATTTCGAGCACCATTTCAAACCAAGCTCGGCTCGGTTTGGCTTGAATACACCCGTACCCATGAATGAATAAGTTGTACAATACATTTGCATCTCACTGAATTTTGTAGCATATTGTGGGCCCAGTCCGAATTGGACTCGTTTCCTACCCATTGCTCTTATTTGGTTAGTTTCATTATGTGTATCTTATAATCAATTATTATGCGGCACTGAATGGAGCAACCGTGCACCCCCATTGTTGAGAAAATGGGGTTGGTTTAGGTTCCACTCTTGTTAGTGAGTTTTCTGGTTGTTTTGTTTCACAGCCAACGAATGCTCCTGCTGTTGCCGATTAGCTTGGGGATTGGAGCTCTTGCGACTCATTTCCTATTCCGTGACCCCTCTACTGAGAGAGGCTACACCGCAGCTTTGCCTCAAGAGGCGGGGTGTGTGACATTGAGGAGACCAAAACCAGAACAGGACTTTGAATATAAAAGTACGATTAGTGAGCCCACTTCCCAACTCATGACTCAACTGGGAGAACAGTCCATTAGCTGGATAGTCGGCTCAACTTGTTCAACCTGAGCTCAAGCTGGTAATTTAGACCCCGCCGGTTGAGCCAAATATATTTTGAGAATGAATCTTTAAATAAACCCAGCCTAACCACCTCATGTTTGATTCGTCTAGGCTTTTGGAGTGGTTGTTTGGCCTTACCCTAATGACACCTTAGCGGCTACCTTAGGTCTGGCTGTGTGTGTGTATTTTTTTAGAGAAAGTGTGTTAGTTACATGATATCATTTCAACCCAAAAATATACAACTTGGTTTGGCTTGAGCTCAGTTTTAAATATCGCATGAATTATAAGTAAATGTATGTAAGCTATATATATTAATGTATAATGACAATTTTAAACTTTAATTATTATAGCTTATAATATTTTTTAACTCATAACAAAGGAGTTTAACATAACTAAAGAAAAGTAAAGCAAACTAAACTCGCTACTTTAAAATAAAAGAGTGAGTTAAACTTAGAAAATCAAGATGATAATGGATAGTCTATCCATTTCATACTTCCGTTTCTCGATCAATGGATATGTGTTAACATTTTATAGAATAAGGGTGCAATAAGATCATTAAAATGTGTTGTAAGGAACTCTTGCTCCAAAATCAAGGCAAATCCAACAAGCACCAGTTCTGTAATCTGACGTCTACATTCTAGATAACAACAAAATCCAAGCTTAGCAATCATTCATTACTTTTTCCATCCATATTGATCCCTGGCATTTTCAAGTTTCAACTATGGACAAGGTGGAAAAACATTCTCAAGCACATTAGAAAGCAGTAGTAAAAAAGAACTACGGTAAATGTGGATAGGTTTGCAAAGTCGAAAAGGAACAAGAATTTTACCGTACCTCATTATTGCGTGTTTTGGTTATTTTCTCCGCAAAACAGCTTCTCAACCATACACTGGATGTTTGAGACCGTAGCTTGTAAAAAAGGCCTGTGTTTCATTGACAAAATAAGATAAATCCACACAAGTAGCCCCAAAATTTCCCAAGTACAAGATTAGCAATGTACTTTGTTTTCCAATCTATTATGTTTACTATTTTACTACTTTCCAAAACAATGTCATGGTCTGTATGACTATGAATCTATTAGGGTAAAGGTGGATTCTATTCTTTTCTTAGTTCTTTGTAACGTAAGCAAATTGGTGTTTCTGGGCCAATACTGATGTGCCCACAGTAATCCGAAGAGAAAATCAATGCCGTCATGAGATGGCTCTTGAAAGGATGTTTAGGAATGATCATTAATAGCTAAATCTATTATATTGAAAGATCATTAAAAGCTAGTTTGTCAAATTCAGTGTTACTGTTCATGAGGAGTCTAATGAAAAACTGCTTAGTGCATTGTCAAATCAATCATCTCTTTTCTCTACCTTTCTTTTTTTTTTTTCCTTTTTTTTTTTTTTTGATAACTTCATCTCTTTTCTCTAGTTTGAAAGAAGAAGACTCAAAGAACAGAAAGTGTTTGATGAAACCACACAGTACTGTCTCAGCTGGGGGTATCTGTATCTCAGGATCTCTCTTTCACCCCCACTTCCCGGCTGCTTGTACTACTGCGCCACTTTACAGCCTCCGAACATTGCCGGGTTCTCCGGGCAGATAGACCCACACAGCCTAATTGTACTCTCTCTCTCTAATAATCACGTCGGCACGTCTAATCGTGTCTAATCGCGTGTGAATGAGTGTCTTATGACTGTAAAAACCATTTCTTATGGGCCTTGGATTGTCTCTCGCGAAGCCAGAAAGGGTTCTCGGGGTTCCATACATTGTGCGAAAGTTGGCGTAAAAAATGGGGAGAAGTCATTGTGAAAGCATCCAACTCAAAACCAATTGGCAATGAGTGGAGAGGCCTTACATGTATATAAGGCCACAACTATTTCTCTATTTAGTCGATGTGGGATTAATTCTCTTACACGCCCCCTCACGTGCAGCCCTAATTTTAGGTCTGTCACGTGCGCCTCTTTTTGGATCGTCAATTATGACTCCTTTCTGTTTGGGTCTGTCATCGTGAGTATGAGCATAATTTGACCGTTGGGCCTTTTGGGCTCTGATACCATGTGAAAGCGTCCAACTCAAAACCAATTGGCAATGAGTAGAGAGGCCTTACATGTATATAAGCCCACAACTATTTCTCTATTTAGTCGATGTGGGATTAATTCTCTTACAGTCATTTCTTTTTCTCCCCATAATTTTGACTTCTCCCCATTTAATATCTCTCACCCTTATTTTCCCACTTATTGCCACATGTCTTATTATGGATGGATAAGTCAAAATCATGGGCCCCATGATTTTGACTTCTCCACCACTTGTCACCTATTCTATGGAACCCCGAGACAAACCTTTTCTGGCTTTGCCAGAGACAATCCAAGGCCTTTCTTCTGGTCTCTATTTCTCTGCTTTGGATGACAAAGGATTGTCTCTGGCAATGCTAGAAAGGGTGGTCTCAAGTTTCCACATATTATGCAACATGTGTCTGAGAAGTCATTTCATTATCTCCCATGATTTTGATTTTTCCACACATTATGTGACATGTGATGATAAGTGATGAAAAAAAAAGTGTAACAACCCCAAAATCCTACAAGGTTAAAATAAAAATTTTGAAATCATCACATTACCCTAACCTGCTTAAATTCCATAACATACAAGGCATGCTAAACACGAGTCTCTAAAAAATTAGAATAATAAAATTCCGATATAAACCAAATCATCCTGTAGAATGATACTCCACCAACCATAACCCATCATAAACTGAATAGTCTAAAACCATTAAAATAGTAAAACAATTAAGCAATAACAACTAAAAGTCATAAAAGTCTAATACAGTCATCTCTTCTTAAAATAAACAACTAAAACAAATCAATAGGGGTGACTTTTAAAATCTCTGGCCTTCCCCTCAAGAAGCTCACCTTTTTTTCTCTCTTCCGTGTATACCTCCTCAGTCCACAGCTCCTCTCTTAGACCTGAAGATTATGAAAGGTCGACTGAGTATGAAATACTCAACAGATAAACAAACCAACAACAACATAAAGTGGCATGAGCAACATCAATATCATAACTTAGTTTATGTATAATTAATCGTAATAGATTCACTTAACATAGACATAATCAGAGTGTGGAGCATATAACATGTCATAACATCATCTTGACTTGTGTACTTGTATGACTCTTATTCATGAACTTGAACTTACCATATGCATAGACTCATACATGCATGATTCATAATGATTTGTCTAGTCAACGTATAATTCATAGTGTGTTTATCCCGACAACGTATAATCATAATGTTTTGTCCCGATAATGTATAATCATAGTGTTTTATAACATAGTCGCAGCAACGCATAGAATGGTATGTTCGTAACAGGGGATCATTCTTTCATATCATAACATGAGTGCGACAACGCGTAGAGTGGATGTTCATAATAGGGGATCATTCTTTCATAACATAATTCATAACCTGTTTGTGTCTAATGCTTCGTAACATGTTCGTATTCAATGCATACATGCTTATGAGATAAGTGAACTCATGTGACTTAAATACTTATCATACAAGTGCACATGTGCTTGAGTGTCGTGATTGGATTCAAATGAGTTATCCCTTAAATTCTAATCTTCTGTTAAGAAACTCCGCTAGGTTACATCTCTCTAGTTAGAGAATTCCTAACATGGAAGATTTTCCTCTAAGGTGTGACCTACCTGAATACTGATCACCATACAAAGTAAATAGGACATAATTTATCATGACAAACAATAATATTCATTTGACTTAGTCTCTTAATAATCAATAGCATCATACTAGCATTCATCATTCTTAAGCATTTCAACAAACACCTTAAGTGCGTTAATTATGGATACTTTGTCATTTTCCATTTTTAACATTTCACCATACTATAATCCATTCGTATAACTCAAACATAATCCACACTCATACATTCATCCCATCCTCCATAGTGTTTCTCATCCTCCATACAATCCATCCATAGTATTAAACCACATTTTCATCTCTAATAAACTTAATCCATACATAATTGAGGAAAACATATCAAATCTTCATTTCTATCATTTTTATCATACTAATATTCACCAAACATCACTAATAAGGTTGAATTTGAGAATTTATCGACCTTTGAGATCCTTCCCTTGAATTCAAAACGCTCACAAGAAGATTTGAGGTTGATATTCAAGCTTTCCTTGCAATTTCCAAGCTATTTCCTTCTTCTCCAAGAAATTTCTCCCTCAAGAAATTTCTCCCTCAAAACCCTAGGTTATCTCCTCTCCTTTGTCAAATTAGATTTAGAAATGTTAGAACCCTAAAACTCTCGAAATAAAACATCTATTTATAGCCTAGGGGTTTAAAAACTCTGATTTCCGAAGTTCAATTGAACTCTCCCCAAGTTCAATCATCATTGGCTATGAGTCGATCCCGAACTTCGAAGGGGGAAAGATGAGATAGGATCGTAGCCAAAGAGTTCAATTGCTTATGTGTCACATCTGAATTGGATGAGAATAAATGAAAATTTCAAATTCAATTTTTTTCCCCTCCAATCCACATACGACACATAAGCAATTGAACTCTCGAGTTCAATTGTAATTAGTTGTGATCCAATCTTGGAAAAGATAGGAGTCACCGTACTATTTATGAGGGTGAGGGTAGAGCGGGGAAACAAGATTTTATTCTTTGCAGAAGACAATACACCTTGTGTCGGAAACCTTACTCGCTTCGACGATTAGGGGTCTCTCTCACCAAAATGTATGTTTCTCCTTTTCTTCACTTTATTTCAAAGCTTCCCAGCTTGCTATGGCCCTCGCGCAGTAGAACAATTGTTCTTCCTATATTCCCCACTTGTAAGTTTACAGTACTCACTAAGTCTACATTCAAGTTAAGATTAAAGCATTAGAAAAGATAAAATAAGTCAAGCCAAAACCTAACTCTTAGTTAACATGCCGACTGGGGTTGCAGGAAAAAAAAAATTGAACCATAGTGGTTATCCATAGATGGTTAGGATTTTGGAATATATTTAGGAGTAGCTATAGACTAATATCTCAAAGATGACCTCGTTCTTAAGACTACCAAAAAAGAAATTTTTATTGTTCATTGCAATTCATGAAAAACATAACATAGGACAATTATAAAAGTTTTCATATTTAAAGAAAAACATCAGAAACAAAGTTTTGCTACGAATCTCACACCACCTTTTTTTCTTCTCTAATTTGTTTCTCCTTCCTTTTTATTAAATTGTTTGATAAGAAAAAGGCTTTGAGTGCTCCAATACAAGTGATTGAGAATTCTCCTCCAACACTGTTATGCCCCATGAATGAAAAACACTGTAATGCCCCATGAATGGTGCACACAAGCCGAGCTACCTCGATGGCTCAATTCAGCTCAATCAAGCCGAGCTCAAGCTCAAAAAGTTGGCTCGATCGAGCCAAGTTTTCAAGCTTGAAATGTGTTCAAGCCGAGCTCAAGCCAAAGCCTATTTGATTCGGCTCGGCTCGGCTCGGCTCGGCTCGGCTTGAATATTATTATTTTTAAAAAAAAATACTCTTCATATATATCATGATTATATATATAAAGGGAAATGCTAACGACCACTCAATGTGTGAAATTGTTAACGACCACCAAGACATTTTTTCATAGGGGACAATTCATTAAATAAGAGAGAGAAAATCAAACTGTATTTATTCTCTTATGCATTTAATGATTGATTTCCTATGAAAAGACTAAATTACCCTTACCTTTAGTGGATTTTATTAATTAATACAGGGGTAAAAATGTCTTGGTGGTCGTTACCAAGTTCACCCACTGAGTGGTCGTTAGCAAGACCCATATATAAATAATATAAAATATTTTTATTTTTATTAAAAAATATTTTAAAAAAATAAATCAAGCGGGGCTTAGCTCGACCTTGAATCAATTCGAGCTCGAGCTGAGCTCAAGCCAAGCTATTTGAATTCGAGCCAATATTTCGAGCACCATTTCAAGCCAAGCCAAGCTTGAGCCTAGATTAAACCCATTTCAAGCCAAGTTGGACCAAGCTCGGCTCAGTTCGGCTCGAATACACCCCTACCCATGAATGAATAAGTTGTACAATACATTTGTATCTCACTGAATTTTGTAGCATATTGTGGGCCCAATCCGAATTGGACTCATTTCCTATCCATTGCTCTTATTTGGTTGGTTTCCTTATACGTGTATCTTATAATCAATTATCATGTGGCACTGAATGGAGCAACCGTGCACACCCATTGTTGAGAAGCTGGGGTTGGTTTAGGGTTCCACACTTGTTAGTGAGTTTTCTAGTTTTGTTTCATAACTAACGAATGCTCCTGCTGATGCGGGTCAGCTTGGGGATTGGAGCTCTTGCGAATCATCGCCCTATCCTGCGGGTTAGCTTGGGGATTGGAGCTCTTGCGAATCATCTCCCTATCCAGCGACCCCTGTGCTGAGAGAGACTACACCGCAGCATTGCCACAAGAGGTGGGGTGTGTGACATCTTTGAGGAGACCAAAACCAGAATAGGACTTTGAATATAAAAGTACGATTAGTGAACCCCCTTCTCCACTCATGACACTCAACTGGGAGAACAGTCCATTAGATGGGTATGGAAGCCACGAAAATTGGAACTATTAAGTCTATAATAAGGGTAGAGGCAAATTCTCTGAGTCTGCATTCAAGCCGAGCTGGATAGTTCGCTCAACTTGTTCAACCTGAGCTCAAGCTGGTAAGTTAGGCCCCGCCGGTTGAACCAAATATATTTTGAGAATGAATCTTTAAATAAACCCAGCCTAACCACCCCATGTTTGATTCGTCTAGGCTTTTGGAGTGGTTGTTTGGCCTTACCCTAATGACACCTTAGCGGCTACCTTAGGTCTGGCTGTCTCTATGTGTGTGTTTTTTTAGAGAGAGTGTGTTAGTTACATGATATCATTTCAACCCAAAAATATACAACTTGGTTTGGCTTGAGCTCAGTTTTAAGCATTGCATGTATTATAAGTAAATGTATGTAAGCTATATATATTAATGTATAATGGCAATTTTAAACTTTAATAATTATAGCTTATAATTTTTTTTTAACTCATAACAAAGGAGTTTAACATAACTAAAGAAAAGTAAAGCAAACTAAATTAGCTACTTTAAAATTAAAAAAGTTGGTTATACTTAGAAAATCAAGATGATGATGTATAGTCCTCTATCCATTTCATACTTCCAATTCTCGATCAATGGATGTGTTAACATTTTATAGAATCAGGGTTGCAATAAGATCATTAACATGTGTTGTAAGGAACTCTTGCTCCAAAATCAAGGCAAATCAAACAAGCACCAGTTCTGTAATCTGACGTCTACGATGCCAACAAAATTCAGCATTGCAATCATTCATTACTTTTTCCATCCATATTGATCCCTGGCATTTTCAAGTTTCAACTATGGACAGGGTGGAAAAACATTCTCAAGCACAATAGAAAGCAGTAGTAAAAAAGAACTACGGTAAATGTGGATAGGTTTGCAAAGTCGAAAAGGAACAAGAATTTTACCGTACCTCATTGTTGCGTGTTTTGGTTATTTTCTGCACAAAACAGCTTCTCAACCATACACTGGATGTTTGAGACCGTAGCTTGTAAAAAAAACCATGTTTCATTGACAAGATATGATAAATCCAAACAAGTAGCCCCAAAAATTCCCAAGTACAAGATTAGCAATGTACTTTGTTTATACCAATAACCCCATTAGGTCTGGTAGCTTTTGGAAAATGTGATTGAACTTGGCGTGGGCCATAACTATACAACAAGTCAAAATGGATGTACTTGACAATTCTTTCTCACAGCATGTATGCAATAACCAGTGGAACACAGCAACTGCAAAGTTCCCCTTCTTAATAAGGTTGATGAGGCAATGAAGGCACACAAACCTGTTGGTGGAACTCTCTAAACTGATGCAATTGACTCTTGAATCCAAAAAAGAAGCACGGGAGAGCAGCAAAATTCTTAGCAATTAAGTGCCCCAGGTCTGACAAGAGAAAAATAGATGAGTAAAAGTGATGCCAGACCATGATGAGAAAAACATAGTGCAATCCCTTAATCTGAACCTTTCCAACTCTACTCCAAAACAATTCATCAAAAGAAAGCTGTTACACGCAGCACACTGCAGCTAACTTGGTTTTTCCAACTCAAATTTTGTATCCATTATACACTGTTGTGAAGCTATATGAACAAAACACAGTTTTCAGACTCAGTTCTTCAGTTATATGACGGCAGCAGCCTGGTTTCTATCTATATAAAAGTGTGGCCAAAACAATCCCTTCTGGAGGATGAAGCTGTAGATCAATGGAACAGCATTCCATACCAAAACCTTGGCGTCATGGTTTCTATCCCAGTTTACCTGCAATATAACAAAAAATATATGAAAACTCCCAAGAATTAAAGAATATTATTTATAATTCTAGTCTTGTAAGAAGACAACTTGCTATTATTTTTCCACCAAAACATAAGAATTACTTCCTAGAGAATGTATAGGACAAAAGGTCCTCCCTACCTGCTGGTATCCAGAAACCAAATGGAAAAATCCAAAACCCAAATGTAAGAGAGCTCAACTCTTCTTCAAGCTCCTATTACAGAGAACTAGTAGCTGCTCAATGACAACAGTTACAGTCGTCTAATTCTCCAGAGTAGAGGATGTAGATATGCACATAGGCCACATCTGTTGCTCTGGCTATGCAATTGCCAAGAGAGCAAAATACAGTATCACTTCCAATAAGAATCACATCCCAAAAGCTCTGTTGTATATGTCGCCTGAACTGGGAGTCCGGAACTGCAAATCCTCATAACCAGAAAAAAACTTGTTGAATCCCAGTCTCTCACTTCTCAGTAGCTCTGCCATAGCCAGATCATTTCCACTTTGGACCTCATTCCAACCGTCCCAATGGCCATTTAACATGTGTGCATTTCTAGACTGTTGGAGTGACAACTGTGCAAATGGGGAAAGATTGTTGGCTTGGGATTGCTCCACAAGCCTAGAAGGAATACCATACGCATCACTCAGAGGAGAAAATCTATCTCCAATATGATCAGAAAATATCAGGTTCTGATTTGCAGAGATAGATTGTTGCATCAACAGCTGAAGTCTTGCTTCATTTTCAGAGACAGTAAGCTGCGGAGAGAAAGTTGACCGCAAATCTAAGGCAGAATTGTTCATCCCGTTTGGCAATCTCCCTTTGCCAACTGCCAAAATTGCAGGGTCAATAAATTCAACATCCCCAATGCTGCCAATATTCCCAGTCAGTGGTGCTTGATACTGATTTCTCAACGAGGAGGAAGTTTCAAGTAAATGACTCCCTGCAAAGCAAAAACAAAGTGGAAAAAGAACAAAAAAGTTAAAAATAAACTTAAATGGGCATTACTCCTTGACTATTGTAAACAATTTAGAAAATTGCGAACCATGGGTAGTGTTGAAAGCCTGGTCCACTTTCTCATGAGAAGAAAACCCTGGAGGTGGTGCTCTGCTTGGCACTGAAAATCCAGGAGGGGCTGAAATTTGAGCTCTTGGAACTGTTGAAATACAATGAGCAAATAATACAGATAAATGGGTTATAAACAATAGAGTTGTCTTGATTTAAACTACACTTAAATCACAAAAATGATAAATTATAATAGCAAAGCCAAAAAAAAAGGGGGAGGGAGCAACAACAAAACATAAAAGATAAAGGTAACAATAGAGCAAAGAAGCAACCAGGGGTTGGTGCAGTTGGCTAGCATCCCCAGTTTGCTCCCTGTGGTTGTGTGTTCAACTCCCACTCCTCGACTTACCCTGGTGTCCATAGGGAAAATTTCGAGTGGGGCGGTGTGGACACCCGAAGGGACTAGTCCTTGCCTCAAAGGGTTTGGGACACCCTCCGTTACCAAAAAAAAAAAAAACAAAGCTGCTCTTTAATGTGCACCACCGAGTGAGCAGAAGAATGTCAGATCCACATCAATTTTCACAAACAATTACAAATCTGAAAATTTTATCGACTATATACAGAGAATATACTTGAAAGGATCTACAAGAAACAAATAGAGGCCAAGTTGAAAATTGAAATGCAAAAGAAATTATCAGACCAAGAAAATGATCTCTAATGGGTGACTCAGGAGTCAGGGCCATAGAGGTTTCTTTCCCCAAGTATGGCAGTCTCATCAAGGCTAGCAAGTGCCATTAATCCCACTTAACTCTGGTTGCAAAGGATTCTTAACACGGATCCTAATGTGCCAAACAAGGCATATTTGACAAGTTCCTTTATTACTAGGGTCATTTATCTGGTAACCAACTTGGAAAATCAGGATTACGTCAGCAAATTGCAAAAGGAACTACACCATCCAAAAACTCTTGTTCCAAAAACACCTTCTAGGCCATCTAAAAAATAGATCCCTCACATCCTTAGGGCAAGACCAAGAGACCCATGCAAACTATGATTGATTAACATAAGAAGTGGCAGCTGTTTTCCTCTATTCTTCTGGAATATATAAATATATATACAGAGAGAGAGAGAGAGAGAGATGGAGTTGTGGCCGTTGTAACAAAAAACGCCGTTTTTAAAAAAAAAACACGTTTTATTCGCGAATTTTGGAGTGGCTGAATGATTTCGCATTTAAATCTCGAATTTAAAAATAAATAAATAAACGGCGTTTTTCTGAATTATTCGCGTTTTTTGCAAATTATTCCCGAATAATTCCCGAATTTCCTGAATTATTCCCGAATTATTCAAAAAAAATTACTTTTTTTTGTATATATTTTAATCAAATTGTTCCATATATGTTTATAATTATTAATTTACTTTTTATTTTTTTCCCGAATTTTCCGAACTTGATCCCTGCCAAATTATTCCCGAACCCCGACTTTGTCACTATGGTTGTGGCATGGCAGATGTGTTAATAGAGTGAAATGAAAAAACAGGATTCGTGCTGCCAACCCCAAATATTTGGGGTAAGGCACTGACAAGTATATATATACTAGTCTTCAACCATTATTATCAAAAATTCCAAAAAATCTAACCTATGGGCTGAATGGGCTCATCTTGATCTTCTTAGAGGAGCAAATTTTTAGACTACTCAGAATCCCAGTTGACTGCAAAAAACTTCAATTTTCACTCCATTGGGACGGCTCTTCTATGTTTATATGGTTTGATCCTTGGCAATCAATGGGCATCCTTCATGAAGTTCATGAGGACCAAGCCCGGCGTAATTTGGGTTTTGACAGAAATGCAACAGTCTCGTCTTTAACCCAAGGCGATGAATAGCAGCCTCTTCCTCCAAGAAGCAGGTCCTTTGATGTAGCTGGGATTTGCACTTTGAAGAGCTCTTTCCAATGTTAAGAGATTCAGCCTCTCCTCCAAGAGGGGACATAATCTGAATGCCCAGAACCAATAGTAATTACTCTCTAAAATCAGTGTGCCACCAATCTGCTATAAAGGTCTTAAGCCTCAACGGTTCCTTGGTTCAAGCAATGAAGCAATGTATTCCTAGACACAGCATGATCTCAAGGCTTGCTCATTCAGTCTACAGACTCAAGACAAGTTACTTAAGCCATAACAGTCTTATGAGATCGAGGTGCATTTTCTGTTGGTTGGTAACTGAAAACACACCATATTTTCTTCAATTACAGGTTTACTAGACCTATATGGAAACACATCCCACGAAAGTGCAGGCACAAATGATGAAACATTATGGATAGGGATGCAGACATGCAATGGCTTACAACTCGAGGGGAATGACATCACTAGTAGCATGCTACTGTATACCAAATATGGATAGAGCACAACAACATAATTTCCAACAATATGCTTCAGTGAGCTAAAGACTCCATCAATGCTATAGCAGTGGATACCCGCCAAAGTTCTGCTTATCAAAAGCCAGTAGTTGAAGACAATGCTGCTAACAGAAAATTCATACACTGGAATGTCAACGCTGAGTTCATCATCAAGCATCCGAAATGGTGTTGTTCGACTCCCCAAAAATCAGATACATGGCTCCTGAATACAGATAGCTCAGTAAGGGGCAATGCATATGGATAGGGCAGTATCTTCAAAGATTCAAGTGGATCTCCCCTAGCAGCTTTTGCAGCAGGTTGTGAGCCTCAGAATATCCTCCTCCTTGAGCTCCAAGACATCAAAATAGGCTTAAAAAAATTGTCTCAGATTTCAACCTTTCTAACCTCTTAATTGTCACTGACTCCAAGGTCGCGGCAGAATGTGTGAAAGGAGATTTAGATCCTCCATGGACAATGAGGTCAATTGTTAGGGAAATAAAGCATTATAAAGAGGTTTTTGCTCATTGCAACATCTGGCATGCTCAGAGATTAATAAGGTGGCAGGTTGTTTGGCAAAATTTTGAAACCACAATAGTAACAATATCTTGTACCCTCATGAATTTCCTCAAGAGCTGGTAACTATTGTACATGAGGATAGCTCAGGTTGTAAATAATATCGATTGCAAATATTTTCTGATTAATAAATCTGGCACGGTCTGCTAATCCCAGCTTACCTTCCAAAAAAATAATAAAATTAAAGGACATAGCTGCTTAAATAATATATCTTCAAAATGAAAATTAAGGATAAGCTTCAAAGGACACATAGGAAGTACATCAACATCAAACACTGTCAAAATACAGAAAAGGCATATTAAAAAACATGAATTTTCTACAAGAAACCAGCCCCCAATGTGAATAGCAGGAAGGACGTACATAGAATCATTTAAACGAGAAGCATAAAAGATGAAGCAAAAACTAAATAGGCACCACTATAACAAAAACTTATAATGAAATCCGGATTATAATAAACAAACAAACAAAAATAGCAAGCATTCAACTATTAATTCAATCGATACTCACCAGAAAGCTTATTGGAGGAGATAAAAGAATGGCCACTGGGAAAACTATCAGATTCCTCAAAACTACTGGATGAAAAACCATTTCGTCGCATACCCAAGTAAGGATCCTTGTTCTCCACAAATTCCTGAAGGACAGAATATCTCTTTGGTGCATGCCCAATGTTACTGAAAGACGATTCCAAGTCAGTTGCTTGATTTGCAAAATCCTCTTGCCTAGCAAATGAGAACCTGGACTGGTTGCTGTTTTGTGCTTTCCAAGAACTCGATATTTTAAGAGAATCATGTTGTTTATCAGGTTCACTCAACAATTTAGCTAAATTGAGAGGAGAGGTCAATGAGTCATCCCATGAATCGAAGTCCATCGACAGGATATTTGAGATTATGCTACTCTCTCCCGTATCTACAGCAGCATTTTTTACAACATTTGTTAAGTCATCGTCAAATTTTCCCAAATACTTTCCTTCTTTTGCATTTGAGAACAAGCTGGGTTGTTCCCAAACCCTATCCAATTCATCAGAACTGCCAACTTTGTTCTCATTGTATCCATTAGATAATACTGCATCATCGGAGTTGAATGGCACAAAAGCTTCATCAACTTTCTTATGTACAATTCTAGGATCTGCATTAAGATTGCTTGTACTGCAAGTCTCACTATGTTGCCAAGAATGACATCTTGAATGGAATTTATGAGATGAATGAGGCAAATATGATTGATGATTAGCAACTTCTGATTCCTTCAGTCTTTCATCATCAAAAGCTAGTGAATCCTCTTCCACTACACTGCACGTGTTTTGCAGTACTTGTGTTGGTGAATCCAATCTACCAGATTTATCTCTTTGAATGACTACACCATTAGATGCTGTGGCAGATTTCCTCAATGCTGGTGAGGATAATGGGTCTCTAAATTGCTCGACATAATATTGTTGTAACCCTTGATTCCCAGGCGATCTAATTGGAAAATTATTGGAAACTAAACTGTTAGGTCTGATTCTGATCACATCAGAATGGTCATCTGGAAGATGGCTATCAATGCTTATTGACGACAACCCAGAGCATAAACTCTGAATCTTTCCCTCTGCATCAACATTCTCATCTTTACCTGGACCAGCACTACAAGAGTGTCTAGTGAGGTCTATAGAGTTTGTTATGTTGGATGGTTTTAAGACGCATATGTCCTTGTCCTTGGATGCAGGCAGACAAGGAACGTGGTTGCTGGAAGTTACAGTAGGAGTTGCATCTAGGACAACCTCTGCAGGTGTTTCTGGTGCAGTTGTTGGAAAATCACTCCCAATATACTGTTTAGTAGATTCCAAAGGCCCTAGACTACCATTAGAATGCATTGCATGACTTTCTTCAGCATCAATGAAATTCTTTGCTACATCACCATGTAGTGTAAGGGTTCGAGCTGTGCTTGCAACTGCAGATGGAAGCACCAACGGACCATCAAACGTGTCCAGTTTTTGTTTAGCATGTACATTTGAACATGCCAAACTTGAAGCTGATGACCAACAATTTGAGACACGCATCCCCCTGGTAAACATATTATAAGTTTTTAGCACTAGAAACTCATAGACCAATTTAGAAAGGCTGCAGATCAGTTAGCAGCATACCATGAGGCTGCTGCTGGAAGGGCAAGAGATCTTCCAGTGCTACCATCAGGAGGAGAATCTCTAACCTGATTTGAGAAATTTTGCAGCAAAGAGAGCAGAATCATGATCAGAACAAAAGCCAATGAATTGCATTAGTCACTAAATCCAGTTTGCATACATTCCAGAAACATCCACAACTCAAATACAAGGGGAAAAAAACATCTTGTTTTTCATATACATATAACTCAGTTCAATATAAGAAATGATCCTGACTGGTTGTATAATGGTAAAGCCCTTTCCACTTCTTTTAAATCCCGTAATAACTCCATATAATACAATATCATCATTTATCCACGAAAAAATAATCTTTCCAACGAACAATCTTTTCTTGCAAGAAGTGAAAGCTAACACTGGAAGTCTTACATTTGGAGCACTTTCGACAACAGGTTTCCCCGTAGAAGCAGTGTTGTAATTGCAGTACTCATCTGCTGGGGGAGGCAACACATTCCCTGAACGCCGTTGCAAATTATTTGTAGCACCAGCAATTTGTTGAACTCTACTCCTTTAAAACCATTATGTGAGTTAATTAACCATATGATGACGGTACAACTAAAGCAATAATTTATAACTGCGGAGGGGGACAAAAAACTCAAGGATTTTATAAACCACAAGCATTCCCTGAACAAGTATCATGCACAGCCAAGCAAAAATTTTATAAAGGGAAGTGATTTAAAACTCTCAATAGTAGGTAGTAGGTACTATCAAGAGTTGGGCCGTCCAACTGAAAATCGAACAGCACCAAACATCAAGTGGGGCCTACCATTTAATGCATGTATGCCTTGGCCCCGTTGGATTTTCAATCAGACAACCCAACTCTCAATAATACCTACTATCAAGATTTTTAAATTATTTTCCTTTTATAAACAAAAATAATTTAAAATTGAAAGGGGAAGGGGAAGGGGAAGGGGGGCAAAAACCCCAAGGAAGCTAATAATATATAGTAAAAAAAAAACATAAATCCCGTCGTTTATAGATAAAAAGAATTTAAAACTGAATAGAGGGGGGCAAAAATCCTAAGGAAGACAAAAGAGAATTTAAAACTGAATAGAGGGGGGCAAAAATCCTAAGGAACCTGATAATATATAGTGAAAAAAGACAAATCCGTTCACCCTGATTGGAACATGACAATAAGTACTGTAAAAAGATTAGATTCACAACCAAGTAATAGAAGCACAAAGATTCAAAAAACCAAATACCTACACAAGCTTTTAAAGGCTCAATTCTTTGTAAATACTATAGCATAAATTCTCATGTTTTAACTTTGATTACAACGTCATAGGAAGTAAGCATTAAAACAACTAGTTCCACTTCCACCTAGTAGAAGTAAAAAAAAATTATTGATAACCCCAACATAAACTCTTATCCAATCATGTCATATGTACATTAGAGTGGTCAAACTCTATAAACGTGAGTGTTATTCCTGAGCATTGGTGCAAGGAAAAATTAAAAATTCATATTTACAAAGCACCAAGAATGGACAATAAGAAGGGATAAAAATGTTTGCATGCATTGCTAAATTAATCACCTTGTATAGGCTGAAATTATTTCATCTTTAGTAAAACTATCTTCTTGAGTGCCAACGTCATGCAAATATAGACAATCCGGATTGCTGCAATGCTGGACCAGCAAAAGCAAATTTTCAAGTGAAACTAAAGAATGCCCCACAGCTATTACAAAAAGAAATTTCAAAAAACCAATACAACCATTTCGAACAAAATTATGTATTCATACCACATTTCTCAACCATGCATGGCAATACTTTGTAGTTCCAAAGCATGCTCTGCAAATGCAATTCAAACAGTTGTCAAGATGCAGATTAAGGTATGGCATGCTCATACAATCCATTGAAGATGGGAAAAAAAATATATGTGCTTACCTTAAGGATCTACCATCCAAGACAAAACCGTGTACCGATTCAATACATCGAACCGCTTCCTCCTCTTTTGAGTAAGTAATATATCTGAGTCAAATAAAATTAAAGGAAAAGAGAGGGGGCACCACGATTGTTAACATAAGAGAAAAACATAAATTTATGCCTACCTTGAACATCTTTACTAGTATAATGGGAGATGCAGGTGTAGCCTGAATTTTTTGAAATTCCTAAACTACCCTTATATAAAACAAAACTTTAATTTAATGTTTTACTTTAATTCTCAAACTACACTCATCTATCTAATTAAAGAATAGAAGCACAGTCAATCGTGATTGAACTCGTGGAGAGTTCAATCACACCCGCGGGTTAACACGTGTCTCTTTTAACTCCTATTAACTGTGGTTAACTCCTTCTCCTCGCTCTCACGTGCATCGCACGTGCCACCCGCTAGTTAAAGATAAAACAAGTAATGATTGTAAAATCAACTGCACAAACAGATTATTTGAGGGCAATATTTGTGAGGTGAAAGCAATTGATAACTCAAGATTAGTGATGAGAGAATCAAAACAAGGGCAGCACTTAAAACAGGATAAAAATTGGACACAATTACAGCTATTTAACTTACACACTACAAGTGTTGTTTGAAGATTGTTGAATAGCACCGCCCGCTGTCCGAGAAACAGAAACCTTTAGAACCTTGCCGTACTGACCAAAATACTCCTTGTGCTGAAGACGCTGCTCAAAACCATAAAACACTACTTACATATTACGAAAAGAAAGAGACCAACAAAAGAGAGTGAAACAATATATGTGTGCTGCATGTTCCACTGAATCACTCAAATTAGATACAAATGCGGACAAAAGGAGAAACTACACACATCTTCATCTGCTAAATTGGGAGGTATTCCCATTATGTACACCAAATTTCGCTGAATCACCCGAACACTGTTAAGGTGGTTCCTTCCTTCACATGGTTTTGGCTTTGCCTTATGTGACTTTAGTTTTCTTTCCGAATTGATTTCAGCCACCAACCTGTTTAGAAAAAACTGTAGTGTGAGCATTCCCATTTACTAGCAGAATAAAATGCAGATAAGATATAATCCACAAACAGTAACTAACCTCTCACACTTTGCAGCCATTCCTACAATTTTTTCTTTGTCATAAGGTGTGCGGCATGCTGGACACCTCCCCTCCGTGTCATCTTTCTCAGCCATGTCCATTATGTGATGCCAACACCAAACACATATCTGTAGTAATAAAGAAAGTGAATAAAATAAATGTAAATAATGTAGAGAATAGCAAAAATATTAATTAGATTGGTTACCCTCAATTGGACAAAAAAAGTCCTCACAGCCAAGTTTTGTGTGTGTGTGTGTGTATTGGGGGGGTATTAAATAATATATGGGTCAAGTGACTAATCAATTACCGCCGACCCTGGTTCAATGGATTAATCATTAGACTATTCTGAGGTGTTGGGGGCCTGGGGCAGATTGGCTCCCAGGGCTGGTCGAAGTCCTTCATATTACCAATCAGCCTGCATAGAATGTGGAAAGTGGAAACCCTAATCCGAGCTTGTAACATAGGGCTAGCCGGCTAGGGCGTCAAGTAGTTGTTTGGACACTACCGAGTGGAGGGGGGCCTGCAACTCTCGAAGGGCTTGGTGGCCCCTTCAAGAGTTGCGGGTCCTTGCCGCTGCATGAGTGGTAGCTCATGCTCAAAAGTCCTCAACACGGGTCCTAGTCATTGCGCTGCGGTCCATTTTCCAGCTCTGAGATCCCCTGGCTTCTTTCCCTTGGTTCTACCCAATTGCCTTTTTATTTTTAATTAGGCTTTCGGTGTTGACCTACCTGTTTACAGTTTATACCTTTGCTTCTATAGGATCTGTACTTGAAAGTAAGTTTTTCTTCCTTTACTTAATTGATATTAAACACCAGGCAACTATATTAAACAAAATATAAATGCTAACAAAATAAATTGGATTTCAGGAAATAAGAACGTTTGTAAAGCCCATAAGACATTATCTACAATGGATAAAGATTAGTATGCCAAACCTCATAACCACATTTACATGGCTTCAATTGCTGATCCGTCAAATCCATGTCTTCAGTACAAAGAGGACATATCTTTTCTCCCTGGTCGCCCATGGTCTTCCTACAAACCCATAGAGAAAAGTTAAATTATTGAGATCCATATGTCTAAATTTACATTTACATTTCTACCACTTCATTATACCGCAGTTTGTTCTATGGCAGTAATCTGAGAATAGCGTCATGGCTCACTTCACACTTCCTGTCTTTTTTGCCTTAAAAAACTTCGCAAGACAGACTCCAAGGAAAATCCCGAGAAATATAAAGAAAATAACCCAAATAGAATATAGAAACAGTCTAAAAACTCTATTAAAAAAATGTCCCAACTTTTCAAAACTAATTACTACGATTCAGAACACGACCCTGTCTCTGCAACCCGCAAATAAATCCTATAAACCCTAATTCGATCGGGAAAGTGTCATATTTGTATCAAAATGGTTCAAAAATGAACACGGGAAAACACAAACATAACAATCAACCAAAAACCCAAGAAAATATCCTCCGCACCCAAAAAAAAAAGGATCGGGGATCAAGGTAAATGCTCCATCGCAACAAATTGCCCCTAATCGATATCCGCTAATCTGAAACCGATTTTGTGTAAACCTAATCGTGACAATCCGTTGCGTGTAGTAGATAAATCACAAACGAACATGCAAATCATTATCAACATTAAAAAAAAATAAAAAATGGATAAATAGGGAAAGTGACCAAAAACAGTACCGATTAAAATGAAGAACGAAGGGAATCTAAGGATCTAGGCGAGGAGTAGAAGGATCCAAATAGAAAGAGAAGAACTAGATAAATTAGGGTTTTAGAATTCGAGCTCGAGAACTTACAGTGGCGGATCGAGAAACGGATGAATTTCTGAGGAGGAGGAGAAGCGCGAGAGAGGCCTGCGATGCGATGTAAGGCTGGAAAACCACAGACGCGCTTTCTGGATGCTGCTGTCTTATGCGTTCCTATCATTTATCATTTCAACAATATCCTCTTCACTTAATACCCTTGGACCTTCTCAAAACTGCGAAAACGTCCCTCCTTACTTGTTTTTTTGTTTTTTTGAGGGTAGTGGTAATACGGTTAGTATCTGCTCAAGTTAGTTGGACGGGTAGACGACTCGCACCCTGACGGGAATGGAACCCGGACCACTTCCTTACGGAAGGGATACACTTACCGATGGGCCAAAGCCGTGGTTTGTACGTCCCTTACTGTCGACCGTGTTATTATACTTGTGGTGAATTGATCCAATTACCTCTCCACACGTACATGTGGCGATAAAAATGGATAAGTCATTTCATTTTCTTACTTAGCATAGATGCATGTCATATGGGTATTAATTTAAGAATATCTAAAATTAAATAATATTATTATTTATTTAAAAATATATTTTAATAATATAATGTTTTTATTTGATAAACATTATAATTTGTATTAATTAACTGATTTTATAATAATAATGTATAATTATGTTAATAATATTTAATAAACAATCATAAATTTCTTAGTATTAAACTTAAATTAATATACCCAGAGTTGGAGATAAAAGAGAACTCTACAATAGTGGAGATATAGAGGGCTCTAGGATGAGATAGTGGGTTTCAAACTTGAACGGTGGAGATTAAAGAAAAAATTCACATGTTATCTCTAAAATACAAGTTATAAGATTGGAGGGATTGGGGTTTGTAGAGCAGAGAGAGAAATCTTATTTCTTTATATTATAGTATAGATTTCATTTTCTCCCCATGATTTTGACTCCGTTCAAATCCATGGGCTTGATTTTATCAATGGGCTTGAATTAATGATACGTTTGATTGCCAAGAAAACAGGTGAAAACATGGAAAATAAAATAAAATTTTAGATTTCTAATACAATTGTTGGTTGTATTTTGTGCAATTTTCTTTTTTTTTCTATGTTTTTACTTATTTTCTCAGCAACGAAACATAGGGTAGTGAATTTTGAAAGCTCATACTTAAGCACGTTTTACATAAACTTTGAGGACCGAATAACGTAAGCTTTGAAACCCAAATCCCGGCCTGATTACCAACCCTGCTTGAAATCAGACGAACTTGAGTATATTTTCGTAGCACATCAACCCGAACCAAATTAATCAAAGCCCAAATTCGGCTCGATTACCACCCCTGATTGAAATGAGATGGACTTGAGTATATTTTTGTGAACCAAATTAATCAAAGCCCAAATTCGGCTCAATTACCACCCCTAATTGAAATGAGATGGACTTGAGTATATTTTCGTATCACGTCAACCCGAACCAAATTAATGCAATGCAATGACTTGGAGTGCAGACTTGCAAATTTCAATTTTTTTACATTACAAACTCTCCTTACGAGAGCAGCGCATGTTGATGCTAGCAAGTAAAATAAATGATTTTATCAACATATTAATAAGTTATAGGTCTAATATGTTAAAAGGTAACAATAAAGTAGTGACTTAGTACTATGCAAGTAAGAGCTTGGGTATAGTTTACCATTTCTCATCTTATACAATTAGTGGGTTGTGGGACCATAGTGAGACCCTAGTGATGTACGTGTGTTACAGGGGAGACATGGGATAGAGCAAATGTGTTAGAAACAGCACGTTGTACGGTGGTTAAAACACATAGAAAGTGGGAGATAAAAAATAAGAGTAAATAGTTGAGATAATCAACCTTATCTAAAGAGATTTTTGGTTGGATGTCTAAGGAGATTAAAGTTAATAGATTTGATATGGCTTTTAATACCCTTGAATATATATATATATATTCCCTTTCTATAAATGTGGATATCCTGAGCCTTAAAGACTCATACTAGTCTCATGTGCTGCATAGAGAATACCCCCACCTCCATACAACTGATATCGAGGGGAGCACATGAATTGATCTTGAGACCTCCAGGTTTACGGTTTGTCTTTCGGTCACTAGGCTACACCCTCGAGGGTTCTTGGATATATATTCACCTAATAGTAATAGGATAATTTATTTATTTTTTTTGTCATAAAAAAAATAAAAGTCAATCAACGTCACCTACCCCTCATTCTTTCATTATACTAGTAAAAATAAATTTATCTATAGGTAAGTAAATGAAACGTACTTTAGGGTAACTGACTCTTCATTTATTACTCGAGTAAACCCAGGTGAGCGATGGTTGCTTGACTCAATTAATATATATATATATATATATTAATTAAGATTAACACCTTAAACAATATACTTTCATTTTATTAACCGAGAGAACACGATATTATTTGCAAGTTGAACTGGATCAGGCTCCTACTCAATCAATTGTGAATGAGTCAAGTTCAAACTAGCTTTCTGAAACTTGAATAGCTTAATAGACATATAATGAATTGAACTGGGGCTCGGTTGTATTCCATAGTATGGAGTTTAATTCATTTTTTGTGGTGTTAGGCGTACCCTAATATATTATGAGTGCACACCCTTTTTTGCCCTTTTATTTTTCCCAAAATTCAATAGTTGCACCCCACAGTTTTTTTGGCGTCGTTCTCCATCCTCTTTGCAAATAGGCGTTCATTGCTCACTTCCTCCCCTACTAGTTCTTCCTCCGCTCCTACTACTTTCTCCATCAAACTTCATCAAGTTTGAGAGTTGCTGAGGCATCGGGTGATTTTCGAGCCACAAGAGATCATCCCCTTCTCAATTAAAAAAGAGAGTTGCTGATAAGAGCGGTTGATATTGAGAAAAATAACATTTAATAACAATAAAATTAAGCTTTATATCATACTCACATCTCTTGAAATCCGATATATCTTTTAAAGATTCTTTGAGGAGTTATTGTTTTTATCTTATGTGACCGTATCAAATTTTGTCACTTCTGATTTGTTTTTGATATGTAATTTTGTATTAGGAAGAAGTTGGTTTCCTCCATACACTCCCAAATTGTCGTTGTTCATCTCTTCCATTAGATTATCTGGAAAAACCTGAACTAATGAGTTAACATTTTATCATTAACCATACAAATATCAATGGACATAGAGGTATTATTTGTAACCAAAATTGGATTAGCTTCACTCAAGTAGTAGCTTTCATGACCGAAGTGGGCCAAGTAGATTGGGTACCCATGCCAAGCTCGAACCCTCATATTGCTCGCTTAGAAACGAATAGTTACCAAGCAACTGTACCATGAAATTAGCATCCTCCTCAGTGGAGTGGGGAATATTCTAGTAAACTACCTATATTCTCCATTGAGGAAGGTTCCCACATCCTCCGTTAGGCAGTTGATTCATGTACGTGATTTGATTTAGCAACAATAATTCAAACATGACTGTTAATCGTTAATCCAATTTTGGTATGGCTTAATAGGTAATGTCTAAAATTGTGATTTATGTGTAGTTATCAATTTCATAGTTGATATATATATATATATATATATATTTTGGGGGAGGGGGGATGTGTGTATGAGTAATTTTATGATTTTAATAAATGTTGAGTTTTTACACCTAACGTAAACAAAACAATGAATTACAAGTCCAACATCATATTCCGAATGAGAATAATGCCTTTGTAGGCAAACATGTCCAAATAGACTACAAGAGACCCCAACAACACATGTATAGTTATACTTATAAAGTTCATATGAATATGTGTATTATCCATCTTAAACATTTTCAAGGTTATCATCCATTTTTAATGAAAATCCCTATCTATTTGAGAAAGCTAGACAAACCACATGTACTAAGAAAATGACTTTAATCAAGGGTGGTTTAGAAAAAAAATCGATAGATATCTTAATAATTAGTTGTCCAATTTTAAAGCCCAAGCTAAGCCTAAGGACAAGCTTAGGCATATCTAGTTTAAGTCTTAGAAGGGTTGGGGCAAAAACCTTAGAAGTGAGGGTTGGGCTTGGGAGACCCTTGTCCGGCACATTGATAGTTCCGGCGTTACAGCCTACCCAAAATAAATAACAAAAAGGATGTGAGGGCGGTACTTTCAAATTACTCCCAATCTTAGGTGGCGTTTGTTAACACTAGTCTAAAAAGAAACTCTACTCACATATAATAAGCTCTTAAAAATAAATTCTAAAGTTTTTACACCTGAAATAGTTACCACGTGCTACTTATTTGTTCAGAGGTTTTTCTTCTACTTTTAAAGTTTTAGAGGCCTAATAAGTCTGTTATCAAATATTCTAAAATCCAAATAAGCTCTAAAACCCAAATAAGCTCTTATTATTTAGAATTACCAAACGCCACCTAATTGGACTTTAGATTGTTAATTGCATGTCTACATTTTAGAGATTTTAGTGGTAAAAACCTCTACTTTAAAAAGTAGGTAATCTAAAGTTCGTCTAAGCATAATTTTCAAATAAGCACTTATTTTTAGACTAATGTTAACAAACGCCGCCTTAACTTTGTAATTAAAATAATTAAGGGTTAAAATCATATTTGATTTGACTTATTTTGTTCATTTTATAAAGCAATGACACCAGCTTTAGCTTTAATACTGACCTTAATTATTTGAATTAAAATCGAGGGAGTATATTTAGAATGTATTCATACATGTAGAAAAGAGATCAAATCACAGCTAATTGCAATTGAATTAAGGAGGGTTCAATAATCCCTCACACAGGTCAACACATGTCTCCTTTAACCCTTATTAATCGTGGTTAAGATTCTCTAACCCATAGTATTCAATAATCTAATGTTAGTTTTTTCTCAAAAAATATTAAAAATTATTTAACTCTAGTTAATAATTTTTAACTCTAAGGATTGAAAAAAAAAAATCTAAGGTTAAATTATTGAACACTTAGGATTAAAAAATCTAAACCACGGTTAATAGGAGTTAAAGGAGACACGTGTGGGAGTATTGAACTCTCCGTGAATTCAATCGCAACTCGTCGTGATTCTATCTCGGTCGGAAAACAAAGGGGCCATTTTGTCATGGTCAAAAGTTGTCAAGTATTGCCGTGACCGTGATATTGGGCCGGGATGGCCTGAGCATGGGCAAAGGATGCTAGTGCAGTGCCTAGGAGATAGGTGAGACACTATGCAAGTTATAGCGCAGCGTGGTGCAAGGTTGGTGCCTTAGTGTTGAGGTACCGAAGTGAAGTGACATGGATGTGTCTTGATGTTGTTTACTAGGTAATATGAATTAGGTGAAGTGTGCACAAAGAGTTATGGAGTGAAGCTTGAGTTTGGTGCTTAGTCGGGCACATGTGGGCGAGTGTTGTGGGTCCCACATGGTATGTTGGAAGTAGGGCCGATAGTACCTTCATTTGAAGAGAAAGTTAATACGAGTTCAATGGTACCGATGGTTTGTGGATCTTCAATGTACTGTTCCGTAAAAGACCAGTATGACTCCACCAGCAGTGGTGATGTTTCATTCTGGTAGAGGGTGAAAGGTTTATCATCCACCTTGAAGAAAAGAGCGTAGCTCTACCTTCCTTGTGGCACATCTGGGTCACCTGATGAGCAACTCCAAAGGAGTTGGAGGCGGGCTCTAAGATCCTGAAGGGGATCTTGGAGTCTCTTTGGATGGTTGTTGGAGCATCCAAGAACGGTGCAAAGAAGACAGACTTCTTAGCACTGCGCAAGAGCCTTCGGGCAAGAAGTTTCATTCTAGTATGGCCTTTAAGCGTTCGGTATGCATTATGGTCATCTAGGAGGGACGCGAGCTATGGTTGGGATACTTGGTCAGAGGACTGAGGATCGCGTTGTGGGCGTTATGTCCTCAATGCTCGATAAACGGGGCAGTGATGCTCTTAAGCTATCCATGATGCGTGACGATGACCGATAGTCTTGTTCGAGAGTATCGGGCCGTGTTGGATGTTCAGCTTGATTGGGGAACCTTAGCATCATGAGAGATGCGTCAGACGGAACCTCGGTGACGCGGGAATCTTATGTGTTGGACGAGTGTCGGGTGCGACACGATGAAGTGATGCGTAAGCCAGCTGAGCGTAGCTTAGCGGATGAAACTCGGTAGTGGGTCGTACCTTGTCATAGCATTGTAGCATGAGATGTTGGGTCAGTTCAGTGGACGGATAGTATAACGGTCTAAGGCTGGCTGAGATCATAGGGTGATTGAGGCGCCGCACGATTGTTCCGCAAAATCAAAAAGTTGACCGTGACAGTTGATATCAGAGCATGGTTGCTCGTGGGCTCATGGTTGCTCACGAGAGCCTGAAGCTACAGTTTGCAACAGGTGATCAGGTTGGAATGCACAAAGTGTTCTACTGTGGTTCCGAGTAGTGGGAGTGCTACTGACTACAGAGTTTGTTGGCTTCTAAAGAGTGGACTTGTTACGGGAGAGAATTGTCCATAATCGAGATGAAGTTCGACAATAATATAGGTGTAGGTCTCTAATGCAGTGGTGTGTTGGAGCAAGGCTACTAGTGGATAGTGGTCGAAGAGAAATTCAGAATCGAATGTGTACTCAGGGTGAAGACAGTGTTGGAACTTGAGGAGCACAGTGTTGGTTAAAGATGAAGATCACAGAAGTTGATGTATCAAGACCTCACATAGTGAAATAACACAGTGATGCGAAGATCAGGTGAAGTGTTCTCTCAGCTGAAGACACAAGATGTTGAGGTACAAAAGTAACATAACTATGTTGGCAAGGTGCCAAATACTTGAATAATCAAATACTCTAGTAAAGGTTGGAAGCCCAATTGTATGAGAGGATGCAATGGAGTAGATGAGTGCTATCTCAGGGTACGCAAAGAGTTGAGGTACTAAAGAGGCACAACAAAAATACAAGATGCAATATAAGCTTGAGTAGGAGAACACTCGGGCAGAATATCAAGAGTATGAGAGAAGTCCTCAAGAGTGAGACAAGTAGGGAAGTCCTCAAGAGTGAGGCAAGTTGTTAAGGGTTGAAATGATGCAGTGGCTTCAGACAACTTCATAGGTTGTTGGCTACGAAAAGTTGAGCTCGACAGATTGAGTTTAACACAAATGATTGAGTAAAGGATCACAAGAAGAAGTGTGTTAACGGATTGGTACACAAATAAGGAAGACATGCAAAATGATTTTACACCAAGGGATGAAATAAATAAGATTAGTGTGTCGATGACTTGATGCACAAATGGAGAGTTTCGCAGAGATTTGACTTAGTGGACGCTATTGCGGTTTCGAGTAACGTATAGGGTTGCTGGTCGTGTTGCATTGGAGGATGCGTGATGTGTGTTTGTGACTTTGGGTAAAGGATGTGGATGTCGGTGCTATTATGAGATGACTTTAGTATTGAAGTGGGACAACACGCCGATGCTCGCATACGTAAACTAAGGAAGCAGACCGCGGAGGAAGTACTGTATGAGATATGGTTGGCTTGCGAGCCTCGTCATGGGTGACGTACTTCATGTTCAAAGTGAACGATGAGTGTAGTTTGACGGAGTGAACTACAATGGATGAAGCTTCAAGAGTGAAGTGGATGGCAGCTGAATGCCTAGTGAAAGCTAGAGATCAGGGTTGTGAGACCGAAGATTGAAGTTCATGGTGACAATCAGTGTCAGCGTAATGCTTGGGACTCAAGTGATGGTCCTAGGAGGGCCAAACATGCACATGGAGATGTGCACCTGGAGAAATTCGAGAAAGATTATCCATCTCAGAAATTCGGACAACGGGTTGAAGACAGAAGTGTTGAAGACAAAGGCAGTGTACAGAGTCTCTAAAGCCAAGTTCAGTGTGAAATTGGGCGAAGTGTTGTGAATGTTTCAGACCAAATTCGTGAGAATGTGAAGTTTGAGACGGTAATTGATATATTAGGCCGTCAGAACTGAGTTATGATCTGTGGAAGGAGTAGGTGTGCAAGCTGTGTTGGAGGAGCTGATGAATACTTTGTGAGAGTTGATGAGGACATCAACTTAATCAGGTGGGGGAAAGTATCACAATCAAAAGTTGTCAAGTACTGCCGTGACCGTGATACTGGGCCGGGATGGCCTGAGCATGTGTAAAGGATGCCAGTGCGGTGCCTAGGAGATAGGAGAGACACTATGCAAGCTATAGCATAGTGTGGTGCAAGGTTGGTACCTTAGTGTTGATGTACCGAAGTGAAGGGACATGGAGGTGTCTTGATGTTGTGTACGAGGTACTATGGATTGAGTGAAGTGCACATGAAGAGTTATGAAGTGAAGCTTGAGTTTGATGCTTAGTTGGGCATATGTGTGAGAGTGTTGTGGGACCCACATGGTATGTTGGAAGTACGGCCGATAGTACCTTCATTCGAAGAGAAAGTTAATACGAGTTCAATGGTACAGATGGTTTGTGGATCTTCAATGTACTGTTCCGTAAAAAACCAGTATGACTCCACCAACAGTGGTGATGTTTCCTTCTGGTAGAGGGTGAAAGGTTTATCATCCACCTTGAGGAGAAGGGCGTGGCTCTACCTTCCCTTGTGGCACATCTGGGGCCACCTAATGAGCAACCCCAAAGGAATTGGGGGCGGGCTCTAGGATCCTGAAGGGGATCTTGGAGTCTTCTTGGATGGTTGTTGGAGCATCTAAAGATGGTGTAAAGGATACGAACTTCCTAGCACTGCGCAAGAGCCTTCGGGCAAGAGGTTTCACCCTAGTATGACCTTTAAGCGAGCGGTATGCATTATGGTCGTCTAGGAGGAACGCTAGGTATGGTTGAGATATTCGGTCAAATGACCGATGATCGCGTTGTGGGCGTTATGCCCTCAATGCTCGATAAACGGGGCAGTGATGCTCCTAAGCTATCCGTGATGCGTGAGGATGACCGATAGTCGTGTTTGAGAGTATCGGGCCATGCTGGATGTTCGGCTTGATTGGGGAACCTTAGCATCATGAGAGATGCGCGAGACGGAACCTCGGTGATGTGAGAACCTTATGTGTTGGACGAGTGTCGGGTGCGACACAATGAAGTGATGCGTAAGTCAGCTGAGCGTAGCTTAGCGGATGAGACTCGGTAGTGGGTTATACCTTGTCGTAGCATTGTAGCACGAGACGTTGGGTCGGTTCAGTGAACGGATAGTGTAATGGTCTAAGGTTGGCCGGGATCATTGGATGATTGAGGCGCCGCACGGTTGTTCCGCAAAATTAAAAAGTTGACCGTGACAATTCGGCCTTTGTTTAAAGGAGTCAAAAACACTGTATTTAGAGTTTTTTTAATATTAAAAACACTTTTTAAAAAAAAAAAAGGAAAAGAAATAATATTTAAAAAAAAAAAAAAACAAGGATGGGTGGGTGAACCTTACCCACGGTTAAGGGGTGTCAAAGGAGACACGCGGCGACCTCTAGGGGTGATAACCGGATTTGCCAATCCGGTTATCGTAGATGATTTGGATTCTTTTTTAAAATCCATTCGCCTGCCACTAAAACCCTTCCAACCCCTAGCAGGTATTTACGGCCGCAGTAGCAGCAAGTGATTATCCACTACTGCAGCAGAGGAATACAGAATATGTTGAGATGAAAATGTGGAGCAGCCGTTCCATCATCAAGCCCTTGAAGACGATGTTTCTACCATCTTCTCCTTATTCTCGATCCCCACTAGCTGCGGCGTTCAAGACACAGTTCACCATTGCAAGTCCTTTTGCCGCTTTTCCAACTTCACATCGATTTTTTTCTATTTCCAAAACCCTAGCTTTCGAGGGCAGTTCGTGTTCTTTGACATTCAAACCAAGAATCCACAATTTCGTTTCCAATTACGGTGTTTTTCTCGTTCGAGGCATTTCGTCGATCTCTTCGGTTCACCCATTGGAATGGAATGAACCTGTTTCTTGTTCAGAGGTTGGAGACGGTGACAATGGAATCGTCAATGAGGAGGAGACGAAGCTCTCCATTCCCGTGAAGGCCTATTTTTTCTCCACTAGGTTTTTGCCTCTAATTATTTATGTTTTGCAAGTTGAATTAAAATTCGTCAATTTGAATCATCTGTCTAAATTTACTGTGATTTTGGTTGTAGTGTTGATTTGAGAAGCTTAGTGGATCAGAACAAAGCCAATTTCATTCCGCCTACATCTCGCATGACCAATTATGTCGTCCTTAGGTTCGGCGACCTTAGGTCTGATCCTAATGTAAGGTCTCTTTTTTATTTTTCTTTCAAAAAATTATTTGGTGTATTTTAGTACTTTTGATGTAGTTATCAAATATTATATCACTAGGTTTACATATTGTAGCATGAGAATAGATGAATGGAATCAATTCATATTCTTCCATTGTTATTTCTTATATAAAAATCTTGAAAGAAACTACGCCATGATTAATGTCTCAAAGCGATGGTTGGGAATAGTCTAGTAATCGAAAAAAATAAATCCAAATATAAGCATGGAACTTTGAGTGAGAGGGAGGAAGAATGAATTTGCAATATGTTTAATGTGTTGTATGAAATTGTGGTGCCTAGGATGAGGTGAACTTAATGCTCCTTATCACAGACAACTAAAAGCTTTTGTACAAAAAGGTGTGTAAGTTAGAAAAAGAACATGAGGGTGCAGATCATATGCCACATGCTTCTTGCTACACAATAATTGAATGAATGCTTTCTATCTGTTTAAAGAACTAGTAGCATGACATGATGGTTGTTAAAGGCATCGCTTTAGGCGCTCTTTGTTGGGCTCTGGAGACTATCCACCTAGACGGCCATTAATAAAAATATGATATATGTAACATTTTATTGTTTATGGGTGTAAAAATTTATTTTATTTGAAGATGAAGTTTGGTAAACAAAAAAAAAAACAAACTATTTTAATGCTTCTTGTTTCTTTTACAATATTATAATAATATGTTAGAGTTTGTACATAGACAAAAAAAGGGTTTGTAGATAGAATAATAAGAAGAAAAAAGGCCGAACGGTGTCAAGTATGTTTTTCTTATGCTAACCTACTCTCTCTCGCTTAATGAGTGGACCAATAAGTCACACACTCTCTCTCCTCTGTTTGCGGGTGGACAATGTCCACCCCATTTATTTTTTGCACTGTGTCAAAGGCATAGCCTAGGCGTACAACTGGGCCTGAGCGGCCTAATAACAAAAAAATGCCTTGAAATGTCCCAAAATTCATTTAGGGCCCCCAAAGCTATTAGAAACCCCCCTTTAAGTGGACTGATTTAAGTATCCTACATCGCCTACTTATTTTTTTCGATAATGACTGGTTTTGCACATTTTTCTTTAGTCAGATGTGCGCCTTTGTATTGCCTAAACTTATCGTCGACGTCGACAATTTGTCTTTGCTTCACTTTTTTTGTTGTAATTGTAAATTAGTCCACTGTTCTCTCCCAACTTAAGCCCTAGGGCTTGTCGAAATATTGGTGAATTGAAGGAGTTTTGATTGGGTGAGTTCAAAGGAAGAGAAGGATTTTTTTTGGGGGGTCTTCCTTACTTTCTTCATCTTCCCCTTATATCAATTTTTTAACATTCAAAATGCAATTATCTCGTGGATTTTTTTAATGCTTAAAAGGGTCCTATCAGCATTTGAGAGAGCTGATATGTGTACTTGTGTAGCATATCTGGTACTATCTGATATCAATACTTAAATGTCACATGACTCACATTGCTTATAGTGTTCATTATCTTATTCAAAAGCAAAGTAATATAGTATCTCCTAGCCTCTGATAACATCTTCTAGTATCAGGCATTGGCTTATCTACTTCATCGGAATATTTTATCTGAGGAAAAATGATATAGTTATAACAAAACATACCATGGATGATATACCATGTAGCTGCTGATTTCATATATGTAATCCATAAACTACTGCATCTGCCTACATGCTAAACTGACTTTTGAACTAAAATCGTGTTAAATTCATTATTTCAGGGTTCAGACTCGAGCTTAAGTGGGAATGACTGCTGTTACATGGTAGTTTTTCAATACGGATCAATTGTCTTGTTTAATGTTCGTGAACATGAGGTTGATGGGTATCTGAAGATTGTGAAAAAACATGCGTCAGGATTGCTTCCTGAAATGAGAAAGGATGGTGAGCTCTTATTATCCAGATAGTAATGAAATCAGAAGACTTTTTTATCCTAATCCCTTAGATATTCCTTCCTTCATGTTGATGTGGAATGCATGAAGTTTATTGTTCATCACACACTAATGTGTAATGAAATCTGAAGACTTTTTATCCTAATCCCTTTGATATTCCTTCCTTCATGTTGATGTGGAATGCATGAAGTTTATTGTTCATCACACACTAATGTACATAAAATTTAGAAACAAACTGAATATTAATTTAATCCTATCTTTTAAATGGATATGTTATTTTGTTTCCTAAAATGTTATTAAACAAACTAGAAAAGAAACTACTGGCTTAGTTTTTGAGAAATCTAGAACTTTCTGATGCTCTTAGTTGGAACATTGTGTAAACTGTAAAGCAGTTTCTTATTTTCTCAATGTGGTTATAGACTTATAGCCTGTGAGTTTGCTTGAGGGCCTTTACTTCCACAATTACGAAAAACTGCACGTCACGCTGAACTTATTCCAACAATTTTTAGTTGATCTGAACTTGATTTTTGTATTTTGGAACCGTAGAATATGAGGTGAGAGAGAAGCCAACTTTAAACACGTGGATGCAAGGGGGACTTGATTACATAATGCTGCAGTATTTGAACATTGATGGGATTCGTACCATTGGTAGTGTTCTTGGACAAAGTATTGCTCTTGATTACTATGTTCGCCAGGTATGTAACAATTTCAGTTACAATTTTCTACCGATCAGGGAAAAAAAATCAGTTACAATTTTCAAAATTGGAAAAAATATTCTGTCCTTGAGCATTAACAATATGCTTTGAACTTTGTTTTCTTCTTGTAGGTTGATGGAATGGTAGCAGAATTTACTGACATAAATCGCGGGATGGAAAAAACTGGTACCTTTACCATGGAAAGGAAAAAACTTTTTCAATTAGTTGGAAAGGCAAATTCCAATCTAGCTGATGTGATTCTTAAGCTCGGACTTTTTGAGAGGTAATAGTTTTGTTGCCAATGTTGATGGAAATCATTTAATTTCTTTTTAAAGATTGACTCTGCAGTTATTATTCTGAAAACATACTTCAAAGGCTTGCTAGAGAAATTCAAGTAATCATTCATCAGTGTCAATTTTCTTGCTCATTCCAGAATCCAGATGGCCTTATGGCAGGAGCCAAACTTTGAATTGCATTCTTCCCTTGATTTGTTTTCCTCTTTGCAAATATTGCGCCATCATTGGGACTTCCATATGCTAGGCAAGCAAAAAAAATTCATTGGATGACTTGAATATATATATATATATATATATGAGGCAGTCTAGGGATACTCCCTATTCGTACTCCCTGTTTTTACATCTTATTTTAGCCCTTCTTTAAACAACATCAAGGGCTCTAAAGGTTGCTACGTGGCAGCCTTTACAAAAACTTGTATTTCCAATATTACCCTGTTCTTTAAAATGCCGCCCTTTATTTGTGGAGAGCTTCATTGTTCGCCACTGTCGCAGTGTCGCTATGTGCTTGCATTACCAGAAGGACAACAAATCTTGGGGTGGAAGGCCAGCTTCCACAATTCGTTGAGTCGGGTGGTGGTAGAATGAGCGGATCAACCCTTTCTTTGGGTACTGCCATATCATGTGTCGGCTATTGGTTAAACACTATATCATGAGCATCCATCTTGTGACGGTCAGAGCACTCTGGACTTGTATCAAGGAAGGAATCCATGCATCCTCCCAAGGAATTAATCGTTTCACACCCTGGTGAAAATATATACTTTTTACTAATTTATCCCCAAAAGAGAAGAGAATCTGGATTTTTCAACAGAAGTCATCCCTGCTAAGCTAGGCAAGGTTACATTAAGAGATGTTCAATCACACTTCGGCTATACTTTTAGGATGTCTATGAATTTGTCAAGCAAGAATCTGGATGACAACTAGTAGGATTTCTTCATCTTCGTTTTCTTAAATTTCCATATTAAAAACAATAGAGGAGCTGCTGGAGCTCGTGCCATTGCTTGACGATCACATGGATTGTAAACTCTTTTGAGAGTATCTCAATTGAGATGAGGCACTGCAATTGCAACAGAGACTTGGGCAATTCGTGGTGGTGGTATTTTGGAACTTCAAAAGGCTGGATACATATCATCTTTTAAATCATATGAAAGAAGAAATTACAGTAAGTATATGAGAAATTGGAAACCTATGAGAGAAGAAATCGTAGCTCTCCCTCCATGAACAGAAGAATCTTTCCTGATTTTTCTTTAAACCCTAGATTTCTCTAATGTTGCTGTTGTTTCTGATGTTGTTGACTTGTTGCTCCAGAAGAATGGCTGGAAACCAATTTAGTTGTTGTTCTTCTTCTTCCGCAAATAGTGGTGATATCACTGATAATGGTTGGAGATGCTTAGAAGATTCCATTAGACGAATTTAGAGTTTTCTCTATTAACTTTTGTTGTAGATAGATACAAAAGATATGATGGCTGAAGCTTTGGAGCCTTTAAAAAATAAACCATGGTCAGAGAATTTGGTGAACTTGAAGAACTCGAGGAGACGGTCGTCGCAAGGAAGAAGATAGCCGCAAGGGAGAAGAGAGAGAGACGAAGAGGGAATGACAGATAGGAATAAGGAGTTGTCATTTTAAGAATAGGGTAATTTTGGTATTACATAATTTTTTAAATGGTGCCACCTCAGCAACATCTAGAGCCCTTGATGTTGTTTAAAGAAGGTTTTAAATGAGGTGTAAAAACAGGGAGTACGAATAGGAAGTATCCTTAGACCGACTCTATATATATATATATATATATACATGCACACGCACACACTTCGATTCGTCTAAAATGCCTCAACTTTTTGATACTTGGCATTGACTGTAATTCTCTTTTGATTTGACAATATTATACTCTACATAGTAGACATATGCAAACCATGTCATTTGAGAATTTAATGAAAGCACAAGAGCTTATGTTAATGCATGTAGGACTACTATGGGATGAGAAACATGGGAGCATCAATCCCGTCACTATACTACTGACCATTTTTTATTTTATTTTTTCTGTTCCATGTCAGAGTTTTAAATGCCTTGATTTTGGTATCGTTAGAGAGTTTACTCAGTTAGCTATGCAATTAGCCCAAGAAGCACAATTTTGACATTTAGTAAATTATAGCCATACGATGGACAGGTTACAGATCCATGGCAGGATTAGTTTTGGGATGCTATTTTATTACTATACAATCTGGAATTGTCTTAACAAATTGTTATAATTTACCAAGTCTCTATATGAGTAATAGGTTTAGGGAATTCTTCCATTGTAAGTCTTAGAAGGAGTTGGATGTAGAAGGTATTTATTTCATTTTGTAAAGAAGTTGTTCCTTTTAGCATTGAAGTGCTTGCATTTCATCCCAATAAAGCATACAATGGAGGGATTGATACTGCTGTAAATACAATGAAGACGCAACAGAATAAACTCATAAAGATGTCAACATGTAAGGACAAAAGGTGCAGGCGTCACCACAGGAGGTGTCCACTGTCCATGTCAACATTGGATTTTGACTTTTGCAGGATTTAAAAGGGGGTCTCTGGTCGATTTATTTATGTGGAGTTTTATTAATTCTCAGAATTTTTGGACTTAGTTTAGAAGATTTCTAGAAGGGGCTGCTATATCCTGTCTTATATGGGTGGAGGTTTATAATTATGTTCTAAATGCTGTCCTACAGGCCTAAAGAGGTTGAGTTTTGGGTGGTTTTATTGATAGAAATTGGGCAGAATAAGTAGATACAATCCAACATAAGATAGAAAGTCATTTTGGGTTGATTTAGGCAAGTTTTGGTTATATTGATAGAAATTGGGCGGAATAAGTAGATACAATCCAACTTAAAATAGAAAGTTAGTTATAATTATGTTCTAACTGCTGTCCTGCAGGCCTAAAGAGGTTGAGTTTTGGGTGGTTATATTGATAGAAATTGGGTAGAATAACTGAATAAGTAGATACAATCAAACTTAAAATAGAAAGTTAGTTTGGATTGATTTAGGCAAGTTTTCATTTTATGTAAAGGGAACATATGGGCTATATTTTGTATGGGTATTCTGAATCAAGGATTACAAATACGGTTTTGGGGGATGTTTCGGTCCCAACCGAAACCTATGCGTATCGGTTTCGGACGATACATATATATTTTCCTCTCTTAAGAAAAAATAAAAAATTAAATTAAATTTTTTTAAAAATCAAATGAGTTATAGGAACCAAATATAAAGTAATTAGAAGCAACTCAAAAACAAAGTAGCAAACACAATTACAATTACACAATGAATTAAAACATAAATGATATGTATCGCCTCGCCCGTTTCGTATTGGTATAAATATTGTACAGGGGACTACCGATACCTATGCGTATCGCCTGTTTCGTATTGGTTTCAGTGATTTTTATTTCCATGTTTTGAATTATATTCAACTACACTGGGACGTCCAACGATAAAGGTTTATTTGAGGTATTCCTGAAGTTGTTTTGAATATTCTTATTCTAGTCCTTTTTTACCTAGTAATGCCCCTAATTGCAATTTCCAAATATTAGAATTCCAGCAACTTGCTTGCATTAGAAGTTAATTGCATAGTTTGAGTCTTAAATAGGAGTTTCTAATGGATGTAGAATGTCTATACAAACATGAGCTCTCTTTACTTTTAGAGTTAGTGTTTAATAAAGTCTTCTCTTGCTTCTTTGGTGCTGGTTTAAGAGGTGTTACATCTCTCGGTTGATTGATATGACTCCAATCTTGAATCAGAAGTCCAAGGTGAGACTTCGAGGGCTTTAATTTTGGTTCATGTGCCTCAGTCCTTAACTGTCCCTATTTTTCTTCTTTTTATTTATTTACTTTTTGCTATTTTTTAGATTTAGATCTGTGTAAATACCGATATTAACTTCTCGTTCAGCCTTTCATTTCCTTGGATCTCTAATTTGAGATCGGAGTCACCAATCAATTGAAGACATCAATCCTCTGGAGGCAATAAAGAAAGGACTTTTACTTCAATACTATAAATAAAAAGATTACATGGGTTTTGTAGATGAGCTGGACATCAATCTCTAGCAACTCTTATTCTTTTTCTCTTTATCAGTGGCTTTATCCAAAATTCTAAACTATTCGAACTCCGCAATATGAATCCCGTTTTGCCATTCTCATTTCGAAACAACAGACTGGTTATGGGACATGATTTAGTAAAGTTTTACACAGGCTGCTAACCTTAGTAACCCAAACCTCCCAACCTGCTACTCGTTCCCGCTCCCAAACTTCACTCACACTCTCAAACCTCAATCTCACCTCGGGAACCCAGGCTCAACTTTTGTAGTGCACGATTTATGGTTTATAGAAAGTGCGGTTTATGTAAAATTTCATTTTTATCCCCTTTTTTCATGTTAAGTGGGGTGTATTTTGTCATTTTCCTTTGTAGGGTACAAGTTGTAAGGTTTGTTAATTATTAGTGACCTCGTAATTGAATTTGGAATGACACATCAATAGTTGTCATGTTTACCAGGGACTACAAATTTGAATGATGAATGATTTTATCAATTTTTTCTTATACATTAAAAAGTGAAGGATATTTTTGCATTGACAAGTGATTTCCAAAAACCATCAAGTATAAATACATACATATATATTATATATATGTATGTAAATATACTGGTTCTCTGGAGACGCTCTCGACCCTATCCTAAATTGTTATTTGACGCTCTCGCTCTCGCTCCTGCTCTGCACTCTGGTTACTTAGCTGCTAACCTGATTTGACCTTCCTCCATCCAGGATTAGGGCTGGCAAAGCAGCACAAAGCATGACATTGGCAGAGTACCATGATATTAGGCTTCCTTTGTTTTGTCAACTTAATTTCTTAGTTTCAAGAGTCAAATTCAATATGGGACCTATCTCTCATAGTTTATAATTGAGGCCAAATATAGAAGTATTTTATATGCCAACATGATATTCTTTCAGTTCAGCTATTCAACATTTTGGTGTGTTTTCACTCTGTCATTAGCTATGTAACCCATGGGTCATGTATAACTTCTTTGGTCTTTTCCAGATCAGATATTGCTTGGAAAGATGCCAAGTATGCTCAGATATGGGAGTATCTTCGGGATGAATTTGAATTGACTCAGAGATTTGCAAGCCTTGATTTTAAGTCGAAGTTTGTGGAGGTATAGTGGCTTTAATGTACTTGTCTTGTTTGATTTTTTCTCCTCTTAGTATTTGATATAAAGCTTCTGTGAACTGGTTTTCATATACATGCTCGTGACTTTTTGATCTCTCTTTGCAGCACAATATTCGTTTTTTACAAGAAATTCTTCAAAATAGGAAATCGGATTTTCTGGAATGGCTCATCATTATATTGATTGGTGCCGAGATTCTCATCTCTGTTTATGATATTGCTCATAAGTCAGCAATATCTTCGCTGTAGCATACAATGATGCTGGAAGTTAGAACGGAGTCAAGTTCAGATTAAGGTCAGAGGTGCTGTATCTTTATTTTCCATCAATTAGTTATATTGCTCTTTGGAACATCATGTCCTTTTATTGCACGTGTCAGTGCAGTAGCTTCCCTTGTAGATTATGACTTGAAATGTATTTTAGAATTTGACAATTGTTTGCCATTTTGTAGCACCTATTCTGATATTGTAAATATCTGAACTTTGGTTTAGGAAAAGTGGAAAACTGTCAGCACCTTGTCTTTGCTTAAATTTCTTTATCATTGATAATGTTGTTCGTGAAGTATTCTTTGTAGTGATGGAAGTTTCTGATCGTAACAATTTTTTCCTGAGGCCTGTCTACTCGTATCTGAAATAAATTGGAATAATGTTTGTGGTAGGAATTGTTATGGGCAATATGCCTGGTCAATGGAAAGCACGTGGATGGTCGACGATTATCTCTTTTCATAGTCTAAGCCTCTAAGGGATGTGAATAGGTTTGAATGTTCTTCATAAAAAAAATAGTGCAATTATGCAAAGATGTGAATTTTTTTATATAGAGATATCTTCCCTAATTTCTGTCTTTTCTAATATCCTCAAGCTATAGATGAGAAAATGTTACTGGTGAAATGCTGCTAATACCCTTATGTATTGGTGCAAAGGAGTTGTTCCTCTATGGCTTGGCTCCATTTGTTAGTGCAAGTCCATTCGCCATGGACTTACACATGGAGTTGCAGAACTCAACATAATTGAAAAGTATTTAAAGCAGGTGATGATTCTAATATTTCAAATTGCGATTTTCTATTTCAACTTAAAAAAAGAAGAAGAATTGCATCTTGATATGTACGGTTTAAAATGATTTATTCAGCTGTTGACATCTGGATTCTGGAGATACACGGTACTTGTGTTGATAATTCCCTAGAAGACCTTCTCTCCTTTTGTTTTCCTGGATTTCATTAATTGAATTCGGATCTCAATTGGCTACATCTACTGGTCATTATGTATGTACAAAATCTCCAGCAAACAAGAAACAGGTTGCCTTGCTACTACATCTAGGTACCTTATTTCCGCACAAGGATGTATTTTAAAAAAAAGATTTAAGTATGGTGACTCAAAAGATTCGGTTATCACCTTTGGGTGTTACTGACTTTGCAATTAGTGAATCACATTATGACAAACATTATAATTTGAACTGGCAATGCCAAACCAATATTCAATATAATGTCTATGCTAAATTAATACTCCTTCTAAACCGCAAGTTGGAGTATAAATGTGCAAGCTAGAGGGCAAACGTTAAGGATTCCCAACTTGCACAATATGTCTTCTGCTCCTTCTTGGACCTTGGTAGACATCTTGGATAGCTAACTGATTTCGTAGGCAATAGTTTTATTATAAAATGGAAGTAAACGACTATGGTTTTACTCTCTTCTGATATTGGATCATTGAGTAATATCTGTCTTAACTTGATTATCATAAGGCAATTAAATATGAAATTCAAATCCAGTCTCAATGAGAATTTTAATCAACTCAACTCTGCATGAATTTGTTTCTCAGCCAATAGGAGGGTTTTGGTATATTTTACAGATGATTTGTTTTTAGTTGATGAGTCTAGAGGGGGATAAATACAAAAACTAAAAACTAAATGGTGATTGTATATTGAGTAATCTTTGGTATATCCTATTCTTGTGGGATTTCCTCGTTCCTATTTTCCTCATAAGATTGTGTGGAACCCTGGTGTTCTCTGTTCTCTCCAAGGCATCTTTTTTCTTTATGGGTGAAATTTTGGAACAAAATTCTCACATGCGAAATGTTAAGGTCTAGGGTTTGAAGAGAAGAAGAAACGTAGAGAAAAGAAAGAAAAGAAAAGAAGAGAGTCCAACGTAGGGTTTTGGACAGCTCCTTGGTATTTATTAATTATAAAGTCTGTGTAATTACACTAATACCCTTAATCACCAATATGATAGCATAAGACACAGTGCACCATAATATGCTACACTAACACTCCCCCTCAAGCTGGAGCATAGATATCTTCCATGCCCAACTTGCTACACATGACCAAGAAACGATTCTTTCCCAATGCCTTTGTAAGCACATCACCAAGTTGATTTTCAAACTTAACAAATGGAGTACAAATCTTCTTACTCATCACACAATCCCTGACAAAGTGACAGTCAACTTCAATATGTTTTGTCCTCATGAAATACGGGGTTACTGGCTATGTAAATAGTTGCTTGATTATCACAGAACATCTCCATTGGTTTGTCAATCACAAAGCCAAGTTCTTGCATAAAGCTCTTTAGCCATAGCAACTCACATGCAGTATGAGCCATTGCTCTATGTTCAACTTCAGCACTAGATCTAGCAACCACATTCTGCTTTTTACTTCGCCATGTTACTAAATTTCCTCCAATGAATGTGCAATAACCTGTAGTCGATCGTCTATCAGACTCAGAACCAGCCCAATCAGCATCAGAATAACTCACAATATTTGAATTACCATTTTGTCGATAATACAAACCTCTCCCTAGGGATTGCTTCAGATACCTCAAAATTCTGCATACAGCTTCCTAATGTATTTGTTTAGGATTTTGCATATATTGGCTCACTACACCTACACCTACACCAAATGTGATATCAGGTCGATTAACAGTTAAGTAGATTAGCTTTCCAACAAGTCGCCTATATCTCTTGGGATCTTCAAAGGATACACTATCATCCCCATCCAATTTTACATTGGGATCCATTGGAGTGTCTGCTGGTTTTGAACCCAACATTCCTGTCTCTATCAATAAATCGGTCACATATTTACGTTGAGACAATACAATTCCTTTCTTGCTTTTCGCTACTTCAATACCCAAGAAGTATCTCAGCTGACCCAAATCCTTTGTTTGAAAATGTAGTTTTAGGTACTGCTTCACATCTTCAATACCCTGTGAATCACTCCCAGAAATAATGATGTCATCAACATAAACAATAAGAATTACAATCCTAGACTTTTGCCTACGAACAAAAACGGAGTGGTCAGCAGACTCAGCACAACTTCTACAAAATCCAAAAGAGAGAACAACATGACTAAACTTATCGAACCATGCACGAGGTGACTGCTTCAAGCCATAAATAGCTTTCTTTAACCGACAAACCTTACCATACTCCCCCTGAGCAACAAACCCTGGTGGTTGCTCCATATAAACTTCTTCTTGAAGATCACCATGTAAGAAGACATTTTTGATATCTACTTGAAATAGAGGCCAATTCTGATTAATGGCAACAGAGATAAGGATACGTACAAAATTCAAGCGAGCCACAAGAGAGAAGGTTTCAAAATAATCCACACCATAAGTTTGGGTATAACCCTTGGCTACTAATCTCGCCTTCAGTCGTTTAATGGTACCATTGGGCTGAAATTTGGCAGTAAATACCCATCGACACCCAACTCCTTCCTTATTTGCAGGTAAGGGGGTCAAGTCCTAAGTATGATTGGAACACAAAGCATCCATTTTGTCTTCCATAGCCTTGTGCCAACCAGGAGCAAGGGCCTCTTGGTAAGTCTTAGGAATGAACACAGATGATAAAGATAAAGCAAAACAACGATATGAGGAAGAAAGATGAGCAAATGAAACATAATTGCCAATAGAATGTTGAGTACATGCATGTTTACCTTTTCGGACAACAATAGGCACATCAAGATCCATGGAAGGCTCAAAAACAATAGGTTGATCTCCTTCAAAAGCTAACGTATGGATAAAAGGCGAAACTTTAGGACTTACCACCTCACTAGCTTTTTTCCTGCATTTGTATACTTGAAGAGGAGTGGGAGATGTTTGGGGTGAAGTAGGAGTCAACAACAATGGTTAGAGGAATGGATGGAGGAATATCAGATTCAGCAGAATGAGAGAAAATATTAGAATCGAAAGCATGCCCATCATCTGAAAAGTATGCAGTACTATCAAAGAAGGTGACATCAGCACTGACAAAATGTTTGCGAGCGATAGGATCATAACAACGATACCCTTTTTGGGTACGAGAGTAACCAAGAAAAATACATTTGATAGCACGAGGAGATAACTTGTCCATCCCAGATCCCAACACTTGAACAAAACAGGCACATTCAAAAACCCGAAGAGGAATGTCAAATAACAAGCATATGGATCATCATAGATCTAGCAATGTCAAGAAGTTGTCTATTCTTTCTTTAAGCCACCCCATTTTGTTGTGGAGTGTGGGAACAAGAGGTCTGATGAATGATCTCATTATCATTACAAAACATGGAGATATCATGTTGCACAAATTCTAAAGCATTATCCGAATGGAATGCACATATATCTTTGCCAAACTGAACTTTTATTTCTTTGGTGAAAGATTTAAATACAAATGAGACTTCAGATCAATCCTTTAACAGGTACAACCAAGTCATTCTAGAATAATCATCCACGAAAGTAAGAAAATACTTGAAACCAAAGACACTAGACACGCGACATGGACCCCAAACATCTGAATGAACTAATGAGAAAGGAGTACAACTTCGTTTCTCAACTCTAGGATGAAAGACTGACCTGTGATGTTTTCCAAATTCACAGGCCTCACATTCAAGAGTAGACACAGAGGAAAGAGAGGGCATAAGTTGCTTCATCTTTGAAAGAGAAGGATGACCAAGACGAAAGTGCCATTGAAGAGGGGTGACACTAGAGTGAAGGGCAGCAGCAAACCGACGAACATTACTATCAAGGTAGTAGAGCCCTTTGGATTCATGTCCTCCACCAATCGTCTTCTTCGTCAGGAGATCCTGAAATACACAAGAAGTTGGATAGAAAGTTATGGAACAATTTAAGGACTTAGTAAGTTGACTAACAAATAAGAGGCTAACTGGAAAATTAGGGAGATATAAAACATTGGTCAACGAAAAGGAGGAGGTAGGTTGAACACTACCCTGACCAACAACGGTAGAGGTGAACCATTAGGAAGTGCAACAGAGGGTATATTTATTGACTTAGTGATGGAAGAAAATAAAAAAGACTTACCAATCATATGAGTGGATGCACCCGAATCAATAACCCAAGAAGGAGACTCAGATGCAAGAAATGCAGATGTACTTGAGTGGGCAAGAGTGGCAGAGGCAGTAGTAGAAGACATTGGATGAATAGATAGTTGTGGGGTTTGCTTTAGTAGTTTCTAGTATTCATCTTGAGACAAGACCACCGAATCTTGTGACTGAGTTCCACCGGCAGTTAGTGGCATAACCTCATCACTATCTAAATTTATAGTCACTTGATTCGCCCAGACAGGCTTCCCAAACTTATCCCAACACTTCTCAGATATATGATTATTTCGGCCACAATGGACACACTGTTGGGTTCCACGCCCTCTACCCTAGGCTCCCCATGAATCTCTACCACGACCACGAGAAGGACCTCCACGTCCACGACCAGGACCACTATTAAAGGAGATCAGTGCTGAATTTCGTTTCGAATCAGAGGAGAACTGAGTAGATGATTGTTCTTGGAATCCGATACGCTGAAGACGGGAGTATGTATTACTCAATGAAGGCAACTTTTCATCAGCCAGGAGTTGGCTACGTACAGATTTGTAATCTGAATGTAAACCAGAAAGAAATTTGGCCACTCGAAATTCTTCTCTTTGGCATCGTTGTACTTCTAAGTCAGTAGAAAGGGGCTGATACAAGTTAAGTTCTTCCCACATCCCCTTAAGAGCTCCATAATACTCACTCAAGGTCTTATCTCTCCTTGTTGTAAATGAAGAATGTTCTCATACAGCTCATAAATACGAGAAATATTCTTGCCATGGGAATACATATCATGAACATTATCCCATATCTCTTTTGTTGTATCCCAAAACATCACATTAGCACTGACATGGGGCTCCATGCTATTCCATAACTAAGTCATAATGAAATAATTCTCTTGTAGCCAATCTTCATATTCCTTCTTGTCAAGCTTTGATGGAGGACTGGATGTTAAAAATCTGGATTTTCCTTTAGCCCCAATGAATACCTTTATAGCTTGAGCCCAATGAGGATAATTTTTGCCATTTAACTTAACTGAAGTAATTTGCATGCCCACAACATCAATGGACTGCTGGGATGTAGACTTTGCAGTACTTAGAGTTGACATTCTCCAAAAAAAAAAATGGATGCAGAATTATGCAAGGACAAAAGGACAGTAGATTACACAAGCGAACACTTACAGATTTGGATCACAACTTCTGTAAGGCATTTTATCAAACACCTATTGTCTGCATGGTCAGAAGCATAAGTACCCCCAGCTGTATAATCAGGATTCAGGACAGAGAAGCAAGTGCAGCAGCCTAGATATGGGCGGATACCAGAGGACGATGTATAGACATATCTGTAGCACTTCCAAACAGTGTTGTATAGAGAAAGATCTTCAGCCACAGGCATAAAGCAATTGGTGGGACAATAGTAGTAGGGTGCAACAGCTTCACAAAGTTGACATCCAACTACAGAAGACTCCACGAGCAGTTGTATGCATATAATCAAGCATACAATTCTTCAAAACAATCCTTTCTTGCTTGCCGATTGAAAGGGCAGGCTCACAGCAGAGGCATAGAGGCAGGGCAACATAGCGTTATGCTGCAGTAGGCATATATGAACTTTTAAAAAAAGGTAGATGAAAGGGAAAAAAAAACTGAAGAAAGATGAAAGAAAATAAAGAAGTAGAAGAATAGAGTTGTAAAAGAAAAGGAACCAAGAATGGATCAGGGCTTTGATACCATGTTAAGGTCTAGGGTTTGAAGAGAAGAAGAAACGTAGAGAAAAGAAAGAAAAGAAGAGAAGAGAGTCCAATGTAGGGTTTTGGACAGCTCCTTGGTATTTATTAATTATAAAGTCTTTGTAATTACATTAATACCCTTAATCACCAATATGATAGCAAAAGACACAGTGCACCATAATATGCTACACTAACATGAAATTTAAGACAGAGGGTGGAGAATGGCCAACAGATATTTTATGTGCTATGATTCGGAGGTATCCATAGATCATCATTTGTTATTGCATTGTTCCTTCGCGTGTGGCATTTGAAACTATTTCCTATAGCGCGTGCATTTGGAACTATTTTCTATTGCGCTTGGAAATTGTTTGAGTCTCTCCTGGCTCCTTCCAAAACTTTTTATCTTGTTGGTTTTCAGTTAAGGTGGAACCCTGAGTACTCTGGTTTCTCTGACTCGGGTGCGACAACATGGTCGATCTAGAAGGAAAGAAATCGGAGTTTTTTTTTAATGATGTCTCTAACTCGCCCGGTTAAGGTGGAATCTCGACTACTTTGGTTTCTCCTATCGGGTGTAACAACATGGTCAATCTGGAAGGGAGGAATTTTGAGAGTTTTTTCTGATGTCTCTAGCTCGTTTATCACAGTTTGTGATGGGACTCATCAGTTGCTCATTGAATGGTGTTCTATTAGGAAGGATTTTGACGAGCTACAAATTCAGCATTTCCTCGAAGTTCATAGTTAGTTTCATTATATTGTATTTCCACCTATCTCGTTTCTAGGCTCACAATCTTGTGGCCCTCTATGTTTATCTTTTTGTTACATATATAAGCTCTTATTTACCGATAAAAAAAGTATATGAAAAGACATGAGTTTCTAGTTAAGAACTTGAAGATTCATGGCCAGGAGATACCCCAAGCAACCGTTTTCGCTCTCATTTGATTATACATAAAGAGGGAGATTGAGTAGAATGTTTGCCATAGAGTGAAGAGTTGGGTGGCTATGGTAGAGATGTGGTTGATATATGATTGTAACGTACCTATCAAACTGAAATGAAAATTTTATAAGAAGACAACGGTTCCAATTATCTTTGTGAAGCAGAAAGCTGGGCAATAAAGAAACAACATTTTCATGCAATGAGCATGGCCAAAATGAGGATGTTGAGATGGATGAGCGGAAAAACTAGGAAAGACAAAATCGGAAACTGACAGCACCACTGAGAAGGCACAATTTGGTGCAGGTGCCTAAGAAGGCCAGAAGGGTGACGAGAAGACAGAAAAGGATGTGGATTGAGGTTGTGCGAAAAAATCTAAAAACACTTTTGCGGAAGATATGACTATGAATTGATTGAAATGATGGAAGATTAGGATTGATATTGCTGATCCCATATAGCTGGGATGATGCACTGGTAATGACAGCCATATGGGAAGGGATGACACATTGGTAATGACAATGATAGCCATATGGAAAATTGCTCTTTACTTGTGTATTATTCTACCACTTACTGTTTCTTTTTCTTGTCACTTGATTACTGCTAGCAAAAAAAAATGGTAGCTAAGAGATCTTTAATTCTGTATACTGCAAGAACAGCAGGGGTTGAAGTGCAGACACGTGCAACACCCTGTAATTGACTTAAGCACTGTAGATTTCATTTATTTTGGTAATCTAGAATGGCTCCAAAATCAGACTCATTAGACATAGTGTATGATATGAATAGAGATGTTTCAAATCAGGTTATTAGAGGGCTGAAAGAATCAGCCAATTTGGTAATTGACTCGAGCACTGTAGATATCAGCTATTTTGGTAATCTAGAATTGTGCTGAACTTTTACTAATTAGGCATGTTGAATAATATGAATAGAAGATGTTTCAAATCTGGTAATTTGAGGGCTGAAAGAATCATATCCTCCACAGCATTTAAGTATTAAGTACTCCTCGGGAGATAGATCATATTATTTCCTCGGATGTTTTCCAGATCTCTCATATTGCATGTGAAGTATATTTTTGGAGGGTTAGTTAGCCAACTTAAGTGTTAATTGTAATGCTAAAGTGATATTAGACCACATCTCCAATTTCTAATTTTTGGTGAAAACACTGGACAATCTAAGAATACTTTTTTGAGGACATGCTAATTCAATTCTGTGGAAGGTTTGGAGCTATTTTCCTTCCCGTCTGAGAACTAGCTGAGTTTTTCCCCTCTCCTTCCAGAACTTCTTATCCTGCAAGTTCTCGGCGTTACTGGGGAAGCAGGCTTCAAAGGGGGCCCATTGATAGTCGCATCGATGGCTTGGTCTCTATGGAAAGAATAGAACTCAAGGGTGTTCGAGAACTCCCCCTCTCCTATTGCTAGAACCCCGGTCATCTCTTGTAAGGTATTAAACTTCGGTTTCGGTATAAACTTCGGTCGCTAAGGAAGTTGACACGTTTCGAGGAAGTTTAAGGAAGTCCAACGAAGTTATGTAAATAAAAATTACAGAAGTTTAGGAAACTTTAAGGAAACATTGGAAATATAAGATGAAACTTTAGAAATTCAATACTTAAGCATAAATACATATCTAGAATTTATTATATTACTGATACAAGCATGTAGTACTCAAATGTGAGAATCATATTAAGTAACATGCGTTGTCTGCTTGTCTGAGCTATAATTTTTTCTTCGTATTTCTCTGGATTGTCAATTTTTTAAAACTATATTTCATATTCTTTGTCAAGTAAAGGGGTATGTATTCTCTTTATTTTTCAATGATTATCCATGTTAATTGTTTTGGAAACCTAAAAACCTTATGAATGCACATTGAAGTCGATAAATAATTGAAATTCAATTTAGTTTCTAAACCTATTTCATTCTAAAATTGATGAGCTCAATGTTTTTACAATACTGAATCAATATGTGAAGAGGAGGAGGTGGATAGTTAAATAATTTTGAATTTATGAAATACTATTAGGAAATTATTTGATTTTTTTAATATTACTAAAAAGTCATTATGAGCATAATATACTAATAACAAGATTATTAGAATAATAAAATTATAATTTATAGTAAGGTTAATGCTAACCACACTGTAATAATAAAATTATAATTTATAATAAAGTAAATGCTAGCACACTCTCTTTTAAAGTTAATTATATTTATAATAAGATTAATGCTAAGTACACATGTCTTTCCTTATGAAGAAAGTAAGTTTAAAACGAGTGAAACTAGCATTACCCTTTTAAGTTAAAACCTGAAGTCCTTCAATTTACAGATATTTTCTATACACTTTGGTTAACTTCCACTGAAGTTCTACATTTTCTCAACAATTTTTTTCTGTTTCGATCGAAGTTTACGGAAGTTTACCAGGAAGTCCAGTATTTTTAAAATACTAGTGGATTTTACTTCGGACACCACGGAAGTCGACTAAATTCGGTCAACTTCGGCGGAATTGAGTCGATTTTTGATACCATGATCTCTTGAAGCATTGGTGTTCCATCCAAGAGAATTTTGATTTAGCATGGCTTTACTTCTTGTTGTAATTTGCTTAATTTTTTTTTTACACCCTTTTCCCTTTTTGTATCTTCTCTCTAGCTAGCTTTTGGCCTGGGCTCACAATCTTGTGATCCCTATCCCCTTTGTATTCCTACATTTTGCAATATATATATACTAGTGGGCAGCATGTGCGATGCACGTGAGAGAGAGTGGAAGGGGAGAGAGACTGGGAAGAGGGATCCTAGAAACTTTTGAGTATAGAAACTTGAGAGACTTTTTAGATTAAAAAAAAAATGTGGGGCATGTTAGTATAGAATGGTACATTTTGAGAACCAAAAAGCCCTACTTTTTTTCTTGAAAAGTAGTTGTGCTCTTTGTTGAGAGAGACCAAGGAGGGAAGGATAAAGATTTGAGAGAATCGTGGAGATATAGAGGTCTGGGGGGTAACTAATCACCAGTACTCTGGGTCTGGGGGGTATGAAAAGTACAATATAGTTATGGAATTTATGTACTTAAAAATATTGTTTTTAAGCTTATTGCTGTGAACATAACTGAGGGTAGCATCAAGACTCCTCACATTCATGTTGTTGGGGAATCCTCTCAAGTGAGATTGGTGACAGCTCTAACTCAATATTTCCATGCTCATATGGCTATTATTAGCGAGTACATCTGTTTATCTGTTTCAGAGGCAAACAAGAATTGTACAACTCTACTGGGAAGATTTGTTTCCGCAAACTTGAGGACCTAGGATACCAAGCACTATGCATGTGATAATTATGAGAATTAAAAATACAAATATTATGTGAAGTCTTGTAAACCTCGATAAAAATCACTTCCATTTTATTTAGGAATTACGACTAACATTTGAAGCTTTGGAAATTATAATTCACAAACTGTCATAAGCCAAAGTCCTGTTTTATGCATGGTATAGAATGGCGCAACTTCTTGTGCGTATTGGTATTTGGTACGATACATATTGGTATCAAGGATACCAATATGAAATAACACTGAAAGAGACAATTTTTGGGGTATCAACTCTGTATGCATGACATAATGTGTTCTTATTACTCATATAAAATATTATATTATTGATGAATGAATGAGTATTGAATCGGATTGAGAAGAATTTACAAGTGATGGTGTAAAGAGATGATTCCCCGGAAGAAACAGACAAATATAGTTTCATGAGTTGTGAAAAGCTGAAGCCCAGTTCCTCAAACTCCTGTAAAGTTGAAGCCCACTTCCTCAAACTCCAACTGATGCAGAAACAAATCCTGTGCAAGCAGGACTCGGATCCCTCGAAAATTCTATCATCTCTCGCCAAATATCACAGCATGTTGCATAGGACATCACCCATAAGTTGTTGCTCCTACTACTGAATACTCCATTCCATCGGGCCAACCAAGGATGATGCCACTCACCTTTGAGAAGGCCAACAAGACCCGAATAAGGATGTGAAGAAGCTTTGAACAATGGCTGGCAAAGGAGGTGAGACACATTTTCTGCAGCCGCTTTACACATGCTTTTTTCGGTGTAGGACATCATTTAGTTCATATTTAGCTTATCTTTGCGTTAAAAAGAAATTTTATTTGAAGTATCCAAGTGGATCTATGTGTATCCAAGAAACTTATCTTAAATTCTACTTACCGATATGCCTACCAATACAGATACTTTGAACCGTGGTTTTATGTTGCCTGAATTTTCATTTACATATGATGCTTTCAGATAATGCCAAGGGCCATGTTTTGACAACAATGCTAATGATTTAGTCATTTGTAAGTTAGGCTGTAGTTTCTAAGCTGTTGGACATTTGCTTGTGGTTGTAGTTTTGGTACTTGTGAGGGGGATCTCGTCATTTACTAAATCTATGACCCAGATGGTACATGATAGAGTCTCTTGATCATCTGGGAGGCCTCAGTGAGTTCCTGAGTCTCATATATTTCTGCCATGCCAACTGCACAAGCTTCAATATCTTACCAATCCGATCCATTAAGATTTGATCTGCCTGTTTGGTTGAGAATCCTTGTTGCACTAAGCCGTATATTGGAACTCGATTTGCAGAAGATGATGGAGAGGGTCTCCTATCAATCCGCTCTCAATGTTGGCTTGCAGTTCTCTTAGTCAGAGAGCTGCAAGAAACCTCTTGATAAATTCTTTGCAGGACGGCTTTCCTTTACCTATAATTTTCTGGTAGATCTATCATCCTCTTCCATCCCAGCAATGCTTGAACCGTTTTCTACCCTAATCCACCTCCTGGTTGCTCAGCTCCTGCATTCTGTAAACCTTACTTTCTTTGTTGAACTTTAAGATGTAGGCTCTGTTGAAGCCCTCGAACAGCCTCTCCCCCAGTGTCAAATATGTACTATGCTTCCTCTTCTATCTTGAGAACAAAAAAATGATCATTCCAACTCACAATGTAGTTTTGTTCTTATGTTGCTTCTCTATTTGGAGCTCCTCCCATACTGTCAAAGGACATGACCCCTTCCAGGAACTCCAAGTGGTCTGGCAAGTTTTCACGTACTAAGAAACTGACATAAGACGGCTCCTCAGAGATCATTGACAATGGTTGTATTTGTGCTTGCAATACAGTGGCAATGTCAAAATGCTGATCCAAGAATTTCTCCCTGCAGGTCTCTCTTTTCACAGAGGTTTCTCCATTCAGATGACCCTTTGCTGATCTACTTATCAAATTGGCATCCCAGCGGCAGTATTTTTGGGTTCTGATGCATCCATTTGGTAATAACAGCAGAGAGAACTGTCCAGGCAGCTTCACCTGCTGTTTTCTCACTCCACTGATCAACGGAAGCTAGAAAAATCAGTCACTAGCTCCAAGTCTCTTCTTACCAGTTCTTTCTTCCCAAGTGCAAACCTCAAAAGTCAAACCTATCATCACTGCCCAGAAACCCAGAAGACTGGAAATCATTGTTACCCTGAACTTGTCTTGGATGTGAGTGTTTTAATTGGCAGCATTGGTCGTTATTGATATTGTCCCCTCCATATTCACCATAGGCTTTATTCAACAGTGGTCTATCTCTGGGATGATCAGTGGCTCCAAAACTAAGCTTCCTTTTGTTCCATGAACGGAGTTTGATTAGAGAAGTCTGCCTAGTGACCTCATAATTTAGTGGTTGGCGTTCATTCCACTTCTCATCAATGCAATATTCAAACTTGCCACTTACAAGGCCAATGGGGAGATTAGTTATTTCAAGGGTCCTGTAGGCTGTAGCTAAACTCAGGTTCCTCGTCTGATTCCGAAGAGGATGAATTTCTCACTGGTTGGGAGAAAATCTCCAGCCTCTAGTGTTTCCTATTTCTGGGTGCTCTGAGGGATCATGGTATCCGTTGCTTTCCATTTGTTGCTGAAATCTCATGCATGACAACAGTGAGGGGTTTAGCAAGGTATGAAAAAGAGAGTGTACAGCTGTTGCTTCCTTTTGTTTGGAACAACAAGGACTCGAGTGTCATGGAAAAATTGCAAATTAGCTAACAGTACGGTGACTGAGATCTAATATGGCTGATAAAATCCGATTGAACTTACCGTTAGCCTGGCCTTGATGGAGAGCCACCGAAGCTGCACTTCACTGGAATTCTGAGAGTTTTGTCTGAACTTTCAGTCGGAGAAGCAAGTTTGGCAATGTCCACCTTGACTTTGGCAAGATTTGAAGTTTTGCTGTGTGATTCCAGACCTAAGCCCTGGTAAATTTTTTATATTTGAAATTTAATTTCCAGATTCATTGATAAAATGGAGTGGGCTTGTTATCAATATTGCGTACTTACACAAACCTCAAGGTTGGAATTGCTTACTTACATGAACCTCCAGGTTGATAGCACAGCTTCTGAAATTCTGAGAATTCATCAATTTCAACTTGCAGTTGTATTTGAAACCTTCATTCCTATTGGCAATGCCATCTGAGCAAATACACCATTTGGAGGTGTGATTTCTCTCAACTACTCTCCTGGATAACTAACCTCTTCTAGAACCTCTCCACTCTATCTGCACAATTAGATTAGTATTCTCTTTATTTGGTAAACCAGCCAGTGATAAACCTTCGAGGTCACAGATCACAAAGTGGAGCTTAAAGCTCCTGGTGGCTGTTTGAGCGGGACAAATATGTCACTTCTGCATCCTGGTGTCAAGTTCTGCGTCAGCGAAGAATGTGCTAACCTTCTTCACTTCACTAAGATATTATTGTCATCCAGAATGGAAATGCATGGATAAACTGCAAGTTTTGGGGTGTTGGTATCTGGAATAGTGTGGCAGTTTCAAGTCTAACTTCTAACCCATGTTAGCAAATTTGAAAAGCGATGGAAGAGTAGTTTTCTTGGAAGACTTTTGATTGTTTCAGCTCCTAACCTAATTTCCTGTAAATCTTTCTCTACCCATTTACTCATGTTCCTTCTTCCCTCATTTCAATCTAGAAACAAAATTTGGAAGAATAAATTTATGCTTAAAATTTAGGAGTCCCCTTAGATTCTTTTATCTGTTTAGTTGGCTGTTTCTTTAAGGGAGGTGAAGGGACTACAAGAGTTTTTGGGTCTACAGTCACTGAAATATTTCTGTTGTTTTGTTAACTACCATAACATAAATAATATTTATTTATATTATTTTTTGAAGGCTGCCTTCGGAAGGGGAAAAAATTCTCATCTGGTGCTTGTTTTTTTTTAAAATTAGGCACTTATTGGCTATCATCCTGGTACTTTGAAATTAGAAACCTTAATCCTCTTTCTCCTCCACTTGTTCTGTGATTACTCTTGGATTTCTAAATTCATTGTAAGACTACTTTTTTTCTTGAATCTTCTATAAAGTGGTTGATAAGTTAACAAATTCCAATTTCTAAATTAGTAAATTTGGCAAACAACTATTATTTTACACTTCAAAGATTTTGCTTTGTTTGAATTAGACTTATTTTCCCTTAACAACTGTATAATATTAGGTTCAAGGCTATAACTTGGTTGCGGTTTCAATCTCTGCTTTCCCATCCAAAGAGAGGAAACAAAACGATGCAAATGTTCACGAGATGATGTTTTAGGGACCCTCACTCTTTTCAGTGATCTTAGCTTTACCATAAAACATTGTAGAATTAATTTATTAATTTTGGACATCTTAGGTATTTTTTCCTCGATTTGTTTTAAAACATTATTCAAAGACAGTCCTGTTCTAACTTTTAATCTACATGTTTTGGTAATTAGAAATGGGAAAAAAAATGAAATATAACTCATGGAGGTGTAATTTGTTAAATCTGTACTGGAAGTATTTGGTTGTCGCATGCTTTCAGGACATCAAACTGTAATGGCTGTGAACAAATAAGCTGCCACATATTTTGATGGTTTTTATTTCCTTATATTTAGAGATAATTATGGAAGATCATTTCTCTGGTTGTTTCCATATCTATTTTTAAATTCAGTCTATGACATTGACTTTGCATGTCTTATTTTGTTTCTTTTAAATCTCCTGCTGCATTGTTTCTTCATTCTAGAATATGATTTTCTTTTGCTTAATCTTACGTTGTAATTTTGGTGTAGTGCTTATCTAGTCACTTCACTAACAGCCATGATTAAACAAGTCGTGCATCCAACAGCCAAAATTCGGGTTTATCGATGATCTTAAACACGTGAATGTTTAAACAACTAGCTGCTTATGATGTTTGTAGCTTGCTCTCCCTGTTTGTGTTTGTGTATGTTGGAAGCTAGGGTACTTTTGTAATACAACTCAGCCCCATTTTCTCCAATTAGAGAGCTATTGTAATCAACACAGAACTTGTCCAGAGTTTTATTTTCATTTTTTCTTTTCCCCTCTGTGTTGAAGGGGGAGAGGATAAAAGGATGAAAGCCGAGAGAGGGGGAAATAGAATCTGCAAGATCTCAAATCATAGTTGAAGGCCACTTGAATAGTTTTACTGACGATTTTCAGGTTGTCACTTATTAGCTATCTGGATCTAAATTCACTTATTATTGGCGATTTGAAGTGGGAATCTGGATATAGCCATTGAAACTATTTAAGTGGCGGTTTCAAAAGTGAATCGAGATACTGTAGATTCTCTTTCCCTCTCTCGTGGCTTTCATCTCTGATTCCTCTCCTCTCCTCTCCTCTCTTCTCTTATGGCTTCCGTCTCTTGTGATTCAATCTCTCTCCATTGTACATTCTCTTGCTCTCTCTTCTATATTTTCTCTTTCACTTGGCCGTGCACTGAACTTTTTATCCATGTATGTGCATTTTCGAATGTGCAAACTGCAGTCGACTTAAATTCAAAAGATTGAAAATGTATGCTTTTTTCTCTTATATATATACTAGCGAAAGACACGCGTGTTGCACGTGTGTACAGTCTGATGCATGTGAGAGGGGTGGGGGAGAGCGATTGGGGTGAACCTTAGAGGTGAGTGAATTTTAACCACAATTAAGGAGTGTCAAAAGGGACACATGTTAACCTGTGGGTGCAATTGATGAGAAAGGGGTAGTTTGAGGTGGGTGAATTTTAACCACAGTTAAGGAGTGTCAAAAGGGACACGTGTTAACCTATGGGTGCAATTGATGAGAAATGGATAGTTTGAGGTGAGTGAATTTTAAACACAATTAAGGAGTGTCAAAAGGTGTAGATGAGAAAACGGTAGTTTGAGAATTAATTAAAACATTAAATTAAGGTTTTATCTTAAGGGTAGTTTGGGAATTTATCAAAAATAGGCAACAGGAGTAATGGGTAGTTTGGTAGATTGTAGATGAGAAATGGATAGTTTGGGAATTAAGTAAAACATGAAATGAAGGATTTGTAAGGTTTGCATATAAGGGTAGTTTGGGAAATGGGAACAAATCAGGCTATGGTTTGATAATGAAGGGATAGTTTGGAAATTTCCATCATTAGGGGGGCTTCTCTCATTATAGTAGAGAAGAGAAGATATATATATATATATATATATATATATCTCATGTTAAATCCCAATCATGAAAATCGAAATTTGGCTTGACCTTTATCATCTCCATTGTTGAAAAAGTTAGAGAGCAGTTATAAGGAACAAACAACCTTAGTGGATTTGAAAAAGTTATATGGAATCTCTGTTTTAATCAACACGATTGGAAAGTACTTTATTAATCACCTAAAGGTCAATATAGTATGATGTAAATGCTCATGTCATAGAAAGGAAGTTCATTCCCACTATGAACTTTGGTGGGTCCACCTGTGTAAGTGAATTGCCAAAAATAAGATAATTTATGCCGTCTTCACTGATAATTTCTTCACGTGCATGTGCTTTGGCTTGGGGTCTACCTAAGTCTGGTTACCGGTCTCCCCGAATCATCTCTTTTAAAATTTTCCTTTGAAATTGGGGGTGAATATTTTGGGAGCATTGATGAAAGAGTTCTGAGGGCTAAGAATCCCCTTCTTAGCTGACCGTAACGTGCACGTGTCCTTTTTAACACCCCATTACCTATGGTTAAGTTTAATTAAATTAAGGTTAATATTTGTGTTTTTCCCCCCTAAAAACCAAGGTTAGATTGCTTAAACCTAGGGGTGAGTGAATTTTAATCATAATTGGTGGGTGTTAAAAAAAAAGGGTGTGGACCAATGAGATCGCGGCAATCAGCTAGGAAGCTGGCCGCGTGATCCGTTTTCCATTTCTCTTTGATAAAATTGATTGTTATTTGCTAGAGTTAATGGTGTGGCGAATAGGTCATTCTGCCCTCATCATCCACTGAGAATTTCTAGCAATTTATTGAGAAATTTCTGTATGAATTTTATGACCTACTTCTAGGGCACACTTTCACCATAGTGAAGTATTGGGGGCCCATCTGAATTTTCTTTTCCTCGCTTTTATTTTGGTTAAAATATGATACCATTTTATCTTAAGGGCAATTTGGATTTAAAGAATTGAGGAGTGAGAATTAAGACTAGAGGATAAGAATTTCAATTGTAGTATTTATATACCCCTAATTCCTATAAACTTTAGCTCGAATAATTGAAAACAATACCAATTCTTTTCTTTTTTTTCCAAAATTACAAATATCTACATAGGAGGTAGATCTTGTAATTCACATGTTTATAAGAATTGACATAAATCTTTTACAACTTTGTCATTCTGTTTTCTCAACATTACTAATTTATTTTGTATTTGAATTGCTTTTAGATATTTTGTAATTATAATTGCGTCAAATATTTTATTTTAAATTTTCATTATTTATTAAATAACTTTTGGATAATGTTTATCTAGATTATTCTTAATTCAAATGTTGATAGATTTTTTTTGTTAAATATATAAATGTTTTTGCATTTTTTAATAAATTTTTATTTGAACTTAAATATATTTTAAGATAACATTTTAAAAGTATAATGGTTATTCATTTGAATAATTAACTATCAAAAGAATAAATATTTTAAAATCACAATATATATATATATATATATATATAGTGTGTACTCATAATTTTTTATTTAAAAATAAAATAGTGTAAATTAGTGTTTATCAAACACAAGTAATTTATACACCTTGCCTCTTGAGCTAGTGGTGGGGTGTGGCCCCTCTGTTGAGGGAGGTCTGGGGATCCATTCCCCTCGAGTATGAGATGCATGAGCTCCAATTCCTAAGCTAACTACTAACCCTACTAACATAGGTTAAATGAGATCCACAGCTAAAAAAAACAAGTAATTTATTAATATTATATATAATTAGGAGTAAAATGTAGTAAGAATATATTTATTTGTATACAAAAGAAGGGTGGTATTACGCACATCCCAATATTTATTTACTTAAATTAAATACACCGATATCAAGTAACCTCTATGTTAAACAGTAAAAAGACTATTAGAAGACCACAAATCCCTTTTCTTCAACCATGGTCCAAAAACCCATTACAACACAAATTAAGCTTGGAAAGTACGTCCCTTCGAGGCTTTGCCAAAATTGCATTAGATTCCATCAAACAAATAACATGCTAAAAATATTATTCTCGTCGAGATTTCAAAAATTCAGCGAGAAAACGAGAGAGGTTGGATGGAAAACAAGCCTCTTGGGACACCAGAATTTTTTGTTGAACTGATGGATTATTTTCTTCTTTTTGAATCTCATATTCGTGTCATTTGATTTGTGGACGTGACATTCCTCAAAAGCCCTACAAAAATCAGTCTCATTGATTTCATTCTTCCTTGTTTCGTCTTTGTAAAACTCAGCTAATTTTGTCGGAGATTCGTGGCTGCTAAGTTCTCTATCTACGGAATTCTCTGCTAAGTTTAGCAGAACTTTTAGCGAAGGAAACACAAACAGTATTTGGTTACTATTGCTCATTGCTCACAAAGCCTCCTTTTAACCCAGTTTAAAATTCTTAACTCCTAAATGAACAATGCAATGAAGCAATAGGCTCCATTGACGAAGAGTGAAGTATTGCTCATCGCTCTCACAAAGCCAACTCAACTTTCATGAACTCTAAGTTAATTTTTTAAACTCTTGCGATTAAAAAAAATTATTTTATTTTCTAATAACTAAGGGTAGATGGGTGAACCTTAGGGGTGAGTAAATCTTAACCACAATTAAATAGAATAAAAAGGGACACGTGACATTAAAGGGAACCGAGACGAACCTTCTCGCGTCCCCAATCGAGAAGGTGACTAATGGAAAACAATCACCTCCTCGGTCGGTGACACAAGGAGGTACTTCTCGGCTCCCATTTTCTCGCCATGTGTCGATCCGTAGGTAGAATTCATTAGTCCTTAGGATTCATCAATCTAATCTTAGTTTTTACAAAAAAAAAATTGTTGTTTAAAAATTTTCAAAAATTCACTTAATCCTTAGGGTTCAAAAATCTAAATCCTATGTTTAAGAATTATTAACCCTAAGGTTATTTTTTCCCTAAAAAATAAGGTTAGATTAATAGAGGTTAAAAGGAACACGTTAACCTATGGGTTGAACTCTCCCAAGTTCAATCACAATTGAGTGTGATTGATTGTGATCCAATGTCCTTTAGCATAGGATTGATAATGTTATTATCCTACGTGTAAAGTGGTACAAGACCAAAATCATCGGTGCTCACTCACAGAGCCTCCTTTTAACCCAGTTTAAAATTTGTAACTCCTAAATGAACAAAACAATGAAGCAATAGGCTCCATTGACGAGGAGCGAATTATTGCTCATCGCTCTCACAAAGCCAACTCAACTTTCATGAACGCTAGTTGATTTTTTTAAACTCTTGCGGTTAAAAAAAGCTCCATTGACGAGGAGCGAACTATTGCTCATCACTCTCACAAAGCCAACTCAACTTTCATGAACTCTAGTTGACTTTTTAAAACTCTTGCGGTTAAAAAAAATTATTTTATTTTCTAATAACTAAGGGTAGATGGGTGAACCTTAAGGGTGAGTAAATCTTAAACACAATTAAATAGAATAAAAAGGGACACATGACATTAAAGGGAACCGAGATGAACCTTCTAGCATCCCCGATCGAGAAGGTGACTAATGGAAAACAATCACCTCCTCGATTAGTGACACAAGGAGGTGCGTCTCAGCTCCCATTTTCTCGCCATGTGTCGATCCGTAGGTAGAATTCATTAATCCTTAGGGTTCATCAATCTAATCTTAGTTTTTACAAAAAAAATTGTTTTTTAAAAAGTTCTCAAAATTTCACTTAATCCTTAAGATTCAACAATCTAAATCCTATATTTAAGAATTATTAACTCAGAGGTTATTTTTTCCCTAAACAATAAGATCAGATTAGTAAAGGTTAAAAGGAACACGTATGGGTTGAACTCTCAGTGTGATTGATTGTGATCCAATGTCCTTTAGCATAGGGTTGATAATGTCATTATCCTACGTGTAAAGTGGTACACGACCAAAATTATAGGTGGTCACTCACAGAGGGCCATGGATTGTCTCTGGGGAAGCCCGAAAGGGCTTGTCTCGAGCAACCATAGAATAAGGCACAAGTGGTGGAGAAGTCAAAATCATGGGCCCCATGATTTTGACTTCTCCACACACTATATGACACATGGCAATAAGGTAATGAGATAAGGAAAGAGACACTAAATGAGGAGAAGCCAAAATCACGGGGAGAAAATGAAATGACTTATCCTCTTTTTAACACCACGTCCCTTATTCTATGGTTGCCCGAGAGCCCTCTAAAGACAATCCCAAGCCCTCACAGAGCCTCTTTTTAACCCAGTTTAAAATTCTTGACTCCTAAATGAACTGCAATGAAGCAATATGCTCGAACTATTGCTCATCGCTCTAAATTCTTAACTCCTAAATGAATAATGCAATGAAGCAATAGGCTCCATTGATGAGGAGCGAACTATTGCTCATGGATCTCACAAAGCCAACTCAACTTTCATGAATTCTAGTTAATTTTTTTAAACTCTTATGATTAAAAAAATTTATTTTATTTTCTAATAACTAAGGGTAGATGGATGAACATTAGGGGTGAGTAAATCTTAACCACAATTAAATAGAATAAAAATGGATACATGGCATTAAAAGGAACCGAGACGAACCTTCTCGCGTCCCCGATCGAGAAGGTGACTAATGGAAAACAAGCATCTCCTCGGCCGGAGACACGAGGTGCGGCTCCTATTTTCTCGCCATGTGTCCCCCTTCCAACCCCAGTTAATTGTGGTTAAGATTCATCCACCCTTAAGGTTCACTCTTCTACCCTTAGTTTTTAGAAAAATAAAATTAAAAAAATTAACTAAAGATTGAAAAAGGCTGAGGATCCTCTCGAGTTCAACTCGAGAGTATCTCTCGAGTTGGAACCCCTAGAGGCTGCCATGTGTCTCATTTGACACCCCTTAACCATGGGTAAGGTTCACCCACCCTTAGGGTTCACCCATCCATCCTTGGTTTTTTTTTTATATTAATTCTTTTTTTAAAATTAAAAACTTTTTTTAATATTAAAAAAACTCTAAAAACAGTTTTTTTAATTTGAAAAATAATAATTAATATATATATAAAAAAAGAGTGGGTGAACCTTACCCATGGTTAAGGGGTGTCAAAGGAGACACGTGGCGACTTCTAGGGGTTCCAACTAGAGAGAATCCTGTGCCATTAAAAAAGCTAACCGGATTAATTGGAGTTGAAGGGTCGGTTATGAGAATTGGATTTGGTCTTGCTCTCGAAAAACCAAAACCGCCTCCTTGCTTTACTATCTGCCATTTGCCATGTGACGATTAAAATAGGGAGAAGATATCAAATTGAGAGAAGTCAAAAAAAAGAAAAAAGAAAAAGGAAAAGATGAAATGACTTCTCACCTTTTTTTTTTAATTTTTTTTTTTTTTATCGCGGATGATAGATGGCAAAAACAAGGCAAGACAAGACAAAACGGTTTCGGCTATGCGAGAGCGAGGAGGAACAGTCCCCTCCTCGGCCGACCGGGGACTATTGGTCTGCTCTTTCAATGGAACCCTCAACTCCTGGCGGTTCTTGCTTGGCAGAATCTCAACTTCTAGTCAAGTCCCTCCAAGATCGACCATTTGTGTTCCTTCACGTGGCGTCATATACGTGGCCATAGAAAAGGAATCATTAGAAGATAGACGCGTTCACACCTGCACAAATCAAGATCTTTAGAAGGAAAAGTCGTCTTCTGTCTCGGACCTCTCGGTACTCCACACCGTCGGTAGATACACGTAAGTAAAATATTTCAAGCCTGGACGGCTCCGATGCACTGAGGTTTAGGTACTCCGAAGTGTACCAAAACATTTCTTGCGAGCTTGAAACTTGAGAGGTTATTTTCGTCATTTAATTTCGAAATGAACCAAGGCACACTAACTAAGATCCGAGCCGTTCAATAACTAAATTAATCTGAACTATATGATTTAAAAGATCGGATGGCTAAAAATTAGTTACTAGAATCTTCTATTTGTAGAAGAACCCCCTTATATATTCAGAGAGCTTGTGCTCTGCTCGTGCCGTTTAGGTTTCACGCTCCATTTCATTTCTCTAGCTTTGCACAGGTATGCAACTCTGATATTTCGATTTCAGATTTCTACTGTATTTTCTGTTTATCTCTTTTTGGATCCGTCTTTCGATCGCGATTTTCTTCAAATAATTTTCTTGATTTGATCAGGCTCTTAACATGTTTGATTCTTCTTTGCTAGAATTAGAATCTCTGATGTCTTGAATTTCTGTGTTTTGGTTTGATCGGATATCAGATTCTGTGACTTGAAATCTCTCAGAAAAGCGTCGTCATGGTGAAGTGCTATCCAACTGTGAGCGAGGAATACCAGAAGGCAGTTGAGAAATGTAAGAAGAAGCTCAGAGGATTCATCTCCGATAAGAAGTGTGCTCCTCTAATGCTCCGATTGGCGTAAGTTCTAACTCGGAGAAATGTTTAAGGTTTATAGATCGATCGAGAAATATTAGATGTTTGATCGTGATTTTTGTTGTTGCAGATGGCACTCTGCCGGGACTTTCGATGTGAAGACAAAGACGGGAGGTCCGTTTGGTACGATGAAACATCCGGCAGAGCTCGCTCACGGAGCGAATAACGGTCTTGATATCGCTGTCAGACTGTTGGAACCTATCAAGGAGCAGTTCCCGATCTTGTCTTACGCAGACTTCTACCAGGTAAATTTTTAATTATTGTTGTTTTTCGTAATAATTGAATGATAAAGCGATCCATGTAGTCATTTTTTACCGATTTGTTTGTTTGTTAATTTATTTGATGTGTGTTTTCCGATTGTAGTTTGCCGGAGTTGTTGCCGTTGAAATTACAGGAGGTCCTGAGGTTCCTTTTCACCCCGGGAGACAGGTTAGTGAAGCTCACTCTCTTTCTCTCTTGTTTGTATTCATATTTTAATTTGAGAAATACTCGATTTATTGGATTTACTTATAGTGGTAGTTTTTTTTTTATCATCTGTGTTAGTCTATAAATTCTGATTGAAAAATATGCAATTTAATTATATTTATTTTAGTATCTGGGTTGAGCACATGATATTTGATTTGGATGTATATCATAATTTCAGTAAATTAGGTCGAAGGATGTGAATAATTTGGCATTCGCATTAATGTGGGTACTGCCGAAGGGACTTGAGTAGAGATGAGTACAGTAGGCACGATTCTTTGCATTTCTGTTACAGTGTGATGGGCTATGTTGAAGGCATTGGCCTAGCTCGTGTCCCGATCTTTTGCTGAGGCCTCTACCACGGAACCACCTGTCCAGATCATTTTTGGAAGAACACAATATAGAAACACCCTTCTTAGTTGGTGTTGCTTTGAAAATGCCCGTACCTGTAGATAGTGTCACACTCCTTAGTTCTACAAGGAATCCTTGTAGAGGCCTCTACAAAAGTTCACAACTCGCCTAGCTCATAGGCAGACCCAAAGGGGGCTTGGGTTTAGCCCCATACCTCGGAGATCGGGATTGGGCTGTCACTTGTCTTGTCCAAGCTCAGGCAATGTGCAACATGGGGTCAAGGAGGGAGTTCTAGAGGAGGCTGTTGTCCACTTAGCCTAGCTTGTACCCTACAAATAAAGTTGACGCACAGGAGTTTGCATCTATCACTTGTTGGGCCTTGATAGGGTTTAGACTGATCAAGATGATATTATCGACTAGGCTTATATTGTTGGTCATGTTTAGGTCAATGATCATGCCTATTGTACAGATGGTTAAGATCATTCAATCTCATTGAGCTAAGATATCTAAATGAATGTTGGTTCATTTGGTTGTTCAAATCCAGCCCAAATGTATGACACAGGCTGATGGAAGGCTTCTTCTTGCGCTCCTATCCAAGCACTCTTGCATGAAACAGATTGATATTTGTTTTCATTCTTTTGATTTTGGGAAAGTTCCTCTAGGCTGTGTTTGCAAATCTAAATTGGGTAGACATTGAGTTTCTCATGAGTGAGTGATTTGCGTTCCTTTATTTTGCCCCATTAAACACAATTTTCATGTTATGTTCAGTAGATAAGAACCTGGTTTATCAAATTCATGTCTTGGATTATGCTTACTATGTGTGTTTTCCTTTAAAATATATGCGTTCTAGATCTTCTAGATATCTCTGATTCTGTTCAGAGAGATTGGTTTTCCGCATAATGGAAATGGGTTATTCTAATTTGCCTAGCCTTCTGCACTGAACAAAGATAAGAAGTAGTAATTCGTGTTGCGGGTGGAGAATTAATTTACCACATCTCAATTTTCCCGGGAAGATCTTTAAGTCCGGGATTTGGATTTTATTTATTCTTTTGTAGAAAGATCATATGCAATTTGTCAGTATTTAGGTTCTTCTCTATGAATTTTGACCTGGTCAGTGATGACAATGTAGAAATCAAGGGAATTTTGTTGTATTTGCATTTAAGTTCATGATAATGTTGTTATGCTTTATATTTTATTTTCTCTGTTTTATGATGTCTACTAATCAACAATATTGATAATGTATTGACGAAAGTGATCTATTCATCTCAGGACAAGCCTGAACCACCTCCAGAAGGCCGCTTGCCTGATGCCACCAAAGGTTAGTATGATTGTTTATGTATGTTAATAAATTATAACCTTGATTAGAATGGAAAAACATGAAAATGGGGATTTAAAGAAGAGGTTTCGAAGGATCAGAAAAAGAATTCGACGAGTTTCTCAACTCTTCTTGCCACCATTTCAGGTTCTGACCATCTGAGGGATGTTTTTGGCCACCACATGGGTCTCAGTGATAAGGATATTGTTGCTCTCTCTGGCGGTCACACCCTGGTATGGCTAGATTTTTGGATTTCTACCACCCCCCACTTTTATGCTTATTATACCCGCTTTGATGGATTGGAATTTGGGTATCTTATAGGGTTTTCTTTCTTGACCATTACAGTGATTGTATTCTGTGTTTGGTTTGGAATGGATTTACAGGGAAGGTGCCACAAGGAGAGGTCAGGATTTGAGGGGCCTTGGACCACAAACCCTCTCATATTTGATAACTCTTACTTCAAGTAAGCCTCATTCATCTTGGTCAAATTCTGCCTCTTTTTTTTGTGTGAACAATCAGCTTGTATGAATATTGTGGTGGTTTTTATGTGTTATTATTTACATGTTAGTTTATGTTGAACCATTGCAAAATATGGGGGGAACGGAAAACTCTTTATTTTAATTAATTTTTTTATTTTATTTTCTTTTCCAACAGGGAACTCATGACTGGAGAGAAGGAAGGCCTTCTCCAGTTGCCATCTGACAAGGCTCTTCTATCAGATCCAATCTTCCGCCCTCTTGTTGAGAAATATGCTGAGGTGTGTATTCCCTTTCTTTAGAAGAAAAAGTATCAAACAGTTTAGACATGGATCTTACTGTATCCAATATTGTTGAGGGATTTCTTGCCATGTGTGACTAAAGACTGGTGACTTTATTTCAGGATGAGGATGCCTTTTTTGCTGATTACTCAGAGGCACATTTGAAGCTCTCTGAGCTGGGGTAAGTAGGAAACAATTTTTATATTTCCTTAATTGTTTTGCCGTTATTCTTTTGCTTTTAAATTTCCATTTTGCCATTCTATATTTAATATTGTTGGGTTTTTTTTTTCCCCAGATTTGCTGAAGCCTAGTAAAGGAGCAGGACAGATGGACTAGTGGCAAATGCTATTTTCTTTGTGTTTTGAATCTGGAATTACTTAGTTTAGGATGCTGTTGGTGATTCTAGACTTAGTTTAGGGTACTGTTGGTGACGAGGATGTTTGGAGGGGTTGGGTTTTGGTATATCTTTTTGTCAGCATCCAGGAAATAAGAGAGGATGGAGACCAGAAGCTCATTTATTTTGGTATGCCGATTCTTGGTGAAGCTTCTTCTAAGATTCATGTTTTATTTAGCCTCAAATATTCTGCAATGTTTATTAGCTATGGGTTATGTTTGCAGAAGAGTCATTGGAAATTGCCTTTGAGGAGTGCTAGTCCTACTCTCATGGCATTTCTACTTTCAAATTACCTTTGAGGAGTGCTAGCTCTACTCTCAGGCCATGCTTACTTTCAGTGTGAGCCAACCATTTGTCTATTTTTAGTGCTAAAGCCTTACTATCACTGAAAAAGTACGTACTTCAACACTGAAAATGAACAAATGGTTGGCTCACGCTGAAAGTAGGACTGACAAATGGTTGGCTCACGTTGAAAGTAAGATTGCCCCTGAGAGTACGGCTAGCACTCCTCATTGCCTTCTGTTTTTGATGAACTTTCCTATTGCATCATCCCCTTAGACGTAGACGTACTGGCTAGAAAAAGGATTTATTATTGGTCCCTTACTTTGGTTATGTGTTTTGAGCTTAGTTCTGGCCAAATAGTCTGGGCTTTTGCTTGAGCCTAAAGTGGATTTGGACCTAGCGTATATAAAAAAAAAGTCTGGGTTTGAACTCTCTTTGACCAGGCTGTACTTGAGCCAGAAGAAGTGGTAAAGTGGAGTACACGCACCCGCTTGGACTCCACCTATTGGGCTAGAGCAAATCCTAGGGGGTGTGAAACAACTTCAGATGCGCTTGGACTCCACTTATTTGGCAACCCACTCAACTTGAAAAAACATGACTCCTACTAGTGCACATTGTACATCGGTTGTGAACTGGTGGTTGTTACTGGACCATAAGTAACGTGGCTAATCATTTAGAATGAAAGCACTCTACGACAAGGGATATTAGAGCCAATCAGGGGGGGATCGGATTTGATCGGGCTCTCCGGCCTATCTTTAGAGTCAAAAAGGGGAGAAGTCTTTTCAATTCCCCCCTTTTTTTTTTTTTTTTTTTTTTGACTTCTCTCCATTTGATGTCTTCTCCTCTTTTATCACTAGATGTCGGCCACTGAAGGCCGGGTGATTTTGGTCTGGTGCGAGTCAGATCAAATTCCATCCCCAATCAGGGACACGGCTGAAGACAGATTCATGGTGCGTGGTGTGAGTCTCCCCTGATGAGGATGTCAGGGTCTAGCCAGGGGAGCACCTGCATTTAGTCTCACATCGGCCGACCAGGATGTCAGGGTCTAGGCTGTAAGTGCGGTGGGAAGGCAGCACCTTGAGTGGCAGCGATTAAGCCTCCCCGAGTTGTCCAATGATGGTTCACATTCTTCCGGGCTTTTTGCGGTAAATTTGGGCCTCTAAATTCTTATTGCTTGCCATGCCCACTTTTAAGTAAGGGGTCGTACTCTAAAAACATGGTCCTACAGGAATAGGATATTGGCCAATGAGACAACAATTCGGCATCTATTTCCTTATTATATATGGAAGGAAAAGCACCACTCACCTTTTATGCTTTTTAGACTATCTGAATCTTTTTATATTTTTTTATGCAAGTAATAGGGATATAATAGTTCTTGTGATATTTTAATGCTTATGTATTTATATCTAATTAGTGTGGGGTGATAAGGCTTAACCAAAGTTGTAAAGGGAGGGATGCCTTAATATACCATCAAACTTTAGGAAGCTCTAGTTTGATTATCGCTTATTAGAATTGAGTGATTCTTAAACTATTAGAAAGGTATTGGATCCTTCTTCGAAGTTTATGTTTAATATTTTTCCAGATTTTGAGTCTGAGTTAAGTCAAAAGTGGGTTTTTCAATGTTTTGTCTGATGAAATTGTAGATTAGTCAGTTTTAGAGCCCATTTAGACATTTTAAAACTCAAAATTAGAATTTGTCTATTAGAGCCAAAATTGTTCCCTTTCGAAAGATGAGTCTAATGTAAGTTGAATTGTCAAAATCTGATAAACGAGTCAAAAGTTATGGTCAAAATACCAAAGCGAGATAAAAATCAATCGGATTCAAAGGTGAGCTGCGATCTATTACAAACAAGGTGCGATCGATCACAAAATAGTGCGATCTATCACAAATTTCTGCGATCAATCGCATTCAGGCGAGTTTTTTTATTACCTTTTGGGTCTTAGTGTGATAAATCGCATCAAAGGTGCAATCGATCGCACGTGGACCCAGATTTTTTAAAAAATGTGTTTTTTGGGGGGTTTTTAACCCTTAGGGCTATAAATAGGGATTCTATTTTGAGGTTTTTAGGGTTCTAAATCATTTCTAACCTAATTTGCTAATGAAGAAAAAGAAACCTAAGGTTTTGAGGGAGAAATTGCTTTGGAGAAAAAGAAGATTATTAAGAGATTGCAAGGAGAGCTTGGGGATCTTCCTCAAAGCTTCTTGGGAGCGATTTGGATCCAATGGAAGGATCCCTAAGACCGATAAACTCTCTAACTCAACCTTATTATTGATGTTTTGTGAATATTAGTATGATAAGAATGATAGAAATGGAGATTGATTATGTTTTCCCTAATTATGTATGTATTAAGCTTATTAGAAATGGAAATGAATTTGATACTATGGATGGAATGTATAGAAGATATGAAATACCATGGAGGATGAGATAAATGTATGAGTGCGGATTATGTTTGAGTTGTATGAATGGATTATGGTGTGGTGGAATGTTAAAAATGGGAAATGACAAAGTATCTATAATTAACGCACTCAAGGTGTTTGTCGAAATGTTTAAGAATGATGAGTGCTAGTATACTATTGATTATTAATAAACTAAGTTAAATGGATAATTATTGTTGTTATGATAAATTATACTTTATTTACTTGTATGGTGATCGGTATTCGGGTAGGTCAAACCTTAGAGCAAAATCTTCTACGTTTGGAATTCTCTAACTAGGGAGATGTAATCTAGCGGAGTTTCCTAACGGAAGATTAGAATTTAAGGGATGACTTATTTGAATTTCATTCACGACACTCAAGTACACGTACACTTGCATGATAAGTATGTAAGTCTCACAGGTTCACTTCTCACAAGCATGCATGCATTGGACACGAATATGCTACGAATTATGTCATAAAAAAATGATCCTCCACTACGAGCATCCACTCTACGCGTTGCTGCACTCATGTTATGCTATGAAAGAATGATTTCTCATTACGAACATCCACTCTACGCGTTGTCGAATACTATGAATTATGCGTTGCCGGGACAAAACACTATGATTATGCGTTATCGGAACAAACACACTATGAATCATGCATGTATGAGTCTATGTATATGTTAAGTTCAAGTTTATGAATAAGAGACACAAGTACACAAGTCAAGATGATGTTATGACATGTTATATGTTCCGCACTCTGATTATGTCTAAGTTACGTGAATTTATTATGATTAAACATAGATAAACAAAGTTATGACATTGATATTGCTCATGCTATTTTATGTTGTTGTTGGTTTGTTTATCAACTAAGTATTTCATACTCAGTCGACCTGTCGAGGAGGCTAGAGATATTGATAGTTATCCCTATTGATTAGTTTTAGTGTTTCATTTTTGAATTGAAGAGATGTTTATATAAGATTTTTTGACTTTCAGTTGATGTTGCTTAGTTGTTTTACCGTGTTGATGGTTTTAGACTACTTCATTTATGAGGTGTTATGATATGTGGATTATCATTGTACAGGATGGTTTGACTTTATATAATAAAAAATTTTACTATCCTTATTTTTGGAGACTCGTGTTAGTATGTTTTGTATGTATGAATTTTAAGCAGGTTAAGGAAATGTGACGATTCCAAAGTCCTATTTTCGCCTTGTAAGATTTTTGGGTCGTTACAGATCACGTTAAGGTCGAGACCACCGAGACATATTGTGCAGCACGGGATTTTAGGTGGGCCCATTTTACCTAAAATCTCGTGTTACACAACACGGTCTCGGTGATCTCGACCTTGAATAACTGATAAAAAAAATAGGGTAGGATAATAAAGTGTGATGAGATGTACTATATCTCATTACAAAATTATTTGAATTTAAATTAAAGAGATTAAAAAATATTAGATTTGATTGAGATTTCCTTCTACTTGTGAATTATCTATTTAAACTCTTTTTGGATATTTGTAAATTATTCAAGTTAATTAATAATATTTAATTTCTTTATATTATCAGAGCCACCAATCATTTGGTGACCTTTTAGTTATTGTTTTTCTCTTTTCTAGCAGATGGTGCCGCCACTACTTGCCGAGTGTGAAACTTTTGTTTTTTTTTTTTTTAAAATAAAAAATTCTACCTCTCTCTTTTATATCTTTACAACTCTCAACTCTCAATTCTCATATTCATATCTTACAATCATTATTATTATTTTTTATTGAAGATCTCTCCAACGAGAGTTTTTCTTAAAATCGCGGGGTCATACTAAGTGTTCTTTTGGGAGGAGATCACACAGCCGATCTAGTGGGATCTAGTGGGCCACTGGCTTCGACAACCTCTAAGATGAGTGAGATGCCACGGTGATGGACTTCACAGTTAGACGATGACCATCAACATACACGATCAGATGTTTCAACGACTCAACAAAGATAAAATCATGATTATAAGCTTCTTTTTTTAACCAATTGTATGTCCCTTCTCCAATGGACCATGCAATTATGGGATAGTGATAGAGAATAGGGTAGGATAATAAAATGTGATGAGATACACCGTATCTCATCACAATGTTATTTGAATTTGAATTAAAGAGATTAGAAAATATTAGATTTGATTTGATGTGATTGAGTTTCCTTCTACTTTAAGAATCGTGAATTATCTATTTAAATCATCTTTGGGTCCTTGTAAATCATTCAAGTTAATTAGTACTATTCAAATTCTTCAATTTCTGGATTTGTAATACGATTTTTAATTGTATTTTGCCCAATTTTCTTTTCTTTTCCATGTTTTCACTTATTTTCTCGGCAACCAAACATAGGGTAAATGCAGGGGCGGAGCCACATGGGGCCCAGGGGGGCTGAAGCCCCCCCTCAACTTTTGGGAATTTTTTTTTTTGCATAGTGTAATGTGGGTGTGGCCTAGGAGCAAGGGCAAAGCCGGGTGGTGGTGGGGGATCTAAGCCCCCCCTGAAAATTTTGAGAAGAAATTTTTTTTTTTTATATTTATATTATTTAATTTAAGATGGCGTAGGCATATGAAAATGCTTAAATTACCGGTGTTTTTCATCATTGAATGAAATGGCCGGTCCTCATTGGTCCATGCCCTTCTTTAACCCTCACCAATTGTGGTTAAGATTCACTCACTCATAGAGTTAAGCAATCCAACCTAGTTTTTTAGAAAAAAAAAAATAAAAATCTTAAATTTAATTTTGATAAGCTTAACCAGGGTTAAAGGAGTGTTAAAAGGGACACGAGGACACGACGGTAAGTTAAGCAGTGGGTTTGCTAATCATCACTACTCAAAACTATATTCTTTACCAACGTACAAAGAGACGAGATGACCCACATACTTGGCACTAAATTTTTTTTTCGGGGGCTACGCCCCCGAACCCCCACATCTCACCATTAGCCCCCCCTGGCCGAAAATCCTGGCTCCGCCCCTGGGTAAATGTCATCCGCTTTCTCTCTCCCTCTTACTGTTATATCATCTACCAAACTTTGCCGCCATGGCTGTCCACGACTCCACGTCCATCCAAAGTAGCAAACTAATTTGGTAAAGAGTACTTATTGGCAAACTAATTGGGCAAAGAGTACTTATTGAAACTACTCTCAAGTTCTCTTCACCGATGCCCTCATTTTTATATTAAATAAAAATGATTAGTTGGCAATTACAGAAATACCTATTGCATACCAAAGACAGGTGAAATTTTCCATTGGCTTTCACAGTGTAATGCCGTTGAGATTTTGTTCCTTATTTAACACTTTAGAAGAAATTAGGTGGTGAGGTGGCTATTTTTGTTGTAACTGTTCAAGTTCCATTAAAGTTATTATTTTTCCACCTGCTTATTGGATTGGGCTTCACAAACTTTTGATGAATAAAACTCGAGGAATTATTTATTAAGATGGGATTGGGCTTGCCTTTTTATTCGATCCGTGCTACCATAATTAAAGTTTAATTTAGGATCTGCTATATCCAGTGACATTCTCTCGATTTCTTTTGCACAATTCAACATGTGTCTCTTTACTATTAATGAAACACGTGTCCTTTTTGTTGTGGGAAAAACAACCAATAGAAATTAACCAGACGGAAAATAATAAAACAAAACACACACCACAAGGGGACACAAGAGATATACGTGGTTCGGTAACAACCTGCCTACATCCACGGGTCAAGATCCGATCACTTCTTTATTCACAGAAACCTTGAGGAACCAGTACAAAAGCACTCAACTCACCTTCTCTATGAAAACCCAAAGAAGAATCCCTATCTATCTTCCCTTAAATCTTTCCTAAGCCCTAGTATGCTTTAACCATTTCTATTACCTCTCACTCTCAATGCAAAAGCATTCCCTTGATCCTTAGATGTAAAGATTCAAACCCTAGACTCATAATCACCTATTTATAGGCCTAAACAAGAGCCCTAGGCTAATAGAAAGTCTTCAATTGAAATAAGGGTTTCCCAAAACATAAAAAAGGCTAAAATATAAATTTCCCGAAGCAAGACTACCCAAAACAGCAAATTGGGCTATCGATCGCCCAGGGTGGGCGATCGATCGCCCCTTAGGGATTTTCTTTTATTCGAGCCAACGTTTAACAATCTCCACATTGGCAAGAATTCCGCGATCCCACCTGCAACATAAGAGAACTGATTTGCTAATCACCAAGCAAACCTTCAAAATAGAATACCGCATTGTCCACAACCGAGAAACACCTTCACCTCGAACCAAAATCTCTCTCAAAATTTTGAAACCTGTTTGCAATTACCGCAAGCCCGTTTGCAAATACCTGCTTGGACCTTCACCGCCTCTGCACCATCTGCGAAAGAGAACCACCAGCTACACACACCCTTGAATCCAACCCTGGAAAGCACTTCACCAGATTCGATAAAACATGACAAAAACTCATGTGTAGCCTGAAAACCCATTCTCCAATCTAGAAGAATCCCGGACGAGGACATAGACTCGTCCTCTCCGTCAAAAGCACATCATCACCATCTCCACCCTTACGAAAACCTACCGGAATACCCATCTCTGCACCAACTGCGAAAGAGACTTTAGGTGAGCTTTCTACCTTCTGCACAACATCAGGTTTTTATTTTCCTGCAGACCTTGTAGTCACTCTACCTACCACCGTATTCCTCTCCAGGAGATATAAACCACCACACTTCTTCTCCTTCATCAAAACTAAGCAATCATGTTTTCCACGCTTTATTTTGATAACTCCACCTGCAACTGTATAGCAACAGCCCTTGGAGTCTAATTGCCCAAGTAATATTAAATTCTTTCACAACTTAGGGACACAAGCTACCCCTCACAAAGTCCGAATAACTCCATCAACAATTTTATCTTTACATTACCAAATCCTGTGATTTCACATTCAGATCCATCACACAGGAACACTTTTCCTGTCCCCTTTTGAGTATAAAAATTTTTCATATTTTAGCAAATATGACATGAAGCCTCCGAATCTAAAATCTACTCACTAGAAAAATTGTCTATACCTTTAAAGACGTCTGTGAAAACATTTCCAATGTATTCCTCATTGTCCATTGCTATTGCTACCGAAGAATCCCCCCAGAAGAACTGAAGAATCTCCCCCAGAAGAATTCCTCTTCCCATCAACACACCTCAGACACTCCATTTTGAAGTGCCCTAATTCTTTGCAATGATAGCACTAGACCCCGTCTTTTCCCTTGGATTTAGATCTGTCCTTGCCTTTTCCAGATCCTCTTTCCAAGTCCCTTCCTCCTCCCCGAGCAACCATGACATGATTATTTCCATCATGCGATGATTTCTGCCTAATCTCATAAGAGAGTAGTGCCGCCGTGACCTCCTCCATCAATAGTGTCTCCTTGCCATACATGAGAGTTGTTACCAAGTGATCATATGAGTCTGGAAGTGATGTAAGAAGCCCCACGGCCTGGTCTTCATCATCCACCTTGACACCAACTTGCAACAGTTGATTCAAAATCTGGTTGAACACATTAATGTGCTCCATGAGATTTTCACCCTCCGCCATCTTTAAGGTATTGAACTCCTTTTTCAAATATAACCTGTTGGTAAGACTCTTTCCAATGTAGAGCATTTCTAACTTCTTCTAAAGCTCCGGTGCCGATTCTTCATCCATAACGCTATGCATCACGTTATCCGCAAGACAGAGGCGTATTGTGCTGACTACCCTCGTCTTAATGTCTTCCCAATCTTCATCAGGCATCTTTTCCGGTTTACCGGAATCCCCCTTCAACGCCCTTGCGAGACCCTATTGAACTAGGATATCCTTTACCCTCCTTTACCACAGATTGAAACTCCCATTTCCGTCAAACTTCTCCAGTGAAAATTGCCCAGAATTTTTCAAAGCCATTGAAAAATAATTAACTCAACCCGAAGCTCTGATACCAATTTCTTGTGGGGAAAAAACAATCAATAGAAAATAACCTGACGGAAAGAATAAAACAAAACACACACCACAAGGGAACACAAGAGATATACGTGGTTCGGCAACAACCTGCCTACAACCACGGGTCAAGATCCGATCACTTTTTTATTTACAGAAACCTTGAGGAACCAGTACAAAAGCACTCAACTCACTTTCTCTATGAAAACCCAAAGAAAAATCCCTATTTATCCTCCCTTAAACTTTTCTCAAGCCCTAGTATGCTTTAACCCTTTCTTTTTCCTCTTACTCTCAATGCAAAAGTATTCCCTTGATCCTTAGATGCAAATATTCAAACCCTAAACCTATAATCACCTATTTATAGGCCTAAACAAAAGCCCTAGGCTAATAGAAAGTCCTCAATTGAAATAGGGGTTTCGAAAAACATAAAAAATGTTAAAATATAAATTTCCCGAAGCAAGACCACCCAAAACGGCGAATTGGGCAATCGATCGCCCCTTGGGGATTTTCTTTTATTCGAGCCAACGTTCAATACTTTTAACTTTAAGTGAAAAGTTTTAATCACGAGTTAGATATTTCTAAATTTGGTTTCTAATAAAATTTTTAAAAATATTAAGTGTCATTCCTTGTAAAAGGAGAGACGTTCTCCCACTTCTACTTGCTAGAGAGGATATGAATTATTAAAGCTTTTTTGTTTACAATTTTTATACTATAACAGGTAATGCTAGTTTCACTTTTTTTTTTAACTAACTTTGTAAGGGAAAAATATGTGTTATTGTTTTCCATTAAGGCTTCGTTCTTTTTGAGGAACTTTTAAAGTCTAGAACTTCCATTGTTTCATACCTAACTTTACTTAATACATGTTTAGAACTATATTATTCCATGGAGTGTAAATGTTCTACAAATATGAAACTTTTAAGTTTCATAAAAAATTTTGAATTTTTTAAGTTCATGAAAAATTTAAACCTTTTAAGTTCCATGAAATTAGAAACCCTCTCCCCTTTCATCCCAAATTCTTGTCTCATATTCAAAAATATTAATGTTCAGGACTTTTAAATGTTCCACCAAAAGAACGGAGCCTAAGAGAGAAAGGGAAGTGTTTTGAATCAATACTTTGGCCAACCATAAAGAAAGTGTTTTGAAAAAGAGAGTTTTGCTAGCATTTTCTTACTGTATATACTATGTAACATTTTAAATTTTTTTTTAATGTCATCATATAAGTGGTGTTTGGCAATGCTACTAATACGTGTTTTTTTTAAAAAATTTTATAAAAAGTAAATTTTTTACCCAAATAAACGAGTATATATTTTTTAAAGATAATTATAATATTTTTAGTTATGAGCTATATGAGCTCTCTATAGAGGATGATTATTTGTGGAATTTTATAGTATTTGCTTTTTTACTAATAAATTAAATAAAGGTGTGCTAGCATTAGATACACTAAGGTGCCGTTTGGAATGTCTAAATTTCGGGTCTACTTGTCTATACGTCTATAGCGGATAGACGTTTTCACGTTTTAAATCATTTGGTGGCGTGTCTACTTTCTATAGAAAAAAAGATAAAAAGACATAAAATGTCTAAAATAGAAATTCAAGTTTTTGGTACTTTTTGGGGAAGACGTGCGCATCTATTTCGAATAGCTGTCGTAATTGAGATTTTTGTCATTTTTTCAACCGTTTTGCCCCTCATTTATTATTATTATTACTATTATTATTATGAATCATTATTATTATTACTATTATTATTATTAGTATTATAATTATAATTATCATTACTATTACCATTATTACTACTATTGTTATAATTTATTATTATTACTGTTACTATTACTGTTATTATTATTAGTATTAGTATTGTAATTATAATTATTATTACTATTACTATTATTATGACAATTATTATTGTTATTATTATTATTACTATAATAATAATTATTATTATTTTAATTACTATTTTTTTTATCATCATTATTATTATTTATATAATAATAATAATAATAATTATTATTATTATTATTTGAAAATGGCATTAATTGCCCCGACAATAAGATGATGTCACCAAACATGGTTTTATTACAAAGCTCTATCTATTATCATGCGATTTTACTATGGATCTATTTCTTATAGATCTTTTTGTCACAGATCTATTTTATCTAGTTCTATCTGAAATAGACAAGACCTACCAAACGAGCCCTAAGTCAACTTTTTTCCAAATACGCATAGTGGGTGTAACACGTGGTGTTGCTACCCTATAACAGGGAGATTGTTTGACCTTAGTAACTTAAATTTCCCAACCTGCTACTCGTTTTCACCTTGGGAGCTCGATTTCAACTTTTATAAACCTCGCTCTCATTTGGAGAGTGCGATTTTTAAGTGGGGTGTGTTTTTCATTTTTCTTTGTAGGGTACAAGATTTATGTAAAATTTGTTAATTATTGGTGATCATGTTTTTTAATTTAGAATGATATATTTAATATATCAATAGTCATCTTGTTTGTTGTGATAATAAATTTGAATGATAAATTATTTTATTAATTATTTCTTATAGTTTAAGAAAAAAATGATGATATCTTTGCATCTACAAGTAACTTTTAAGAACATTAAGTATACTATATATTTTTTAATGTATATATAGCGGTGCTCTAGAGATGCTTTTGACCATATCCTAAATTGAAATTTGATGCTCCTACTCTTGCTCCCATTCTATGCTCTAGTTACATAGGGTTTGAAACTTGTTGCCACCATCAACGTATTTGGAAGCATGCAACTGAGGTTAGCATTTTTGAATTAAATAAGTAGAATAATATTGCCAAACTAGGGGTGTAAAAGAGCTTAATTGAGCCAAGCTGAGTGCTGCACAAACTCAGCTCATGACATATATATGTTGCCTCAAGCTCCCCTTGTGCTCAATTCGAGCCTTCGAATGTTAGCTTGAGCTCGACTCGTCTATAGATAATCGAGCTCGGGACAACTCACGAGCTTGCACTATTATTTGAGGCTTGTTTATCATAATTTTAACAAAAATAATTCAAAACAAAATCCTAAAAATTAAACATGCTCATTAGATTATCTCTAAATAAAAAACTTAAGAACCAATCATAGTTATTTTCGTGAGTCTACTAGAAGAAACGATGATATAGAGAATCTATAAAATTTGAAAAGAAGAAGTTATTTTTTAAGTTTTACCTCAAAATAAAATTATATTTAAGTTTCTTAAATTTTATGTGAAAATTAATATTATTAGAATATTATAAGTAGTACAGTAAAATTAATTAATTGAACTGAGTCAAGGCGCTCGTTGTTTGTGTTCGGCTTGATTAACAAAAGAGCTCAATCATTTAGCTTGGCTCGGCTTGATTAGCTCAATCATTTGGCTCAGCTTGGCTTGATAAGCTTAAATACTCAACTCCAGCTCAGCTAATTTTAGACGAATGGAGAATACTCACGAACTGGCTCGGCTCATTGACAGCCCTTAGACAAACGCTCTAGTCATTTTCCTTTCTTTGTAAATTTCCGTGCGTCACACGATAAGAAAATAAATAACTATAATTTATTTTATTTTTATTCCCTAATCCTAAAAGTGGTTGATGATGGCTCTTGAACAAACGGGTCAACATAGACCGTCGGATCAGAGGCGGCTGGAATATTGACCGTCCATCACGTCCTAACGCGTTCTTCGCCTGCCTTTCCTGGCATCTACTACGAACTCTACAAACTGTCTACTTCTAATTATAAATAAACAACACTTGGATCTTCTTCAACTCCTCTTTATCTTCTGCAGAAATTTCGGTAGAGAAGAAAAAAGGGAAGAAGAAATGCAAGAAGCTGCTACTGATACGGCGATGGCCGACGCTTCTCAGAACACGATCGCCGGTCAGTTCGCCGCCGCCGTTCCGACTCACGGAGGCCGGTTCGTTCAGTACAACATCTTTGGGAATCCGTTCGAGATCACGTCCAAGTATCGACCTCCGATAGTTGCAATCGGGCGTGGCGCTTATGGAATCGTCTGGTAACTGATCTCTTCATTTATTTGATTTTCTTGTTTGCAATTGATCACGAATTCGATCCGTTTAAATTGTTAGGTTTGAGGAATTGATCGAATGTCTGTTATTTTGGTGAAATTTCTGTTTCAAAGTTTGGAGAGAGATTTAGTCTGTAGATGTGTTGATTATAGTAGAATCAGGTGAATGATTTGCTTCTTGTTTTTTTGATGTTGTTTATAGCTCGGTGTTGAATTCGGAGACGAACGAGATGGTTGCAATCAAGAAGATTGCCAATGCATTTGATAATCACATGGATGCGAAACGTACGCTTCGGGAGATTAAGCTCCTTCGACATTTGGATCACGAGAATGTAAGTGGATATACTGGAACCTTTATTGCTTGATCTTGATTCTAGAGTTATGCACGAGTAATGGATTTGTGGGTCATTACTTTTTGCCAATTCAGCATATGCGCTAGGATGATGGATGGTTACTTTTATTTTTGAACCTAGCTTTATCCGCATCTTTATTAACTGTATGCTGTAAGCACCATCTCTATCTCCGATTCATTCTTCCTAGAATATAACAATTAGTAAGAAACACCATTTACATCAATTTTACAAAGTAAACAGTTTTCCTCTTTCAAAATATAATTGCTTTGTTAATTTTTTTGTTTCCCTTTTCTATCTCCATGTTATTTTAGTGATGACTTAAATTCATTAATTCCGTTTTTAAAATTAAAATCTCAATATTGAATGAATTAAGTTTCAATAATTGTTTATGTACGGCTATGGGTAAATTTTATTTAATTTTTGGATTTAAATTTAAGTTTCAAATGTTTATGTGAATCTAAAATATGTGGCTTTTGCTAGATTGTCCATATTTCATCTATTTTTCATAAGTACGAATTTTTATTTCAGTTTGGTTTCATTGGAGCATCATGAGCTGTCCTCATTATAGAGTATAAACAACCATCATGGTATGGATATTCTTCGTGATGAAGAAGTTTAAATTTGAAACAAGCTCTTGCATATATTTTTTTCTTCATATTTACTGAATCTAGATTGGTTGGACTGTTGGAGTATTTTGGTGAGTTAGCTTGCGACAAGCAACTTTTGGGGCTGTTCGCAGCCTTACCACTTTTAGCTAATGATAGAACATGAAATATATGGAATCAAAATAAAGCATTGATTTGAACCTTTCTTACTTGTTGATCTTGACATGGATCTTCATCGCATATTAGAGAGCAGAACATTGGCAGTGCTCATGTGAAGTCTAATTTTGGTTGAATTTGTTGCATGTTAAAAAGGTTATAGGTTTGAGAGATGTAATACCTCCACCTTTACGGAGAGCATTTTCTGATGTCTATATTGCCACGGAACTTATGGACACTGATCTTCACCAAATAATTCGCTCCAATCAAGATTTGTCTGAGGAGCACTGTCAGGTAATATTCTTTGCTCATGCATTCCTGAATTCAATAATAACTCTCTTTTTATGATCTTGCATTGTTTAACAACTCATGTCTATTTCATGATTGGCATATTGTGCAGTACTTCTTGTATCAGATCCTTCGTGGACTTAAGTACATCCATTCAGCAAATGTTATTCACAGAGATTTGAAACCCAGCAACCTATTACTGAATGCAAATTGTGATTTGAAGATTTGTGATTTTGGTCTTGCTCGGCCAACTTCGGAGAATGAGTTTATGACAGAATATGTCGTCACCAGATGGTACAGGGCACCTGAGCTGTTGTTGAACTCTTCAGATTACACTGCTGCAATTGACGTGTGGTCCGTGGGATGCATCTTTATGGAACTTATGAACAGAAGACCATTATTTGCAGGCAGAGATCATGTGCACCAGATGCGTTTGTTAACAGAGGTACGATGAAATTTGGAACAATTAGTGCTTTCTATATGGGATTCTGATCCTCTGCTTTTAAATTTGCAATGATCCTAGGTTTAGGATTTAAAACTTACAAGAAGGGATGTGAGTTAAGATGTACACCTTTTCTTATAACCACAGTTCCACCTTGGTGTTGGTGCCGTATGGAGTATGGACAGAGATAGGTGTACTTCCATGCTTACTGTATGCATAATCACCAAGTCAAAGTTGAAGAATTATTCGGGTTGGGAAAAAATCAGAAACTTTGGAATCAATCGATAAAAAGTCGAAATTTTTAAAAGTAAAAAAATAATATTAGTAATTATGAAAAACTAAAAGAAATATATTCATATATTAGACATTTATTCCAAGTTTTCAACATGTTTTTTGAGCAAAACAACAAACCTATAATATATGATTACATATTTCCATACACAAAATTATACATTCTATGAAGCCTATGGTGGTAAAAGAGTGATTTAATATGCGATATGGATTTGATAACAATATCAAGTTACCACCTTGTTAATAACTTTAAACTTCATTTCCATGCACAACCTTTGCAATTTTTTTTCAACTTCACCGACTTTTTGAAGAAGGTCCCAGGTTTCGCATTTAATTCGCGACTTTCATGAATAAAATGCAAGTTCTTGGGAAATAAAAGTCCGACTTTTGAAAAAGTCGCATGTTTTGCATTTAATTTGCGAATTTGATAAAGAAAAAATGCATTTAAAAAAAGTTCAGCTGATGCAAAAGTTGCAGGTTCAACATTTAATTCACGACTTTCGCACGAAAAATGTGAGTTTTTTGTTTTAAGTCACTGAATTTGGTGCACGTGACTGTATGATGATCTACACTTGCATACATAAGGCAAAAACCCAAATTCTAACTAGAATTTCATACTAATTATGCATATGTTCAACATCCGGTAGTGTCTATTTGGTTCAAATGACTGACAATAATGATTGACTAAATTGTGAAAGAATATGTTACCATGATTTTATTCTGACGTGATATTAGAATAAAATTTATGTTTTATATTGTGAATGATGCTTGCTGTTGGATGGATACTTACCCACGTTTATCAACTTTATAGCTTCTTGGCACACCCACGGAGTCTGATCTTGGTTTTGTTCGGAATGAGGATGCAAAAAGATACATCCGACAAATGCCACCACATCCTCGCCAACCATTTGCGAGGATTTTCCCACATGTTAATCCGGTGGCCATTGATCTTATTGAAAAAATGTTGACATTTGATCCCACCAAAAGAATTACAGGTAATTTTCTCCTTCTATGCTGATATTTTGATGTTCTTCTGGTCAGAATGGAATGAATGCTTTTTTAATGTTGATAAAATAGTTGAGATAAATAGAAGCGTGCACCATAGTAAGGTTTATCAACCTTTGCAAAATTCTGCTTTTTCAGTTCAATCTAGACGTACTTAAGTTGTTGGAATTTTGGTCAATTGAGGTACTTTATGTCACTATCGTCCTTTTTGCATTTTTAATATAGCCAATCAAAAATTAAATTTTTTCTCAGAGAATTTTGGTCAATTGAGCTGTTTTCCAAAACTTTGCACTCCCATGTTTATTAGCTATATGGAGAAGGCTTAAGCTCATTGTGAAATTACTTAAAAAGTGTTAATATAGAGACTGAGCACCAGTGCACTTCTTCTATGAAGTGGCAAAAACATTATAAATGCATCTATTGAGATTTGAGAAATTACCTGTCAATAATTTGAAAGCAGAAATAAAGAAGTGAGAGAGGGAAAAAGTGATTTTGTGCGAACCCAATGAGTCAACCACAGTAGAAAAGAGAATTAAGTGGTGAGTAACCTGTCATTCGGAAACTTTACATGGTCATATCTTTCATCAGAAAGAAGGATAAACTAATAGAAATGAGCAACAGAGTATGTCCTTGTAAGTTGTCACATTATATCGATGTAAAACAGAGTGACGCTTTTAGAGATCTTTCGAAGGTATATGAGAGATAAGGATGCCAGATGATTAATTTGGTAAAGTTGTTGGGTGTCGAAGCCATGACTTGGTTACAAAACTCGTTCCTACTCACTAACCATCACGCTTGCATATTCCTCCCACCCACTCACCCAAAAAAAAAAACGGAATATGATAGATCTCATCTTTCGATTTACCTTTAATCCTTTAATTTGGTATAAATTTTGGGAAGATAAGCTGTGCTTCAACACAACCTCACGGTTGTGATGCAGTATATCAAGCATTTGAGCTAGCTGCCAGACCATACTTTACACAATATTTTTTGTCTCCAAGTTTGAGTTGCAAGTGGAGTTAAGGTTTTTGAATACTTGCACATCAGGTGTCTATGACAATAGAAGTAGTTCATATTGTCTTGTTTCTTTTTTAATATAGAAATGAACAGGTTCATTCTGGGTTATATATTTCTTCTTTCTTCTCTTTTCACTGTCTTCAATATTATGAGCATTTTGGAGAAAAAAAATTGATCGCAAACTTTTCGACAAGTAGTAATAGATCCTTTCAGCATTTATGGATCTGTGAATCGTGATGGCTACAATGATTCAAATGCAGTTCAGTGAAGATCATAGAAGACCATGGAGAACAGTCATTTGTTGTTGGAGTGACATTTTTTTTGGGCAATGATATACAGTTAGGCTGCAACCTCAGTTAGTGTGTTAGTATCTGCTCAAGTTAGTGGGACGGGTGGATATATCCATCGCACCCTCTCGGGATTGGATCCTGGACCAGTGGTGTGTTGTAAACATGCACAACCAATGGGACAAGCTTCGCTTCCCTTTGGAGTAACATCACTTAATAACAACTGCATGCATTTGTGGTTTTGAATATAATATTAATCCAACAAACTATAATTGTCCGGGCACAAAATTGGGATCTCAAGATTAAGTTTTCAGACTTTGTATGCTTAGGAATGATAAAGCTTATCTGTAGAAGAATGATATTGACAACCCATTCTCTTATTCTCATATATGGCAAAATGGACGTGCGGAAAGAATAAGGGACATGGATAGTATCATCTTTACAGATGATGTTCTCCTATGGCAGTAGGTGGATGATATGTTTACTGTGTATATCATCAACCAAACTATATGTTCTTGAGATTCTATTGTTTTATCTGGGTGGCAAGGAACAACACTCTAATGTTCCTACATATGGGATTCACATCCCTAAATAAAAATATTGAATTGATATATTGATTTTTTGTTTATTTTTTATTTTCTGTAGTTTTATTGTAACTGAAAGTGATTTTTTGTTCATGCCTACAGTTGAAGAAGCATTGGCCCATTCTTACTTCGAAAGATTACATGATATAGCTGATGAACCAGTCTGCACAGAGCCCTTCTCCTTTGATTTTGAGCAACAGGCATTAGGGGAAGAGCAGATGAAGGATATGATATACAGGGAGGCCTTATCACTCAATCTGGAGTACACAGAATACTAAACAACTCCATCTGCATCCTGTTTTCTATATTTATTATTTGGTAACTAATTGTCTGTAAACCAAATAGCAGGATGCAGGGGCTAGTAATGACTGTTCAACAGGTTCCACCTAGTAGGACTCCTAGGTCAAAGATCGACATGATTGGAAAATTCCTGCCGTTGGGGTAAACTGTTTTGAACACTCGGCGAAATAGTTTGCAGATCAAATGGTTTTGATCATCCTATCGGGTTACTTTTTGTTCTGGGATTCTCTCTTAGGCGGGGCAAACTGATTGTTTCAGACTATAAATCCCCTCAATAATACACGGATTATAGATTCTTCCTTTGTGAGTTCAATGAGTTCCCTTGGAAGCTCTTAAGTCCTACAACCCTTTTGTACTTGGTTTTCTTTGGTGAGTTTGTGTTGCCTGGATTTGTCTGAAGCTTAGATTAGATTTTGTGGTGATGTATGAGGATTGGGTTTATTGTACAGTAGATTTGTTTTGAGTGTAACTTGGTCATTTGTTTTGAGTGTAACTTAGAATTCAAGACCATCTGTGACAATTTATGATTATGAGAAATAAAATCAACTTAATTGTTTTATTCATCAAACTCAAGTGATAAGAGCTTTTTATTTTTAGTATATTATATGTTGGGAAAATAGCAGTTGCCATCCATTTTATGGAAACCTCGCGTGACGACATCCCATTGGTCTGAATTTTTTAGTGATTGGTTTTGTTCACAGTTTATAAATCATGGCAACAGGATTTTTTTTTTAAGGCACTTGGCGGACCCACTAATTGCATAGAGGCTGGTCGAAGTAGTAACTTATCATGCTAAGCAGCATTATCTCTGAAATTATCCTTGGAATTTCATCAATCAAAAAATGAAAAAAGAAAGAAAGAAGAGTTCTGTTCCAGAAGGCTTGAACAATAGATTGCCTCAATTTGCCTCAAAAGCAAATACTAGTAAGAATATACGTAACATGGAGTGGGCTCAACCATCCACCCGAAGGCCAGCTCCTGATCGCCGCGTAAAGCTGAAAAATGACACAGATCTTTGACCAGTCTAGACCTGGAAACTTAGATGTCACAATAGAAATCTGTTGCAATTGATAAAAGGGGTCCATACATCTGACATTTCCTTACAGATTAGAACTCAAATTTTTTATCCGAAACGAATAAGAAAGGGAAAAAAAATGAAGAAATTACTAACTCAAATCCAATGGCTGATCCTCTCAATATGCTTAGACACTAAGAAAAGTTACACAAAAAGAGAGAAAAAGAGGCTCCACAAAAGACTAAGAAAGTGAGAATACATGCCTATGTTGTTTGATTCCAGTCCAAAGTCCAACAGCTCTCTTTGGGCCAAAAAGAAAAGAACAAAAGTAAAAGGAAAAGGAGAGCCATCAAAAAGAAGAAGAAATCTGTTCACTTTATGTAAAGGTTGCTATAAAGCTACTCCTACACTGTGATAAAAGGCAGGACTTAAACAATCCCAACAAATGGGTGGCCTTTTTAATGAGAACCTCTTTATTTATATAGATAAATAGGGGGAATGGGAAAGTCTAATCCTAACAGTTTAATAACGAGATAACGGTTAAGATTTGGGAGTATATTTGGGGGTACACCTTGGGAGAATCCTTAGACTAATTCTTTTGGTATATGCCAATGTCGCGTTATTGTCACACCAGGTCAACTTTATAGAGCCCAAGTCGAGTGCCAAGATAACCCCAATGCCAGTGCCACTGTAGGTCCTACCAGTTAAGGCTGTCAATGGGTTGGGCTTAGTTATTCCCAATTTAAATGGGCCTAGTATATTTAGGCCCAAAATCGACCTGTATTTACTTGAGGCTTAGGATCAAGCTAGCTCATGTCTTCCAAAATAGTCATTATCCCTAAATAGGCTAAATTTTAGTTGTTATAATAGATCATTGAAAGACTATTATTTGCAATACACCATTTGTCAAATAGGCTTATTATGTAAGTGAGACATTTTGTACACAATTAAGATAATCATCACATTTTGATTGATTGAATTTTGAGTTCCTATTTTCTTCTTTCTTCTTGTACTCTTATCATACATATTTGACTCTAATAAAGTGTATTATATGATATAACTTATGCTATTTATTTTGGTTTAATATATGTATTTTGATTTAAAAGGTATATATGTAATTATTTGAGGTTAGGCTCAAACTTGGGCTTTAAGGAGCCAAGCCCAAGCAGCACAACCAATATTAATATATGCCTTAGAAATTGAACCCAACCCAAACCCAAACCCAAACCCAAACCCAATGACCTAACTTTAGGATAAAAATAACACTTTCATCGGTTGGATTGACACCCATATTTCTAGCTATTCAAATCGGGTTAGTGTTGTCGTGAGGACGTGACACTCCAACAGTGATGACATGGATGCTAATTCAGTGCATTGCCACCTGTAGGCGTTAGCAACCTGATACACAAGCATTTCATGACAACGCTAACCACCGTCAGCACAGATTTTGGTCGTAGAGGCATGCAGCAGTTATTACTTTAAAAGCATCATAGTTTGTGCAATAGAAAATGGACTTTGCTGCTAAGACCGCAAAGGGCTGAGACCACTCATGTGATGAGCGGATCTCAAATTTTTCATAAATATGATTTTGTTTTTCGAGATCCGTTCATTGAACATGTGCGGTCTCGACCCTTTACGATCTCAATAGCATTTTCCATAAAAAATAGTAGTTTCTTTAACCGGTTACATAAGTATTTTATAGGAGTACATCCAATGCCTTACGTTATGGGTGTGCAATGTGTTGGAGCATTTAAAGCAATTATTGCTAGCACCCCCTTAACCCAAAATCATTACGTAGGAAACTTCCTACATTGGATCGCTCCTCTTAAAAGATAAATTTGTTTGCCAAGTTAGGTAGCTTTATTTTTTTAATTTATTGTTTAATGGGTCAAGAACATACTACAAAAGATTCCACTTGAATAGTCTTAATGGTCTTTAAAGGACTAAACTAATTTCAATTTTGTCTGGATTCTGGAAGGGATGTCTTGCAATACAATAACAAACCTTAAAGCATATCCATGACAATAATGCACTCCTCATCCTCTCCCACTTCTCATATTAAAGAAACAAAGCATCCTCTCTCTCTCTCTCACTCTCTCTTCTCTCTCTCTCATAGGTTTCATGCTTAAGCTAACAAACGTGAGATGCCTTTGGATCAAAGTATGAGGGTGAGGGTGGAATAGCTGGCCATGTTAGATGGGATTGGACCGGTGAAGCTGTGTCTAAGCTTCTGTCCCAATCGGCAAACACATGTGCTCTCCATCCCCACACTTCAAAACGAATTGTTTTTTATTTTGCAAACGAGGACAATTATTTTAGTACGGCGTTGGAGTGCCCCTTATAAAACTAATGACACTCAACTGCCCAGTGCCTAAATTATTGGATATTTTTCTTTCAACATTAAAATTAGAGATTAAATATGACCCGGAGCTCTGGCTTTCAGAGCTTCAAAAACACTAGTAAACATAAAAATTAATGGACAAAAATATTCTTATATTAATTAAATAATTACCAAAACCCCCTGAAGTAATGCGTGTTTTGACAGCTTTAAGAAAATTCGGAGCTCAAGTTCATACTTTAAACTCTTAAAATTACATGTAAACTTATGTATTTTATTATACAAAAATATATGTAAAAAATAATATTTTATTTATTTTTGATAAAGTTGACAACATGTACAAAATATCATTTACCTACTATTCGTTGGTTAATAGTTATGTTAATAATGGGTGGGGAAATTTTCCTTCTCATTACTTGATCTTGTATCATCCTCATGAAAGGGGCACATCTTACCATTTGTGCTATGGACAGCAAGCGGACACTCCTTTGTCACATTGCAGTAGCATGCCCATGAAAAAAATAGCATAAAAAATGAATATTGATCATGTATGAAATGGCTGATAAAAAAATTAGCTCCTACATTTAAGCCAAATATGGGCATGAAGCAACAAAATCAATGCTTTAAAAAGAGAATTGCTACTGAAACAGTATGGTCATTGGGTAATTCAAGACACTTCTCGATAAGACGTAAGATTCTTAGTACTTTTTTTTTTTGTGATAGATTCTTAGTACTTCAAAATGTCATAAAATTCTTGTTATTTATTCATCCCACAAAAACCTTTTCAGGTTATTTTACTAATTAAGTTACTGGACCAAATCATACAGAAAACTAGTTCAAGTAATATTATGTGAATCAATAAAAAAATTATTTGAATTAAATTATTTCACTTGACAAAGAACCCTAACTGGTGAATCAACTCGTTTACACCATGAAGATTATCTGCTACCAATGAAATCAAATAAGCTTCCCTAACATACATCTCACTCGTCATTGAGACTCGTCATTGAGATGCTAATACATATCAGCTGGCAAACAATATATTTTTTCTTGAGGCGTGCTAGCACTACTCTAGTACAATCCCTATTTTCAGCCAAAAAACAAATACCTAAACCTATTCATGCAAAAACATGAGCATGAGCTGTGTTGATTTTTGGCTGAGAGTAGGGAATGAATGAGAGAAGTAATAGCATTATTTTGTTCTTCTAAAAAGAAAAGAAAAATTAATAATAATACTAATAATAATGAGTCAAATCCTCTATGGTGATAACCGGATTTGGCAAATCTGGTTATCACCCCTAGAGATCGCCACGTGTTTCTTTAGCACCCCTTAATCGTGGGTAAGGTTCACCCACCCATCATTGATTTTTTTTTTTAATATTAATTTTTTTAAAAAAATTAAAAAACTGTTTTTAATATTAAAAAACTCTAAAACAGTTTTTAATTATAAAAAAAGAATTAATATTAAAAAAAAACTAAGAATAAGTGGATGAACCCTAGGGGCTAGTGAATCTTACCAACGGTTAAGGGGTATCAAAGGAGACACATGGTGACCTCTAAGGGTGATAACCGGATTTGCCAAATCCAGTTATCACCGTAGATGATTTGTCTCCTAATAATAATGGGATGGGATTTGATCCGGCGAGAGCCGGATCAAAACCATCTTGCCTAAGGCCTTTTGTCTGACATGTGGTGATAAACAAGAGAGAAGTCATTTCATTTCCCCCCTTTTTTTTTTTTTTGACTTCTCTCCATTTAATATCTCCTCCTTTTTTATCACCCCATGTCACTTGGAAAGGGAGGCCAGATAATTTTTATCGGTTGAGAGCCGGATTAAATCCCATCCCAATAATAATAGAGCAAGTTTTGGGACGAAAGGCGTAGAACTAGAAGTTGGAAACAAAAGGAGAAGATGGAGAGTGGGACCCACGTTTGGTCCCAAAAAAAGAAAGTTGAGGGAGGACATCCTCTCGCTCTCTGACTATCAGCTCAGCTGTCTGGAGCTCTTCTAAATCAAGAAAAACTGAAAAAGAAGTCTGCTTTACTCATTTTCACTTATAAACCCCAACTCTCTCTCTCTCTCTATCTCTCCCTGATATTCCTTTTCACACCATTATTGTGCTCTATTCATCTCCATCACTCTTCTCAGGAAAGAAATGGAGACGAGGCTTCTCATTCCGTCTCTCCTATTCAGTCTTCTTTTCATCGATGCTGCCATGGCTCTGATACCAGGTATTTTTCTCTCTCTCTCTATATATATTTATATATTTCTTTGTGTTTATGTATAAGTTCTTGATCTTTCTTTTTCCTGCATTTCTTTATCATATCATGAAATTCTGGTCCCTAAGTGATTAATCTTTCAGCTTTTACTCTATTGGATGAATGTATCAGAATCGCAACATCTTTAGTAGGTCTAATAAATTCCCAGGTTTTTATTTTTCGTTTTTGAATTTTCAGGATTGCTCTGTTTTGGTTTGGGTGAGACTTGAATTGTCTGTATTATTACTCAATTCTATCTCTATGGAGATGTTACACCTAGAAGGATTTCTCCGCATTTTGAAGGGATCAATAACTTGTTAATACACATACACGAAACAATAAAAATTTAAAAAACAAGAAAAAGAAGAAGATATTGTCTGATATGTTTAATTTTATGTTCGAACGGTGGTTGTTGTTTGCAAAATGTATGATTTTTCACACTTTTTTTTGCTGGAGGATATCATTTACCTACGTTGGTACAGGGTTAGTGGTTAGCATTGGGGATTGGAGTTCTTGCTACTCATCACCCAGGAGAATGAATCCGGAGAGGAGAGATCTCTCTATTGAGAGAGGCCACACCCCACCATTGGCGCAAGAGGCGGGGTGGTGTATGATTTTTCACATTGGACTTCAATGATTCTGACAATTTTTTGTTTGTTGTCTGTTGCATATATTTTAAGTTCTATACCATATTTTGGTGTTTGGCCATGGTCCATTTGCGAGATTTTCTAGACCCCCAAACCATTGGGTACTGCAACGTAGCAGAAGTTCAGGACATTTTTTCTTAATGAAGGCTCATTGTATTCTTTCAAGATTTCGATCATGGTATTCTGTTAGGGAACCCACATGAAAACAAGGAAGTGGTCACCTATCAATTCTTAGGGTATGGATTATGATAGGGAACCCATTTTTGAATTGAACATCTAATGGGATTTTATAAGAGTGACTCCAAAGCATAGGATAATGGTCTAATAAGAGATTAAGGTAATGGGATTCTTTAGGTGTGTGTTAGGCTGTTAGCCATTCTTACTCGTCCTAGAATAGTTACCTACTCATGGAACCTATTTTTCACTCTCTAAATTGAGCTGGTCTCATTTGGATTAAAAGAATGAATGAATAAATAAAGAAAAGACCAAAATTACCTTGACAGCCATTTTAGTAAAAACCTTATTATTTTTCCAAAGAAAAAGCAAAAATGATAGAAATGAGTTGTTGGCTGACCCATTACCAATGACATGCTTTCAAGATAAGATGTCGGCTTTCATAGAGCCGATGCCTGATTTTAAGCCTCACTGTTGCTTCTGCTTCAGCCGAGGGCCAGTTTAGTGTTTTTATGCGCTTTCTCTAAATGAATAATAATAACATTAAGATAATGAATACAAGAAAAAAGCTCACAAATTCCTTATGCAAGATGATGATCAATATTTAAACTATCAAGATTAAAACAACAGACAATTAGCTAGTAATCCTGTAATCTAAAGAGGGAATGAATAACTCCTAGCAATTAAAGAATTAGAGAAAACATAAATTCAAAAGAATAACTAACAATTTCAGAACACAAGATGTTGAAAATAACCATACGAATGAGCAAAATCCTGTTCTCCAAGAAAAAAAAGAATAATTTTTAGTAGCTAAAGAATTAAAAGAAAAACCAGATGAAATAATAAAAAGATAGGTAACTCAGGTTACCTGTATGCTGTTTTGCTTAGTTGTGCTTAATCTCCTTCCTCGGTTATGACCTTTTTAACTCCTTTAAAAGGTTGTAAAGAGAAGATTTGGGTGTTTAATGGTATGAAATAAGATAGAGTAATTGGTTGATTTCAAAGCCAATCCCAAAGCGAGTTGAGTTTTGCAAGGTGAATCTCAGAGAAGGTCCGAATTCACTCATTAAATGTAGAGTTATTGTACAACTTGGAATTGGGGTTTATATAGGTTTCTGGGTTGTGAGGGTTCCTAAAAAGGCCAAAATGCAAGAATGGAAAGCTTGCTAAACACTGAAGATTTGAAGTTTGCGCAGTCTGTCTGTGACTCTGTGTGCTAAGTGCGACATTTGATTTTTATGCCAAGCTATGGTTGTCAGCAATCTAAGTGCGGACAACTCCAACTTTTAGGAAAAAGTGGAAGTTGGCTATCCGTTTGCCTATATCCTCATTTCTCACCAAAATTTGCTCATCAGCACACAGAGCCGCTTATTTACATTTTAGTAAAAATGGAATTGTGTCTAGCTGACAAGCGCCATGTTCATATAGTTTCCTTTCTTGTACTTGCACCATTTTTTGGGTGATTCTAGGGTAGTGGGAAATGGGCTCTCCCTACTTTTGAATAAGTTAAGGTTGTGCAAAATGGGGTGCTAACACTATGAGAATAAAATAGTGGGTACGACTGAGCCATATGTCATATCCGTACTCATATCTATTTTTTTTGTCCAGATGTTGTGCGAAAGTGGGATCTTAGGGTTGATGGTAACGTGAGAAGTGATAAAAGTAAATATAGAAATACCACACAACTACAATATAATATTTGTGTGGTTCGTCATGTGATTAGATTTGTGGGAAAATCCAAGAACTTCTAATGTGCAAAGATTACATAATACAAGGGTTTCCACTCTTAAACACAGAGAGTCTGTTCTCTACGAGAGTAGTTTGATTAATTGTGAGACCTCTCTTCTTCCCGAGAGTTACCCATTTTCCCAAGAGCCACCCACTCTTCCTGAGAACTACCTGGGCTCTTTATGAGAGCAACCCACTCTCCCTAAATTGGAGTTGCCAACCTATTTTAATTTTAAGGGAGAATAGGAAACCTAAATCTAACAATGATTAAGGCAATTTGTCAAGATCAGAGATCTGAGTAAGAGATTCAATTAAGCTAAGGGAAGGTGTTAGACACCCTTATACACCCACCAAAGGCAGTTACCTTCTCCCTAAACCCATTTAGACTAAATTGATAACTATGTTATAATTCCTAATATAAAATATATTGTTATGGAATCACGCTCAAATACTGGAAATATGCTAGACAGAATCAATTCAAAGATGGAAAAATGCTAATAAATAATCAATCAAAGTTGGAAACATGCTTTCAAATTGAAAACATGCAAATAGGCGACTTTCTAATCATGCATCACATGAAACTTGAAACATTCAGAATTCAAACAAGCAATTTATCATGCAAACGAAAATCAAGCATGCAAAAAGGAAAGAAATGGTTTCTAATTATTGGGGTCGCACCCTTAAAGATTGCCTACGTATCCTGTGAGGTGGGAACTAGACCGTTGTAATTCAAAGACATGCAAGATTATTTTTTTGTCTTTGTATTTTATATAATTTTCACAATATATATATATATATATTTTTTTTTTAAAAAAATGGCTCGAATCAATTTAGGCTCATGCGGGCATGGATCATGTCATCACGCAAGAACAAATCTATCCTAGAAACTACTCGAACATACATAGTTAGTAATATAAATAGGCTAAATGGATAATCCGAATCATACATAGGCATTGGAGGCTTGGAAAGAAGCCCATGATGGTCATACAAATAGGATTAAAGATATCTGGCTTTAAAATCCCAAACCCTCTAAAATCTGCATTTTGTGGGGTCCAAACCTCATCTAAACATGTATTACATCAGCACCTACAATATCTCAAATTTGAACCCAACTTGACATTTAGATTCCAAGTTAAGCAGCCCCTAATATAATCTATTCAATTGCAAAAACCCAATAAATCTGTTTATTTATTTTATGTATACTGAAATAATATGGTTTGCAGCTCATAGAGTGATCAAACTCGGGGCTTAAAAAATCTGAATTTCCATATGAAGAAGGCTAAACATAAATCGAAGTTTTTAACCCTCCACCCATCTATAAGGCTGCTGAACTCTAGTGGTTGGAAGCAACTCCTAGTGTCTGGGATTGTAGAACTCAAAATCTAACTAAAATTAACAGTCAATTCTCCTTAAAGTCTAGGTTTAGGAAACCAATAACTGACTAATTTATAGTCCGAGAGGGGTTGAATCCTAGGCTAGGAGTACTCACTGCTAGAGTTCACAAACTGATCTGAAAAGGGCAGCCCCAAGATGAACTAGAATGCATGTAAAAACCTAAGACCCATTTTTGAGTTGGTAGCTAAACCACCAATCAAAAGAACATATTTGAACCACCAAATAACAAGATCAGTTGGTAACTAAATCATAGTTACTGGATCGAGAAGCGAAAACGAGAAGCGAAGCGAAAGCGAGAAGTGGGAAGCGAGACTCAAAAAAACCTTAGGAAACGGGAAGCGAGAAATGAGATATAGACTCCTTATTCCTATTATGTTATTTATGAGTAGTTATACCTTTGATTTTATCTTACATGAGATTTTTGTAGAAAAATATGTGCCTTAGGTTTCAAATCGACTTTACTTGCTTAGAGTCTACACCCTAGACTATATATTATGGTCTACCACATCACTTCATACATACAGCTCCCTTTGACTACTAGATGAGACGTGATGGAAGCGAGCTTCCTAGGAAGAGAGTCTGTTCGAGGAAACGAGCTTCCTAGGAAGTGAGTTTGTTCGAGGAAACGAGTTTGGGAAACGAGCTTCCTGGGAAGCGAGCTTCCCACCTTGTACATAGCTTCCCAGCAACTATGAACTAAATCACCATTAAAATATATAAGCAACCAGCAAGTTCTTTACCCAAAATAGGCAAAAATCAACCAATCACTGACTGCTCTAAAGATCAGTTTCGTTCCTCGATAAAAAGAAGATACAACAATACAATCCGGCTAATCAATATCAATCAAGGAAGAGAAAGTATTCTCATATGATAATAAAAAAATTCTAACCAAAATCTGAACTAGTGAAGAGGATCAAAATATAAACTAAAGTTATCATTGAGTTCCCTTATATTTCCTACCTGGTTCAAGTAATTCAGTTGTCGCAAATATTCAAACCGCCAAGAGATGCACTTTTTTTTTCCCTCAAACTGTCTGATTGAGATAGAGATGGTGTGACAACAAGGGTCTTTCTTGTAGGAATGTGATAGAGGAAGAGTGGAGAGAAAGTGACGTGTGTACACGACCTGAAGATGAGAATCACGAGATGAGAGTGTACCGGGAGTGGTTATGTGAGCTTGTGAGAGAATCCTCCTTTTATAGATTTTATTTTCTTTCCTTAAAAATAGTAATTCTTTTGGTTTTGGAAAAGTGAATCTTTTGTGCTTCTTTTGAAAAATAAAAGTTGAGCTTGGGTGGCATTCTAATTAAGTAATAGTTTCCCTAAATTGGGTTTAGAATTAAAAATTGATGCTCTTAACGGCTAAGCGCTTTCACACCGCTTTGCAAGCTCGGTTCCACACAAGGAGCTAGCCGAGTGAATGATCATTCAAGTCAAGACAATCATTCGGGTTGTCCAGAGCGGGGGAAACACAACTCTGCAAGCAAGGAGAGAAGAAGATGTATATGAAAGCAAGCAGACAAAGATCCAAGCAAGCAAAACGTAAGGCCCACTCACCCTAATGACTAAAGCAAGGACACAATATGGTGCACTCTTGCCGGGTACAGAAAGCAAGTGACGCGAAGCGCTGTGAGTGTTACCGTCCATACAACAAAGAAATAATATTTTTATGAAGTCATGGGTTATTAGTAGGGGTTGTGGCTCATGAGTTATTAATAGGCGGGTCATGGGTAATGGTCATGGCTTATGGATTTGGGGTAATGGGTGTAGGGGCGTTAGATTTTGTTTGGGTGCATGGGTGGGGGATGTGTTTGGGAGCGTGGGTGTTTTGGCAGAAAAAAGGTTGGGTATTTTGGTCCAAAAATCCAAGGGCTTTTTGGTGATTTTAGAAATGGTGTTTTAGTTATTTTGGTCATTTTGAAAAGGGTATTTTGATCAAGAAATTCAAGGGTATTTGGATCCTTTTGAAAATGATATTTCGATCAATTTTAAAAAGAATGGGTATCTCTCTCAAGCTCAAGTAGTCTTTTTTTTTTTGGTATGGAGGGTGTCCCAACCTTGACAAGGAAGGACTAATCCCTTCGGATGCACGCAATCACCCGCAAACCACATGCTCGAGTAGTCTCATGGGCTTCATAGAGAGGGTGCAAAATTGGGTGGTTACAGTATCCTCAAGGATACAATAAGCTTACACCAAACCTAAAAACCAAATCCTAAACCAATTAGATTTTTTTTTCAAATTTTAATCCCAAAAGATAACTCCATATTAATAGAGTTTGACATCAAATAGACTTCTATACAAATCTTAAGTCCTAACATTCTCCACCAATCCACCTTGGCTTGAATTCTTTCAAACCACCCATGAATGCTCTTTTTTGCGTCTTCTCTACTACCCGTTAGGGTGTTCCAGTTAACCAAGTAGCATGTTGATCAACTCCAAGCAAATCTTGAACTTTTGCACGGAAATGATTTCTTCGTTTTCGTCTTTTACATTCTTCTGTAAATCTTGTTGGATCAACTGATCTTGATCTCTGAATTTCCACGAGACAAATCATTCTTCCAAGCGATTTTCTCTAACTCGAACTACGTGTTCAAAACTTTGATAGCCATTACAACCCGTACCTAGCTCTGGTATCAATCGTTGTGCGGAAACGTGATTGTAGGATCAATGACAATGTGAACCATTAACAAAAATAGAGATAGAATGAACACAACAACCACAACACAAGATTGCGTGTCTCACCAACAATAGGACTACATCCAGGGCCTATTTATAAGGTCTTAAACCTAAATTTATATCCTAAATTATTAGAATTTCCACATATTCTAATTTCAAAAGGTAACTCCATATCGAATAGAATTGTAGAGAGAGCCCAACAGACATGGATACTCTATGGGGTTTTGAATGACCTGGGTAACATAGAAGTTTCAAATGAAAAGTAGCCTGTAGAGACATATTGAACTTGATAATTCTTTGTTGGGGTCTTGTAGAGATGTTGTTTGATCAGTCTGATTTTAAGCAATGGTCGAACAATTGGTTCCATTACGTTTCACCTACAGGATAGCAATGTTTCTTTGCTCCGGCCACTGGTGTGCCCGGGCTTCATTTTTTAAGCTTCTCATTACCCGCAGGAGTCCCACTACCTGGATCTAGCAATGGGTAGGGATGCCTAGCAAAGTGATGGTGAATAATTAGGGGAGTCATTTGTTGGGATTTAAACCACGCGTTTAATCCCTAAACCCTTCAGATCTTGAGAGACTATGAATCACAAAAATCACACAACAAATAGAAAAATTGCAGAGAAGAAAACAAAGACAAAACACAAGGATATACGAGGTTCGGCAACGTGCCTACATCCTCGGGAGCCACACCAATTCACTATATTGAAGTTACAGAATACACAAAGTTTTTTCTCTCTCAGAAAAATTATGGCCACTTCTCACAACAAGTTAACCTAAAAAATACGCATACAACTATATGTTTAGGGTTAAACTGTAAAGCCAAAAATACCTCTGCAGAAAAGCTAAATGCAATTTTCGGCGCAATCTGGGCCGTTCAGGCAATCTGCTAAAGGTTGTCTACATTCCCAACATCATTGTGAAGATTAGCATGGAGGACCCTAACTTTTATGGAAGCTGAGACCTAGAGGGTTACTTGAATTGAAGCCTAGGGGAAGTGCACAGGCTAACCTATTCGATAGAGATGAATAGCCAAACCAACCCAGCTGGTCAATCTTTGAGATCTGATTGGCACAAATACGAGTTTCTGGTATGATGTCTGATCTGCCCAAATACGAATAACCAAACCAATCCACCCTGGGACCACTTTGCCCCTATAATAGGTTCTATATGGATCACTAGGTTGAACTTTAATTTTTCTATGAGCTCCCTTGAAGCAAATAATTTTCCACGTTAGATATCCATGATTAGAAGTCCATAAAAGGGAAGGGACCCAATTATTGGCTGACATCAGGTGACTCGGTTGCATTATACTGGAACATAAAGTCTAAAGTAGTACTATTAAGGAGGCATTACTCATGGAGGCACCTTGTGCAACAACTGACTAGGTTCCTATTTCCATTACAGAACCAGTAATCCGTGTTCTAATATATTGTATGTAGAGTGCTCCTTAAACTGCTAGGGAATTTTTCTTGGGTCCAGGTACTCGGCACACAATTAAAGGCCAGGGGGAGTCTCTCAGTTGGGTATTTTTCAATTGGTTAAGCAGCATATCGGTTTACGTAATATGTCAATCCTTCATAATTCATTGGACGTTTCCATGGGCTCTTCAGTAGTTCAGTGTCCATCGCAAAGAATCAACCACATAAGCACTTTTAGTGATGGTCCCTTCTGATTTTTCTCCGGCTCAATGAAATGATAAAACATTAAATAATGTGTGATATAGTTAAACGAAAATAAATAAAGGATCTTGCTGTCTATTAATTGTCCTATTTCTGGGTCTATATTAATGAAGATGCAATTGCACTTTATTTGAATCTTACTTTAGGATAGGTACTTCAAATTTTTAAAAAAAGTTTGATAATTTATGGATCAATACTGAAATTACTAACATGCGGCAACTGCTTCATTGTTTCTACCATAATATAAGCATAGTTGTTCTTTCATGATGTGTTACATAATTGACATTCAGCTTTCAACTAGTTCTGCAAGCATGTGGATTTAAGAGAACACGAAACTCCAATATTTTTCTGCTCCATTATTTCTAACAAACTTGATCATGTGTAGTAGGTTTTGTAAGCTTGGACTGTGGAGGTAAGAAGAATTTCACAGATGATATTGGGATCGAATGGACTCCTGATCAACTAATGTATGGTGAAACAGCTAACATATCTACTGCAAACGAGACCCGGAATCATTATATGACACTGAGACACTTCCCAGCAGATAACAGGAAGTATTGTTATAAACTTGATGTCATAACTAGAACTCGATACCTTGTAAGAGCGACCTTCTTGTATGGCAATTTTGACAACAATGATGTTTATCCAAAGTTTGACATCTCCCTTGACACGACACATTGGTCGACAATTGTCATTTCGGATGCTAATGAAATAGAGGTTCGTGAGTTGATATTCCTGGCTTCTAATCCTACAATCAGTGTGTGTTTATCCAATGCCACAACTGGGCAGCCATTTATATCTACCCTTGAGCTTCGACAATTCAATGGCTCAGTTTACTACACAGCATATGAAAATCAGTTCTTTCTCAGTGTGTCTGCAAGAATAAACTTTGGTGCTGAGAGTGATGTTCCAGTCAGGTATGCCTTTGGGTTATCTAGTTAGAAGAGCTTCATGGTGTGATCTTTCATGCTTTACCTTTTTATGGATGCTTGCTTGGTTAATGTGACCTCAAAATTAATTGAGTTTAGTTTGACCCTTTACATGCCTTTCACTGTAGTTTAAAAGTTGAGTCAGTGAGTACCTCCCATCCCTCTCAATTCTTAGTTACTCCTTAGCAGTGGTGTTGTAAGTAACAGAACACTTCACTGTTATTTCAGGTACCCAGACGATCCATTTGATAGAATATGGGAGTCTGACTCCTTGAAGAAGGCAAATTACCTTGTTGATGTTGCTGTGGGCACTGAGAAAGTGTCATCGCCATTACCAATTGATGTTAACAGAGATGAAATACCACCCGAAAAAGTGATGCAGACAGCTGTAGTTGGTAGAAATGGATCATTAACATACCGCTTGAATTTGGATGGTTTTCCAGGTTTTGGATGGGCAGTCTGCTACTTTGCTGAAATTGAAGATTTGAGTCCAAGTGAGACCAGGAAATTTAGGCTACTCCTCCCAGGCATGCCTGATGTCAGCAAAGCTGCTGTTAATATCCAAGAGAATGCTCAAGGAAAATATCGATTGTACCAACCAGGATACACCAATATATCACTCCCTTTTGTTCTCTCTTTTAAATTTGGAAAAACATCTGATTCGACCATGGGACCCCTCTTGAATGCTATGGAGATAAACAAATACCTGAAGAAAAATGATGGTTCTCTAGATGGTAGGCATAAAATATGGCTCCTCCAGTGGTTCCTTTTCTCAAAAATTCTAACTTAAGTGTTTCTAATACACAGTTTTCATGAGTTGCAGGTACAGTTATTGCTAGTCTAGTTTCAGACAACTTGTCGGCAGATTGGGCACGAGAAGGCGGTGACCCATGCCTGCCAGTTCCATGGTCATGGGTGCAATGTAACTCAGATCCACAACCAAGGATAGTTTCAATGTACATATAGTTTTTCTCTTCTTTTCTATATAAACAGAGTAAACTCTGGAAATTTGTTTTTGCCTTTTTGAGGTGTTATCTCACACATATAGCTTCATCTGTACCCTAACTAGAAACAAGTGTCACTAATCCTATTCAATTTGTTTTTGGTGCCTGGTACTTTGGCAGCTTTTTGTCTGGGAAGAATTTGACAGGGAATATTCCTTCAGAAGTGACAAAGTTGACAGGGTTGAGTGAGTTGTAAGTTCCAAATGCATGCCCATTTTGCTGGATGCCGGGAATCAATTTCCTTGTTCAGTTATGGTTTCCCTCTGTGTCATCAGTAACTACTTTGTGATTGCAGATGGCTTGATGGGAACACACTCACTGGTCCAATGCCTGATTTTACTGGATGTGTAAACTTGAAGATTATGTAAAATCCGATGCTTTATTCTTTGTCACTGTATCTTTTCAAAGTCTAATCGTATCTCAAGGTTTGATATGTCTTTTCTAGTCATCTCGAGAACAATCGTTTGACTGGTGAGCTGCCTTCATCTTTAATGGACCTACCAAATTTGAGGGAACTGTAAGTTTTCAGATCTTGGATATCAGTTACCATAAGTGCCATATAGTTTGTAGGACTTCATAGTTCATATAACCCTGTATTTTGTACGTTGGGGTAGGGAATATATCTTTTACATCGGGTAACGCTAGGTCTCATTGTTAGGTGATAACTCTGAATTATTATTTAGCCTACAACCATGAACAAACTAGCTCCGCCATCTGTTGTCTCTACCTCATGGGCTTCCTGCAATTCATGTTGTTTTTTGTTGCTTCAAAGTAAACGCTCTTGTTTACTTTCTGAATCTGATGTTTTCAGGTACTTGCAAAATAATATGTTATCTGGAACAGTGCCTTGGGGTCTTCTCAATAAAAACCTGGTTTTGAAGTGGGTATTTTTTTCTCTACTCATACAACTGGATAAAAAAAAACTCCTATTTTACACTTATGGAAATGCTGTAAAAGTGTTCTTATGGTTTTATTTCATCTATTTCATTGATATAATACTTTCATTTAGATGAACTGTAATTGGTCTAGATTCTTGATTTTTTTTAGGAATAGGATTGTTCCATATCCTTTTGTGTTATTGTTGGTGGCTATCTAAGATGAGGGCTGTAATGAACAAACCTCATTATTTTGGAGTAATCCTATGTGTAAAGGCAATTCTTCTCCATAGAACCATCTCAGTTTCAATTCATGATCGGCTTTCCAACTTCCAAGGAGGGAAGCTTTCATTGGACCTATAGCATCTACTTAGGGGAAGGGGAATTGGAGAAGGATGTGGCTCCAAGCCTAAAAATCCTAAGGAAGTAATCTCAATCGTACTAAGATAACTTAATACAATTTAAAAAATAATCCTTATTTTCATCACTAATTTTACAGCAAAACTTTTAACCCTATTATTTCCAACACATTAGAATCTTAACAAACTTCATGAGATAGCTATTGTAGATCTCAAAAAATGCTTTCCAATGCACTTGACAAGTTCTTGATCAGATACTTGAGCAAATAGTTATGGCTTTTTAAAGTTAATTGCCAAATTTTTGGGATTTGAGAAATAACGACCTCTTTTCCATAAATCTGTTTGTCACACCATTATTTGGAATTTCTAAGCCACACCAGGCTCTATGCAAAGATTTTTTGTTTGGTTATTCTTCTCTTAATGAGGCATCAATTATCAATAGAGATCTTTGTATACTACTAAAATCTGTGTGATTCTTTTCAAGAGTGTATTCATGGTGGCAGTGTCTGCCCTTGGTTACAAAACACACATTAAGTGGGAGCAGCATTAGATCTGGATTGGAAACTAAATGTCCCGATGGAATGCGCATCCATAAAAATCTCCATTCACAAAGCTAGAAATAAAACCTTCAAGATATGTGATTATGGCTTCATGCTTATTTTTTGTTGATCTCTATTGTGATGGGCCCAAGTTAATAAGCCCATAGTCCTTTATGTCATTTAGTAGAATACACTTGTCTACACATTAGTAAGGGTATTTATGTCCTTACCAATGCTTTATAAAAATATAAAAAGGATGTGTAGAGAAACCTTAATCTCTATTCATCTTCTCCAAACAAGTCTTCTGTCATCTTTCTTCTTCCTCACATAGAAAACTAGGGTTTTTATATTTCTACTTGGTATAAGAGTAATTTTTTTTATCAGATTTCATTAAAAGGTGGTTTAGAAGACAATTAAAAAAATAAAAATTATTGTAGCTGTTGACGGCAGCAGCCGTACCCCCACAGTTTTGAATACTTCGGGTACGAGGGAAAGTTTTTAATTTAATGAGATTTGTGGTGGGTTTTTCTGAAGAATTTGAGATGTGTTTTTGCTACATAGAGTGATGAAATAAAATAAAATAAAAAGTTTAGCAAATCTGTTTGGTGCGATCAATTGGTTTTTTTTGGCTAACCAAACAATAAGTGCTTGATCCATATTCAATCAGTGTTTTAAAAAGCGTGTAAGGCTTATGCCTCAAAGCTCTCTTCGGGGCAAGGCTTAAGGAAAACGCCTTGAGGCTTAAACCCCATGAGGCACACGCCTCATGCCTTGAAGCTCACTTTATGTCTATGACGTACATCTCATACATTAACTAAAATTAGGTTTTAAGCCACAACTGATACTTAAATGTCGTTTTTTTTAAATTTGTTATTTGCTTTAACTAATTTATATAGTATTTCCTATGCGTATGCGTGCACTCACACGAACACACACAATATAACGAATATATATATGTGTGTGTGTGTGTGTATCTCTTTATATATTTTTATATATATTATAATCTTTCATTAACTTTTTGAATTTTTTAAATTTTATTTATTTGTTAAAATTAGAGAGCATGAAGCTTTCTTGTGAGGCTTACGCCTCATGCATCTTGAGGTCCTAACGCCCCGCCTCACGCCTTCACGTTTTAAAACATTGTATTCAATTTCTAGAACGTTTGGAATAAGTGACACAATATTATATAAGGATTTGGAGACGTTACAAGTAAAAAAAGGTAAGGCAGTTGCTGTCCCCATTTGTTTTTCCCATTATTTGGATTTTTTTTGTTCTAGAGCTGCAAGGTTTTTTGTCCAAGTGACCTTAAAATTAGTTTGAGGGCTGTATTTGTATAAAATAGTCCCTCTTTCACCCTGGTTGGGTGTTGGTTGTGTGGTGAAAAGGCTTTGGAGTTGTTTCTTGGTGATCTACCATCTTAGAAGCAGAAAAATGTCTGAAAATAGTGGTATGTAAGGGAATTAATTTCTCAAATACTTGAAGGTATGGAAAATAATTTTATGGGAATGCTAATATGCTATTCCAGAGAATCCTAATATGCAAATTTTGAATGTCAAGTTGGATGGGAGAAATTACTTGGATGGTCTCAATCAGCTAGGATGTATATTGGCAATCGGGATAAATTGGAACACATCAATGGGAGAATAGTAGAGTCTAGTCTATTTGATGATTTATATGACAAGTGGGAGTCCGAAAATCTCACTGTCATGTGTGGTTGTTACATTCTATGCAATCAAAAATTTTAAGAGAATTCTTGTTTCTTAAGAATACTAAAGAGATTTGGGATGCAGCAGCCCAAACCTATTCACAGGCTTGTAACATTGTTAGGGTTTATTTTTTTTGATCAATTTGTTAGGGTTTATTAGCTACGATAGGATATCTCTCAGTCTTTTTAGCCTTCAGTTATTGCTGATGCATAACAGTCTCGCAAGCTTGTGGAGCAAAATAGGAACTTTGAGTTCTTAGTTGATCAAAGTTCCTATTTTGCTCTTGTACAGGGTGAGGAGAGCAGATGGATCATCATGCGTAGTCCTGTTAGTTGATCAGAGTATGCTGCATTAGAATATACTACTTGGCTTCAAAGAGGAGGCTACAAAGGTAATCATAAGTCGAAGGGTAGAATAAGTTCAAAGGAAAGGGACAAGGTTAGGTGCTACTATTGTGGGAGGTCGAGACATACCATGGGGACATGTTGGGATTTAGTTGGACGACCATCTAAATACATGTCCTACATCCTCATCTCACAGTGCATCATCTACGGTTTCTACATCCTCGTGCCCACTATCTGCTACTTAGCCTTCTCCACGGGAGATGTTAACCGTTTCCTAGGAAAAAAAACTGAGAGCCTTCATTGTCTCTTCACTCAATTGGATCACTCTTCTTCACCTTTCACATTTCTCATTCAATCAAGTACCAGCGCCTCTGTTCATCATGTTTCTACTTTACCCTTCTTTGGTTCGACCTAGATCATCGATTCAGGTGCTTTAGATCATATGTTAGGTATGTCCTCAATTTTTTCTTCCTATGAGTCTTGTTCTAACAGTGTTACAGTGAAAATTGCTAATTGTTCTACTCCCTTAGTTTTAGGAAAAGGAACCATCAGTGTTTCTTCGAATATTTATTTGTCATCTGTTTTATTTGTTCCTAAATTTTTCTGCTAATCTTCTTTTTGTTAGTAGTTTAACCAAAAAATTAAATTACAGTGTAGACTCTTTTCTTATTGACTTTGAGTTTTTGGACCTGAAGACACAGTGAGAAATTGTGAGTGGTCGTGTGGTTGATGGGTTGTACTTACTCGATTTGGCTTCAACTTCTCCTAGTGCACTTCAATCTCATATGTATGTTAATAAAGACCGAATTTTGCTTTGGCGTAACCGGTTTGGTCATTTGTTTTTTTTTGGTAACACAGTGTATCCCTACCTTTACAAGAAAGGACTAATCCTTGCGGATGCACGCAATCGCCCGCAAACCATCATTTGTCTTTTCCTTCCTTAAAAGACGTGTCTCATCACTTACTTAAGTCCATCAGTTCCTTAAGTTTATAATGTGAAGTGTGTGGACTGTGAACTAGCGAATCATTGTCATGTTTTCTTTTCTCTTAGTAATAAAAGAAGATTTTCATTTGATATTGTGCATTATGATGTTTGGGGGTACCTTCCCTTTCTATGTCCATGCCAAAATGTCCATGTTTGGCTTCCGACATTCCATATCTTTTGTGGATCATTGCACAAGCTAAATATGGATTTACCTTGTGAAGACTAGGGATGAAGCATCAAACATCATCTGTGTCTTTCATACGATGGTGAGAACCCAGTTTGACATAAATATCAAAATCCTTAAATCCGACAATAGTCGGGAATACTTAGAGGGCTAGTTGAAAGCGTATTTGCAAGACAACAATGTGGTAAATCAAAGACGTTGTGTTTATACTTTACAGCAAATGGAGTCGCTGAATAAAAAATAGACACTTGAAGTAGTAAGAAGTCTCCTACTGACTATGAAATGTGAGAAGATATATTGGGTCATTGCGGTGCTTACTGCAATATACCTTTTTAGCTGCATGCCACCCAGAGTGTTAAGAGTACAATTCTCCACATCAGTTGTTACGTCTTGACTATCCGGTGTTCTGTCTTCCCTTAAAAGTCTTTGGATGCACTTGTTTTGTTCATTCGTTGGGTCTTAATCACTCTAATTTCTAAACTGGACCTAAAGTTTGTGAAGTGTCTTTTTTTGGGGGTTACTACTTCACTCATAAAGGTTAAAAGTGTTTTGACCTAGTTACCGGCATAGAAACAAAGTTCTCGAATAATTCCCGAATTATTCATTTTTTAAGGGGTAACGTTTAAAAAGGCTTTTTTTTCCCGAATTGACGAATAATTCCCAAACTGGCGAATTATTCTCAAATAATTCCCGAACGAACGAATTATTCCGAACTTATGCCGAACTTATTCCAAAGGAAGATTTATCACAAATTATTTGTTCATGCTTATGTGGAATTCTAAAATAAGAATGAGGGCAAAGTGAACTTTCTATTAGTAATAAAATTATTGCTAAAACCCCCCCGAGACTTATTTCACACTGAGAAGAAATCTTCATTTGACTGAAGTCGCCAATTGATAGAAGAAGGAGAAAACTTTATTTGAGTAGATTATTTTAGGGTTTTGATTACGTTCGATTGAATTAAAAAAAAAATGATTTTGCATGTTGGTTAGTCTATTGAATTTCGACTACAGAGAAATATGATTTGAACTATTTATTCGGAGCTATTTCTATATTTTGCTAAATAACTATGTTATATCAAATAAATAAACTCATATATTGCTTTTCTGATTTTATCAATTCAGATTACTATTTTTCCCGTTTCCTTACATTTTTAAATTGCTTATATAATCTAATTTGCACATACAAACATGTAATCTAGATTATTCTTTTTTCTAGGTTGGAAGGTTTAAGGGTTAAGGTTAAAAAGGGGAGAAAGAGGAGAAGAGAGAAAAAAAGAAAGAGGAAATCTCAAGGCTAAAGATCCAAATGGTTTGCTCTTGTGAATGTGTTATAGCATATGTCCATATTAGGAAGTGGTGATATTTAGGATAATAACAAAAGAAGAAAGAAAGAAGAAAATAAAGAAAAGAGAGAGAGAGAGAAAGAAAAGGAAATAAAGAAAATGAGAGGATTGGAGAGAGAAAGAATGAAAGAAAGGTGAGAGAGATTCTCTTCTACTAAATGTCCGGAATACCCCCACTTTACAACAATTAATTACAAACTAATGTTATTAACTACAATTTTCATTATTCTCCATCATTTTGAGTTATTGATCTTCATCCAAGGTCTGATCTTTGATTGATTGGGCTTGATTCTCTTTGATCATGGGCCTGGGAATCTATCTATGAGCTTTAGATGCCTTCGGCGGGCCTTTATTGGGTATCTCTCTTCTGGGTTCCTTTTGACCCTCGATCTCTTTTAGGTGCTCGATCTAGATCATGATGATGATCTAGAGGGTGATGATTATGATTTTTGGGTATCCCGAATCTTGAGAACCATCTGATCGAGGCTCCTACAATGAAATGTACACGTAATAAGTTTTTTTAAAAAGAAAGTTATCTAACTTTTATCATCAGGACTCTTATGAATGCATGCAAAATAAACCATTTTCATTTGAAAAACATGTTTTAAGCAATAGTGAAGAGAAAACACAACATTCTACGTGTAAGAATAGAGTTATGCATAAGAGAAAAGCGATAATGCCTTTAAAGTAAAGATAATTCCGCATTTTAATGTCAGGTACTTATGCACAATTGTCACTAACGCTGCCACATAAGGATGTACACCTCCATACTCATCCATACGGCTCATACCTAGAAACATATTCATATGATTCTTTTGTAATTTAAATTTGAGAGTATTTTAAATGGAGGGTACCCATAATATGCTTAATTTTTTTTTGTAAAGCTTGAATGTAAGTCTTTTTCTGCTGAACTGTTAGTTGAATTTTGACCTTGTAGATGTAAATATTTTTGAAGACTAAAATATGAAAAAAAAAATTCATTAGACTTTTGGGTTTTAGTAATGTTTTAATATGTTAAAATTTATTTAATTTTAAGATTTGAGAATACCCTAGCATTTGAAAGTTGAAATTTTGAAAAATGCGCTAAAAAACGGATTTTGTTCTTGAACTAGAAAGTTGATTTTTTATTCTTCAGGAATTTGGATGAAGGATAATTTTTGTTGAATTCAAATGGAGGGTATAACCTTATTTACATATAAATATTTTTAAAAAAATATTTACTTAAATGATATTTTATGTAAATAAGATTTGCCTTTGTTTTATAGCCTAAAAACCAACATTTTCCAAAATATTGACGATATCGTGTGATATTCTATAAAATTTTATATGATCCCATATAAATATGTCGGGACCCATCAAAATCGAGAAATATCGTCGATATCGACGATATTTTGTCGACATTTCAAACCATGTTCCTCAGTTTGGGTGTTATCTGTTTCATTTTTGCTCTTTTTAGTTGTCTTTCTTGAGTTTACATTCTTTTTATCTCCCCCTTGTTGTATTATTCCATTTTTTGCTAACTTATATATATAATTTTGATTACCGATCAAAACAAAAAGTGGGTGTACATTGTGAAGCATAAAGCAGATGAAATAGTGGACAAGTACAAGGTCAGACTAGTAGCAAAGGGGTTCGTCAAACCTATGGGGTTGATTACCAGGGGACCTTTGCTTCAGTTGTTAATATGAATTCTATTAGAGTGCTACTTTCTCTTGGTGCGAATTACTCTTGGCTTCTTCATCAGTTGGATGTAAAGAATGTGGTCCTTCATTGTGGCTTGTAGGAAGAAGTGTACGGGGATCTTCCTCCAGGATTTCGAGCTCAGGGTCATGAATTTAAAGTTTGCAAATTGAAGAAGGCAATCTATGGGTTAAAATAGTCTCCTAGAGCATGGTTGAAAGATTCAGTGGTGCAATGAAAAAGTTTGACTATGTTCAAAGTCATGCAAATCATACGTTATTTTTGAATTATGTGAGAGACACTGCTATAACTCTTATTGTTTAGTTAACGATATTGTGGTAACAGGTGATAGTCCCTAAAAAATTCAGAGTTTGAAAGAATTTATTACAAATGAGTTCGAGATTAAAGACTTGGGGGCATTGAGGTACTTTCTTGGAATTAAGATTACCATATCCAAGAGAGGAATCTTTATATCCCAAAGAAAATATGTTGGACTTGTTATGAGAGACATGGAAGTTGGGTGTTAAGTCAATTGATACATCTATGGATGCTATTCTCAAACTCAATAACGAGGTCTTTGTAGGATGTTGGTATGTTCCAAAAACTAGTTGGAAAGTTGATTTACTTATCACTGACTCACAATGCTATATCATTATTGGTTAGTGTAATCAATTAGTTCATGCACAAACTGAGAACGACTCATCTTGAAGTGTTGAAAGAGTATAATGAGGTATCTAAAATCATATCTTGGTAAATGATTGTTTTTTGGAAGAATGGGCACTTACAAGTTGAAGGCCATACAAATGTTGACAGGGTGGGTTTAGTGACAGACAGAATATCCACCTCAGGGTATTGTACTCTTGTAGTTGAAAACTTAATTACATCAGGAGCAAGAACAGACAGTTGTTGCTCGATCCAGTGTAGGCAAAATACAAGACAATGACAAATGAAACATGTATGTTGTTATGGATTAAGATTCAAATGACAGAGCTTGGATTTCAAGTTTAGTTTGAGATGAGACTATTTTGTCTCAATAAGGCAGTCATTAGTGTGCTCACAATCTAGCCTAGCATGATAGAACCAAGGCTACCAAGCATATCAAAGTGGACAAACATTTCATTCAGGAAAAAGTGGCTTCAGGAATAATCAGCCTTTCATTTGTCTGGACATATTAGTTTGTTAACATTCTCACAAAGGCAATTGCGTCTAATTGGCGTCATTATCTTTTTGGCAAGTTGGGCATGTTAGACATCCATACCCCCTACTTGAGGGGGGAGGTGGTGCTGTGATGGGTGGTGGGCCTAAGTTAAAGGCCTTAAGCCCATGGTCTTTTATGTCATTTAGTAGAATACACTTGTCTACACATTAGGAAGGCTATTTATGTCCTTACCAATGCTATATAATAATATAAAAAGGATGTGTAGAGAAACCCTAATCTCTATTGGTCTTCTTTCCCAAACAAGTATTTTCTCATATTTCTTCTTCCTCACATAGAGAACTAGGGTTTCTATATTTCTACTATCTCGCCTTTCCTAGTTTTTTGATTTCTTTTCTTTTTTGCTCTTTTCTTTTCGGAAAAGCATAGTTTCCTATGAATGGTGAGGTAAGATACTGATGGTCCTGTGAGGTTTGGTAAGATTGACCATGATTAATTTGTATTTCCTCCTTGGCCTGAAACATAGTAAAGAAATGATTTATTCACTTACTGGATTTGGTAGATGGGGAAACAGACTAGAAAGAAGAGGATCGCGAAAGAAGTGAAGGCCAAACGGGGCAAGATCAGAAGATATGGGGCATGATCAATGCTAATTACTATACCTGATTATCCTGGCTGGTCAAATTTGCAAAACCGGGAATTGCTCGTCTTGAGGGATCTGCCCACCTACCGATCCATAAATTGTCCTAAAAACCTTACGCCTCGAACGACTCAAAATGGTTCAACCCCAGAGAGATCTGTTGGAACCGGACGGATCTGTCTAAAACACAAAATAAAAAGAAAAAATGCTTGGTCCCCGGGAAAGAATGGATTGGAAATATTTGTATCATTGTTGCGTATTATCCATCCTCGTAATTCTTTCCAACCGGGAAAGGACAGGAAATGGTAGACTGATATAAATAGCTCCTTCTTGGAAGATCCTATCAATAGAACGGCTCACATCGATCCTAGTGCTGAGAGATAAACCTTCTGATGTCTTTTAGAGAGCTCTCTTTTTTCTCTCTCGTAGCACCACGAGTACCCCCCCTCTTCGCTATGTTAATGGAGGGCCAGGCAGGCTGCAGAACTTAGTGAGCTCATTTGTACGTTGAAGCTGTCAAGTCCGTACGAGGATACCATTTCAGGAGGGTGATTTCCTTTTCGTGTTGCCCTCTTCTTCGCGTTCCTTGTGTCTATCTTTTCTGAAAGGCGGGGGTTAGGTTTCATCCGTCTCAACAGCTAGTGTTTATAGGAGCTCCGGTTCATCCATAGTTCCGTATGCCTCAGCTAAGGTGGAGCTAAATTAAATCCATATTTTTTTAAAGGAAAATAGTTAATGTACCTAGGATATCCATTTGCAAACCTAAGGTGGGACCTCATTGGTCCATGCCCCCCTCTTAAATATTCACCACAGTTGGTGAGTATTTAAGAGGGGGGGGGGGGGGCATGGACCAATGAGATCCCACCTTAGGTTTGCAAGGTATGCCTATCATTACTCCTTTTTAAACTGTAGATAAACATTGACATATTTGCTCTCTCTCTCTCTCTCTCTATATATATATATATATATATATATTGCTAAGAAATGAGAAAATATTTGAGTAGGCTCATAAAAGAAAAATAGAAAAAAGCCCTTACACACCTACAGACAAACAAACACCATAGCAAAAATCATTTAGCCTGATACTGACTGCATGAAACATTCTGTGTTAAATTAATTTTGTCATGCTGACTGGTTGACTTGAAATATCATTACTAGGTTACTGAAATGTATAATTTCATCCATAGCTTGGGAGCAGACCATTTCTTTTCTCCAACTTTTGCCCCCCCCCCCCCCCCCCCCCCCTCCTATCATATCTGCTCTTATTTTGAACTATCAATACTAAGTACTTACTAGTAAGTTCTATTTGGTGCTTCGCAGTTACTCTGGAAATGCTAATCTCCATAAAGGAGGCAGAGGAGGGAGCCACATGAAAATCATCATTGGATCATCAGTTGGGGCCGCAGTTCTGCTTATAGCTACTATTGTGTCTTACTACTTCATGCAAAAGGGAAAGAAGAGATTCTATGAGGAAGGTATGAGTGTTGAACTTTCTTGCATTTTCTTTATCACTTTTTTGTTTTCTTTTTTTCTTTGTGGAAGAAACTCATAGACCCAAAACCTGGGTGTTTTGTGTCCCAATTTGTTTCAGACCAGCTTATTAGTGTGCTGCCTGCTCAGAGGCTAGTTAGTTCCTTAAGTGATGCTGCCACAGAAGCCGCGCATTGCTTTGCATTATCTGAAATTGATGATGCCACCAGGAAGTTTGAGAAGAAAATTGGTTCGGGGGGCTTTGGAGTAGTATACTATGGAAAAATGAAAGATGGAAAAGAAATAGCAGTCAAAGTTCTAACCAGTAATTCCTACCAGGGGAAGCGAGAGTTCTCAAATGAGGTAACTTTCCATATTATTGAACATTGTTCAATGTTCTTTTATTTCTTACCTATCTTTGTGGGAGTTAAATCTTTCCTGAAATATGAGACTGAATATATATATATATATATATATATATATATAGAGAGAGAGAGAGAGAGAGAGACAGAGAGAGAGAGAGAACCGTTTCCCTTCTCAGTATTATTTTGGTAGTCTCTCTGTTGAGCCTTTTATTCTTCTATCCGGTGGATATCTGGGATTTCTTGTTTTGCCAAGAATGGAACAACATATGGCAGTACATGAGATCGACATCAAACAACCATAGAACGGGAGCGAAAGTGGAAAGCAGTTCTTGACCAATGCCAGCCTTAATTTTCCATGCATTAGGCGACCCGTCCAAATTACTGATAATATAACATTAAACCCCAAGAGGAAGAGAAGTTTCTTGTTATAGATCAGCTATCAACTGGTCATTCTTCTGATCAATGTTGCCGGGTGTGGGTACAGTTATGGTTCTAGGCTTCTAGCCTTTTTGGTGTTGGACATGCTCAATCCGGCCTTTACTACTGTAAAAGTTTATATATTAACCTACCAATATTATGATATTTCCAAATACAACCATGCTTATTTGAATAGAATATGCGTTTGGTTTTAGTTTTTCAAACAATTAGCTGCTTATTTAATTCCTTAGAATGATATGGCCCACTTTCTATCATTAAGCGCTTCTTGTAAACTGACCCATGCTTCCGTTTGATCTAGGTGACATTACTTTCAAGAATACATCACAGAAACCTTGTACAATTTCTTGGGTACTGCCAAGAAGAGGGGAAAAATATCCTTGTTTATGAGTTCATGCATAATGGAACTCTTAAGGAACATCTTTATGGCAAGTCTCTTCTGTCCCTTTAGTTTTTAACAGTTAACTTCAGGTCTCAAGTTATCTGGTTATAATCTTTCATAGGACCTTTAACACGTGAGAGAAGTATCAGTTGGATCAAGCGCCTCGAGATTGCTGAAGATGCTGCAAAAGGTTAATCTGTTGGAGGATAAATTTAATCCTATTATTATATATCTGGGAAGCCCTACTTTTAATATTGAGATATCAGTTTGATTGATGTATTCTAGAACTTGTTTCAGGTATTGAGTACCTTCACACGGGCTGTGTTCCAACAATCATCCATAGGGATCTGAAAAGCAGCAACATCCTTCTCGACAAACACATGAAAGCAAAGGTCTCAGACTTTGGTTTGTCAAAACTTGCAGTAGATGGAGCCACGCATGTCTCAAGCATAGTCCGAGGCACCGTAGGCTATTTAGATCCTGAGTAAGGCCTTCTCCTTTCATCAGTAATCTTATTTTTATTTTTTTATTTTGTGCTCGAGAAAACACCGTGCTTGCATGAAAAGCTGACATGACTGCCTCTGGTATTATCATTTATTGATGAAGCGTTAGGATGCCTTTGCATTGTAGAGATAATTCTATTAATAGTTTAATACAACAATCATTACTTGCATGGAGCAAAAAATTGGGTGACAAATGAATCCATCTGTTGCTCTACCCAAGTTGCAATTTATAAAATCCACCGGTTTCTATGTTTTGGTAGCCTGCTCATACAGTTGCAAGCATGCATACATGAATGTATGCACAAACACAGAAACAGAAATATAGGAATAGTTCAAACTTAATTGCAGGACTCTTGTACCCTAAATAATTTCTCATCCACTTCAGGATTTCAGTCCCTCTTCCTGTGTTGAGAACCTTGAAACCTTCTAGTACCAGTTATTTCTTCCATGACTGCAGTCCACCCTTAACACCTTTATTTATAAACTTATTCTGTTCTCTGCTTTTGTGATTATAATACAAATAAATATTTTAGCATCAACATAATTGATTTAAAGTACATATTTTCGTCTTTTTATTGGATTAACTATACAGTTCCTATCCTTTTCCACGACTTGCTGTGTGTTACAACTTCCTTGCTGCCCTTTTTAGTCTTCAACAGTCCAGCTTCATGCAACTAGGGTTTAAATTGTATGAATATCTCCACTTAACATATGTATTATATATATATATATATAAAATCTGAACCTGATGGTCTCAATCAACTCTTGAAGTCTATTTTCCCTATTCTGGGGTTTCAATCATGAAAGGAGTCCCTTTCTTTGGGTCTTTAGCTAAATGTTTCACACACAAGTTCTAATGTAATTAAAGACCTGGCCATTTTGTCAATCCTTAAAATCTACAGATGCTTTTTTGGGGGATTTTTTTTTAAGAAGGATGATGGATTCTCGAGTCATTTGTCCAACTTGATGACTTCAGTCTGGCTCGGACAGTCTTTATTAGAGAGATCAATAGAGTGCTGTAACAAGGTGAGATGAGATACACTCTTTATTAGAGATCAATATCATGGTGTAATAAGGTGAGATGAGATACACTGGGAGATTTTTCTTACAATGTGGAGCATCCATATATATATATAATTGCGCACTGCTTGTTATTGGGTGACAGACTTTTAGTCTAAAAAAGGGTGTGCCTCGCCATTCAAGCAGCATGTCCCCACCTTGCAGTGGTCGTGATCCATCCCTATTGAACTAAAGGTCTGGCTCTCTATTGAAGATGTCACCTCTGATTGTTAACTACGTGAATGGTAGTATGATAACCTGCTTGTGTTAAGCAGCAGCCGCCTTCATAAAACATTTTCTGTGACATATGTGTCCACATGAGATTGAAAATTTTAGATTTTTCATGTCTTCTTACTCTTGCTTGTCCAATTCTATCTAATTATCTTTTTGACACAGGTATTATATCTCTCAGCAGTTAACAGACAAGAGTGATGTATATAGTTTTGGTGTCATTCTTCTCGAGTTGATTTCTGGTCAAGAAGCAATTTCTAGTGAAAGCTTTGGTGTTAACTGCCGCAACATAGTCCAATGGGTCAGTCTAGTTTATCATCTCTTCTTATCAGAAAATTGACCTTTTTTTTTCTTTTTATTTCTCTATGCTTGGAGGCATATTCTAGGATAATGCTAGTTCCACTTTCCCTTTTTTGAACAAGGCAAAAAAAGAAGAAGTGGGCCCCACAGAAAGTTGACATAGCATTCCCCTATATTATATGCAGACCTGACCCTCGTCTATCCAGTTTCTCTAGCTAACTTTTTAACTCATGGTAATGATTATAAAACAGGCAAAGTTACACATTGAGAGTGGGGACATTCAGGGAATCATTGATCCAACACTGCACAATGAGTTTGACATCCAGTCAGTGTGGAAGATCGCCGAGAAAGCGTTGATGTGTGTCCAACCTCATGGGAGTATGAGGCCATCAATATCCGAAGTGCTCAAGGAGATCCAAGATGCAATCTCAATTGAGAGGGGTGCGGAGACTGGAAGAGAAGGTAACTCTGATATATCAAGTAGTTCTATACATTCTTCCACCAAAATGGGCTCCCTGGACTTGGGTGCAACTGAACCATACATATCATTTGATGAGTCAATTGCGCGACCAACTGCCCGATAAGACTGCTCACCCAGGTGCAAGTGTGTAATTTCTGAATTTTTATCACTTGGGATTACACAATTATGGCTTTGAGACATGATGCTGTTTGTATGCTTGATATAATAGAAAATGAAAAACAAAATAATAATAATAATTAATAATAAATGTATATGTATTATTTGGTTACATTGTAATCTTTGAGATGGAAATCATATGTTATATATGACTCAGATTATATTACGATGATTCAATGTTGATTTGATTGGTTTAAGTGTGAATCTTAGTTCTTGGTTTGAGTGTCATCGTCTAAGCTTTGGATGAGTGGGGAGACCTTGTCTTTTTCATTACCATCATTGAGAGACTCTAGTTGCGAGAACTGCTACCAATCTATATGGAATTCTCACCCTCTGGTACTTGATGTGTGGACCTCCGTTAATGAGTTCACCATCTGAGCTGAGGGGCAGGTGTAATGGATGGCTCATCCCATAAAAGCGGACCAGAATTAGAAAGGCCAACACCCTCATGGAACGGTGGTTAAGGGTATCTCCATGAGGGCAGGTCTTGGGCTCAAATATTAAATTTAAACCTTAAACTGGTAGAGGCTGGACAGTCTTGCAACTTCTCTGTACCTTTTTTTCCCCTCATGAATAAAGCTTTTTAGCGGTTGTAGGGTTGAGACAGCTTCTTGCAAATAAAAAATAATAAAAATCTTACTATCTAATTAAAAATCAGCAAATATATGTATATTATATTATTGATACATTGGCACTAATATAAGTTGCAAAACCTAGCTGATCAAGTGTTCAAGACACATCCACAAATAACATCATCATTGACACCTTCACACCAAAAGTCTTCAAAACAGTAGTATACTAGGGTGGTGTTTGGTAACACTAGTCTAAAAAAAAATGCTTATTTGAAAATTATGCTTAGTTGGAGTTAAGATTGTTAAGTTGAAGGTTAATTGCATGTATACATTTTAGAGATTTTAGGGGTAAAAAGCACTTCTTCAAAAAGTAGCTCCATAGCTAATTTTTTAATGTAGAAGTTTTTACCCTTAAAATCTCAAAAATGTAGACATGCAACTAACCTTCAACTTAACGATCTTAAGTCCAACTAAACATAATTTTCAAATAAACACTTCTTTTTAGACTAGTGATACCAAATGCCACCTAGGTAGTATACTGGTGTTTGGTAACACTAATCTAAATAGGCAGAGCTTATTTAGACTTTAAATTGTAAAGTTAAAAGGGTAAATTGGATGTCTACAAATAAAAAAGTAGCTCTTGTCTCCTTATTACTTTTGAGGTAAAACCTCTGCTTCAAAAAGATCTAAACATCTAATTAACATTCAATACTTGTCTTAGCATCATCATTAATCAACACCGGAAGGATAAAACTTACTAGTTGAACTTTGGAGGCTGGAAGACTAAGTAGTGATTTAAAGAAAGGTGAGAGGGTTGCCGGGGGTTTCTGTGCTTGTTTATTGTATGCTTGGCTGATTCATTTACCTTGTTTAATGCTCAATGCAAGTATATGGTCTATTCACGATTGTGGTGTTTGGTTACCTTATTATCATATCTTGTTTTCGTATTGATTTTCTTGTACATTGAACTAATGAAAGTGATTTAGTGATTTATAGGCGTACGGAGCTTGAACTAGCATTCTAGAACTCAAATTAAGCTTGACCAACCCTATATATACGGGGCCCCATGTCTGCCCAAGTCGACTTGCTTATACCCCATGCCCATCACGTTTTTTTGGGTGGAAATGTTATCATGTAACTCATACACAGCGAACCTAAGGTAGCCGCTAAGGTGCCATAATGAAGTAATGAGAAATGAGAATGATTATTTTATGGGAAGTGATTATAAACTCTTGATAGTAGGTACTATCGGGAGCTGGGCTGCCCTATGGAAAATTCAATAACACCAAACATTAAGTGGGTCCACCATTTATCTATATGAGTCTTTGGCTCCATTAGATTTTTCATCCGATGGCCCATCTCTCAGTATTTAATCACTTTCCTTATTTTATTTGTGTGTTTGACCATTCTACCCAATAATAATAATGATTATTTTATTTGGTAATGAACTTTTTTGGGGTGGGCAACATGATTTTTTTTTCCTAGGGTAGGCATCATTTTTCTAGGATAGACATCTTGTTAAGAGGTTTGAAGTTAGTAATAGCTTGTCAAATGGTGGATTTTTTCAACTATCACACTAACTTAATGAGAGTTCAATCCCACCCACATAATTACACGTGTTCCTTTTAACTCTTATTTAGATTTAGCAATATAATCTTAGTTTTTAGAAAAAAAATATTTAACAATGGTTAAGAATTTTTAACTCTTAAGATTAACACTTTTAAAATTTTTTCTTTCTATATATGGTTAGTCCCAAGGGTTAATGAATCTTAACCACGGTTAATAAGAGTTAAAAGGGACATGTGTAACCCTATGGGTGCGAATGAACTCGCTTTAATTCAATCTCATTGGATGTAACCACTTTGGGGATGAGTGTGGGCCATCCTGCCAAGCCATTCAAGGGAAGCATGTGCAAATTTATTGGAGTTTTATGCAACGTCGCTAAAGGGAAATTTATATAATTCAGTAGAGTTTCCCTCTCTCCAAATTCAACCAATGTAGCAAATAATTCACCAACTTAGATGGCAAGGTATGTCATTTCCATTCTTGTAATGTTGCCTATGTTTATCATTCGTGCAAATTGAACTGCTTTTTATTATTATTACTAGCAAAAATCTCGTGCAAATGCATGGGTGTTTAAAGAAAAGGAATAAACGGAAAATATGATGAAAAAATTAAAAATTGATATTAAGAAAATAATAATAAAAAATAGAAGAAAAATGATGATAGTTTAGTAATCTTGTGAGATTTTTATATTTATCCTATTAAAAATAGCCAATTTAATCATTTAAAAATTTATAATTTTATTGTTATATATAAATTTTTATCTCATTATTATAAGTTTGCATCATTATAAAAAAAAATTTATCTCATCTCATTTACAAATTTAATGCGTCAAAATTAGCTAAAAGTTTTAGAGATAGTGATATTTCTTATAAATAAATAAATTATTTAAATAATTAGTAGTTAGAAATAAAAGTTTACATATAAGAAAAAATGTTAGTTTCTTCATATTCTTCAACCCGAAACAACATCTAATTAAATTTATTTCTAGTGTGATTTACTTTAACATTACCACTGGTTTGCTTAATATAACAAAATATAAAATAAAAATCAAGAAACTCAATTTCTTATAGAGTATTTATTAATTAGAAAGTTAATATAATTAATTATAACTGAAGTAAATCAATATAATTTATTTATATATATATAAGGAGAGATTAAGGGTGGGCCATTATTTTAGGAAATATCTTTTTCTTTCGTTTATTATTGTTTTTTTTTTTTTACAATTAATTGAGAGATGAAAGATTTTAGAGGAAACCACTTGAAAATTTAACATTAAGAATAATTTGAAATTCATTTTATTACTCTTAATATCAAAGATAGCTTGAATCTCATTGATTTCAGTGAGAATAATCTAAGCTATTTCAAATCGCTACTACAAGAGAAAAATAGTAGACCCAAAATAGTTACTAAAATATACTAATACCCAGCCAAAACTCCATGTTGAGACTCATAAGTATGAAAGTAAGTAATGTCCGAACCAGAATCTAACGACTTAATAGTATCAAATTACCCAAAATATAATACCTAAAGATGCACTCATGCCATAATGCACTCAGACTCAAGAACTTCCCAATAGCTGCTGTGAAAAGAAATCTCTCAAGATTTCCACTCTAGAAGCTCCAATGTTTAGGAAAAACCTTCATAGTGAACCATACTAACTAAAATGCACAACATGTCAAATTTTTCCATGTTTGAGAATTAAAGTGTCTTATAGGTTTGTCTACTATTTATAGGAGATTATAGAAAATGTAGACCATGAGTTAGAAAATTTGAGGATGGTAGATGTTACAATTTTAATAAATTGCAATTAAATAATGAGAATGTGGAGGAAGAAAGAAGAAACCCTTAGTCTTCATATTTTAAATAATTTAAATGTTACAACTTAATTAGTTGTAATTAAATAGTACAATTAGAATAAATAATAAATATTTAATGTTATAATTTAATTAATTGTAATTAAAAAATAGAATGTGAGTGAATGAATGTGAACATTTATGATTTAACTCATCACTTATTAGGAAGGAAGAATAATAATTAAAAGGATGATATGACGTCTTATTATTGGATCAATTAGAAGATATGTGGCATGAATCAGAATAGAAAATAGACTCCAATGAGATATGCCACGTGGAACCAACTGACATATAGTATTAGTATACTAGTAAGAAGCCCGTGTGATGCACGGAAATGTCAAAAAGGAAACAATGTATTACAGATTTAGTAAAAGATATGTCAATTGGGAAAAATGTATGACAAATATAGTGTAAAAGAGTTTTGGCAAGAAAAATATCCGCAGCAGCATCCCACTCCTTTAACCCGAAATGTATCCCCTTCTAAACTATCTGTTAGTGTGGTTAATAAAATTATAACAATAACGATGAAAAGAAAAAATAATTTAACAATAAACCTAAAATCTTGTCATTGCTATTTTTCTTCTGTAACAAACTAAACAAACACCAATTTAACATTTTTCGTACACACTCTCACTCTCTTCCTTGTGTTGGAACTAAATAGGTGAAATAAATAAAAATAAAAAATTTTATATAGTGGTACCCCACGGGCTATATTAAGCAAGTTGTTTTAAATCATGCTATATTAAGGATCGTCCCAATGCCTGGCTGCTTTTGCTCTAGGTAAGCAATTTCCATGCTATATAGCATGAAATCATATATATATATATATATAGCATGGAAAATGGATCTTTCAACCTGCAATTAGAGATGAACGATGCCGGTGCCATCTCTCTAAAAAAAGCAAGATATAAGATAATGCATCTCACTAATGCTTCTCTACGCTAAAAGGAAAAGATATCTTGCCAATTGCCATTCTACTCAACAACGAGCGAATGAACTGTGATGTCTTCCAAACCCCTGTACCCTGCGCAAAAGCATTGAACAAAATTATATAAGGGTGAAGGATTGTAATGTTTGGATAGTGAGATAAGGAGGCTTGAATTTGTATGTTTTAATGGTTATATAACCGTCCCAATAAAAACTGCACCCAAAAAAAAAGTGTACACTAAATTGATTTTAAGGATTTGAACAGTTGTACAGACTAAATAGTGAGGAAAAATAGGAGGCATGGACGAATCCGTTTTTAATTGGCATAACCATCCCAATGAAAACGGTAGAGAAAGAAGGCGGTTGTGATAGCACCCCATCTGTTTTAAAATTATTAATCACCCATGGTGGAGGCACGATGAAAGTTAGAAATCAAGGAAACGTGAGAAACCAACCTCAAGCTAAATTTTTTTTGAAGTTGCCACATGTCCTGAAACGTATCCAGAGCCACCACCTGTTCACTCAACCTGCTTGGGTGTAATAGTAAGTAATAATTGAAGAGATTAATGAGGAGTGTGGGATTAATGAAAGGGAATATTAAGAGGAGGGGGGGAGTTATTAAAAGAACTCTTAAAATTTAAGAGCATGTGTAAGGGGGAGTTTGTGGGTCCCACCAGTTGATTTTAATTTGATAATGTGGCCTCACAAATGAAGAGGAGTCCTACGTGACATCAAGAGAAAAGATTAGGTGGCATCCATAGAAACATACTAACTCTGTTTTATGATAGTAGACAGATTATTATTATTATTAATGATTTTTCTTTAAAACTTAAGGGGCTAGCTGTAACCTAGGGCTTAATGTCACAGTTAAAATGACAAGGTGAGCATGGTGTACAATCAGACGATACATAACTATAGAGAATCCGACTATTTTCTGAAATAAATCTGATTTATTTTTCCGTTTTTGAAAACATATATTTTGATTATTTTGAGACATCTGTTAAAAGCCGTGGGTTAAGCTCATTAGAATATATGTCACATCCTTAGTAACCCAGACTTCAACATGCTACCCGCTCTAGCTCTCGATATCACTCCCGCCCTCAAATCTTGCCCTTACCTTGGGAGCGCATTGCAGTGACCTTGAAATTATTTTTCTTATTTATAAGGGTATTTCAGTAATCCTCTTGAATAGGGGTAAAATAGTAATTTTATTTTTTTTAGTTAACCTCAAGTAATTAACTATTTAGAAGTGTGAATGAATTTGAGAATAAAAATAATTTTATTGTGGTTAATAAGAACCTATAAACAAACAAGGGTCACTCATGACGTTTTGGTAAATAAGAAATATGATTACTATATAAGAATATGATAATCCTCATAATTTGCTAAACTGAAATTCTGGCGTGAGAGAAAGGAAAAGGATGACTGCACTTTGGTAGAGCTTTCAAGCACCTAGATCTAGATCCGAGGCTTGGAGATTTGAGTTTTCTCTCTTGTGGTGGTTTGATCATTCGAGACAAGCGTGTTTGAGTAGGATTAGAGTATTAAAATTCTGAAATTCGAACCTTTGAGGCAAGTGAATACTCCCCTAGAGTTAGAGTTTTTCATTATAAGTTTTATCTTGAATTCATATGGATTTATTGATATTTGTGTGATATCTAGGATAGAGATCTATGCACATTGACGAATAATACGGAATTATAACCAGGAGTATAAATCTTAACAATGATGTTTAAAGAAGAACGAGTATAGAACCAAGATTTAAATTTATAAATTAAAGAATTGTTAATTGAAATCTTTGTAATGAAATAATGCATAAATAATGTTAAAATGAAGGTTACAAAATGAAAGAACAATGGTGGGTCGTGTTCGAGGGTTGAAAAATCGAGAAAAATAGTTCAGAAAATTTTAAAAATAAATAAATAAATAAAATAATAAAGGACTTGATAAAGTGAAAAAAAAAGAAATAAAGGGAAGTAAAATGAAATAAAAGATTTTATTTATTTTATTTTTGTAAAATAACTATCTTGAATAATTCGTGTTGTGAGTATATTAGATTAATTTGTGTAATTTCTTTATTCAGAAAAGCATGTTTAAGGAAATCTGTTTTATCTATTATCTTGCATATTTTTTTGTATTTACGTTAGCTTTGCATGATGTTTTATCATCTTTATTATGATGGTATGAGACACAATAATAAAGAGTGTGATTAATAAATTAAAAAGGAGAAAAACCAATGGATGACAAATAGAGAATGAGAGAGTCTCTAGGTTCAAAGTCTGAGGGAGAGCTTTGTGTAATCTTACTAAGAAGTTACGTGTCTCTCAGTGTGACTATCTTAGGTGAGCTATGTGTAAACATAAGGGCCCTTGTATAAGACGATACAACATTGAGACTCTTGTCAGTAGGGTAAGATACGTGTAAACCCTATTGACGAAAGATCTGAGTAAACTGATAAATAAAATGATACATATTCATATATGTTGTTTATTGTTTTATTTATCACAACTATTGCATGTCGTGGTATTCTCTTGTTGAGCCAAAAACTCACCCATGTTATATTTATTGATTGTTTTTTAGGGAATACCTGAAGGACCTAGGGGAACGGTCAATAACTTAGTTAGTTGTTGGGTTTCATTTCAGAACTTTATTTAGTACTTTTCAGTTGAGGTAGAGTGTTATATTAGTGAGATTTTAAATGAATTCAGTTTTACATTCATTTACTCTTGTTAGTTTAAACTTAATGCTAGAGATATGCATTTGCTAATGGTAATTTATTTAGATTAAATTTCATGATTTATTCCAGGTTCACGCCTCGGAATCTGCACAAATATGAGATATAGTGTGTAGGTTTTAGGGCGTGACATGCATTTTCAACTTTTGTAGCACGATTTATGGTTCTTGAGATATTAATTTCCTAAAGAGCGCGACTTTTAGGTAGTTTTATTTTTATCCCAATTTTTAATGTTAAGTGTGATGGTTTGTTAATGTTAAGTGTGATGGTTTGTTAATGTTAAGTGTAATTTTCCTTTGTAGGGTAGAAGATTTTTGTAAGGTTTGTTAATTATTGATGCCCTTGTAATTGAATTTTGAATTATACATGTAATCTATCAATAATTCTCTTGTTTATTGTACTACAAATTTGAATATCAATAAATTTCTTATAATTTAAAAAGTGAAAATGATATATTTACATTTACAAGTAGTTTTTAAGAACATTAAGTATACACACACACATAGATAGGGCGTTCACAATCCTATCCTAAATTGAAATTTGACACTCTTGCGCTCCTACTCCCACTCTCGCTCCCGGTTTACGCTCAGGTCATTTAGACCATCTCTATGGGTAAGTAGCAAATGTGTCATTTGCTACCTCATATACATATTTGCTACCTCAGTTACTACTTTTCAAATTTGTCACTCAAAGGGTAAGTAGCAAATGTTATTTTATTATTATTTTTTATCTTTTATCTATGAGGCCCACTTATGGGGCAGAAAAATATTTGTCAATGTAGAGACTCAAAACTTGATTTTTCTTGGAACTAGTGCATATTGAATGAAAATATGAAGATTTTGTTTAAATTAGTGCAATTAATGTTAATTGATGTCCAAAAATATTTAATTGATGTTAATTAATGATTACCGGTGTCCAAATATGTCTATGTAAAATTCTCATTAAAATTATAAGTATTGTATGATCAATGGTTAAGGTTTAAAGTAAAGAAAATTGTCAAAATAGGCAAAATTGTTTATCATACAAGGGGTAGTTTTGTCATTTTTCCTCATCCAAATTTTATAAAAAATTTAAGGTTGATTCTATATGACCTAAAGTAGCTATGGTTCAAATTTTAGGTTAATCCAATAAGAATTGAGCTCTATACAATTATCGAAGTTCAGTGACAAAATTGTAAATATGATAAATAGTAACCGCGTGAATAGTATTTCTCGAATATTGTTTTTAGTAATTCTAGTTACTTTCCAACTCTGCTATTGCCTATATAAGGACCTTAACTCACAGATTTTAGGTATTCTATAATTCTAAAATTTATTAGAGAAAAAAAGGGAAGAAAAAGATAGGGTTTCTCAAGGAGTTCTCATTAGAGAAGAAGTGAGAGAAAAATTATTTTTGAGAGATCTAAAAAGGAAAATCAAAGGTTTTGTAAAGAGAAGAGCGTGAAGGCTTAGATCGAGCCCATTCGCAAGCGTAAGATTATAGGGAAACGATCACTAGAAGTAAATAACGAACATAATTTTCCATATCTTAAATATTAATCTAAAAGAGGAACTAAAAGAGATAGATCTAAGTTAAGTAAGAACGTAAAGATATGTAAGATCTATGAATTGTTATTATTTTTGCTTTATTATTTCATGAATCGTTAAATTAGGATGTGAATAACCATGTTTATATTTTGTTTATACTTTAACAAGAAGATTGAGAATTTATATTAAATGTATGTGGATATATGAGGAGAATGAGATGAATGTATGAAGTTGAATGAAATGTATGAAGAAATTTGAATGATTGAGATGAATTATTTTTGAGATTATGATAAATGTTAGTTTGATTTTGTGATTATAATTTATGAGAATTATTATTGATAAAATATGTGGTATAATTATGATATTGATCTCGATTAAAAATGAGGTTTTGATATTTAAAATAGATTGTGACTTATGCTTATTAAATATAAACTGTGATTACAGATTGCTAAATTATTGGAAATATGAAAATGATCTGATTATTTTACGTTTTTATACGTGATATATATTTGGGTAAAAAAACCTTTGATGAGAGTTAAGCTTGCCTAGGCCTAGTTAAAATAGTGGAATGTGACGTTATGATGAGATATCCTATGACCCTTGATTGTTAGTTTTAGGTATAGTTTGATCAAAGATGTATCATTGTGCACTCACCAAAGAAAAATATGCACATGTATGAAGAGAAAATTAAATGTACTAATAAAATTACAAGTAAGACAAAAAACAAAGTAAGTAAGTAAGAAAGAAAGACACACGAAAGCGATAATGCATGTTTATGTTATAGAAAGTATGCCAAAGTAAGTAAGCCGTTGTACCGGAAAAATATACTAAGTCGTCCGTGCCGGATAATATACAAAGGGTGGTATCTCAATAAAGTAAAGTATAGTAATCCCTTTCCATATACGGTAAAACGGTATTTTAATTTATTACCCGATGCATGTGGATGTATTGTTCATAAAACGATAAAGTAAGAAGTATGAAAAGTAAGAAAGTAAGAAAAGAAAGAAAGAAAATAAAGCAATTGACATAATATACCTGTTCATTTTTTGCACTCTGATTTATATATGTGAACTGAAGTATGAATTGTAAAATGCATGCAAGTTAATGTTCATTATATTGTTTACTATTGTTCGTTATAGATGCGGAATAACTTGTTACTCAGCCGATGATTTTGTTGTCGGCAGATTCGGGATTTGATAGTTGTACTCCGGAGTCTTGAGTTGAAGAGGAGTACGTAAAGGAATATCTTGCAGGTGATCATTCTAAAGAGGAACGAGATTTCGATGAATGATCTTATTATTGTTTTAGTTTATTAGAAATTGTTTAAATTCCAGAGAGATTGTAATTGACTTATTATAGATTAATGTTTTGATTTAATGGTTGGTTGAGAATCATGATGCATGATTTAGATTATTTAAGTTTAGTTTAATTACAGATTTGAATTGATGGTCAGTTGAGGTATAAAATGTTATTCTATTGAACAAATTTTTAAGTTCAGATTTTGGTATGCTTTTAAAGCTCACTAAATGGATTAAGTCAAGCAACTCACGTGCCAAAGTTCTCAATTCTCCCAGGAGGGATTTTGGGGCGCGACAGTCAAACTATGTGACCCACATTATATTTTATCTTAAGAAATGAGTTGTTGTGTGGTTGAACACACAGTAAATTTACCATGTTTTCAACCCACAGTAAAATGAGATTTTCGGTTTCTACCTCCGTTTGAGTGTTTACTTGCTAATGTGGCACAACAAACGTTCTTTGCTACTCCATTTGCTACTACGGTTAGAGATGGTCTTAGGTCACATCTTTGGGGCACACATAAGGAATTTTGTAGCTCCAAAAATATTTTTTTTAAATTAGGATCTCTAAATAAGTTTTCTAAGAGAAGTTTGAGCAAAACTAATTTGTACCGAAATAGAGATGTATCAGTAAGATGTATGTCCCCTTTGGGGAGAATTCGAGTCAGAGTAGTGTATCATTTATACTAACCTACCAAACCTAAATAAGTGATAACCCTACCAAAAATAAATAAATAGAGATGTATCACCCTTCATTGATACATGTAAGATATAAAGACTCGTATGCCCTTACATGTATAGGATTTGAGTTCAACCTGCTATAACATTTCTTCTTAGGCAGATTGAGCTAGGATTTTCTTGCAGGGGGCTAACTATGGGGGTTCGGGACGTAGCCCTCAGAAATGTTTTTGAGGCCAAGTTCATTAGCCTTCATGTCTGTTTGTGCCCGTTTGTAAAAAAAAAAAAATTCTCAAAAGTTTAGGGGGCTAGACTGCTAAAGCCTCCTCGTCGCCCTACTCCGCTCCTCTCCCAGACAATAAATACTAGGAAAATGCTTAACTTAATGATGGTTTCCATTATATAACAAAATGCCTCTCCTCATCACTCCACGCCCCACTTTTTTAAAAACACCAAATGTGGTTAAGATTCACTCACCCCTAGAGTTAAGCAATCCAACATTGATTTTTTTTTTAAAAATCTTAACTTTAATTTTATTAAGCTTAACTAGGGTTAAAGGGATGTTAAAGGGAACACTAATCATTGCTTTAATACTATAGTAAAAAAAAATTCCCCAAAATTTCAAGGGGGGCTTCAGCCCCCTAGGCCCCATGTGGTTCCACCCCTGCTTCTGAGCAGATCTAGATCATCTCTAAGCATAGCTACAAACGTTCTCTATGGCTGCATTGCCATAATGTCACCTGTTAAAAATATCTAAACTTTTTTATCAACCATTATTTTCCCGCAATGTAGCCATAAGAGCATTCCTAACAGCCTCTTCAAAACTCTTCAAAAGTTATTTTGAAGAGCTAAAACACTAAAAATGGCAAGAATGGGTCTCTAGCAGCCTCTTCAAAATTCTTTAAAATAACCATTTCAGTTTGGTGCTTCAAAATTATCATTTCAATTTGGTGAGTGTACAGTTCTCACCAAGTTTGGTGAGTTACTGTACACTCACCAAACCAAATCTTCAACTCTCCCTTCCTTTTTGTGGTCCCACACAAATAATAGAATAATGTTTCTCTCTGCCTTCTTTTATTGTGGTCCCACACAAATAAATAAAATAATGTTTCTCTCTCCATTCTTGTTTTGTTAAATTGGTGAGGTTGCTAAGAGTATTTTAAGAAAGTAAATAGTCAAAATAGAAAAAAAGTGAGCTTTGGCTATTTTAATAAGTAAAATTTGATGAGACTGCTAAGAATGCTCTCCTAACAGCCTCACCAATTTTTCTCACCAAAATAGCCAAAACTCACATTTTCTTATTTTGGCTATCCACTGTTTGAAATACTCTTAGTAGTCTCACCAAAATAACCAAAACTCACATTATTTTATTATTTGTGTGGGATTACAATAGTACGAATAGAGAGAACCTTTATTTTATTATTTGTGTGAGACCACAATAAAGGAAGGGAAAGAAATATTTAATTTTGGTGAGTGTATTTGGTGAGTACTGTACACTCACCAAACCGAAATGATTATTTTGAAGAGGTTGGTGGAGACCCTTTTAAATCATTTTTTTTTTTATTACTTTGGCTCACCAAAATAACTTTTTAGGAGTGCTCTTAAGGAACGTCTATTTGGATTGACTCTCTATGTTCTGAGTTTCTCTTATCGCGATCTTAGGAGATCCAAGGGGTATCCCCTCTGCATCCTAACGCCTCCACCATTGTCTCAATGGTGTGGGAACCCCTCCTCCCGGATGGATTAAGGTCAACGTCGATGGTGCGGCAACTCTTGATGGCAGGGCAGCAGGTGCGGGTGCGGTAGCTCGTGATCATGCCGGTTCTATTCTGATATCGCATGCCTTTCCCTTAGCTGGTGGGTCGGCTAGAGTAGCGGAAGCTCAGGCTATCAGGTTGAGATTAACTACAGCCATTTCCATGGGTTGGTAAAATCTTATCGTGGAATCAAATTGTAGAGGCATCTTGGAGCTTCTTCATGACGACTTGGATCAGCGACACTAGGACATCTCAACTATCATTGTAGACATTCTAACCCTCAAAGACAATTGCATCCAAGCTGTGTTCAATTTTGTGAGCCGATCAGTCAATTCCTTGGCCCATTCTAAGGCTCAGTGTGCCTTACCATTAGTTTGGCTTCATATATTAGTAGTTTGGTACCCCTACCACGGCACCTTCAAATCTTGTAATGACCCACTGATGAATGTATTATCTCATTACCAAAAAAGAAAAAGAAAAAAGGAACGTCTATTTTGCTAAATCCAGTGACTATATATCCTATGTCCAGATGCATTGTTCAATTTGGCTAAAGCCAGTGACTATACTATGTCCAGAATGTCCAGATGCATTGCTCAATTTGGCTAAAGCCAGTGACTATACTATGTCCAGATGCATTGCTCAGTCATAGTTTCTCACTAGGAATGGCAATGGGGCGGGGCCGGGCGGGGCAGGGGCGATTTTCTACCACCCCGATTATAAGGCCGCCTCGTCCCGCCCCGCCTCGCCTGCCTTTTTTTTTTTTTTTAATATATATATATATAAAAGACAGGCGGGGTGGGGCGGGGCAACGGAGCGGGATATACCAAAACAACCCCTGCCCCGCCCTGCGTCTTATTTTTTTATACCATCCCCGCCCTGTCCCGCCCCCGATTTTTTTGAAAAAAGGGACGGGTCGGGCCTACCGGGGCGGGTCAAATTGCCATTCCTATTTCTCACATCAGAGACTAGCTGATCAAGCATTCGGCTGGGTAGCCAAATGCGCAGTCCAAGGCTTGCCACGTCTCTTTGTTTTACCACTCACTGACCTTAGTTTTTTTTTGGGGTGAGAGATACGCGGTAAAGCCGCAAACCCCGCCAGTAGGCTTGTATCCTAGGGTTCATCAACCTAACATGGAACCAAATCCTATAAGGTCATAACCAGTGGGGGGAGTCCGGTTGGTCGCCATGAGTCTCTTGACACTCTTACTGCGGTTTAGATTTACCATCCTTATGTTTTTTTTTGGTTTAAGATATACGTTTGAGGCCGCAACGCCGATTAGGTGTCAGTATCTGATCAGTTATTAAACAAGCAGAGAATATATATAAACTCCCACCCTCTCGAGAATGGACCCAGTACCTCCCCATAAGTAGGGGATACACTACAACTAAGACAAAACCCAGGTGTCCATCCTTGTGGTTCCCCTACCTATTTTTAGAAAAAAAAAAAATTAAATATTTGTTTTAACCATTATTAAATTTAAAAAAATATTTTTTTTGGTAAGAATTAAGAATCTTAACCACAATTAAAAGATGGTGCCAAATCATCTCCAGTGATAACCGGATGTGGCACATCCGGTTATCACCGCTAGAGGTTGTCATGTGTCTCCTTTGACACCCCTTAACCGTGGGTAAGGTTCACCCACTCCTAGGGTTCACCCACCTATTTTTGGTTTTTTTTTTTAAAAATATTAATTCTATTTTTAAAATTAAAAAATTGTTTTTAATATTAAAAAAACTTTTAAAACAGTTTTTTAATTTTAAAAATAGAATTAATATTTTTTTTAAAAAAAACCAAAAATAGGTGGGTGAACCCTAGGGTTGGGTGAACCTTACCCATGGTTAAGGGGTGTCAAAGGAGACACGTGGCGACCTCTAGGGGTGATAACCGGATGCGCCACATCCGGTTATCACTGGAGAGGATTTGCACCCTTAAAAGATGTCCAAAAGGACCCCTGACGACTTTAGCGAGTAACCAGACTCCTTCAAGTCCGATTATAACTTTAAAGGATTTGGTTCATCTAATATTGGAATTTAGAAAAAAAAGGAAGAAAAAAAGCCTTTGAATTAGTTAAGCTTACTTACCAAATGGTGTAAAAAAGGACACGTGAATTGGCACTCGACTAACTACCGAATGTGGTCACGAGATCGAATGGCAGCCACCCGCAATTGAACTCAGGGAGAGTTCAATTGATCCATAAGTCAACACGTGTCATTAAAAAAAAACCTATTAACCATAGTTAAGTTTTACCAATTTTAGGATGTAACAGTTTAACCTTATTGTTTAGAAATTCTTTTTTTTAATTAACTTTAGTGTTAAAATTTCTTAAATTTAAGGTTAATTTTTTTAATTTTATTTTTAATACTAAGGTTAGATTGTTGAACCTTAAGTGTCTTAACCACAGTTAATAAGGGTAAAAAAAAACTTCTTTCTTGACACGTGAGTCCGATTGATCTCCCTGAATTCAATCGCAAGAACTGTGATTGGATCTCGCTAACCACTGATCGTACGATCCTGATGGGACAGAGTACTGTTCTCTGGGCCTCACCACCATTATGTGAAAGCCGCAGTCATCACCGTCGACTTGTTGCTTTGGTCAAACTTCCTTTTTGACGAAGAGGATACTCGAGTCCTGCTTCTGCAGCGAGGACGAAGAAATCTGACGCTTTTAATCTGCTAATTGAATATGTGGGCCACTATTTTTAATGGTCGATATAGATATTACAAATAGTTTAGTTGTAGGAGCGTTATAGACGAGCTCTCCCCAAACTAAAGAGCAAGTGGGAAGAACAGAAACAGCTAAGGAGGAGGGACTATAAAAGGACCGTATAACGAACGGCGTAGATAAACAAAGCTAAAGCTCATACTCTCATCTTGGTGGTCTCTTCTCTTCTCTCTTCTCCAGCGTCCGATCTCCCTCTTTGGTAAGAAAAAATTTCATCATTCCTCTCTCTCTCTCTTCGACGCCCGCCAAATACAAACCTCTTTCCTTTCTCTCAGGTAAGCTTTGTCTTTTAACCCCTCTCTCTCTTCCTCCCTCTCTCTCCTCTTTCTCTCTCTACTTTGGCCATGGCGGAGCTAGGGTTTCCGTTTCTGGTTTCGTTGATGTTCTGCAATGCTCGTTTTCGTAATCTAGGGTTTAGGCGACTATGGCCGATGCTCCGGCGAGTCCAGGTGGCGGTAGCCACGAGAGCGGCGAGCATAGCCCGCGCTCGAACGTTCGAGAACAGGACAGGTACCTGCCGATCGCGAATATCAGCCGGATTATGAAGAAAGCGTTGCCGGCTAACGGGAAGATCGCTAAGGATGCGAAGGATACTGTGCAGGAATGTGTGTCGGAGTTCATCAGTTTCATCACAAGCGAGTATGAGATCTAGTTTTTGTGGTTTATAGAGAAATTAGCGTTTTTTGTTTGTTAAGCTAAATTTGGGATCGGTTTTTGTAGGGCGAGCGATAAATGCCAGAGAGAGAAGAGGAAGACAATTAATGGCGACGATCTGCTGTGGGCAATGGCGACGTTAGGGTTCGAAGAATACATAGATCCGCTCAAGGTGTACCTGAATAGGTACAGAGAGGTAATTTCTCTTTCGCGTTTCGCTATTCCCCTTTGCATATGGATGATTGGATCTCTGATGTAGATTGTCTTCGCTTAAACTCACAACTTGATTTTTCTGGTCTGTTGATTTTCTGGGACGAACGTGATGTTGCAGATTGAGGTAATCAAATGATTTTATTTTTTTGTACTCTTCGTTCTATTCCGTTGTTTGTTGTGTCTCTTCTGTGGAATTATTACTGATATGTTTGGCAAACACGACTTTTGATAGGGTGACACTAAGGGATCTGTGAAGGGTGGAGATGGGTCTGGTAGAAAAGATGCTGTTGGAGCTCAACCTGGTCCAAATGCCCAGGTGGGAATATTGTAGATCATTTCTTAGGTTTTTTATTTATTTATTTTTATTAATGTCTGCATCATTCAGTTTTTATGGAATGAATTTTACACGCATAAGCTTACCATATAGTCTTCTTTCTGCATTTCTGGTAAATAAACTTGGCAGATTGCTCACCAGGGGTCTTTCGCGCAAGGTGTGAGCTATATGAATAGTCAAGTAATGTTCCATCTTCTCTCTCTCTCTTCCTCTCCCTTTTCCCCCAAAGTTTTTAGATAAACATATAAAACACTAGTAGAGATTCGAATGCAAGTCTTGCTAATTCAACATTGAAACTGAAATTTTTAGCATATCCATTTCTGTTTGGGATCTTACGTTGCCAATTTTTCATTCACTGGATGTTCCTTGGTGAAATGGAAAAACCTTTGTTTCCAAGTGTTTGGATTTGAATGCTCGCCTAAACTCATTTCGAACTTCTGTCTTTTGTCTTGAATTTAACTACGAGTAAATTCTCTACTGTTTGGGTCTTTCCTGTAGGATATAGCTTGTGCTATTCCAAGCCACTCAACGAGTGGGTTTGAAATTTTAGAAACTAGTCGAGGATACATGCTTACTGTATTATCGAGGATGTGAGTGAGAGGGGATCTTAGGAAGAGCAATTAACTTTTGGCAAGAGCAGTTGTATCTTAATTCTTAGGGAGAGTGGTTTTTTGGTGTTTGAGAGAGATCTTGTATCTCCAATCTTTGCATAGTGGACTAGAAGCTCTTGGCATGTCTTTGCCCGAACTGGTCACTCACGTGATGGACCACAGACTTTGTTCTTTTCACCTGGGTGACGGGCCGGACCACAAAGACTTTGTTCTTTCTACTTTCTATTTATTTATTTTTTGTTACTATGGACCCTATGATGGCATTTTTGCACAACACTCTTTGAACGGGGTTGGAAGAAAGTGATTTATTATGTACCAATTGTGATGATGGTGTATCGATGTTGTCAAATCGTCGCCTGAGCGTCCATGTGAAATGACAAGGAACCCTTATAGCTTGCACAAGTGCCCAGATGAGTGTTCACTTATAGAACCTTTTTAAGGAAAAAAATCCATTTCATTTAAAGATGGAATATCAGAAAAGTTCATAATCAAAACTGCTGAAAAAAAGGAACACTTCGTATGTAAGGGATTTAAGTGGGGCATTCCTTCCATTCTCTCTCCCATTTAATTTTTTATTATATGAATAGAATTAGATCCTTGTTACCTAGGCGTTTAGGGAATCTCAAGGTTGCTTAGGTGTCACTTATGTAGTTGTCAGCCTGGCGTGGGGTTTTCTAAATGGGTGGCGTGTTTGTGTCAGACACATGTCGGATCCGACACGTATCGTATTATTATTGTTAGACACAGTGTTACAAATTAGATTCTTGTTACCTAGGTGTTTAGAGAATCTCAAGGTTGCTTAGGTGTCGCTTATGTAGTTGTCAGCTTGGTATGGAGTTTTCTAAATGAGTGGCGTGTTTGTGTCAGACACATGTCAGATCCGACACGTATCCTATTATAATTGTTAGACACAGTGTTACAAATCTCGTTCTCGGGTTTTTATCGGCCGAAGTTTTTCTCGGGAGATTTTTAAATCTGAATTTTTTTCGGCTATTTCTCTCCTAAGTCTCGGAAATCATAAAAAAAAATATATTGAAATTACAAAAAATAGTAATAAATATCAACAAGTTATAAATTCATGAAACCAAAACATTTTGTATTTCTCATGATATTTTTAAATTTTCAGCTAAATCTCACGATATATACGGGATAAAAAGAGGAAATTAGATATCTCGAGAGATTTTTGGAATATCGCAATAAAAACGGAGTTTTAAACTAGATGTTTTTCTTGATTTTTCTCGGGAGAAATTGAGTATTTCTCAAGAGATTTGTAACAATGCTTAGACACTTCTAGATTTTCGTTTCTTCCAATCGATACCCAACATAAATTGTCATGATAATAATATTTGTCGAAATTGATGCGTATCATTTTCGTTGAGGTCCTGAATTTAAAAAAAAAATACTGATACGTTATTAATGCATGATTTGTATGACTCGCCTGAAACCGATACATATCGGACGAGTCTTTCCGATACGTATTGGTTTTGGTTATTAGTTTTGTTTGACGCTATCATTTTTATATGGGTTATTGTATACAAACCCTTAAATACTTACCTCTTTTATATATCTCTCATTCCCTTCTTGTTTTACACTCAAAAACTCAAATTTCTTCGAGTTTTTGTGATTAAAAACTTGATTCAGGTTTGAATCAACGAATTGAAGAATTTAATATCAAGTTTTTCATTTTCTCAAAACTTCATTTGAATCACTCAATCAGGTAAGTTTTCTATTTTCTTTTTATAAAATCATGTTTATTACAAAACAAATGTGTAAATGGTGGAGTTTATTGGGGTTCAGTTGGAATCCATGAACATTACTTGATTTAGGTTATTTTAGGGTTTCATTTTTTATGCTTAATTTTTTAAAAACTAAACAACCGTCTGTATTTTGTTTTTTAATATTAGTTTTATTTGTTTATCTTCATATTACTTGATTGTTTTAGTGTTTGGCTGTTTGGGAATTTAATTGGCTATTCTCCTACGTACATTTTTACAATTCTACTTTGTCTTTGCTTCGTAGTGTCTTATTAAAAAATATATTGTCCGATACCGATTCAGTCGAGATGGATAGAGTCCCAAAACTGTTTTTTAAATCCATGCCACATATAGGTGTTCTTATTTATCCTTTAGAATATCTATCAATGGTGATTGCAATTGTACAACACTATTACAGTAATTTTTACCCTTATATATAAGTATAGATATACATCATAAAATACCCCAATTGAATAACCTTCGAGTCCTCAAATCCTATTTTTGTTGGATCACCGAATCTGACACCTCTCATTTGTGTCCGATCTGTGTTTGTGCGACATAGGGTGTAGGGTTGTGCCTTTGAATACAATGCATTTTATGTCAAAAAGTCTGTTGAGCATCTGGATTTGGTTCATCCTATTTGCTGTCAGAACAAAAGCTTGTTTCATTCTCATCTTAAAAATGGTAACATAATTCTTCCCAATAAAAATTATAACATACATCTTGGTTGCTCATTGATATTATTGGTTCCATTCCATTTATTTTGTATGAAATACTGTTCGATGAGGATCAATAGATTAAAAAACATCATGGTGTTGTAGTATGATAACAATACATCTTTTTGTCAATCTTAATAAATTGAATGCTTTATCGATTAAAAAAAAAAAATTCAATTCCAGTTGACCTTTCACAGGGAAAAAGATATTTTTTTTCTATCTTTTTTTCTTCTTTTTGTTTCTCAGATTGATATTAACATAGTTGCAAGGAAGCTATGTACAAGGTGTAAAGCTTGCTTCCTAAGAAGCTTGTTTCCCAATTTCCTAGGAAGCTCGCTTCCATTATTTCTCGTTTAGTGGTCAAAGAGAGCTATGTACCTAGGACATGATGGGATAGACTTGAGGTTACGACATAGATCCTAAGCAAGTATCTTTAGATTAAAACCTAAGACATTACTTCTTCCAAAATATCTCATGTAAGATAAAATTTAATGTATGATTGGTCATCCTAATATAATTGAAATGAGGCACCTATATCTCATTTCACGCTTCTCATTTCTTGAGGTTTTGCTCAAGTTTCGCTTTCCGCCAAGGTTGTTAAATCGTATTCAAATCGTAAAATCGTTTTAGGATCGATTCGATTTAAATTGTGATTCAATTCCATCAATTTTTTAAAAAAATTACTTTAAAAAATACAAAAAAAACACACTTAATAAATTAAAAAAATGGAATAATCATCCATTATCCAAAATGTTTCGTTCGTATCCATTGATAAAAGAAAATAATCAACACTTCATTTCATACACTATTCAAAACACGAATGAATTCCATAAAACAAAACATAACCCTAATATCATCAGAGATAAATGAACTAAAGTAAACTCATATGATTATGTTGTATGCGATCAAGTATCAAAGGACTTGTACAATTAAAATGACTAATAAAATAAACTATCAAGTTCTCCTACAATCCAATTCTCTAACTCCATCTTCTTTCTTCTATCTTCTATTTTTTTTCTATTTTTATCCTGTTTCATGGCAAAAAAAAAACTCAAATAGGGTTTTCACATGTTCATAACAGGGGTTTTCTCATTTCTTCTCTCTTCTTAAAAGACAAAGTACCTAAAAAATTGAAAGAATAAAAAATAAATTTTTTAAAGTATCGATTCACAACAAGGGTTTCGTGCTCTAATCACAAGTCGCAATCAAATCACAAATTGAATGAGATTTACCCAATTAAGATTTTCACATGTAATTTGAATCGTTATGTCTGAGATTCGATTCAAATCTACGATTTGAATTGCAAATTGCAAGGATTTAACAACCATGCTTTCCGCTTCTTCCTTTCGCTTCACTTCTCGTTTCGGTAACTATGGATGTTAACTCTGGATGTTTGGTTGGCTTCGCAAAATTTAGAATTTCCATGAGTTTGGAAAAGTCCCAAAAAACTTTGGAAGAGATCAGACACATTCTTTTATTCCTATTAATAAATTTTAGGTTAAAAATTGATCAAGATAGGTCATACCGGTCGCCTGATGTTGGAGATTAGATCAATAAAATTCATGATCAGCTGGAAATTATTTATGCTATGGCTTTGCAATTTGATTCTCTTCAAATCTGTTTGGCGCCATAAAATGCAGTGTGTTTAAGAACCTTAATAGCTTTTTAGCAAAAGAAAGGTTAATGCTATTGGCAATTTTGCGAGGAGTCTCTGGGGGCACTTTCTTTCTCAACTTGGGGTTGCCTGGGTGACTCCCTCCTCCTTTCAAGTTCTGCTGCTGGGTTGGGGTTCAGAAGGTTTGGTTAGCCCTATTGATCTTATTTGGGCATTCCTCCCTGGAGTGGTGGCGTGGCCTCTTTGGACAGAACGGAACAGGAGAGTGTTTGACAATTCTTTGGCGCCGTTGGAGAGAGTGTGCTCCCGTGCGAGTGCTCGGTTGCGAGAGTGGGTTGCCACTATAGCGGATGTGGTGGAGATAGGGTTCGATAAGTTTATATTATAGAGGTTGTAGGGGTCTTGTATTGATGCTTGGTCTTTTCGCTATGTAGTGGTTCTAGTAGTCTTTCAGTCTTTGATTGTTATGTACTAGCTTTTTGAGATTCACTATTGGTGAATGCTCTATTTTAATGATATTTGCTTATATCGATCAAAAATATTCCCATCGAACCCCAATATATAGACTTATACTGAATTCAAACAACACAAGAGAGAATCACGCTGGAAACAATTGAAAGTCGCATGGTGTGGTGAGAACATAATTCAGAGCGTTTATAGCAACAGTGATAGTGACAACAGAAATGCAAATCTTTTGTGTTTTCTGATAGAAAAAAAACTACCATAAATCAACTGGATAGATTTTAGTTATTTGTTTATTAAGTGTAGAGCTCTAGAATTATTCTTCACGCAAAAGAATATGTAGAACTTTAGAATTGTTCTTCGCAGGTTTTAGATTAATTTTGAGATTCATGTTCTATCCGTTAACCCTTTAAAGATAGTCATCCTTGCTTGACTTCTTCAGTGTTGAAATTCTTGATTAATTTTTTTTTTAAAAAAAGGTTTAGAACTCTCGAATTATTCTTCTATAGGTTTTAGATTAATTTTGAGATTCATGTTCTATCCCTTTACGAGGAAAAGAAGAGGACATTGCTAGACATAATGTTATTGTGGCCTCCTAAGGGGCGAGATGATGATGTTAGGCATAGAAACCAATAGAATGATGCACGAGTCCAATTTCTTTTTCATTCTCTTATATATTCTCTCTGTCTTTCTGCTTTCCAGTTTAGACCCCATATAGTTGAAAATTGATTCATGATCCTCAAAAATCTTTTGAACCCACATGTATTTTATATTAAGGGACGGTGATGGGTTTCTTTTAGATTTGACCAATAAGTGGCGGACCTTAGGGATTCCACATATTTAATCTTTTCAGCCTCTTCCATGGGTCAAGTTTTTGCTTGGCTATTCGGCACATGGCAAAATTGAAAATATTTGTTTAGGTGCTAGAAGGGACAATGTTTCTATAGGAAAAATGGCAAAAAAAGAGAGTATATTTTGGCACATGAAGGGTTATTGGTTTGAATTGTCCACGTGGGAAGAGGGTGTGGTTGAAAATGACCTGGACCCCTTTAGGTATTCCTTCTTAGCTCTATGCAGCCATTTTGTTGCTTAATTATCTGTTGCAAATAACTTTTTCCCGACATTTTTATATTTAGGGTCTGTTCTTTTCTTGAGACTTGCAAAGCGTTGCACTTTAAAAGTCTTGAGACTTTAAAGAGCCTGGCTTTCAAGTCTTGCCATTTAGAAACATTTGTGTTCTTTTCACCTAAGAATTTTTTAAACAGATTTGCAAATTTTTTTTGATATATGTTTTTTAATTTAAAAAAAGAAGGGATTTTTTTTTTTCATGTGATTCTTGTTGAAAGAGGAAACATTATGGGCTCGTTTGGTTCGGATTATTATAAGCGCTTATTTGGTACATAATCGCTTATGTCCGGATTATGTCTCATAATAGCATTTGGTTCGACTCGTCATAAGCGCTTATGTAATAACCGATTATGGAAATAACCGATGATTCCATAATCTCGTCAGAAGGTGATTATTGTGGAGCGTAACCACTTATGACCTTTAATATTATGTGAAAATTATTATAAGCACTCAAATTTGCACTCAGGAAGGCCAACAAGATTCATTACACTTAAAAGAAAGTTTTTTTAAATATTTTTTTCTTTTTCTAAAAATGACCAAAATACCATTTTTTTAAATGATTAGATAATCGCTTATCGGCAGAGTGTCAGCCAAACAGGATTACAGGGACTGCACATATTGACAACACCGCTTAATTAGAACAATCTTTATCAGCATAATCCCTTATAACTACAATAATCCGAACCAAACAGGCCCTATAACTATACATTTTGGTCTCGTGCCCTTTTGTATGAATATTACCGCCCAACAATCAACATAGAACCATTATCAAGTTCTAAGTTCTAACTTCCCTTCTCCAGAATATCGGCTGAAGTACTGGTGAAATGTCTGAAATATCATAATTCTTGTGGATTGTAGCATTTCACAAAGCCCATGGTATGCCATTTCAGCTCTCAGCTCTTTATTACTAAGATAGTATGCCAACGAAACAGAGGGAAAATGCATAAGAACTTAAAAGTCAGAGAGTTCTCTAGAAGAGAAAATCTGAGCTCCATGGCTCCCGCCGGAGCAACTCTCGTCATAGTCGGTTTATCGCCAGTTTCACACTAGAAAATCTCATCAGCTGCCGGAAAATTCAAGCGATACCAATTTCAGCTCAGCGATCATCTTTGTCTACCAACAACATGCTCCACTGAGTAGCAGTGTGTAAAGTAATCGCTGAAGATTAAAGCTGCCAGAGATTGCAGTAAAAGTTTCCGGAAATAGCAGTAGGGGGTGAAATAGAGGGGAGGGAGGAGTGGAGAGGAGAGAAGAGAGAGAGGAGAGGAGAGGAAGAGCATACCTATTTTCATCAGGGTCTCCATATATAAAATGTCTCACACAATAAGACTTTATTTCGCAATCTTTTTGGCGGGTGTTGAAAACCCAACTTTTATGAGATTTAAAATGATGTGTTGACTTTAAGCACTGTTACAAATCTCCCGAGAAATACCTAATTTCTCCCGAGAAAAACATCTGAAGTTTAAAACTCCGTTTTTATCACGATATTTTACAAATCTCGTAAGAAATATAGTTTTCTCTTTTTATCTCGTAAATATTGTGAGATTTAGCCGAGATTTTAAAAATATCGTGAGAAATACACAATGTTTTTGTTTTATGAATTTATAACTTGGTGATTTATTACTATTTTATGTAATTTTAGTATATTTTTTTAATCATTGTCGAGATTTAGGCGAGAAATACCCGAAAAAAAAAATTAGATTTCAAAATCTCCTGAGAAAAACTTCGGCCGATAAAAACCCGAGAACGAAATTTGTAACACTGATGTTAAGTCAAAAAAATTTAAAATCAAAAGAATGTCAATCTAAAATTTTTCCAAGAAATTAAAATTCCCACCTCTGTTGCAATTAACTTTTTCCTCCTGGACACTTTTTAGACTCATGGAAAACGCGAAAGTCCTTTCTTCAACATTTTTACATGGAGAACGAAATTTGTAACACTCACGTTAAGTCCAAAAAATTTAAAATCAAAAGAATGTCAATATAAAATTTTTCCGAGAAATTAAAATTCCCACCTCTGTTGCAAATAACTTTTTCCTCTTGGACACTTTTTAAGTTGGAGACTCATGGAAAACGCGAAAGTCCTTTCTTCAACATGTTTAGATGGTGGATTGGGAGGGAGATATATACAATGATAGATTTAAAGGGCCTCGTTAAAGGGTTTCATTGATTTCAACCCTTCTTTCTTGGTAAGTGAAGGTGGAGAATAACTGGTATAGTTTTGATTTGAAGGAGGCAAATAAAGAGATTCAAGTTGTTACTGATATTTAATGTTGATGCTATCATGACATCGTGGCTATGGCTTGATATCATCAACTATCGAAGTTGATGTATTTGTTTTGGTGAGTGTTGGACTGATACTTTTCTTTCCATTCTGATCTAAGATTAAGGGAGGGATGGAAAGAGCACGCCATAATGAAGTCTGGTGTAAAGAGATCTTTCTTTGAATATTGAAGATTTAGGAGTCTTGGAGGCATGCTATGAGCCTTACAATTCTTTCACTGCAATGATTATCTGGGCCTCAAACTCAGTAGCTGTTTCTATCTAAGGTTCTTCTAGTGCTTGTTCAGTTGTTCCTAGGTTGACTTGTCTCTCTTCCTACTTGAATCTTGTCTGGATTTTTTTTCAATCATGGATATGAGGCCTACTTTGCTCATCTTAGCATAAATAACAAAAATACGCAGGCAATCAGCCTGAAAGTATTACTTACCTTCCTAAGATCTTTACCTGCACCTTAGGGGGCACTCTCTTTCGTGAAATTATGAATCATTGAGTACTCCAATAACTAAATTCATTCTTTTATCTTTTTCTTTCGGCTTAGGTTTGCCCTTCTTTATATATGCAATCATGGACATAGTAGAGGAAACTTCAGTAGTGAGGACAAATCCTGTTCACTTATATTGGATTTGAAGACATGACTTGGAGAAATGCACAGCATTATGCACATAGGCTCATTTCAAGGATCTGAAAATTAAATATATTGGTAATGCTAAGAGAAGAAATGAGGCCTAAAATCTTGTTTTGATTATAATAGGCTTGAATCGAAAATGAAGGTCTTTGCCTTTGGAATATGTTATAATAGACTTGGTGGTTATATTCTTTGATAAACGGTAACATTTTATATTTTACAAAATGATATTTATTTTAGATTAATAACTGCTAACACAGTTTGATTAGTACTTGACATATTATGAGACTAATCATCATACAAGGATTATTTCTTGTAGTTATTTGTTAAACATTTAATATGCGTTCCATTTGAATTTTAAATGTAATATTTATATTTTTTTGGGTTTATTTACTGTTGTTTGCAATAATTTTTCTTTTCTTTTTATTCTTTCGCAGTATTATTCAAACGAAATATAAACTATAATATTTTATGAAATAAAAATTATACATCCTCTTGTGTCCTCAAATCCTATTTTTGGGGGTTTGATAAGTCTCGACACCTCACATCCAAGTCCAAGTCCAAGTCCAACACCCATGTTTGTGTTGGTGCAACATAGATAGCCGCCAAAGCAATTAGGGGGTGGTAGAGATGTTGGTCAATGAATTGGAGGCTGATGATTTGCCATTCTTTTCCTGACTGATCGGTAGTGCCGCAATGTCTTACCTCGGTCATCGTTCTGTTGTAATTTTATTTTTTTAGAATCAACCTCTTCATGTTAGTTTCATATTCCCTTTTTTAAAAAAAATATTATATACTGGGGAATGAAAAAGAAAGTTCAGATTTTACTAGGTGTGGAAGTTAGTAGACGATTGTTGATTCTGATACTAATGATATCGTTTTCATGAAATGTTGCAGTCACAGATTGTTGATTCTGATACTAATGATATTGTTTTCTTGAAATGTTGCAGTCACAGGCGCAGCATCTCATGGTTCCAATGCAAGGCACAGAGTAAAGGGCTACTCTTTGACCAATTCTATTTTAAGTTTCATTGCAAGTAGATCTTTTTTTAGCACCCAAACATATCTTATATATGTTTATCTGATCTGAGGCACTGTAACTTTTTTGGGTGGTGTCTGTGTTCTTATTGTCTTTATGGTGAGTTCTTTTCTGCTAAGATCTGTATATTTTGGTGTTTTTGCGAGTAGAATGATCATTTGAAGAGAAAGGTTGGAAACCTCTGGAGGATTTATTTATGATTGATATGTCCTTGTGATGTGCATCACTGACAAAAGACCTGCTATTCTGTTTCGTTTGAAGCTAATATATAATTGTGTTGTGTTCTCTCAATCTCTGTTTAGTTATGAAGCTAATATAAAACTGTGTTCTGTTTTCTCTCCTTTCCACTGGAAGTTTTTTCATCTAGGTGTTCAAATTTAACATGGGAATGACTGGATGCAGGTCAGTCTTCATCTGACACCTGATATAGGGCTTTATCATTCTGTTTGGCTGCGGGGATTAGGAGCTAAAATACCCGGTTCAGACTCTCCTTTGTATGTTGTGGTCTGATTTAGGGATTCAAGTTTAACCCCAATTTGAAATGGGATGGATCCCTCAAGTCCAGGCAAGACCTAGGGTAGAGTTGCAAAGACTTGAGGGATCCCATTACAAATTGGGGTTACAAATTGGGGCTAAACTTGAATTCCTAAATCAGTCCACAACATGCAAAGGAGAGTCTGAACTGGTTATTTTAGCTCGGCCTTGGCTTGTCTCTGGCGAAGCGAGAATTGTCTCGGGTTCCATAGAATAGAGGACAAGTGGTGGAGAAGTCAAAATCATGGGGCCCATGATTTTGACTTCTCCACACACAAATAGACATGTGGCGATAGGTGTGAGAATAAAGGGGAGAGATATCAAATGGGGATAAGTCAAAAATCATGGGGAGAAAATAAATGACTTCTCCCCATTTTTCTGCCAGCTGCCGCACAATATATGGAACCCCGAGCGCCCTTTCTGGCTTCGCCAGAGACAATCCAAGGCCTTTTAGCTCCTGGTTGTCTACTGATTCAAGCCCGTGGTCTCTGGCGAAGACCCTGAGAACTATAGTAAAAGATCACTTCACTGTCCTCTCAAACTCGAAAGGATCTGTTTTGACATGTCCTTGGATGTCTGGGGAGACCAAAGGTTTTTTCGCCGGAGATGCAGGAAAAGTCTTAGGCTAACTAATCATCTGGCATGCTAAAGCGATTTGAGTTTTTTTTTGGTAAAATAATCACCTCCTACCTGGTGGAGCAAAGGGAGTCGTCTTGAACCTCATTTTTTGTCACGTGTCCTTTTAAAACCCTTTTTACTTGTGGTTAATATTTTCTACCCCTTAGGGTGTGTTCCGTTGAGGATTAAAGTAAACAAATGAGAGAAGAAAATGAGGGGAAGTAAAGTAAAAGAAAATGTCTCATTTAATTTTCTCCCATTATTCCTCCGGTTTGGTGGAATGGGAAAAAAGAGAAAGTGAATGAATATATGATACTGTTGAGAAAAGTGTGCATGTTAGAGTGCCTTTATTGCATTCCGAACACCTAAAGGAAAGTGTTTCACTTTATTTTCACCCACTTTTCCCTCAAATGAATACATTTGGAACAGCATAAGATCTTCTTCTCCAAAAACTCCATGGCACAAGCTTCTATGGTTTCCTAAACATGTTCCTCGACACTCTTTCATCAGCTGGCTAGCCTTCTCCAATAAGTTGCAAACCCAAGATAGGCTCCACCGTCTCAACATAATCCCAAGATCTTGCTGTATTTTCTGTTGGAACAACACGGAGAGAATGGAACATCTTTTTTTTGAATGCTGCTTCTCCAATTCTATTTGGAAGCATGTTCTCAGCCACTGCCGCATCTCCAATCATGCAATTCTCCCTTGGGATCAAGAGCTAGAATGGGCTGCTTCCGCTTTCTAAGGTTCTGGGTTAATTCCAAGCATCAAAAAGGCTGCGTTATGTGCATCAATATATCACATTTGGAATGAAAGAAATAATCGAATATTTAGCAATCTTTTTATGCCTCTTGATCATGTCACTAACAGAGTTATCCAAGACATCAAACTCAACTTCAGTTTTGAGGCGAATCAAGTAGAGGACTCAGCTTCAAATCGTGAATTCTTGGATTCTTGGCAAATTCCGAGCAGCTTCACCATCTAGCCGACACTCTGGTGTTCTTGGGATCCCCCACCAAGAGGAAAATATTTACTCAATTGTGATGGTTCTGTTCAGACCAAATGTTGCAGGCTATGGAGGCATCATTAGAGACTTCAAGGGGGATCCGATTGTGGCCTTTGCCAATGGGCATCAATCTGGTACAAACATTCTACAGATGGAGATCATGGCTATCAATAAGGGTCTTGATATAGCATCAGAGAATTTCTCATTGCCTCAGATTCGCTAAGAGCCGCAAATTGTCTCTCAAACAAAGAAGCTCCTCCATGGCAACTCCGAAATCTAGTGTCCTCTACAAAGATCAAAATGGAAATCTTACAAGTCCACTCAGTTAATCACATTTGGAGAGAATCAAATCAAGTAGCTGACGTCTTAGCCAAACTGTGCAATCCCAATACTTCCAAAACCTTTTTACCAGGAGATTTGCCTCCACAGCTTGTTTCTCTTATTGAAAAAGATAGATCGGGATGTAAATTTCCAAGAATGTAATTCCCTTTTGGTTTATTTATCTGGTAGGGGTCTGCCTAACTCCAGCTTATCCTCCAAAAAAAATACACCTTAGGGTTCAAGCATATACCCTTAATTTTTAGAAGAAAAAAAATTTAACTGCAGGGATTAAAACTCCTCAACTAGAGTTCAAAGCAGTTAAAGGAATTAAGAATTTTGTGAGATAATCCTCGCACGAGCAGCAGACTATTGCTCCCTTTTTTTATTTTTTATTATATCCTTTCCAGGTTTCAAACTTTCAATAGCCCAGTTTGCTTCCCTATAAACCCTTTTAGTCAACTTTTTCGAAACGGTTCTAAGCTTCTCAGTTTTTTAGATCCGGAAGTTATACTATGGAAAACCTGACTTTTGCTTGTAAAGGTTTTAACCTTCAGGGCCCATGTACATCTCTCTTTCGGATGAATAAATTTTTAGTTTCTATCCAAAAAAATAATAATAATTTATTTCCTTGTGGGAGGCACAATGCCCTTCTCTAGAGGCCGCATGGTGTCCTTTCTATCGTCCATTATTGTGGTTAAGATTCACTCAGTTGTAGGATTAATAAATCTATGCATAGTTTTTTTTTTAAAATCTTAGGTTGTTTAAGTTTATACATGATTAAGAGAAAATGGATGAGTTCAGCTCCTGTCCAATTGCAATTGAACTTGCACTCACAGAGCCCATTTATTTGACCGTGGTTAAGAGGTTTTAATCCTTATGTTACTTTTTTTGGAACCTAAAGTTATTTTGTTAAACCTTAAGGGTTATTATATCTTAACTATAGTTAATGGAGGTTAAAAGGGCACGGCTTGAGCTGTGATTGCAATTGAACTCTCCAAGTTCAATTTCAATTGATTAGGATACCAACTCAAAAGGGACATGTGGTGGCCTGTAGAGGTGTGCCGGAATGTATCCGCTGAAAAAATCAAGGCCCTTTCAAATAGACTTGGGATCGTCTTTGGTTACAGCTTGATACAATAACTTGATATAATCTCTATGGTTGCAATGGTAGTATGTCATGTGTCCCATAAATATCCAATTTAAAATATTTTTAACTATTTTTTATATTTCCTTATCTCACTTATGATAATTATGGGAGCCATGACATCCTAGATAGAGATAGCCTTAAGATCCTAAGTCTTTCAAAATTTGTGAAAGAAACAAAGAAAAAGAAAAAGGTAAGCCTATCCACCCCTACTTTCAAAGTTTTCAACTCCGCCTCTTGTCAAATGAAACCGTTGCGAGAAAAGTCTTGCCTACAATAAACACGCCCTTATTCTTTAATTAGCGTTTCACACACTTTTCTCTCTCATTCTTTAATCAGTGTTTCACACACTTTTCTCTCTCTCTCTCTCTCTCTCTCTCTCACCTTGTTGCATCACAGGAAAGGATAGAGTGAGGGGAACTAGACCTGCCTCCTTTTCCTTATGTCAGCTTCCGTCCAACAGGTGGACTCCCTCCGTCTAAGATAGACGGCATGGCTTTTGCGCTGTGTTCAACACTGACTTAACGTTCTATGCGTCGGTGGCTTGTTACTTCTTACTTGTTACTTCAACAAGGTATAGACAATAGAGCCCCTCCTGTATGTATCAGCTACCTATATGAGCAATTCCTTCATTAATATAGAGTAAAAGAAAAAACGAAGGGTGGTTCTAGGTGGACCCTAAAAAATGATGGGTTTCTTTTGTACGATGGCTATCTCTGATTTATGAAGTTCAAATTAATTAAAAGTTTCACATCTATGAAACTTAAAAAATTCAAATTTTTTGATGGAACTTAAAAGTTTCATATTTGTAGAACTTTTGTACTCTATAAAATAATATAGGTCTAGATATTAAATAAAATTAGGCATGAAACAATGAAAGTTCTAGATTTTAAAAGTTCCACAAAAAGAACGGATAGAAGCACATAGATTAGACATTTAAATTTCCAAATCTCCAAACACATATTACAATTAGTTAATGAGGTGAATCTCAATTCTCATCCATAAACTCTCAGACAATTGTAAATGATGTGTATATATAAATTTATTTTTAAAATTTTTTTTTTTTTTTTTGTGTTTTCAAGTAATTTTATTAAATTAATGGTGTTCAGTCAATATTTTTTTTACTAATGGGTGTTGTCATCTATCACCACCCAAAAAGAAAACCAAACACGTAACTGTTTTTTTATTTTTATGTTTGATAACTGTGGATATTCCGAGCCTACGTAACTGCTACTCAACTGCAACAATTCTGCCCATACCGTTCAAAGCCTATCATCATTTCTACACATAAACATGGCTAACTATGATTGATTAGATTATCCAGCAACGTGTACGGTGGGGGACATTGAGGTGCATTGTGTCTTGATATTTCTTGGATGCATCTAATCACAGTTGGGGGATCCAGAAACAAAACAAAGGTTGGGATTCAAAAACAGTAGCAGTCTACTCTAACCGGATTCTGAAGAGAGAGCTCCGATTTCAAGGGGAGCTGCAATCTTCCTTCATACTTGTTTTAATAAGCAGCTTTAATTAGAACAGAATATGTAGAAAAGTAGCGCCAAACGAAGGTAAACCCTAGCTTCCGTTATACACGCGATAATCGAATTTTCCATTTGAGATCGAAGAAGAAGAAGAAGAAGGATTGATAAGAAAATAAAATCAAAAGAAAAAGAAATTCTCTTTAGGTATTCCTCTTTTTTTAAGGAAAAAATTAGGGTTTGTTGTTACTTGTTTGATTTGAGCAGATGCTTTCGAGCTGTTGTTCTGGTCTCTAGATCGACTGTCTTAATTTTATTTATTTATTTTTCGTTACGATGATCCTTAGTTTCGGATTGAGAAAAAGAGCTTTTCTTTTACTATATAATAAATGACGACTGTGTATTGATTTCGATAACTGAGAAGTTTTCTAGGATAATTGATATTTTTTTTCTTGGCTCCGGACAGGAGATTGAGTTTGATTAAGCTTCTGGACGTCTTCATAATGTTAGAAATTTCAGTTTGTTTTTCTGTATTTTTTCTTATGTAACCTATTTTTTTGGATTTATGTTTTTTTTCGTTCTAGATTGAAATTCTGTTGGTCAGGTTTTTGAGGTTCTGGTTGAAGTGTGGAAATTTGGATATGCGAATCGTGGTTATGGTGATATTTTGGTTGTTCTGATTGAAATTTTTATCTGTGCAGCTGTGAAATTATATTGAAATAATCTCAAATGGAAAACCGGGGCAGGAAACGAGCCGAGCTGGTTGATCAATTGCCTCCAGATAAGCGAGCTTGTAGTTTGTCGGAGTTCAGGCCCAGTTCTTCGAATTCATCTGTTCAAACTCAGATGGCTTCCACTAATTCTGCATCAGAAGCCCCCGACAGTGAAATGGAGACTTCTTCCTCTGCTTCGGTATCAGGCCAATCGGAAGGTGAAGCGGAGAAGGATTCTACGACTGGATCTTGTTATTCTAATGGATTTGATGATGTAAAAAGTAGGCAAAAGATTTTTCGTGAGTATCATCATCGGAAATCTTTCAGAGATCAAGGGAAATTCAAGAGGATTCTCTCCATCTTAACTTATGAAGCTGAATCTTGTAGCCAACTAGCTGCCCTCACGGAGCTTTGCGATGCCTTACCCTTCTGTACAGAGGATTCACTCTCCAGTATGTCTTTGGACTCACCTGCTCCTGTGCTTGTCAAGCTGGCTAAAAACGATAGCAGTCCCGATATGATGCTCCTGGCTATCAGGGCCATTACTTATCTCTGTGATGGGTTTCCTGGATCTTCTAGAATTCTTGTTCGTCACGATGCAGTTCCAGCTCTCTGTGCACGGTTAATGGCCATCGAGTACTTGGATGTAGCAGAACAGGTGCACAATTTTGCTGGATATATATCTTCTTTCAAGTTTCTCTAATGTTAGTCATCAAACAAAATAAAAATTGTTATTTGGAGCTTAGTGTTATTTTCTTGCTTCTCAAGCAGTGTTTACAAGCGTTGGAGAAGATCTCTCGCGATCATCCACTTGTGTGTTTACAAGCCGGGGCGATTATGGCTGTTCTTAATTATATTGACTTCTTCACCACGAGCATTCAGGTAAGAGTCTCGCTTGTACTCTTCTTATTTGGGAAAATAGTAGCAATTTCTATATCAGTTGGGACGAATTTATCTGTATCACAATGATTTTGGGGATATAATTCCAATATTAAAGTTCCCAAGGAACCGGTTGGAGCTTGGGTATACATGTTACAAGACTCATTTTTTTTCTTAATCTGCATCAGAGAGTTGCACTTTCCACTGTTGCAAACATATGCAAGAAACTTCCATCTGATTGTTCTTCAGCTTTCATGGAGGCGGTACCCATCTTGTGCAATCTCCTCCAGCATGAGGACCGAGAGGTACTTATTCTCATATGGCATTTTGTGTCCATATTTCAATTGCTTCAATCATCTGTTGATCTTTTGTACATTTCCTTCTTAATCCCACAGCTTGTTGAAAATGTTGCTTCTTGCTTGATAAGAATAGTGGAGCAGGTGAGTCATTCTTCAGAGATGCTAGGTGAATTTTGCAAACATGGGGTGATTAATCAAGCCACACATCTTATAGCTTCGAAAAGTCGAACCACCCTCAGCCAACCAATTTACACTGTATGCAAATATTTATGCCCATGTTCTGATAGTAGCTTGTTTTCCTCCAGCGTTTACTTTCTCATTTCGATGCTTTATTCTCTCATCTTGATCTGCAGGGCTTGATTGGGTTACTTGCTAGACTTGCTTCTAGCTCTATTGTAGCTGTCAGAACTCTTTCTGAACTTAACATAAGCAGCACGCTGAAGTATATTTTATCTAGTTATGACCTCTCATCCTCTTATGGCTGATGGACATTTCAATCAGGTTATATACATTGCACCCTTATCTGATTTTGCTACTACTTCAATCCAGTTTGATTGTTGAATCTAGAAAATTTGACGTCTTATCAATGATGGAACTTTGAATCTTTCATGTTTGTGCGGTCATCTTAAGTATCCCATACATGCAAGGAAAATTATTCTTCTGCTGGTTTGATAGGAATGAACATGAGCTGTTAAAGTAATAATTATTTATATAATTGGAACCTGATAATTCTCTATGGCTTATTGTTAATTCAGTTTGTCGGTTTGAGTCGTGGGGAATGGCGCTGAGGAGGATAGGGAGTTTAAGACTTTAAGATGAGGATATCCAGCTAGAGTGTTATGCAACTTGTAAATGTCGTAAAGGTGATACCTCAATCTGTTCCTGGAGGCAGAGCTAGAACAACCACCTACTTGCAAGAACTAGGAACGCTGTATCTTACATTTCCCATAAAAATTAAAACAATTGGACTTGTGTGGATACTCTGTATGTTTGTGTGTGTGCATGAGAGAGAGGCTATTGAATCCTAAAATTGTTTCTGTTTTTAATCCTAATGATCCATAGAAGCACAAGTATGCTCACATTGAAAATTTGGATGCCACTCTATGATTATGATGTGCTTGATCACCATTAGATCAACATTTTCGAAAAGATTTTTAAGGGGAATGATTCCTGGTCTATGAAAAAAGATGATTCTGTGGAAGGAGGTTCGGTTAATTCGGAAAAAATGGAGAATGGGATTCGTTGCTTCTTGCGAGCACAAATATATGTTCCTCCATTCCGAAGGATGCTAATCTTGTGTTATGCTGTTGGGCCTTGCATCCATTTTTGCACTTGTTTTAAAGAGCATTGTTGATGATCTCTCTCCTATATCCGTGTATGCATTTTTTGGATTGTTCCATACTTCACCACTTGCTATTTCTTGAATAACTTGGGGGTTATTACTAAGGGGGGCATACGGCCAGGTCCTATTGCGATTGAAGGTTCACTGGGGCACCTGTGACATTGAGCGGGACCCAGGTCCGGATGAAATCTAGTCAATCCAATCTTGACATGTGGGTCAAAAATCACGATTCAACCTTCAAAAAAATTGGGTACATCAGAGCGAATCAGGTCTCATGTTTCTGTCTACTTCAATATGGTACTAGTGAACTCGACTTGAATCTGAGGCAGTTCAAAATGTTTCACCCTAATCGGACCCGTAGGCCAAATTTCTTGACCATAAACTAGAAAAACGGTTGGCTGTGTTGGATCAAGGATTGCTTTTATTATTATTAGGAGTTTCTTTTTCAGTCATCATGCAGTATTCAAGATCTTCTGCAGAATGCAATGGTTGGACGCGATCAGACACTATTCAAATCCAGGATAGCATGTCCTGATGTCCAAAAGCAACCTTCTCTTGTCCAGATTGGTGAATTTATAAAGATACCTAGGAAGGGGTGGCCTTGAAAACATGGATGCAACCATTATCCAAGATGGAGAAATTCCTTCTGGTCTTGGAATTACTTCCGTTTCCCTCCCTCCATTACCCCCTTTGAGCTCTGTGTACATCATTTTTATTCAGTGTGTTACCATGAGGTAGAGATCTCGAGTTCATTCTTTTACCTTAATAAATGCCATCACTATTATCTTAATTTCTAATTGTTTTTATATTGATAGAGTTATTATGCTTTTCAAGATAATATAGGGCTGCATAAGTTGAATATTAGCTTTAGGTTTTATAAAAGAATAAAAGGAACTGAAAGATAATGCATTTTTTTCTCCCACAGGTGAATGAAGTTCTGAAATTGCTAAATGAGCTTCTCCCTCCTTTGGCTAGAAAGGATCAAGATAGTCAGCTAGTCCCAGATAAGGAAAAGATTTTATTGGATCAACCTGAATTTCTGCAACAATTTGGGATGGATATTCTTCCCGTTTTGTTCCAGGTTGGTTCTTTGAAATCTAGCATTTAAACTGTGTTTTCTCCTTTCTGTTGCTTAGTAACATTTTCTTCTATCCATGGGACAGGTGGTTAATTCGGGTGCGAATTTATATGTTTGCTATGGCTGCCTTTCTGTTCTCAACAAGTTAGTTTATTTCAGCAGATCTGACATGCTTCTTGACTTGTTTAAGAAAACCAACATTTCCAGGTGAAAGAGATTGCCTTGTTCCAGTTACAGTAGCTACACTTGACAAATTTGAGGTGATTCTACTGATTTTCATCGTGGGATCTTTGTTGCAGCTTTCTGGCTGGTATATTTGCCCATAAGGATCACCATGTGCTGATCTTAGCTCTAAAGATTGCTGAGACCGTCCTAGAAAAGCTTCCGGATATTATTTTGAACTCTTTTGTGAAGGAGGGTGTCGTTTATTCCATTGATGCACTTCTAAGTCCAAAAAGATGTTCACAGTTCATGCTTCCTGCATGTAGTATTCATTTGTCATCTTGCTCAAACCAAAATTTTGTTGCAAGGGATATTTTTCGATGCTTATGTTATGCTTTAGATAGTGATCAGTGTCCATCATCTTCACAAACGGGAACTTGCAAGCTTGAAAAGGATTCTGTTCACACTTTGGCAAAGCACATAAAGGCGACTTACTTTGCTACCGCATCACATTACTCCAAGATAGGATTGACTAAAATTCTTCAGAAGCTCCGAACTTTCTCTGCGATATTAACTGATAAAGTGAACATGTCCATGAATAAAGATATCTGTGTTCAAGATGAGGAGAATTTGTATTGTATATTGCATAAAATAATGGCAGAGCTTAATGGAAGGGAACCCATGTCCACTTTTGAATTTATTGAAAGTGGAATTGTAAAATCATTAGCAAATCACCTACTTAGTGGCCAGTATCTGAAACAAAAGATGGATCTTCATGGCATATTCAGTTATTTCCATGTATTAAAGAGATTTGAGGTGTTTGCAAGATTTTCTGTCTTCAATGAATCAACCCTGGGAGAACATGCCTCTGACAATATTAGTACAGAAATTAAAAAATGCATTATCTTCCCTAGAAAATTTCCCTGTAATTTTAAGCCATGTTTCTAAGCCAAGAAACACATATGCTACTATTCCAATTGGACGATGTACAATGACCCCATGTCTAAGAGTTTGTTTCATAATGGAAGAGGAGGAGACAGGACTACATGACTGCTCTTTAGATGTTCTAACTGTTGAACCTTTTTCTTCTTTGGATGCCATTGAAGGATATTTGTGGCCTAAAGTTAGCATAATTAGATCTGAACATCACAGGCATTCAGTGGGTCAGTCTAGGGGCCAGTCAAAAAGTCTACCTCTTCCAATACCCTCTGATGCAAGATCTTCTCAAGGCAAGGATCCAAATTCCATGAAGACTTACAGCACATTGTCTGGTTTTCCAGACATACAGGTTATGCTCATGCATTTGGTCTGCAAGATTTGAGCTATATGTATGTATGTATGTATGTATGTATAAATATATATATTGCAAAGTGGAAATTTAAAGTTTTCTATTTCAACATCTACTTTGGGATATCAGATTCTTTTGGGTACGGTCATTCTTTATTGTCAGCTTTTTTCCCTTTTTTTATATTTATGCAGGAAAACAAGGCTAACTTGTCCCATTATGTACCTGAAGGAGCAGTTGATTCAAGACAAGCTGTTCCGGTTGAAACAAGTACATCCTTGGGCCAAACTCTTGCTGTAAGTAAAATTTTCCTTTTTATTGTGTGTATAAGCTGCTTACTAAAATAAAATGTGTGTTCTTTTTCCTTCCATTGACCTGCTTGTTTCTTACAACGTAACAGCTAAACTTGTCCCTCATTTGTAATGTCAAAAGGCTATCCTTATGTTGATTACTGGTGGTTCTGTTTTCAGGGTACAAGGGAAGGCCTCCAATCTTTGCAGGAGGTGAATGCTAGCCTGAAAAAAGGGGATTCAGTTGATGGTAAGTCTTTTCAACTTAAGCTTGGTCTAGAGAAAATCCTCTTAAACTCATTGTCTGAACCTTAGTGCCTGGAATCTCCATTATTGAGTGCCGCTCCTGCTCTTGTACTTGGATTCGGCAGTCCAGGAGTGGGTCCCTCTTCAAACCTCCTCACTCATTAAGTTGGGAGCATTGTTCCTGTCTTTCTAACTCACACAATCACACTCCCATGGCAGTGAGCAAAGATATCTTTCTTTAACAGACACACACACATACTCACATACAAACATATAGCCCAAAGAATTAGTAATTAGCTAAACAAGATATTGTTAAAATGTAGCTTGAATGAGATGAAAAGAAGGAAATTATCAGTGTTCGAGAGAAGATTAAAAATCATTATTTTAGACCAACTTTGATAAGTATGGTTCAAAGAAATGACGATTATATATATATATATATATGCTCTGGATATTACAGAATTTGGCACTCCCACTCCCACTCCCACTCCCATTCCTGCTCCTGGTTCTGGTCACTTAGTTTTGCACAACAATGCACCTCTGGCTATACAATGTTGGGAAAATTGCTTAATATTTTCCATTTGTGACCATAGTTACCAAGTCAGACTTCTGGAATTATTCATCTAGGGAAACTTTCACCAAAATTGGCAAACTTCGGAAATAAATTGTGAAAATGTTGGGCAAGATATGAAAAAATATAAATACATGTTTAATTTGTGAATTTTTGAAAATTTTCATTATTATTTTTTTCTTCCAAATGTCACGAATACTTTGTGAATGAGCAGTTCATTTAAAAAATCACGTATTATTCAGAACTTTTCGAAAAAATTGGAGAACTTTGTTACCATGTTTGCAACTGCTTACATTGTGGTCTTCCCGTTTTTGTGCAGCAACTACCTCCAGTTTTGCATCTAGCAGTGAAGAATGTATGGGAGGTAGGAAATTTCCTGCATCCTCTAGCCATGGAGATGCTTCTCCAAAATTGGTATTTTACCTAGAAGGGAGACAACTGGACCGTACATTGACACTTTATCAAGCCTTTCTCCAACAAGAAGTGAAGGCAAAACATGAGATAATTGTGGGTCCAAAATTATGGAATGAAGTACACAAAGTAACATATAGAAAAGCTGCGGAACCTAAACAAAATAATCCTCAAGAATGTGTTCCTGGGTCTCAGATTTCTTCTGTATCAAGAAAAGTTGAGACATTTTGGCAGCATGTTCCGTTCTTATCTAGCATGTTGGTTCCTGAACTTGCTTGTGTCTTGAATAAGTCAGATCCTACCTATGATATATTGTTTCTGTTTAAAATATTGGAAGGCTTGAATAGGTTTGCATTTCATCTAGTATCTCGTGAAAGAGCATCTGCTTTTTCTGAAGGCAAAAATGATAACTTGGATGATTTAAACGTGGCAGTCCCTAAAGTTCCACAGACGGAGTTTGTATGCAGTAAGTTAACTGAAAAACTAGAACAGCAAATGCGGGACCCTTTGGCTGTGTCCATTGGTGGTATGCCTTCATGGTGTAGCCAATTAATGGCTTCATGCCCATTTTTATTTGGTTTTGAGACAAAGTGTAAGTACTTCCGATTGACGGCGTTTGGTTCCTCGGGAGTTCAACCTCATCCATGGCCACAATCAGCTAATAATAACTCAAGTGCCCCAAATGATAGGCGATCACATACCAGTGGCTTGCCACATAAAAAGATTCAAGTTTGCCAGGGTCGCATTCTGTATTCTGCTGCAAAAATGATGGACTTGCATTCCTGTCATAAATCTGTCCTTGAAGTGGAGTTCAATGAAGAAGTTGTTACTGGTCTGGGACCAATAATGGAGATTTATACCTTGGTTAGTCATGAGTTTCAGAAGGTTGGCCTGGGTATGTGGAGAGAAGATCATCGTTCTTCCACCTCAGGGCCCCAAGCTGAAGATTCCGGATTTGTGGTGGCTCCTTTGGGGCTTTTCCCTCGCCCATGGTCAGCTGCATTCAGCACTTCAAACGGGATACAATTCTCCGGAGTTGTCGAAAAGTTTGTCCTTCTTGGGCAGGTTGTAGCTAAGGCTCTTCAAGATGGAAGAGTCCTGGATCTTCCACTATCCAAAGCCTTTTATAAACTTATTCTTGAGCAGGTTTAGATTCAGTTGAACTTCTAATGAAATTCAAATTCTGTAAACTAGTGTTGATTTTGAAAGAATACTGATTGTTTTCTTCACTTCTTGTTGTAGGATCTCAATATATATGATATCCAGTTATTTGATCCCAACCTTGGAAGGGCTTTGCTAGAGTTTCAGGCTCTTGTTGATAGGAGAAATTTTTTGGAATCTGTTTCTGGGGAAAGCCCAGCACTTAAATCTGACTCATATTTCCGGAACGCCAGAATTGAGGATCTTTGTCTTGATTTTACTCTTCCTGGGTATCCTGATTATATGCTTACTTCTGGACCTGATCATCAAATGGTTAGGCATGCTTTCCCATGTTATGATCGTTTATTTGTTGAGCTTTCGTTCAGTAAAATACAACTTTAACACATTTTATACATGTTATCTCACTAGGTGGATATGATTAACTTGGAGGAATACGTTTCACTCACTTTGGATGCAACTGTAAATAGTGGAATCTTCAGATAAGTGGAAGCTTTTAAATCAGGATTTAACCAGGTTTGTTCCCTCATATACTGTCAAATTGACAAAATAGGGAGGGTTAGGGTCTGTTCTTCCTGTGAGATGATGGAAAATGATAAATAAATTTTAGAGAGCATGAATCCGCTCATATCTATTCTTGGCATTTTTTATATATTTGTATCATGAGTATAGCTTAAAATAAGCAAAAATAAATAATTCCTAGGCAAAATTTCTTCAAAGAAGATAGTACTTTAATTAATAAATTTTAGAGTTTTACAGGTGAAAAAGAAAATATATAGGGAAATCAAAATAAAAATCTATTTACCTGGGGAAAGCAGTGTAGTCGAGTCATCCGGAACGACACCCAGGGTGACAAAAAATATATTTATTGTAAACTGCCTCAGTGTGTCAAGTAGTACCCAAATATACATCCACAACTCAAGGCATGCATTTACATGGTGAGTTGGTGACCGACTTGCAAACATAAAAGGTGGTTAACAAAAGAAGCCTGAAAATACCACGATGCACGAAGAGGAGGGAGGGAGGGAGGGAGAGAGAGAGAGAGAGGTTTGTTATAACTTATAAGTATGAACTATGAAATAGCTACGAGTATATAATAACTAAGATGATGTAATAAATAGACAAGTTTGATGTGACAGAAGGTTTGCTATAATAACTTTGTTGTAATGAATGATCATCCTAGTTATTATAGACAACATGCAATTAATCTGGTGTGTGTAAGTCAGTCTTAAAATTGTTATTTTCCATCATCTGATCACCTTTTTGGACTAAATTATAGAACAACCTTCAAAATCATAAGAAAGCCTACAAATGGAAAAATAATTTTGTAGGATTAGTGTCAATGCACAAAAAATCAACAATCATCATTAATTATAGATTTTAGGGCATTTGCCAAAATAATCTCCTTCAAAATCAGAAGATATGTTGTTTTTTCTCAGTTTCTCCTTAGCGGTACCTTCTTTATTTTGCGCTGCCAAACATTTTTTTCCCTCTACAGTATGTGCATGCAAGCCATTCTTTTAACAAATTATCCTAAATACATAATGTCATGCATGTTTTCTCTGCTAAAACATTTAATCTTTCGTTCATAATGGAAATCTTCAAAGAAAAAAAGAAATAAAAAGGAAAAGGGTATCTGACTTTGGTCTCCTGATATTCTGACAACACAAGTGGAACTATTGTCCCAGGAATGGTTACTGTGATTCATCCACGGGGAAGGTAATGTCTAAATTCAGATTACTTACATCCTCGAAAATTTCTAAATAAGAACCCATATTCTTGTTTGTGAGATTAAATCCCAAAGAAATGTCTCATTTTCTTTGGTTCCTGGATCTGCTAATGCATCTGCAGACGGGTAGGAAGGGACGTTTTACAGCGTGAGCCCTCCCCTCTCTGAGTTTTCTGTTCTTTTCACTTGCTGTTTATCATCCTTTATATTTTTTTCGGCTAGCCATCTTTGTTTGGCCTTTTGATTTTTCTTGTACTCATATTGTTTGGCGTATATATATATATATAGTCAGTCTAGGGATACTCCTTATTCTTACTCCCTATTTCTACACCCTATCTAAACCATTGTTTAAACTAGATCAATGACTCTAATGTTTGCCGAGTTGGCATCCTTTACAATATTTTGTAATTTCAAAAACACCCCCTCATAACAAAAACTCTTATGCAGCATTTAAAACCACATTCCTATGGATCTCGGTGATCTCACTTGCTGCTTTGATAACACCTTTCTCTTCTCGAAAACCCTGCATTTACGAATGTTGCTGCTCGTGTTATTGCATTTCAACTAAGTTCGATTGAACAATCTCATCCAATCCGTAGACCTTTTGCCTGGATTGATATATAAGTTTTTTAGCGTAGTAGATCTGCTGGGAGAGATCTAACATTGTGGTATAGGTAGTTTGGAAAATGTTACTTTATTAGTCCTTGAGTAGAGATGATAAGATATCTAGCAGATTCTCTGCATTGCCATTTTGACATATTTGATCTCTTTTGGATCCTAACCAAACAAAGTGAAGGCCTTTCCACCCTTTGCGGTTTATTATCCTGTATTTGTGACTAATTGGTTTTTTCTTCCAATTGTCCATACAATTTTTGAGGTTTCTTCTTTAGAAATTTCTATTGCTTAAGGGAAAGAGATTGAATACATGGATCCTCAGAATTTTCAAGAGAGAGGGACTGAAAAGAGGGTATGTGACAGATCCAGTAGAGAGAGGGGAGAGAGAGAGAGAGAGGTTTCCTTTGTCTATACCGAATCATCCAAATCCTCTGCCAAATTATGAAAAGAGGTTATATAGTAACAATGAACTCTTCCATATTTCAAGGAAAACATATATACTGAATTCCCCTTGAGAAAATGTCGACCATCCCCAAAGCACCGGATGGGTTGGATCTATGGCTCAGTCACGGAGGAAGTGGTGACAGGTTACCGCATACACAGCCGCAGTTGGCTGTCACCAAAACTAAGCCCTATCTAAGCAAGTGTTGGTGAAAACAAGAAATGTAAGAGAGAGAGAGAGAGATTTTTAAAAATTACTTATTTGTGTAAAGGATGCCACCTCACCTATTTGTAGAGTCATTGATCTCTTTTAAAGGAGGGCTAAGATGGGGTGTAGAAATAGAGAGTAAGAATAGGGAGTACCCCTAGACTGACTCATATATATATATATATATATAATGGTTGCAAGATCTGGTAATTTCTTGTTTCAGATTGTTGGTTTTCTTTGAAGCAATTCAGGTTGTTACTGAGCCTGTTCAGTTGAGTTGGAACTATCTTTCTGTTAAGATATAGGCCTTTAATTGGAGATTTGCACTTCATAATAAAATAGCTGTTGCAGGCGTTCCCAATCAAAAGTCTTCATATTTTCACTGAAGAGGAGCTTGAGCGTGTACTCTGGTGAACAGGATTCTTGGGCTGTATGTATATATCATTTGATTGATTGCCGTAAATTGAGGGATAGACTGGATATTGACCATCCCATCTGACATGCGCTGATTGTTGTGGTGTCTATGCAGTCCAACAAGCTCTTGGATCACATCATGTTTGATCATGGTTACACAGCTAGCAGTCCTCCCATCATTAATGTCAGTATCAATGTATCAGTCTACTTGCATGTCAAGTATCCTGAGAATTGCTCACTTCACATTGAATTGCAGTTGTTGGACATTATACAAGAGTTTGGACATGACCAGTGACGAGCATTCCTGCAGTTTGTGACTGGGGCACCTCGCCTTCCACCGGGAGGCTTAGCAGTTCTGAACCCAAAACTGACGATTGTGCACGAGGTTCGCATCAGTGGTCATTTGTTACATACATGTTTGCTTTTATTCCCAACTTTTCTTTACTGTTTTGACTGAGTCATCATTATGTTTTAATGTATTTTAACAGCATTGCAGTGAAGGGGCTGATGGAGACCTGCCAAGTTTGATGACTTGTGCTAATTATCTGAAGCTTCCCCCCTATTCTTCCAAGGTGACCTTTTCTTAACCTTAATCACGTACTCTTTTTTTTTTCTTTTTGGTGTTGGAAAAAGACAAAGTTCTGAACTTTTGATTTCATTTTGTAGGAGAGGATGAGGGAGAGGCTCTTATATGCTATAACGGAAGGACAGGGGTCCTTCCACCTCTCTTAGCTTACCATCTCTCGATCCTGGTGCATAAACTGTGAGTTTGTAATTATTAGTCTAGGTGGTTGTGTAGATAAAGTAATTAGTGGCATGATGATAATGGTGGTGATGGTAGAGGTGGTGGCGGTGGAGCTGATTGTGCAGGAACAAAAGGAAGCTCCCAGTTTCCCACTTTCCTTTACTAGTTGGTGGCTGTGTAAATAGCAGGAAAATTGAAATAACTGATTTAGTTTGTGGATAAAAGTTGTACAGGCAAAGAAGGGGGTCAACCAGATAGTGAGATCCCCCATTGCATAAAAATTCCTGTGTACAGATACCCTGTTCATAGTTTATTTACATTTCTGAAATAGAATACACCATTTGCTCTCAAAAGTGCTGTTCAAGCACACGAGACCTGCTGTTTTTTGTGGCTCTTTAATCAATTGATTACCAGAAGATGATATTAGTGGCCAATCGTTTCTTTTCCCTCTCCTAACCTACAATTAAAATATATTTTTTTATGAGTGTCCTTTTAGATTATCATAGTATGCTAGACTCCCTCTTAATAGGTTTCTTGTGGTATTGCTGCAAAATGTAATGTTCAAAGGGTCGCTTGCTTCTGAACTCTTTACAACCAGACTCCTGGTAGTATAGTCTACCTTACTCGATCTTAAGTTTTGTTTACATTGGCTTAATTGCTATATAATTAATGCCATGTATATATACAATGCTTTACAAACAGCCCATCACAGAATTTGCATCGGTGCATTATAACCTCATTCATGCAAATGATGATCCTAAATAAACTTGGGTGTTAATTTTCAAGTATTGACTGTAAATATAAGCTGTGGCAATCATTTTGGAGTTGGAATACTTATATTCACGATGATATCAAATCTGGCCTGTAACCAAAATATTACAAATGCACATGTTTTCAAGGCATCGGGCAGTAATGCATCATACTTAGGAGAGAGATTTCATAGGTTTCATGAAGGTGGTTGTCCCAGTCCCATTCATTACTCTAAGCAGACCAAAAATAGAAGTGAAATAAATGTTCTTTCATGCAATTCTGCAGGAGACATAATTGTGGTTATTTCTTTCCAAGTTTTTAACATACTGCGTGGTGGTTAAATCTCAGTCGCTAAGCTATTGTTAGCGAGAAAAGAATGATGGGGAACCATGACCATCTCAGGTTGAGTTACTCGGAATTGGTTGGCAGGAGATTGGTGTATTTTGTACAATCAAATGGTCCTATCTCCTGATTGTTCTTCCGTTTCACCTGTAAATTGCAAATACTGCAAACGTCAGTAATAAAATAGAAGCAATGAGTTACTAGTTACGTTCAGTATCCCAAAATCTGTTATGATCACTATAATATAATATAACATTATCAAAGTTACTAATACCGTCACCATGTTTATTGGAGTTTTTTTTTGTGCCCCTGTGAAGTGTAACAGCAGACCATCTTTTACAAAAGATGAAGCTGAACCAATTAACCAACAGAAAAGTACTGGGGGCAGCGAAAGGAAGCAACATTTCAGCAGTCTATGCTAAAACCATGCATTTTCATATTGAAGTTGTAATTGCACGAACAAGCTAGACAGTAGGACTCCCAGGCAATTCGGATCTAAAAGCAGAGAACTAAGCAGACAAATGGAGAGACAAAGCTTAGCTTTGTATTTGGAGAACAAGATCACTTTAGACTTCATTGAGTAGTAAAGGCAATCATTATCTTTAGACCTCATGGTAGCAATCATTATGTCAACACAAAAGAGGAAACTCATGGATGTGCGTAAATCAATGGCAGGCCCTGCTGCACAATTTTTTTTACGGGCAGAAGGAAGAAAAGGTTCCCTAGGCCAATCAAAATTTGCTTTGTTTACTAAATAATAAAAATTCAAGATATTCATAAATAATTGAGAATAAAAATAGTAATTAAACATAACTAAGACCAAAATTTCATTACAAAAAATAAAGATCATAGTTTGGAGAAATAGCAGAGAGCTAGATGCAAGAAAAGGTCCATCCAGCAGCTGAGACTTAATCGGATTTTCGTTAGGATATAATCAAAGGATCCATGTGCGCTCAAAACGTAAAATAGTTAAATAAAATACATCATTGCTTTTGGTTACAATTTTGACCTAATCTAAAAAAAATTGTGGGCAAGGCTTATTGAGAAGCAGGCCAGATATGTACTTTACTTCAATATATTAGGCGAAGTAAAATTGGTAGTTATATGTTACTCTGATGAGTTTTTCTAATTAATGTTCACATCTACCATTTAGTTGATATTATTTTTTGGCCCAAAGGGAAATCTTGATGATGACTGGCAAATTTTATCCATATACTGCTGCTAATGTACTTGTATTCAGCTTAAACACCAAAACAGGGAAAACGAATTGCAGAGTCGTGATTGAAGTTATTCTCATTCTAGAAACTGAGGTCAAAGTCGCTAAGGTCCTTCTCACAGCTGAGGCTTAACACATCACTGCTTTTGATTGCACTTCTAGGAATCAATCCGGATGAATTGTAAGCAAGGCTCAAAGCAGTCCAGATATATACTTTATCCTAGAGACAATACATTGGGCCAAGGAAAAATGGGGAGGTGTAGGTTACCCTGATGAGATATTTTAATCAGTGTTCTCCTTTACAGTATTAGTGGATTTTATATTGGTCCAAATTGAAATTTCTTAGTGATGACTGATAAATATATCTGCGAGTAGCTTGTGTACTTATATTCATATTTAATAATGAATTTCTAACATTGTAAAAGGAAATATGGTCATACCGGAGACCACGGACTTGGCTCAGGCAGAGACTTGTCAGGGGGTGAGTTTTGTACAGCACCAGTCTTCAAGGTTAGAATGTCCTGCAGAAAACTTTGTATAAGATGACATGATATGAACTTAAAACAGAGAACATAAATGACAACCTCAACCTCAACCAGTTCGGTTTGGGATCATGCTTCCAAATACAAGACTGAATAATATGAAAATTCCAAACGGATCAAGTTTCACCAAAAAAATATGTTCAGTAGAATAACACAAAGAAATGGACAACATTTGATGGGTGTGGAACCAAGTAGCTTGATTTTTGATAGACAGCAAGAGATGGTATGCAATATGCATCTGTGAATATAAGTTGATAAATATAAATCTTTTAGTGGGGCGGACCATGAGGGAATACAGATTTGTTCGGGTGCACAAAATGTTCAACATCTGAAATATGGGAAGCACCTAATGATTGTTATGAATTTAGTTCAGAGATATTTCAAATGTGGTTTGCTTTTATCACCAAAAGAGACACATTACCTCTCCAACATACTCAAGAGCAGCTAACCATTCATCCGAGAATGGAACAGCATTCAGCTGAGACTTCACTGAAAGAGCATCTTGCTTTGTATCATTCGAAGATTTAATCATGCTGCCACTAAAGATAATCAGAAAGAGTGAAGCTCGATTCTGATATTTTACGCACCTAATAATTTATCTAAGAAAGATTTGGAAAGAAATAATGAATACAGTGCTGAAATTTAAACTACTTACGCTGGCATTGTTGCACAGATATCTTTTGTGGGGAACACGTCACTCTCCAACTCACACTGGGACTCACCATTTGGAATCTTACTGTTTTGAGAAAGGTTAGCTTCAATTTCATCTAGGGAGATATTACTGTCTTCTATACCCCTAGAGATATTCTCATTTGAGAATGTCTGAGCAGATAACCCTAAGTTTTCACTTGAAGAACAAACTGCTTCTACAATACAAGTCGTCACAGCACTTGCAGTTTGATCTTTGCTTGATCTCAAAGATGATTCAGATCCCACAGAAGTACGTCGGTCACCAAGGTTGATGGCATTACTGAACTGTGTACCAGAAATAAACTCATGATTTTCAACTGAGAGGTCAATGTTTACAGACACCAGTGGTGCATCTTCCACATGTGGGTGCTCAATCATGTTATCATCTCCCTTTACTTGAATTGCAGGTGTTAGCTGAGAAGGAACATGGAAAATTTTCAATTCACTTCCACAAGAATCTCTTCTTTCTGAAGCGACATTAATAAATTTACCAAGATCATATTCCCTCTCAAATTCTACAGAAGATCTGCTTTGTAAGAGCAATATATCATCATTCATCTGCAATCTAGGTTTCTCCTTATGGGAAACTTGATCAACTTCATCAGGGAAAGGGTTTCTTAGCTCTGGTTGTTCCCCAGATTGTTCATCAGCATCAAAACTAACTCCTAAGCAATTCCTATGCATTGATGAAGTGCCCGGGTTACTTTCATCTGATGAGTTGCTATTTACCAACTGCAATTGTGCATCTTCCATGTGCGACTTCTTCATTATGCTATCTACTCCAGCAGTGCCTTCTTTAGCTTGCACTGAACTTAGTTGAGATGAACCAGGAGTTTCCAATTCACTTCCATTAAAACCTTGACTATTTATACTGACATTAGCAATATTTCCACAATCATAATCTTTTTGGGATTCTTCAAAAGGTATCCTTTGTTCAAGCAAGATGCTATCATTCATCTGCGGTCTCTGGTTCTCGAGTGAAATTTGTTCAGCTTCATAAATGCTAGGCTTTATTAGCTCTGCTTGTTTTCCAGATTGTTTGTCGACGTCATGATCAACTCTTAAGCACTCGTTATACGTCACTGAAGTACCTGGATTACAATTGGCATCTCCAGAGTGTAAATCAGAAATAAAATCATGATTTTCAACTGATGGAGTGGTATTTTTTGGCTCTAATTGTGTGTTTTCAACATGCAGGAGTTCAATTATATCATTTGCTCCAGCAACAACTTTAACTTGCATTACAGAGCTTGGTCGGTATAGAACACAGGAACCTTCCAACTCACTTCCACTAGAATCTCTACTTTTGGAACATACATCAATAACTTTCTCAAGATCACCATCTTCTTTAGATTGTTCAAAAGATCCACTTTGTAAAAGCAATTTGTTGTCATATCCCTGCAATCCCAAATCCTCCTTGTGAGCAGTTTTTTCAACTGCGCAAGTGTCAGGCTGTATTACCTCTGCTTGTTCCCGGAAGTGCTTGTCGACATAATCAAAAATGCTATGCGGTTGTTTCTGACTACTTGTCTGGTTAGAAGAACGCTTGGGTTGAGGTGAAATCGTCACTTCAACCTTCTGAAAATTCTTCAGTTCCAAATTCGGTTTCAAGGTTTGATGTGAAGCAGGAGTTACAACAGATGGAATCATGCACTTCGTAGTCGAGCTTAATGCCCCAATATTTCCATCTTTTGTGACATCAGCGACCACTTTAGGCAGTCTTCCTGGCATATGTAGAGGATTTAGCTCATTAATTTGATTTGAGGAACTGAGTTTACGTGGGTTAGACATATAAGATTCGGGAAGTTTGCATGGAGTAGTATTTCTCTGCGACTGGCTGTGTTGAGCAGAAGCTTTTGGCTGCAAAGTTCAATGGATAATAAAATGTTGGTATTAGAAAAAACACATCTAACTGGAGACAGTAATTCACATAAACTCTATGAAACTCTATGGAAAACCATATACGATCTGTATGCATCTAATTAGATGGTGGAATCTAACCGAAGGATACCTGACCAAAGAATCCCAGTGACGGTGAAGGCATCCGCAGACCTGATGGTTTTGGTGTCTGGAAATGTACATATTGAACATTCCCACCAACATAGTGGGCATTTTGTGGGAGAGAAACTGCAACTTTGCTGGAGCCAGCATGACCAGTTGATGCACGCATATTAGTACCTGAAAGTACTGAATCTGGAGTCCTCCTCAAACAAGTAATACTATCTTTGGAAATCAGCGGAAGCTGTGGATTGGTTGGTATACGTGTTTCCGAAGGCAAGTTGGTCTACACATCAGGAAAAAACATTACCAGTTAGAGCATTTCCTTAGTTAACAAAGAAGAAACTGAATAGAGTAACAAATTATATGCCAATTTGATTCTGCACAATTCTTACAGCAATTTGCATACAACCACCAGGCAAAAAGCTTCTCAGTTCTCACCTTATATTTTCCGGAACGATGTACAGAAGATTTAGAAGATAATGATATGCAATCAGGGGCATCTTTTGTGTTTTTTGGAGCACTTCTGGTACTATTATTTGGGACACTTCTGCTATTAATTGAGGGGCCTTTTATTCCAACATTCTTCTGAACATTAACTGCTAACAGAAAAGGAAAAGGAACCCATATCAGTTATTTCTATTCTGGATGAGTAGATTGGGTAGGTGATTTCAACTAAATGTATTTGAACTTTGAAAACAACAGATTTAAACACATTCAAGGATGTCAACAAGTTCAGAGAGCAAACCTGGTGCAGCAATCTGATTACACATTGAGCGCTTTGTACCAATAATAGCATTCTTAGTAGTTGTAGGAATTGGAGAAGAATCTGACTTTGAGGCTGGAAATTTAGGCAGTTTTGAGTCTTTCGTTGTTTTGTTTGTTGTGTTTGCATTCAGAAGCCTCTTTTGAGTACCAAAGGGTTAAAGACTTTTCCTTATTTCAAATTCCAATCAGTAGAGAAAGACAAAATACAACTCTAATTGGACTTCTGGGAACCATAAAATCTCACATCATTGTATAAAACTTGAAGAAAAGGATATGAAGATGAACCCAAGTTCCGTGGACAACCACTTCCATGGGACACATTTCTGTTAACACCTTTGGCTAAGTGCACCTTTCGTGAGGCCTGTGGAGCACATATTAACAACTCAACAAGTGACCAACTATCAAAATTTAAACAACGAGGATTTGTTCAAATAGCGCAAACCAAAACAGAATAGAAAAGAAAGATCTGTTCAAATTTCAGAGAAACTAACCGCAGGTACTGGAGCTACAGCTTCTCGAGCTGAAGAATGAGACCTTGGAAATAAACCATCACCAACCTTTCGACCTAGGGGCCTTGCAGGCAATTCTTTGGATAAATTCTCTTCAAGAGTCTGCAAATCCGCTTCATCATTACTTAACTCTGAACCCTGTGACAGCGACGTTCTCCCTTCTTCATGGATACTAGGCAGTAACTTCCCACTAGACTTGTTGAGGGATCCACTAAGTATAGATAATTCTAGGGGATCAAGAACACCTGAAATAAGAGCAACAAAGACATTTATTCCAAAAGTTTCATGCTTTAATTTTCCACCAGAGAAATATATACTAAAAATTCAAAATACCTTCTTCGGTAAAGAAGGCTCTATCCCATGCTAAACTTTTCCGCAAATTGTATCCTCCACCCTTCTTCCTCCTCTTTATTTGCTGCGGCGTACCTAAATTTTTCCCGTTAAGATTCTCCTTGTTGTTGATATCTCTAGGAGATGAACGACATGGTCTCTCCATCTCACCATCATCCTTCAGAACGTCTGCAATTTAAAACAAATAAAAATATGTAATATTTCAGATCAGCGGAACCTTACCGAATTCATCTGGAGTAATAGAATTATATATCGGACTTCGACTTTGATTTACGCTCATTTAAGAAATCCGGTTCTAATCTTTAGAGTAGAATTCATTGAAGCATTGAATCCAACAAAACCAAACCCTAGAAATGCAAATTACGAGAGCAAAGATAGAGAACTCAAAAGCATCTATCGAAGTGGAAAGAACAGATTCAAAAGAGAACAGAAACCCTAACCGGTTGAAGGAATTCGAGGAAGATCAGAAGAACGCTTAGATCCAAGGGTTTGGAGTGGCGAGCAAGAGAAATCTACAGTGCCGCAGATGTCGAGATCCAGATCGCGACGGTTGTTGTTGGTGATCTGTTGTAGTAGGGAATCATCTTCTCTGCCGATTTCCAAGAGCGAGAGATCAGTTTCCATTTCTCTTGATCTTCTTCTTCTTCTTCAGAGTCTCTCCCATAAAAATAATCAAATTAAAATCGAAAATGGGATGTTTTCGACTTCTGTTCGTTTCTCAGGTTCACTGAAACCCTTTTTTCAAAAACATTGGCAAGAGGGAAACTATTGAAGCACTGTTGATATTTAACTGACAAGTTTACCCTTATTATAAGTAGATATTTACCGGAATACGAGGATGGATCATCGATATTTCTTGATCAATCTTAGATTTAAACTTTAATCAGACGACTCAAAATCCAAAGGGACGTATCATAGGTAGTGATGGTCCTCCCACCATATCATTTATCCTACTGCGAGTGCCCGGCTCGAACTCGGCTTGTTAGCTTGGCTCGTTCGAACCTGAAATGCCAGCTTGAGTTAGAGTTAGTTTAGAATTGGACCTTACATAGGTTAGTGTGGCGTAGTATATAAAAAGAAGTTGACGTTAATTTTCACTAACGTGCGCCACTGTGATGGTTGAATACACCAACTAGAACCCTCAAGGCAAAGGCCGAAAGGACCTCAACAACCGGGCATAGGGATGTCAATGGGCTGGGTTTCGTGTCACGAAGCGCTTGCCAACCAAAATGACTAATCACTTCATATGTTGCCTACTCCCACACCAATACTAAACATATGTGTGTGACAAGTTCCCTCACCTAAATCCTTAGTGCCCTCGTCGAGGGATCCACCCTCTGGATCCCAACGTGCTATGAATCTATCCCAAACCCCGATGTCCTTAAGTTGGCTTTGATACTACTTGTCACGAAGCGCTTTCCAACTAAAATGGCCAGCCACTTCAAATGTTGCCAACTCCACACCAATGACCCCGTAACGACCAATACATGGCTGGTGTGGGACTAAACATACGCGCGTTATAGGGACTGATTTTTATAATTTTTGAATTAAGCCCAGCACATTTATAAGAGGGTTTTGGGGCCCAAATTCAGCCCATTGACACCCTTATCAAAGGCTAGGTAATTAAAGATACGAGGTAATTATGGTTCAGCCATCCTGATTAAACCATTTAAGCCATGAGAAGTATACTATTTTCTTATTTGAATCATTTCTTGTAATATCTATTGCCATCCAAATGAATAGATTGGTTATAACTTACAAGGTTTGGATCATCCAAATAATATGAGCTTCCCTTCAAGAGATGGATTGAGGTGGGCCTGTACATTGAACAGTACGCATGGAATTCTGACGGTTTAAAATATGTAATGCTATGATCAATTTCCCAAATTCGTTGTACGAACCAAACAAGAACACTCATTGTTAAACAACTCGATAATGAAGATGGAAGTAAAATAAACTAAGAATGCTCTCATAATGAATTCTTACAATAACAGAACTCTCTGTAAGAATGTGATGATACAAAATCTGCCTCTCCAAAGAAAACTGCCAGAAGAGAAGCTACATGGTATTAAAAATCTCAGCACCTCTTTACTACAACTGAGCTCTAATTGCCTCAGGAATAGAAATTCTACAATACCTGGTGGACTGACTTTCCAGTGGCTGTAAGCATATTTTTTCCATACACAAATTGAGCAGGGGAACATATATATTAATCAGTTAGGTTGAGCTGCAAAATGGCACCCAAAGAGGCGCTGTCCTCTCAGCCCACATGGGCTTCTTCCGATCGACCCACCAAAATCTATTCCAGGCTCCTATTGTTCTCTTTGCACTTTTCTTTCTGGACAATGAGAAACAAAAAGGGTTGTTCTGAATGGATTATGAGAGAATCAATCTTCCTCATTGACCAATGAGGCAAAGGAGAAGGGATTGAACTTGTAACCGTCGCCGTGGTAGAACTTGCTCTGGAATTCCACCCAGTGGAGACGCAAGGCATGGAGGAAAGCACTGAGGGACTCCATCATGAGTAATATGAAGGCGGTAGCAAAGGCAAAAACTGCTAGCCCCACTAATCGGATGATAATATTGTCAAACCTGTTAATCATCATCACCATCATCACCATCATCATCATCATCATCATCAGTATGATTAAGGATCAAACTATACACCAATATTCATCTGTATGTACATGCAACTCAACTCTAAGAGGTATGTCTGACTAATGTGCTTCATAATTCGTTACTAATCTGATTAACATATATACCAATTAAATCAGACACTGGGAAACTACATGGTTCACGGCTATAAAATTAATATCTTATCATTGTATACAATAGAAGAATGCTTTAGGTTTCGGGATTCTGATGATTGCAGGCTACTTCATATGATCAAAGATTAGATGCCCGGTAAAATGCTCAAAAATCAGTTAAAAAGTGTTTGCATTCGGCAAGCATTCTTAACAAGTTCAATGACAAAATGCTTCCCAATACACAAGCACCCTCGACATCAGAGCAGTGGTAAAGCTACAGTGTGGAAGATTATTTTTTTTAAAGCATTAATTCATATATCTTCACCAGCAGTTTGTTATAGTGCTAGAGGTCTGCCATTAAAATAATGGACGTCAAGGAACATGAGACTAGGCTATGGTTTTTCCAAATCTCATTGAACTTGGGTTTGAGACATTGGGGTGCTTACAAGACTCACATGAAACCTTACTCAGGTTGGAATCATTTTCACAATTTGTAGCCAAAACTTGTCCGTTTCGAACTAATTTTGTTTTCTAGCAAAAGTTATGTTAAGAGTTGTTATTCAAGTTTCTGCAAAATTTGCTTCTTTTATTTTGATGTAGTGATACCTAGATAAAAGACTTCCCATACTAAAATCTTTGTTACTATAGTCAAAAGACTTTCCATCCTAAAATCTTTGTTACTATAAAAGACTTTCCATCCTATTTCAAGTTGTTATTAATTTAGGGAAGGTATGTACAAGGTGGGCTACTCACTCCCATCAAGTCCCATTGAGTAGTCAAATGGGGCTATGTATGTGGAAAGTGATGGGATGGACCTAAGTCTACAGTCTAGGATATATACACTCAGCAAGTATCGTTGGGTTGGAACCTAAAGCGCCTACTTTTCCACAAACATCTCATGTAAAATAAAATCTAAGGTATGGTTTTCCATACTAATATAATGGAAATGAGATGCCTATATCTCATTTCTCGCTTCTCGCTTCTCGCTTTTGTTTTACTTTTTGTTTTCGCTCCTCGCCCTACTAACTATGGTTGAAACCTTAGATAACTAAATATCATTCGTCTAAATTAATTTAACCCATAATAAAGGATTCAGGACTCAATTTCATGGTGCTGCTCAGCCAATACTGAAGACTATACTAGACGGAACGATTTGGGAAAGTTGATGGGTTGAGAGGTTTTCACATTTATATGAAGTCTACCATGATGAGCGCATGTACTGCTCTACATTCCCATTCTTAGTATTTGTTGCGACTATGAATGGAAATGCTGGAGTGATCTTCTAATTGAGGTTTTATCAATTAAGGAACCAGAAAAAGGTTGACAGAAACAAGGAATGAATTGGATAGAGTTTGAAGTTGGAACTCACCCCCATGCAAGGAGGAGGACTTTCTCATAGAAAACGGTTGACAGCTCTGAGTGGGCCAAACTGTTATAGCAGTAGCAGATATCAGCCAAACAGTAATAATTAAAAATATGGAAATGAGAAAGGAAATGAGGGGCAAACCATGGAAGTACCTTAAAGCCCAGAGCCGAAGGTATGATGCAGTATTTGAAACAGCACCTAGGACAAACTCAATGGAATGTATCATTTGATGCACAAATACCTCACTAAAATTGAACTCCTCATGGTGTTGCCATGCAGAATCAGATTCGACATCAAGATCTATCTCAGAGGTGCCAAGGATCCCGTAGGTACGACCTTGAAATCTCTAGAAAATATCACCAAAAAGATAATCAATAACAAGTTTCATAACCTTCCAAGCACTTCGAGCAATTTCCTCTCATTCATTGTTATTGGTAACAAATAGAACTATAATACCAGACACATGATAATGTTGAATCCGGGGCCACCGGCCCACCGGAGAGCAATACATAGTCAGAAAATTAAAAATAAGTTAAAATACTCAAACCAATTTCCTGAATAGATGTAATGCTGGTTTACCGTTTACAAAAATTTCTTAAATATCATTGACCCATGTTAAGTTCAAATTGTGTCGTGAAACCATGAGGGGCAAACTAAGCCAAATCTTAAATTATATACATTTTTGCCTGAGAAAATTTGAAGATATTTGATAACGTATGAATATAGTCAAAATTTTGAAACAATAATATATTCATGTGCCAAAATCATATTTTAACATAATTATACAGATCATAATTTGGAATTCCATTCAACTTTGATGGAGAATATACAATATTTATCAGCAATTGCGAGAAGTTTTTAAGGTAATAGTAAACTACATAAAGCATCAAAGCAATCTAATATTAGCTGAATGTATTAACTGAATGCAATTTTAAGTTGGTAATGTCTATGAGAGTTGATACAGCAGATTTGGGTTCAAAACCAAACAGAAAAGAGAGGAAAAAAAAAGACCTTGAAACTTCTATAGCTATCAACAAGCATGAGATAAACCTTCCCGCAGTGACACTTCAACTCCCATCAACCCATGAATATAACATAGAAACTTAAAAGCTTTCAACACTCATAAAACATTACTCTATTTGTTTCAACTATTTTTCTGATTCATGTAAGATGTTAGAAGTCAGAGTTGGTGTATGTATTTTTTGAATTGTTTAAAATTTCAGTTTCAAGTAACAATACTAAAATTAATTAGAAAGACCGCTAAGGGAGATAAAACGAATGCTTTTTATACACCACTTGGACAAGCATGTAAAATTTGGTCTGCAGGTAAAAGAAAAGAAAACGAAAGTATTAGACCGAAGAAAAGAAATTTGTTCAAAATTTCAGTTTCAAGTAACGATAATAAACTGGACCACTAGTGGAGATAAAACAAATGCATTTAATACACCACTTGGACAAGCATGTAAAATTTGATCTGCAGGTAAAAGAAAAGACAGGAAGTGCTGTCCACTATATGGAATACTAAAAAGAAAACAAAAATATTAAAAACAAGAAAAGAAAATATGAATAGTGAAAAGAGTTTAATGAGATAATTAAGATAAGTATAACCTTGATGCTGACCCCATATATTTGGGATGATGATCATCATCATCTTAGATTACTAAAATCAAGAAAACCATCTAGCATCAACTTCTTTCAAACATGATATATTGACATCACAAGCATGAGATAAACCTTCCAGCAGTGACACTTCAACTCCCATCAACCCATAAGAAAGAAACTTAAAAGCTTTCAACAACCACAAAACATTACATTACTCTTTTCGATTTCAACTATTTTTCTTCTTCATGTAAGAAGTTAGTGAGAGATGTCACAAATGTAGTCTCTGAAATGTTCAAATTTTCATTTCAAATAATGATAGTGAAATGAATTAAATAGACCTCTATTGGAGACTAAACAAATGCATTATAGACCACTAGGACAAACATGCAGAATTTGGCCTGCAGTTGAAAAACGCAGGAAATTTTGTTCACTGTATGAAAAACTAAAAAGAAAAGGAAAGTATTAAAAAGTAGAAAAGAAAATAGTGAACAGAGAGTTTTGATGAGATAATTAAGAAAACTATAATCTTGATGCTGACCCAAATATTGGGATAAATGGATAAGGCACTGATGATGATGGTAGATGATGAAAATCAAGGGAAAAGAAAAAAAACTAGCATTAACTTCTTTCAAACATGATAACCTAGATTCATCATACAATTAAAGTCAGCATCCACTGTACCTCTGAATGAAGCTTCCTCTGAATGAAGGGTTTTGGAAAGAGCATCCAGGGAACTGCAATAATAGCTGAAAGCAACAACAAGATCTGCAAGAGTCTGACATTAATCAACACAAATAAAAAGGGAGGGGGGTAAAGACAGGAAACGAAATACCAAAGTACATACATTCTATAAATGTTTTAAAACGTGAAGGCATGAGGCGAGGTGTTAGGACCTCAAGATGCGCGAGGCGTAAGCCTTGAGGCGTGAGGCTTAAGCCTCACAAGAAAGCTTTGTGCTCTCTCATTTTAACAAATAAACAAAATATAAGAAAAATTGCAAAAAGATTCAAAAAGTTAATGAAAGATTATAGTATATAATATATACATCTACATATATATATATATATATATATATAGAGAGAGAGAGAGAGAGAGGGATACATATATATATTTGTGCTCGTGTAAATTGTGTGTTTGTGTAGGCGCACAAGTACACATGGAAAATGCTATATATAAATTATTTAACTATAAAAAAATAAAGATAAGAAATGCAAGCAAATGCTAGAATTTAGATTTACATTTTTGTTCATATACATATTGAAGATGATGTTAATCATCAATTCATGTGGTGGATTTAGAATTTTAATTAAAAAAATAGCATATATGTCATGACCTACATTGTAGGTCAGTAGCTCCAAAATTTTGCAATGTCTACTAGGGAAATAATATGAATTAGACTCAAAAGGTTTTAAAAGCTTAAATACGTTAAACATAATAAACTAAGTGTTAATTGAAACTTGAAACCAATATCACCATCATCTTTTTCAATGTCTTATCTGAAATAAATAAAGTGTTAATTGTCATTATTTGAAACAAATAACAATTTTTTTTAAAAAATGACATTTAAGTCTCAATTGTGACTAGAAACTTAATTTTAGTTAATGTATGAGACGTATGTCAAAGACATAAAGCGAACGTCAAGGCGTGAGGCGTGTGCCTCATGGGGTTTAAGCCTCATGGTTGAGCCCTCAAGGCGTTTTTCTTAAGCCTCGTCCCGAGGCGAGCCTCAAGGCATAAGCTTCACACGCATTTTAAAACATTGTCTGTAACTATAACAAGTGTTAGCAAGAGATCGTACCTGCAGTGGTCCCTGGCCCCAAAACAACTGATTTTCACCAAGATCATCAGTGGGACTCAAGAACATGTAAATCATCACATGATAGAGGTCAGCTTTAGACCCAGTGCACCACTTGATGACAATGAGAAGCGCAAGATATCCAAAGAGGCTGTTAAGAAAGATGATTTGCGGCACAAACTGATACCTACATACAAAGAGCAGAACCAGTTTTGCTCTTGTTTAATGCTCCTTTAGGAGTCACAGAGTAATGAAAACTAAATGAAAAGAAAAACACACCTTATATCTAATGAGCTGCCAAAGAACCGTGCATTGAAGTAACTTAAGATGATTCCTAGGTTCATCTGGGTCACACCCAACAAAATAGACATCTTCATCTTGAGGGAATTCAGGAAAGGCAGCTCTGAACGACTTCCACGCCAGCTGGGATCCACACCGAATGGGTATGGATCATGATATTTGACTAGACCAGTCGTATGTGAATCACTGATCAAAGCACATGAAATTGATTACCAACTATCACCCAGTCAAACTTTCTTAAGTTTTAAAACTCGAACGATGTCAAATAGAATATCATAAAGGTAAGAAAAGGTAAGTAGGTAAACTGTCAAATTATAGGTGCAATAAAAGATAATAATTCGTTCAAAGTATGGAACAAAACTAAATAACAGCGGATCTTAGCACTTGCAGTTTTTAAATCCGGAGCAGAATCAGTTTCTGAAAAGATAACTCAACCTTGATACCTTTTCCTCTCATCAGGCTGTTTAGACCAGCTCATGAATGAAGTCAGGCTTATGACATGAACAAATAGTCAATTTTCAGCATACAAGTCCAGAAATGAATGTCTTATTGTCCAAGTTTTGGAAGCTTACTTCTGTGACGGGAAATGGGAGCGAATTAAAGCCCATCCTAAGGTTTTCATGTTCCCCCTACATTTTTTTCTCTCTTTTTGATTGGTAAATAAGATCATGTATTAAGAGGGAAGAGATACCAGCAAAAGTTACAACTTACAAGCTATGAACTCATTAAAAAAAGAAAAAAATAAAAAAGGACTACAAATAAATACAGTAAAAAGAGTACTCTACCTCGTTCACCCCCTTGAAAAGACAAACAATACCTACTCACGAGCCAAAAAAATAACCTAAATCCATATTAGCAGTCTTCCCTGATTGAAACCCAGGAGGTTAAGAGCTAAGCTATGCGAGACCATACAGTTTCCTGAGAGGAAGCAGAATTTTCAAAACCCTGTTGTTCCTCTCCTTCCAAATACACCAACAAATGGCTCACTGTATCATGATCCAAAGGATCTGCATGGAGTGACTGACACCATTGATAAGCCAATCAAATATGAAGTCTCTGAAATTGAGCAAGAACACCCAATGCATCCCCAAGCAACGAGGGAAAAGATCCCAAATCCACCTAGCTAGGGAACAATGTAGCACCAGGTGATTTAATTTCTCCTCGTCGACCATGCACATATAACACCTACTTGCCACTCTCCAACCTCTATTTTTTCAAATGGTAAGTGGTAAGAATCTTATCCAATGTAGCGGTCCAAAGGAGAAACACAACCTTAGATGGAATACCAAGATTCCAAACAACTCTATAAGAAAAGGAAGAGGCTGCCCCAACCATAGTTACCAAATCGGGGTTCGGGAATTAATCGTCTAGGGAGAAGTTTGGAAAAAGCGGCAAAATTCGGAGATAAATCAGGAAAATTTCGGGTATGCAGTGAAAAAAATATAAAATAAAAATAGTAATTGTAAAAATTATAAACTAATATATTTTATATTAGATATTTATTCACAACTTTTTCAAAAAGTCGTGAATAATTCGTGAAATTCGCGACTTTTTGAAAAATGCGCTATTTTTTCCAAAACTTGCGAATACTTCGTGAATTAATCGTCCAACGATAAAATCGGGTATTATTTGGGACTATATAAAAATTAAAAAAAAAGGGAGAACTTGGTAACTATGGGCCCAACGTGTAAAGACTAGTGAAAAATCTCATAGTGAAACGTCCCTTGCTGTCCCAAACCCCACCATTTCTAGCATAGATATTAGGTCTAAATGCAGAAAGACTAATCAAGAGTCTACCCAGGCAATCATTCACTTCCTTCTCAGCCAGGAGATCAAAACAAGAATTTACCAAACTTTTCTTTGTCTAAAGTGATTGAGTACAGATTACCTAAATCCCCTTTTAAAGTATTGTGACCAACCATAGGCCGTCCTAAAATCTCACATTTTTCCCTCTCCCAATAGACACCCGATAGAAAATTTATTGCGCTTATCAAACGCCTCTTTCATGTTCATAATCGATTTTCACAAACAAACACCATGGGGTATTTTCACTACCTTTCAGGCCCATATCTAGCAACGATCACCCTCCTCCACAAACTATTCTCTACAACCATTTACCCAATGAAGACGCGTATTTCAAGCATCAATCTCAACCCCAATCCCCTCTCCTTTATAGTTTATAGGACAACACACCTCCTCCCATTGCACCAAATGATATTTCCTATCCTCCACTCTATTATTCCTAAAGTAGTCTCTCTGCAACGCTAATATGTCTGTCATGGTAGCTGGAATGGGTAGCATAGACATCAAATAAATGGCCACGCTTGCAAAGATGCTCTTAATAAGCATTAATCTACCCCTTTCAAAAGGTACAGAGATTTGCAAGAAGCCAACCTTCTACTCACCCTCCCTCTCAACCACCAGATCCCACACTGATTTCTTCTTGAATCCAACACCAACAGGCATACCCAGATAGGAGGCCCAAATTAGCGATCCTACAACCCAATACCTCCGCAAGCTCCTTCATCACTAGTACTGCCCCTACCTCAAACATTTCACTTTTGACAGGCTAAAGATCTGAAACCGCTTCGAAACATCTCAAAAGGCATCTCAAAAATCGACTTGCTAAACCGTAGCATTATAAATAATTAAATGTGTCATCCGCAAAATTGGAGGTGGGAAACAAGCAAACCCCACTCTGCCAACAACAATCCCTCAATAGGACCCTCTTCAGCTCTCCAAATCATTATATTAAACGTCTTTGTCACCATTCTAAAAAGAAAAGGGGATACTCGGTCTCCTTGTATCAATCCCGCAGAACTCTTGAAATAACTAGTTGAAGGCCCATTGACTAGAGAAAGAAGATGTTTCATATAGGACTATCAACGGGTCAGATTCAGACCGGATCTGCCTATATTCAAATCTGATCCGATTACAAATCCGATTTATTCGAATCCAATCCGATATCCGTCAGATTCTGAACTGCCCAATCCGAGTTCGAATCTGATTATATTTTTGAGATCTGAATCCGATCTGATTAATGTTAATTAAAAAAACTCTATTCTAATAAATAAAAATCTAATAGGACCTTAATTAACTCCAATTAATGTTAATTGTTTTTAAATTAATACTTTATGCACAGAAAATATATGTATTATATCTAAAATAATATTTTTTTTAAAAAGTTATTATAATCGGATCGGATCACCCTATATCGGGATCTGATCCGATTATAATCGGATTCCACCTTTGCGATCCAAATCCAATCCGACAGATCACTAATAGGGTCTAGAATTCAGCTAATCGGATTCGGATTTGGATTCAGATCCTGATCTGATCCGTTGATAGCCCTAGTTTCATAGCATGCTTTCATCATGCCTCATCACCTAATCCCAAATCCATTCTCATAAGCAAATAACCCATAAACTCTTATATAATGTGACCATAAGCTTTCACTAGGTCTAGTTTGCACAAAACCACTAGACTACCGCTCCTAATACTTTCCTCCAGACGCATTGGCTAGAAGGATGTCATCCATAGTTGTTAAATTCTTGCGATTTGTGATTCAAATCCTATGATTCGATTTGAATCCCAAGCAAAACGATTCAAATCGAATGTGAAAATCTTATTTGATTTGCGATTCAGATTATGATTTGCGATTGAAATCGTACGATTCAAGCGATTCGAGCACGAAACCCCTTTTACAAACCATTACTTAAAAAATATTTTGTATTCTTTTGATTTTCTAAAGATACTTTATGTCTTTGAAGAAGAGAGAAGAAACAGTAAAACTCATGTTACGGACATGCCAAAACCCCTATTTAGGTTCTCTTTATTGCTGAATTGCTGTGAAACAAGGGGAAAAAAAGAGAAAAAAAAAGAAAGAAGAAAGATGACTAAAAGTTGGATTTTAGGAAAACTTTATATTTTATTTTATTAGTCTTTTTTATTATGCAAGTCTTTTGATACTTGATCCCATATAACATGATTATATGAGTTTACTTTTATTGATATCTTTAATGATATTGGTTTTTTTTTTTTCATTCTATGGAGTTCATTCACATTTTTTTATAGTGTATGCAACGAAATGTTCATTACTTTCTTTTATCAATAGAAATAGATATGCATGAAATCTTTTGCATACTAGATTATTTTATTTTTCTGAATTATTAAGTAATTTTTTGTATTTTTTAAACACTTTTTTAAAAAATGAATTGAATCTTACGATTTACGATTTGAATCAATTTATGATTTGAATCGAATTGGTCCTAAAATGATTTTACGATTTAACAACCTTGAATTGCCATCAAGGATTTGATTTCCACTAATAAAAGCTCCATAAGGCAACAAGATAGTCATTCCCATCACTGACTTTAACCTGGTGACTCACAACTTGGCCAATATTTTGTGAACACTGCCAACCAGCTAATGTGCCTTATATCTTTTTAGTTCATGGTTCCACCAATCTTAGGGATAACCGGATAAGAGTGATGAATACGCTATTAAGGACCTAATCTAATGAACCGGCTTTATAGAACTCATCTATAACTCCCATAAAGTCCTTTAAAAAAATGCTAAAATCCAAAAAAATTATAGAATAGCACTAATACTACTAGTTTGAGCTTCATGCAAAAATATAAGATTGTTCTAACGGTGATCTATCATATCCCTAGACTAATCCTATTTTTTGAATAGGTAAATATTTTTTGAACTTTTTATATTAAAATAATTATAATCCAAAAAAAAATTATTTTTAAAAAATAAATTATAATGATGTTGGTTTAATTTTTTATATATATACATATATATTGCGGTCTATTAGATCCATAGGATACTTGCATTTTCTAAATAAGATTGATTAAAAAAAAAAAAAATTTTAATCATCAAAGAAAATATAATAACATTGTGAGATTGATATATATATATATATATGATTAGTCAATGGGTGATCTAATTAGATCGATAAGTAAATCCTTATTATTAATATATAAATTTATTTTTTTATATTAACAATAGTAATGATATGGGATTAAATAAATATATACGATTAGTCTATGAATTATTAACCACATTCATGGACTAATCTTAATTTCAATAATATAATAATATTTTTCTTTAAAAATTGTACAATTAAATTTAATAATTTAAGAATTGTGCTAGATAAGAATTGCATTTTTCCCATCAAGTTGTAGTTTTATGAAAATTTAATCCATGTCCCAGGTTATGTGTAACTCATGTCTCAATTACCAAGAAGAAAACCGACTAAAATTGGATGACAATATAGAGACCCAATTCAAGGGAGTTGCTTTGAGACTATGTAAATAATGTGAGCTCAAGTTAAGTAGTGTGCATTAACCCGGTAAAAACAAACATATAGCCGATGGGTATCCCAATGTGTGTCACTGCCCATTAATCATTATGTCCTCAATAAGTTGTACCTGAACTGACAATAAATCTGCATCGATTACCCATGTGAACCAAAAACAAATGTGTAGCACCCATAAGAAAGTCATAAGTGTTATGGGACCAAAACTAGAGCCAACAGATGCCGAACATGATTACTAGTAAAAATTACATCTTCACTTTGATGATCATATATGAGCATCGAAACATATTTTGTTAAAAACTCTACCATGTTGGTAGCTGATTGTACAACAGTTTGTTATTCTTGATTCTGATATCTAAGAAACGATAAAATAACAACGTATACCTGCATGTAGTATCCCGGCACTTGTAAGCGGACCCACCAAATATATGATAAGGAACAGAGAAGAATTCGTTGTATATCAACCCACAATAGATAGAAAATAGTGACATTAAAAGGAGCACATAGCGCCCGCCAAATAACATCTCCATAAAGCTGCCGAGTTTCTGACAAAAAATGAAAATCACACATGAGAATCATATAGGTCCTGCCCAACTCTCCAGATTTCTCCATCTTTGATGTGTAAGATGAGATTTTGGTATCTAATAGCAGGATATGATTAATGAAATTATACTTGGCATTAATAGAAATTCTGTATTGAAGAATATACATGAAACCATACATTAGTATACATCTTTTTTCAGATTTCTTAGTGCAGAAAATAGTATCATCATCAGAAACTTATCTAACTATTAGGGGTAAATGTTGCTCTGTTGTTCCATTATGTGTAGGGCTAACTTCTGTTAAAGTGTGAGTTTTTTCAATACCGCAATCAACATCTATTTTTCCTTTCTTAAACTTCCGCTTGAGAATCCCAAATTTGGCCATCCAGGGCTAAACCCACAGGTTCAATAATTTATTTGATTGGTATATGTGTGGGGCCATCACCCCTCCTCCCCCATTGTTTTCTCTGTTTTTGAGCACCCAGAGCTCAATTTTCAGCCAAGTTTTTTCTGTTGAAATTCGCATTATTAACTTCTGCTAAATAACTTAATATAACGACCATTTAGATACCATTGATATCTATTTTGATTCAATTTACCATTTTGCAACACTTGCTTCTTTGGGTGAGTAAACTAGATCGGACTACTGGGCTCAAAAATGCACCCATTGTATATCAACTAAATCCTTGTTTATACGATCATTTGTCTTGGTTAAACATGTCCAAACCTTCTCAACCAATTCTCCTTGTTTTATCATTCATTGAAGTTACTCCCAAATTCCTCTGAAGGCTCATTTATGATCTTATCTTGCTATATTTTTTCCACTCATCCATCTTCAGGTGCTCTTCTTGGTTGACTAAAATTTTGCTTCACAAAGCATAGTTGATCTTTTGTTGTCTTATAAAATTTCCGTTTTCGTTTTAGTTTTGATAAGATGTGATGGTCACATAACACTTCGGAAGCACATCTCATCTTTAGTCACCCAACTTTAATTATATGGTAACATCCTGCTCAATTCTCCCTCCTTGTGAACAATCAAGCCGGGATAACAAAACCAGACACTTTAGGGTATCTCCTGCCATTGATCCTAATTATCACCTTATCCATATTTGTGCTTTACGAAGTTGCATTCCCTATAATCCTTCTTGGTCTGATTTGTTTTAGAACCCTTAGATTCCAAGTTATTCCTCATAGTTACCAAGTCAGGATTTGCGAATTTTTCGTCTAGGGAAAAGTTCAGAAAAAATGACAAATTTTGGAAAAATCGAAAATAAATAGGGAAATTTTTGGGTAAGAAATGAAAAAAATATAAAATAAGATTACTAATTATGAAAATTATAAACAAATATATTTCATATATTAGATATTTATTCGGGACTTTTTTAAAAGTCAGAATAGTTCGTGTTTAATTCGCCATTTTTTGAATAAGTCGCTATTTTTTCCAAAATGCACCGACCTGATTAACTCACTATAACTCTACCATATGACCTTCTAGAGACAATAAAGACCACATGGAGATTTTTCCTCCTCTCTCTAAACTTCGCCATTAACTTTCTAAGCAAAGAGATACCGCAATAGTAGGCCTCCCCGACATCAATCCAAACTAGCATTTTGATATCCTAATTACTTGTCTTATTCCGTGTTCCATCACTTTCTAGTTTCTCCTATAATTTGATAGTATGACTCATAAGTTTGATCAAGTAATAATTGGTGCAACTCTAGACATCTTTATTCTTGTATGTGGTTACAGTATTACTTCTATTCCGAGCTTCTGAAATTTTCCTCGTCTCTAAAATCTTATCAAACAGCTTTATCAACCAAAACAAACCTGTTTCTCCCATACATTTCCACACTTTAATTGGAAAATCATATGGTCCTAGAGACTATCCAATTTTCATCCTAGTTAGAGCTCTTCACTTTGGTTACCCTAACTCTTAGAAAATAATTTTCTCTCGTCACACCAGAGTTTGCATCTCTACCTATCTGAAGCCGTGCATTTAGTCTTCATTTAGCAACTTATGAATGTACACTGTGAAGGGAAAAATACCGGATGGACACGCGTCAGCAGCAGCTTCTTCCACGTTCTGGTTTACTGGCAGAAGGTTGGAGAAGAGGGTGTGGCACCCTGACCTGTACTCCGATGGTAAAGTCAGTAGGGGTAGAAGACGATGAATAGTAAACGCAAGAACAATCACTGAAATATACGCAAGACACTAAAAGCCCTGAACACGTCTTCTCGGATCTGGGTTTCTCAACAACTGTCCTCTGCACTAAAAATTACGGGGTTTATATAGGGCGAGGTTGGTATGGTCATCGATGACCATGGATGGCCATAGGTGCCCATACCACGTGTCTTAGCACTCATTGCCAAACATCTTAGACATGTCTGCCGTCGGTTGCATTACACGTGGGAACCTCCCCCAAGTCCAATCGGACGGGATCGGACGGTACGCAGAAGTGACCAGCATTAAATGCCAAGACAGTGCTTTCGGCACGAAGCGGCGAATTCGGCACACTTGTCGGAATTATGGATCGCCTCCTGATCACTTCCTCCTACAAGTCGGTCTCGTTGTCGACTTAAGCTCGGTTACGACGTAGATGCCTTAAAACACAGCACGACATCGTTGTCAATGAGACAACGGGCTCGTTGTTCGCGTAACGACAATCGACGTTGTCAAGAGCACAACGCTCACGTTGTGCTTCAGACAACGAGCTCGTTGTCGAGACCACAACGGAAACGTTGTTCTTCGTGAGAACAAAGATGTCGCAATGCGCACAACGGGAACGTTGTACGTCAGACAACGTGTGACCCTTATATTTCAAGCACGTGGCCCCAACTTGTGAACACGTGTCACTTTCGTGAACAAAACGACAAAAACGAGCTCGTCCCACAACGCTGAGCTGGCACACGAATTTTATCCGTTACAATTTGCCCCTTTATGATGCTTGGAACGTAGTTCGAAGCGTCATAAACGAACAACAAGATCATACCTGACACCACTCCGGAAGGCGAAACGTTGCGTGCTTTAAACGCTTATTGAGGAGGTCGACCGTTCACGCCAGCTGGCCACGCGTGCGAACCGTCGCGTCTCTTCAATGCGGACAGGCTGTCATCATCACCGATTTAAATTTCGAGAATGCTTTAATGACCCTGACGGTTATCATACTCGGTGAAAAGACGATCTTGCCACTACTCTTAATTCCGTCGATACAGGTGTACGCCTCAGATGAAGGGTAGTGGTGTACTTTCGCGAGCCGGAGACGTTAATAAAATCCCATCGAATCCTCTCTCTCACCCACCCTGTTTCATCAAGCACTGTTACTCTGTCGAATCTTCTTCTCGCCCGAAAGTTCGTCTTCCTCAAGCTCTTCAACGATCTTTCTGAGTTTTTCAGTTCGGTACGCCCTTCACCCCTATCTCTTATTCTCTCTTACTGTTTTTCCCATTTCTCCCTTCTCTGGTTCCCAGTGTGGTTTTCCTCCGCACATACTCTTTTGTTCTTGCCCTTCTTTCCGATTTCTTCTTACCACTATGGCTGCCAACGTCCCCGTAGAACCTGCTAGGATAGAGGGAGTTAGAGGCCCTTCTGATGACGAGGCCAGTTGCACAGGTAGCGCACCTCACGGTGCCTACATTGAAAAATCATCAGTTCTGCGCCAATTCCAGTTGGCGCATCTGAACCGTTACAGGGAACGTTTCGACTTCCCTGCCGATGTCAATCTCCATTTCATGCGAGATGATGCCATCATAGACAGGCGCTCTGCTTGTACCGTTGTCTACCTTTCCCAGCTTGAGGCTGGCCTTCGCTTCCCTCTTCATCCTGTCTTGGATGAAGTTCTGTCCACCTTGCAACTTGCACCGGGGCAAATGCACCCGGGCTTCCACAAATACATGTCCATGATGATCAAATTCATCAAGGACGGGTACCCCATAGAGGCTAGGCATCTATTCCACTTCTGCCATGCCGTCAGATGCCGAGGCAATGACGACGGTCTGTATTCCTATTTCTCTTGGAACAAGAAACCCTACTGTCCAGAGCTCGTCTCGGGCATCCTTGACAGAGAAAGGAAATGGAAAGCCACTCCATTCGTCGTCTCTGGCGGCTGGAAGGCAGAGAATTCCTCGGTCCCCAACGTCTTCCGAGTGGAAGCAGGTATACCACTAGTTACCCGTTGTCCGTTGTGCACCATCGTCTTGACTACGTTCTCGTTGTACGCTGTACCTTCTCGTCCTGCTAATTCTCCTCGTTGTACTCATTTTGCCTTCTTTTGTGTGCAGTGGACCCAAAGAAATTTTCATACAAGAAGCTGACCCCAGAAGAACAAGAACTTCTTACTGGTATCCGCCGTGCTCGAGGCGGGGAATACATTAGGTGGAAACCACTCGAGCTCGTCAAGCGGGGTTCCTCCAGTAACCCAGCAACTACTCAACAACAGCCACAACAACAGCAACAGGGCGCCCCCCCCTCCGTACCTTCACCGTTTCCTCACCTATCCGAAGAAGAAGAAGAAGAAGAAATGGCCGACTCGAACCCACCACCGCTGAATAGGAAGCCGAGGTCTGCTCGCCCTGCAGCTCAGCCACTTCCACCACCACCACCACCACCGAAGAAGAAAAGGAACCATTCCTCCAAGGCTACAGCGCCTACTGACTCGAAGAGAAAGTTGGCCACCCAGGCCGAGCACGAGGCCAGAAAGAAGGCCAAGGAGGACAAACGCCAGGAAAAAGAGATTGCGGCCATTGCCGCTCCTCCTCCCGCCCCTGCCGCTCCTCCAACAAGCCTAGGAGCCGAGGCGACAATGGCAGCGCCTAAGGTTAGCTCAGCGCCTGCCCTTTCTCGAGCTGATGCTGCCACAGCCAGTACGAGCTCCGCTGTGGTAGCCATGGCCACAACGGAGCTCGGAACGACAAGTCTCCCGGCCAATATGCTGCCGACCTCCGCTCCGGACTGGTCACCCGACTTCACTCGGTTCGGAGTGCCGACCGTGATTGAATCGGCGAAGAGCTCGGGGACGGCTGCCCGAGCCCTAACTTATGCGATGAGGCTCCCCAGGGACATCGCCGAGGTTGGCCAACTCCACTTAGCCGACCTGTCCTACGCCGCCTGTCAGTCCGTGGCAACAGTAAGCTTTCCCTCCTTCGTCTTCTACCTCAATCGTTTTGAAATACTACTTCTTGTTATGCTAACGCCCAGACATCTGTATGCAGATGAACGCGCTCGTGCAAGAGCTCTGCGATCGCAGTCAGGACAAATACACTCAGCTGCGAGACGGGATCAACTACTGGAAGGACAGGACGGAGATGCTGGAGAAGACCCTCGTCGAGGAGAGACTCAAGGCAGACTTCGATCTGTCTCAAGCCAAGGCTGAAACGACTCGTGCTGAAGTAAGGCTCGGCACTGCTACCAAGGTTAGGGAAAAGGCCGAAGCTGAGGCACGAGCAGCGAAGGAGGCCGAAAAGAAGGCCAAGCAAGAGACTGAGAATGCTGTTGTGCGCATCAGTGAGCTTGAGCATGTCTCCCAAGCCTTGGGTAGACAACTGGAGGAAATTGAGGCAGCCAGGTCGGCACTGGCGGAGGAGCTCGAGGAGGCCAAGAAAATTCAGGAGGACACCGAGAGGTCCGTGACCCTGAGACTGCAGCAGTATTATCAGTCTCAGCTGGACACGCTCTTGGATGAAGATCGTGCCGAGACCGAGAAAGAGGTCCTCGAGTCCCTTCGCCAGCAAGGCCGCCTGAAGGAGGACAATGAAGAGGACGCCACCACGTTCTCCGAGCTTCCGAGCAAGGAACTGATCGAGCTCGACAACGAGCCCGAGGTACAAGGCGTTGAGCTGCCTCACTTTCTTGAAGGCCCTGCACTCCTTCCTACCGAGCCATACTCCGAGCTTGCTGCCCCAGAGCTTCCTCCTGTTGCCGATGAAATTACTCCGGTGGAAGCTCCTATTGCTGAAGCCTCCATTGCTGCGCCTGCTACAACGGCAACAGAGCCTGACCTTGAGCTCGTCTGACCTGCTGTCTCTCCGATCTTCTGTTCTTCTGATCCTTTGCCCCTTACTATGTTTCTGCTTCTCTTTTATGTTGATGTAAATTCTCTTTTTCCTTATATGAAAAGTTATCGCTGAAATAGGTTTTCGATATGAATGGATCGCTCTTCTTTGCCAAGTTTGCACTTCCTTTCACCTCGTAATATAGTACAACGCATACACACAGAATAAGAAAGAACACATCATGAGTAATTGAAATACTACGAACAGAACACTATGAGTAGAGCGCAACGATTAAAGCACAACGAACAAGCACTGCTAGTAGAACACTTCGATTAAGTACTTCGATCAGAGCACCACGAGTTACCACTACGGATAAAACACTACGATCGTTCACTACGAGCAAAGCACTACGATCGTTCACCACGAGCAAAGTACTACGATCGTTCACTACGAGCAAAGCACTACGATCGTTCACTACGAGCAAAGCACTACGATCGTTCACTACGAGCAAAGCACTATGATCGTTCACCATGAGCAAAGCACTATGATCGTTCACCATGAGCAAAGCACTATGATCGTTCACCATGAGCAAAGCACTATGATCGTTCACCGTGAGCAAAGCACTATGTAAAATTACTTATGAACAAGCATTGCAAGCAAGCACTGATTCAGACGCATCATTCGCGTAATTCACTGTGAATGTAATCTGACAAATAAAATTCACGAGACGAACGCGACGTGACTCAGTTCCGAAACACATGCTCAGAGGATGTCATTAGGTTAAGCCACTAGATTTGCTCAGATGACATCCTTATATAAGCCGCCCGTGTTCGTTGTGGGTACGTCGTTCAGTCAGAAACTTTACTCGAATTACTTGCAAAACATTCACAACATTACACTGTTTACTAGACGATGGTCGTTCACACAACGAGCAGGCACATAATATAACGAATCACATGTTAAAATATGAGTATTATGATTATGTAAGATCACTGAAAATACTCGTAAGCACAACGATGCATGTAAACAGCACATCTCAGATTCTATTGAAAGAACTGCCTCAGATTCATGATGTTCCAAGATTTTGAGATGAGGTTACCTTGCAAGTCTTTCAAGTAGCAGACTCCAGGACTCCCCAATCGTTCTACGATATAGGGCCCTTCCCAGTTTGGTCCCAACTTGCCGCTGTTAAGCTCTCTCGTATTCTGGAACACTCTTCGGAGGACAAGATCACCGACCTGTAGCACTCTCCGTTGTACTTTCTTGTTGTAGGCTTTCCTCAATCGCTGCTGGTACCTCCTCATCTGAATGTTGGCATCTTCTCGCTTCTCTTCTAGCAGGTCAAGATGAATAGCCATGAGTACTGTGTTCTGATCTTTCTCTTCGCCCTTCTTCTTGCCGTGCCAAGAACGCACTGTAGGCAAACTGATCTCTGTAGGGATGACAGCCTCCATGCCATATGCCAAAGAGAAAGGAGTTTCATTGGTAGGACTCCTTGGAGTCGTTCTGTATCCCCACAAAACGTTGTGCAGCTCGGTGGTCCACTTCCCCTTCGAATCTTCCAATCTTCTCTTCAAGGCATTGAGAATGTTCTTGTTGGCTGCTTCGGCCAATCCATTCCCCTGAGGATAATATGGGGAAGAGAAAACATGTTTGACCTTCAGCTCGCTGCAAAAGTCGGCAATCAGCCGTCCTGAGAACTGCTTCCCGTTGTCAGTAACGATAGACTGCGGTATGCCAAATCTACAGACGATATGCTCCCACAAGAATTTCTTCACTTCTTGCTCCCTGATACGTGCAAGCGGCACAGCTTCAATCCACCGTGAGAAGTAGTCAGTTGCCACCAAAAGGAAGATCAAATTCCCTGGAGCTCTCGGGAAAGGTCCCACAATATCAAGTCCCCACCGTGCAAATGGCCAAGGCTGCGATACAGTGCTAAGCTCTTGAGCTGGGGCATGAATCAGTCGAGCAAACCGCTGGCACTGGCTGCACCTCTTCACATACTTCTGAGCATCAGCTTGCATATAAGGCCAGAAATAACCTTGCCCCAGAGCTCGATGGGCAATTGTCCTCCCGCCCGAATGAATACCACATATACCTTCATGCAGCTCAGCAAGTACTCTCTCCACGTCTACGGGATGAACGCACTTCAGCAAGGGACCACCAAAAGATTTCCTGAACAATTCTCCTTGCACCAAGGTATAACGAGATGCCTTGTACTGAATGCGTCTCGACTCCTTCACACTGATAGGGAGAACTCCGTCCTTCAGATAGGCCACCAACCCTGTCATCCAGCTCGGGACTGGATTGACAAAGAGCACTTCTCGCTGTGCCTGAAGAGTTATTGAAGGATACTCTTGAAACTCCATCAGAATAGCCCTGGGCTCGTCAGCCTGCACCATGGAAGCTAGATATGCCAAAGCATCAGCATGCCTGTTCTCATCCCTCCGGGTATGCCTAATCTCCACAACGGTGAATGTTTCACACAACGAACGAACGAGAGTAGCATACTGCTTCATCCGATCGTCCTTGCATTCATAAATACCATTCACCTGATTCACCACGAGCTGTGAATCACAAAATACCCTCAACGTGGAGATCTGCAGCTCTCGTGCGCACTCCAGCCCAAGGAGCAAGGCTTCGTACTCAGCTTCGTTGTTGGAGGCAGTGAACCCAAGACGCGACATCTTCTGCACCTTGATGTTGTCCGGACTCATAAGCACAACGCCCAGTCCTGAACCACTGAAATTGGAAGATCCGTCCACGTACAACAGCCAACCGCTCCACTCTGACGATCCCCCCCTCCTACAACGGCATCTCCGTTGTCATCTTCAATTGGGAGCTCTCGAAGATTAACAAACGCATCCTCCGCCTCCTCCTCCACAGGAAAGTCAGAAAGAAACCCCGCCATTGCTTGCCCCTTCTCTGAACTCCTGGCTCGGTACTGAATATCGAACTCGCTCAGAGCTACGGCCCACTTTGACATCCTCCCCGCCAGCTCGGGTCGTCCCAACACGACTTTCAAAGGATACGTTGTGATGACAACGATAGAATGAGCGTGAAAATACGGCCGAAGCTTCTCTGCAGAAAAGACAAGAGCCAGACACACCTTCTCGAGCTTGCTGTAGTTGCACTCCGCTTTGAGAAAGGTCTTGCTGATAAAGTAGACAGGTTTCTCCATGCCATCACAGCTTCTCACCAGGACGGAACCGAGGGCTTGCTCTGAAACAGACAAATAGAGATATAAGACTTCACCTGGCTCTGGCACCGAGAGGATAGGAGTTGACCCTAAATATTCTTTCAAGGCAAGAAAAGCTCTGGAACACTCCGGTGTCCAAGCGAAAATGGAGTCCTTCCTCAGCAGCTCGAACAGAGGTTTGCAACGATCCGATGACTTGGAGATAAACCGGTTGAGCGCAGCAATCCGACCTGTCAGCTTCTGAATCTCCTTCTTCGACTTAGGCTCTGGCATGTCCAGCAAAGCCCGGATCTGAGCTGGATTAGCTTCAATCCCCCGCTGACTCACGAGGTAACCCAAAAATTTCCCCGAGGTAACCCCGAAGGTGCACTTCTCCGGGTTGATCTTCAGATTGAAAGATCGCAGCACAGAGAAAGGCTCAGCAAGGTCTGCCACAAGAGTACTTCGTACTCGACTCTTCACAACGATATCGTCGATGTACACTTCAACCGTCTTGCCAAGGAGTGACCCGAACATGAGATTCATTAGACGCTGATAAGTGGCACCTGCATTCTTCAAGCCAAAAGGCATCACCCGATAACAGAACAAACCTCGCTCCGTTATGAAGGTGGTCTTCTCTCGATCTGCTTCCGCCAGGAGGATCTGGTTATAACCCGAATAGCCATCCATGAAGGATAACATCTCGTGGCCGGCAGTGGCGTTGATGAGCCTGTCTATCCTTGGCATGGGAAAAAAGTCCTTGGGGCACGCCTTGTTGACCCCAGTAAAGTCAATGCAGACTCTCACCTTCCCGTTTTTCTTAGGTACCGCCACAACATTGGCTATCCAGTCAGGATACTGCACCTCCTGAATGAACCCGAACTGAATCAGCTTGTCAATCTCCTCATTCACTGCATCATGATAAGCTGGAGCAAGCCTCCGAGGTTTCTGCTTCACTGGGGGGATGGCAGGATCAGCATTGAGGTGATGGCAGATAACACTCGGATCGATGCCAGTCATGTCTTTGTGAGACCATGCAAAGACGTCTAGATTCTGCCCAAGAAAACCCAGCAACTCGAGCTCCTCCTCCGTTGTTAAGCTCGTCCCGACCTGCAACAACTTTGGCTCTTCTTCCGTTCCCAAATTGACAGCTTTCGTGGGCTCAACGGAAGGTCTGCACAACGATGCCTCCGAGCTCTCTTCCACAACGGGAAGGACCTGTAACTGCTACGAAGGCACGACGGAAGCCGGGAAATCGCATTTCTGCGAAGCCAACTGATCACCTCGGATCTCCCGGGGCCCGTCCCGCGTTGGGTACTTCAACACCTGGTAGTACGAGGACGGAACAGCCTTCATCTCATGGGTCCACCAGCGACCTAAGATGGCATTGTACGGTGATGGCGCATCCAGAACGGAAAACCTGGTCTGAAGGACAACGGGTCCCGCCACAACGGGCAAAACAACGTCGCCTACAGGCTTCATCGAGCTACCATCAAATCCGTACAAGGGAGTCTGAGCAGGGATGAGGACGGAAGGGTCCAGCTTCATCTGAGTGAAAGCATGAAGGTACAAGATGTCCGCTCCGCTTCCAGAATCTACGAGCACCCTCTTGATGTCGAAGTCTCCTATTCTCATGGTGAGAACGAGAGCATCATAGTGAGGTCGGACCACCCCTGCCAGATCAAGATCAGTGAAGGTGAGTGCCTGCTCATCGCTTCTGTTAGGCACTTGCACCTGGCACACTGCAGCCTCATGAGACAGCTTCCTGGCCTTCGCCCTGAAGTTCCTCTCCACATCAGTTTCCGGCGTGTGCGCGCGGCAAATGACATTGATCGTACCCAGGGAAGCTCCTCCACTGGTACTGGGATTCTCGGCGGGCTCTCTTCCACGAGCTTGGGACACCGGCTCCCTGGTATGCTCCCTGCCGCCGTTGTCAGGAGCAAGATACTCTCTCAAATACCCCTCCTGAACAAGCCTCTCCAAGTATTCTCTCAGAATACGGCATCGGTTGGTGAGATGACCACGGCACTTATGATAATGACAGTACTCATGCACCCGTGGTCCCGACGTGATATCCGGCACCGCCCTCGCCGGCCACTCAAAGTATGGCTGATCCTCCATTGACCTCATGATGGTCGCCGGGCTGACCGTGAAATTGATGCGTGGCGTCTGATCTGCAAAAGGTCGCCTCTCATTAGGCTGCACGCCTCTTTCGTGCTGTACTTGAGGCTGCGCCTGGCGTGGCTGGTACTGTTGCCTCGCCTGCTGGTCACTAGGACGTCTCTCCGTCCTGCTCTGATACTGGTTAAAATTTCTCTCCAGCGGGCGCCGATCCGGCTGATCCCGCTGGGTCACATATACAACTTTCTCCTTCCGCTTCCTTGGTGGCGAGTCCTCAGACGATGAAGACTCGTGCTGCTGCCTCTTCTCCTTCCTCTTCGATGATCGGTGTGCCCTCTCCACGACATCCACCGCTCTCGCCCTGAGCTTCGGTGCTGACACAACGGATACGTCCTCCTCGTACCTTCCGTACTTGGTGGCACGTACCATCAACTCGTCCATCTTGACAGGATAGTCAAGAGCTAAGGACTTGTAGAGCTCGGAATGCTTGGGGATAGCATTCTTGAAGGCGGCGATGCAGCTTGCTTCATCAACCTTGTCAATATCGTGGACTTCATCGGTGAAACGCGAAATAAAGTCCTTCAAGGATTCGGCCGGCTTCATCCTCAAAGAGAAGAGAGTGTCTGCACCTGCCTTCTTCTTCTTATTGATGATGAAGCGATCAATAAAGGCCGACCTGAGCTCTGAGAAGTTGCTGATGGAGCCAGGAGGTAGGTTCCGAAACCACTTCGATGCCGCTCCCGACAGACTGTTGGGGAAAGCCTTACAATAAAGATCATCATCTGGGTTGCGTACAGCCATCGCATGCTTGAAGTCAAACAAATGCTCCTCCGGATCTGTCTTTCCAGTATACATGGAAAAGGTCGGAGTTATGAACTTGGAAGAAGTATAGGACTGGTTGATAGCATCCGTGAAAGGAGAGTTTTCAACGTTCTCCTTTGCTGACTGAGCGAAGTGGTCAGGAACCCCTCCCTTCATGCTCTTAACGCGAGCACCGATTAAAGCCTCCACCTCCTTGGCTGTTACCCAAGTCTTCTGGGTGTCTGCACCTCCAGTACCCACTCTCAAGTCCTCTCCTCCTGCTCCTTCTCTGAAATCCACACGATCCGAAGGGATGCTCTGCTCTGCCCGAACCGGAGGCTGCCTTACATCCCCTTCAGTAGGAAGAAGCACAAACCTGGTCTCACGGTTCTCTGGGGCAGAAGGAGAAGAAGAGAAGTCGAACTGACGTCTCAAGGAAGGCCTCTGCAGTGGCACCTCCTCCACCTCGAGCCTGCTATGCTCGAACGCCTCCAGCCTCGCTTGCATCAACTGTTGCTGTCTGGTGATTTGATCCAGAACAGACTGCTGCAGTTGCAGCATCGCCAAGACGCGATCCGAGACAGAGAGTTCTACAGGGGAAGGTACGGTCCTCTCTGGTTGTCCAGACGAAGGACTGACCCCGGGATTGTGCACGACAGAGGGTATGAAAGAAGTAGCGTGAGGGGTTTGATCCTCATGCCCGAACACTTCTGACTGGTCAGCCATGGTCTCAGAGAGCGAAGGGGGGTCCGTTTATTAATTCCCACAGACGGCGCCAATTTTGTGAAGGGAAAAATACCGGATGGACACGCGTCAGCAGCAGCTTCTTCCACGTTCTGGTTTACTGGCAGAAGGTTGGAGAAGAGGGTGTGGCACCCTGACCTGTACTCCGATGGTAAAGTCAGTAGGGGTAGAAGACGATGAATAGTAAACGCAAGAACAATCACTGAAATATACGCAAGACACTAAAAGCCCTGAACACGTCTTCTCGGATCTGGGTTTCTCAACAACTGTCCTCTGCACTAAAAATTACGGGGTTTATATAGGGCGAGGTTGGTATGGTCATCGATGACCATGGATGGCCATAGGTGCCCATACCACGTGTCTTAGCACTCATTGCCAAACATCTTAGACATGTCTGCCGTCGGTTGCATTACACGTGGGAACCTCCCCCAAGTCCAATCGGACGGGATCGGACGGTACGCAGAAGTGACCAGCATTAAATGCCAAGACAGTGCTTTCGGCACGAAGCGGCGAATTCGGCACACTTGTCGGAATTATGGATCGCCTCCTGATCACTTCCTCCTACAAGTCGGTCTCGTTGTCGACTTAAGCTCGGTTACGACGTAGATGCCTTAAAACACAGCACGACATCGTTGTCAATGAGACAACGGGCTCGTTGTTCGCGTAACGACAATCGACGTTGTCAAGAGCACAACGCTCACGTTGTGCTTCAGACAACGAGCTCGTTGTCGAGACCACAACGGAAACGTTGTTCTTCGTGAGAACAAAGATGTCGCAATGCGCACAACGGGAACGTTGTACGTCAGACAACGTGTGACCCTTATATTTCAAGCACGTGGCCCCAACTTGTGAACACGTGTCACTTTCGTGAACAAAACGACAAAAACGAGCTCGTCCCACAACGCTGAGCTGGCACACGAATTTTATCCGTTACATACACCTTTCCCTCAATCCCTTCATCCTTCACTAAGACTCTCAAAGTGTCGCACTTGATGCATATAACATGATCTAGGTCTCTACTTTATCTCTTTCTAATTCTTGGAAGTTTATAGTCACTTTTCTCACCCAATCATGTATCCAACTTATTGTACAATTCATCACATGCTTTATGCATCAAGTGTGATGCTTTGAGAGTCTTATTGAAGGATGAAGGAATTGAGGAAAGACGGAATATTTCTTGAAAGTTTATACATTTTTCTCACCCAATCATGTATTCAACTTAGTGTATAGTTCATCATATGCTTTATGTTTGGCCTCACGTACTACCTAGGATTCAAGAATCAAGATACAGGATTTAGTACAGTTTTATACCGGCTGCTAACCGGTGTACCCATAGTCATCAAGTTGGAATTATTCATCTAGGGAAAGTTTTGGTAAAAATGGGTAAAAAATTGAAAAATCTAAAAAAAAGGGAAAATGTTAGGAAATATAAAAAATTAAATAAGCAATTCTCAAACTCCAAATCGGTGACTATGGATACGTCAGTCATCAGGTTAGCAACCAGTATAAAACTTTGCTAAGTCCTATTTCTTGAAGAATCAGTCTATGGGTATAAGCAATTCCCAAACTCCAACTTGGTGACTATTATTATGACAGTAGTCAAGTTAGCAGCCAGTATAAAACTTTGCTAAGTCCTATTTCTTGAAGAATCAGTCTATGGATACCCCCAAATATAGTCCCAAATATAGTCCCAAATCCTAACCCTTTAATTTAAATAATTAAAGGTCAAAAATTAAAGGGCAAGATTAGATTTGGCTTGGCTTATTTTGTCATTTTCTAAAGTCACATTAGCTCTAATTTTGATCCTTAATTATTTGAATTAAATGATTAGGATTTGGAACTATATTTGGGAGTACCCATAGATTGACTCTTTCTTGAATCCTAGGTAATAACTAATAAGTAAGGCCAAACATAAGGCATATGATAACCGTGTCTAATTCGTGAATGCTTCATGAATTAATCGTTTGACGAAAAAGTCTAAATTAAATTATACGTGTTTTTTTAAATCAAAAAAATTTGTTACTATAATGATTTTTTCAAAAATTCGAGAATATTTCGTGAATTAATCATTTGATGAATAAGTAAATTATTCGGCTTTTGAAAGAATTGGAGAACTTTGTTACTATGGACGTAACCGTCGTTCAGCTGGGATTAGAACTGGCAATGCAACGAAGAGCATGAAACTGAAAGACGACAATAAATCCTGCTAATTTATTTAGAAAGAGCAGCACGATACATTTCAAAGCATTTACAAAGGGCGAAAGAACCACTTCAAAGTTATAACATAGCAGCGTTTCTTGTAAAACTGTACTAATAAAAAAAATCAACAAACCATTTGTATCTTAGAGAAACTGAACTTACAATCTAGGACAACTAGCAGAAGTCTCATTCCCCAGGAAGAGGATAAATTAGCATACTTCAGATTACTAACCAAACATTATTTCTTCCAATACAACATTTTTTTCATCTGTAGTACAAGAATCAAATAAGAAAACATACCTGAGAACCAAGTTTACTCTCACGAGCTATTAGAATTAACGCTCCCACCAACAAGCATATTCCATGACCCCAGTCCCCAAACATTACAGCAAAAAGAAATGGAAATGTAATAACAGTATAAACAGCAGGATTTGCTTCTTGGTATCTAGCAACACTGCCAACAAATTGTCTTATTAGTATTTGAACACTCAAAATGAAAGAAAATGGTATAATTCACCAGCAAAATAGCTTCTACAGAAAGTTTCAGAAATAAATCATTAATTAAAAAGTAAAGCGCCAATCCCATAAATTGTAGATCAGATCAAGTCAACTTTCATAGGCAATGTTTTGTTGTTAAAGGTTTTGGCTTTTATTAGTCATTACTAGCCATTATTAAAGGAATGATGCTCTATTTTGCAGATGATCTACCATTCTGGGACCCATATAGATACATAAATACCATGCCCATTAAAAGTAATATCTGTGCATTAGAAATTACCCATATGCATCAACAATTTCCTGAAATGCGTTTGTGAAGCGGTTGGTTCTAAAATATGTAGGTGGTGATTCCACAGCATCCATCACATGAAATATTATGCCCACTTGTGAATTGCTATCAAATGTTGCACGATGCAGTGCCTCCTGAATCTGTTGCATCATAAGATACTTTGTCTTTTAAGCTAGTATCAATCTGAAAAGGTTTGAGAAGTATCGCTAGAATACTGAAAATCATTGTGTTACAAATTTGTCCCTGAAAAAAGCACTAATAAGTATAAGAAAGTGTCGAGAATGTTACCTGAGGTTTTGCAAATATTGGGCACCATCCCTCTCCAACTAGACATTTTTTCGTAACATCGAAATTGAGCATATTCAGTGTATCATATACAGCCTTTTCCTTTCTTACCTGGAAAAGGTAAATTAGAAGGAAAACTTTCACTATCAATTTAAAGAAGCATGATTCATTCCAATGCTGAACATCATGTGCTAAATTGCAATTTCAACATAATTGAAATTGTCATCGACAAAAAAAAAAACTTAATTGAAATTGTTCCTAGTGCATGTAAATTTATAATAATTATTTTTTAAAAAAAACAAGCTACATGTGGTAGTTAAAGCCTACTCACCATGATTATCCACTTCTTTAAGTGCAATCCAATGGAAGTAAGAGCTTTATTTCGGTGACGGATCCCAGCATCCAGAGTGGCTTCCAGTTCAGAGAGACGTGACAGAACCTGCAACAGAAATTCAAACCTATTACCAAAATTTATTATTAGGATAATGATACAATACCATGTGGTATTTCCAAATAAAAATTTCCAAGAAACTTACAATCTTTATCCAGGAAATTTTTTAAAAATTATAAAATGAAACAATGTATCCCATAAGAACCAAAAGCATGCCCGCAGCCCGATACACCAAGATCATGTCTTTTACAATTTCCGGTTGTGATAGCGGAAAAGGATTTAAGAAGACCCAGGTATGTTAACAGGACAAGTTCATTCAAGAAACAAAAAGAAAATCTCTTGGAACCCAAAACAGTTCTGCAATGTATAAGAAAGATACATAATTGACCTCCTTTGGAGCTTTGCATACCTCTCGAGTTATTTGCCTCTGTTTGGTAATATCTTCGGGAACGGAATAGCAATTTGCACCAAAAGCTTCACAAATTTTCAGTATTTTTGTTTTTGCCTGCTCCCCGGAGAAGAACACTACAAAGACTGTTTTCTCAACCTAGATAGGAGAAACCAGAGCAATTAGTATAGTTGCGAATTAAGAATGCTACATATATTTTCTTAATGACCATGGAAATGAACTATCTGAGCATAATAATTAATAAGCTTAATATATAGGAGGTTCACTGAATATGTTACAACTTTCATGAAAAAAGCTTAAATTCGGTATCATGAAAATAAGTAAAGAAAGCACTATTTACTATGATGTGGATTGGCCTCCACACTTTCAGAAATAAAAAGGGTATTCACCATTCAGAAATTTATAGAAAAAGAAGGGAGCAGAACCATTTCAGTCGATACGGGATCCAAAATATGTTCCTCAGCTGTCGCCTGATTAAAAAACATATTGCCCCTCGTTGCACGGAATAGCATCCTCTCAAATCTTAGAGCTTTGGATTTGCAAATTATCCCGCTAATAAATCTCAAGCCAGCTTGGTTTGAAGGCCCAGGCTGCATTTCCTGTAATATGTTTATGTTTTAATAAAGTGGAATAATAGTGATAGTTTCATACAACTAATAGTTCAAGTGCAATAAGTGAAAGTACCTGTTCAAGTAATGATGCTCTCTCCACATAGTCATCATTCAAATATATATGTTCATCTAACTCTCTCTCCTCTACAACTGCATGGCTTTGCGCTGAAACAAGGAAGCCACCTGCCTGGAATCAAAAATATGAGAAGGCACAGGAACAGCATCTCAAGACAGATATTTGGAAAATCATAAAGCTTCCATGAGAGAAAACCGAGAAAAGTTTTTCTACAATCATCATTAGTTCAGAAATGAATCATCCGGTATAATGCATGTAAGAATACAGATCAAATTTGAGAACAGGGCTCTGAATTTCAATCAAACGGGTAAGATAATACACAACTTGCAGATATTGCATGGCCAACAGGATTAATATTTTCTAGATTAGAAGTTACATTGCATGGCAAAAATATAGGTGGAACAGTGCCTCCAGTTTCCAGGCCCTCTTAATCAGACATACCCCAAGAGTAGATTGTTAAAAAAAAAGGATATATTTGTAGATGACAAAACATAAGACTAAGAGACAGGGAGCACAGTCTTGACAAATGACCCATATTATTTTCAGCATAACAAGGTACAAGGTCTACTTCCGTAGGGAAAGCAAACCAGTTACTGAGCATTTAATGGTCAACTAATGCTCCAAAATATCAGCAGCAGCGAACTTTACACTTGAGCAGCAAAAAATTTCACAATCGACATGACATTAGTACTTCTCACTCAGAAGAATCCGAAGATCTGTTTTTCAATATAGAGTTCTTTTATCATGACTTCAGATATAAGTATCTTTTATTTTTCTTCTGATGAATAAAAAGAGTATGTGTCGAAAGAAGAAATTAGGTTAGAGAATCCCATATACAAAAAGAGAGCTTTTGTAAATACCACCCTTAGTAGACGGATAAGAAACTTCATTAGCATTTCCGTTCTCGTCAACGGCTCCTCATGATCTTTAACGAGTTCTAGAGGACTCAAACAAGGCTACCCTCTATCCCCACTTTTTCATCATGGCCACCGTCTCACAGAAGCTCTAAGCATGTTGATACATAAAGCAGACACGATTGGCATGCTCAAGGGGTTCAAGGTGGGAAATGAATGTCCTGTGATCACACCTCTAGTACACAGATGACACTCTAGTTGTCCTCAACGCCTCTAGATGACAAGCATCAAATCTTCGGCCTGTCCTTAAATGCTATGAGGCGGTTTCCAGTACTGGTATCAATATGAGGAATAGCAATTTTTTTGGGGGGAGTTACGCAGGAGATTGTAATCGAACTCCCCTGACACGCGGAAAGCCTGGTTACATGAAAAGTGTGCAATCTGTTTGGCTTTTCTACTTAGTAAGTTCCCTATTTCCTAACTCAGTCCCCCCCCCCTGCGACGCGTTCTGTATCACCAAAAGAGCATGAGTTCCAGTGATAGATCGAACTGGAAGAAGGGTGGCGAGTTGGAACTTAGAAGAGAAGAAATCTTTTTTATGAGGTAGGATAACTTTAATCAAAAGTGCTCTCGCCAATCTGTGCATACATTACATGCCAATGTTCAATTTTCTTAACATAATTGTAAATTATTTTTAATCTATAACTTGAAGAGATGTCATTGAAAAAAGAAGAGGAAAATGCAGTAAAAGAATAATCAATACGGGAGGAAAGGACCATCAGTATCAAAACAAGATAGTCCCGGAGGTCAATCAAACATATTATGTCGGATGATGAAAAATTTCCCACAATAGAGCTCCTCTCTATGAATACCTCCTTTGGCTAGAGAGTCTGCTGATTAGTTAGCTGATCGCACCCAAGAGAATCAGATATTCAAGTTAGATCATCTCAAGAAGCTTCAAAAGGACTTCCTTCTCCATTCAAACCTACTGCCTCTTCCTTCAACACAGCCAGTAGTTCATCAATGACAACATGTGGTACCATTGCTGGAAAGGAAATTTACAAGATGGCTGCTTTCTATATTCACTGATGATTATGAAAAAAAAGTTGTTTCAACCTACTTGGTTGCAATGCCATTGTTTGACACTTTGACTTATCAAATTCATTTTGGGAGATTTATTGTAACTAATCAAATAATATTATATTCTGAGTGTTTCGAGTGAGTTGAATCGAGTGTTCTCTAAATAGTTGGAACATGCTCTGTCACCGTCCCCTTATTATAGATTAAATAGATTGTGCCCTTTCATACTTCTTTACGGATATTTTAAAACATCTTGACTTTAATCTACATCTACATTATAGATGTAGCATTGGTGTTCCAAACCCAGACGGAGGAGGGTTATGTCAAGTTAGCAGCTGGTGTAAAACGTTGCTAAATCCTATTGCATCAATCCTGATCTGTTAGAAATAAACTCTAAGGATTTAAAAAACGATTTCAGGTTGCATTACAGTTCTGGTCAAAACCGTCACATAACGGACGTTAGATAACAAATGTCCATTTCGCTTTATTGTTTTGATTTCCATGTGGGGCATTGCTTTATTGTTACTGAAACTGTTACAGAACGGCAAAATGGATGTCAATTAGCACCAAAACGATCGTCAAGTAACACCGAAACCATTCAGGTACTACCAAAACTTTACATAACGGTTTCAGCGATTTTTTAAACCATGTTAAGACTAGAATCGCCTAATATTCTTATAGCCGACCCTGAAAGGTAGGGATAAGGCACTGATAAAGAAGAAGAAAAAAAAATTAAAATGGAAGAAACACACTCCCATGTCAAAGATCATCACCTTCATATAGACAACTAAGGATGCAAAAGAAAACATCATTTTTATCGTATACTACAGAGATACCCATCCCCAAATTTAAACAAGATTTCAAAGAGTAGCTACAAGAAATTGTGAATGTAAGAGGAAGCAGCAAGTACATGAGGATATGGTACCGTTTCAAAATTTTAACAATTGCTCTAATTGGGTGATAACTGATAAGGGCTCCCAATCGTATAACAAAAAATATGGCAGAATAACCCCAAAGCATGACAATAACTATCGCTAAAATGTCCTTTAATCAGTATTCTTCTTAAGAAAAATGATGAAGTCAAAATATATACCTTTCGTAATACCATCTTGAATTCCAGGAGCTCATTATATGTTTGACGTAGTTTCTCACTATTAGAGTTCATTTCAATAAGCTCGTTTTCATGCTCAGCAAGTTGGATCTGAAATCAAGAGGATCTAAAATGAATAATCCCTACTAATTTCAGAAATAACCTGTCCTTCCATGACGAAGAATAACATTTTGTTTTTCTTTGCTAACTAAGAACATTATTTAATTTTTGTGGGCACCAAAAGAAGAAATCCCAACAAAGAAAAAAGAATGGTTTCTAATTAAAAGAAGAGTAAATAATTAAGACAGAGACCTCTAATTCCTCCAACTCAATGTCTGGTTGCAAGGAAGGACGAACAGATATTACTTGACCAGCTTTACTGAATTGATCTTTGATAAATCGTAGCTTTCGTGACATTTCCCCGCACCGTTTCACCTGTGAAATAGCTCCCAAGCATGAAATCCAATGACATGAATTGCAATTGCAGGAAACATCGTCTTAAGTTTGAAAAAGAAAATCAGATTTATGTAGACAATGATTTAATGTTCACTGGAAAATTTGAACTAGATAAGACATTTCATAAAATTTTATATTCAGCATTCAGTTGGTAAAAAAATTTCAGAAAAATAGCACAGTAACAAAGTGCTCTGATTTTTTCAAAAAGTCCCAATAAGTCACGACTTTTTCATTTTATGATTAATTCACAAAGTATTCGTAACTTTTTGAAAAATTTATGTCTTTTGCACAAAGTCGCGAATTTTGCAAATTAAATGTGAATTGTTCACGATGTTTTTAAAACGCCCTGAATAAATATTATATATATATATATAACTTTCAAAATTGAAGATCTTATTTTTTTTTTCCATATTTTGACTGACATTTGTTTGATTTTTCCCAAATTTTTTGAATTTTGCAGAGTTTTTCTGAATTTTTCCCTACTCAAATAGTTCCCAAACTCCAACTGGGTAACTATGGAAAATAGCAGACGTATAAAAAGAAGTACCGCGCTTTTATCAAGGCCAAATGTTAAATAAGTTATGCTATTATTATCAATTGAGGAACAAGAGAGATATCAAAGAATGATGTTAAACAGTGATGAGAAAACCAGGGGTGGAAAGAATAATACAATGGCTCTGTTATCTCGCTTATTCAACTTATTACCCACCAACAAAGACACATGGAACTGAAACTTTCAAAGTTCTCAGTTCCACTTGACTGGAAGTAACATAAAACTTTGAATATGGTTATATGCATGTGTGTCAGGGTGTGTTCATCATGGTACAATTCTTTAAGGTAACAGTAAGGACCCACTTTAAGGTTAGCCTAGCCTGAATTTCAAAATAAATCACATCAGATTTTGTGATTATTCATTGATATTGTGATTTACAAATGTTCAGAAAGATATCTATCGACGAGACAAAAACTAACTTGAAATGCAAAGGATCTAATGAAATGCAACGTAAATAATAAGAATTCGTACAATCTGAGTACAATGAAAGTTACCCATGTATTCAACTGATTTAATGAACCATTCATCATTTGAGTACCACAACCACAAGTCTTCATTATTAATTAAAAAGGGCATGTCAACAAAAAAGTTTTCAGCATGTAAAAATTGTCCTGAACAGTACATACCTGATTAACAAATGTTCGCTGAAAAGGGCTTTTATCAGCATTTAACTGCAGGGAAAAAGGTATAAAAGTGAGTACATCTGATTGAATTTTCTTATTTCCTTTTTTTTTGTGTTGATAAGTGTGAACACATCTAATTAATCAATTATAAGATGAACATATAATTCCTTAAGTATAAGTTCATCACGCTAGAAGACCGCCCCTATTCGAATTGTTTATACATAAGGCAAATAAATGGAGGAATAAAATGGATTTAAAATTCTATGCACTTTCTAGCTCAAGATAGACATATTAACACATTATTGTTTCCTTAAACTATATTAATATGTACATGGTATGCATGCCTACAATGGATATGCTAGTTCATTGTAGCATTGTGGAACTCCAGTGAAATAAAAACAAATATATGCAACAGACACCCTACCTATTACATAAATAAAAGGTGCCCCTTTTTTTTTTTATCGATATCGAGAATTTTATTAAAAGAGAAGCAGAAAGAAGAGATATCTCAGCCATGATGAAAAAAAAAACAAGGAAACAAAAAAAAATTGAGAGTCAAATGACACCATCGAAGGTACAAGCGAGCACAAGAGAAAATAACACACCAAAATAGAACTACAGAGAAATGGTCTCGCAAACCAATGATTCCTTCTCAACACCATCCTTGGCCAAAGAGTCCGCCACCATATTCGTTGATCTTTGAATACAAGAAAATGAGATGTTCCCTTATGCCACTGTGCAATGGCTATCATTAATGACAAACGCATAACTCCGGGACTGGTGATCTATACCCACAGTCCATCTAATAGCATTCTTAGAGTCCCCTTCTATGATAAAGGAGGGAAACTCCAAGGATCTGTAGAGAATAATGCCTTAATAAAGAGCAACAATCTCTATGTGGTTAGAAATCGCCACCCTATCCAGCCCAAAGAAGCGTAAGATATTGTTGCCGCCACTGTTTCTAAAGATTCCACTATCCCAACCAAACCTAGGTTACACATAGAAGTTCCATCAAAATTGAATTTAATGCAACCTATGCGAGGAGGTTTCTAAGGATGCCCTTAGTGTTGGGATTTTCCTAAAATTCTATTTTATGTAAAACTTCATTATTATGGAGTTATCTTTTAGAATTAGAATTTTGGAAAAATCCTAGTTGGTTTAGTATTTGAGTTTATGCTTTAAAATCTCATATATAGGCTTAGGGTGTAGGTTTACAATGTAAGTTGAGGATATGTGAGTGAATAGGGTTCCAAGGGAGAGATGGCTACTCTCAGGGAGAGCGTTTTTAGTTCTCAAGAACAATGGGCGACTCTCGGAAGAATAGTGGTTGCTCTTTGGAGAACGGGTAGCTCTCAAAAAGAAGAGCGGGTGAACCAAATATATCTTGTGTTGTGGTTTTGTATGAATTTCATATTTATTTGTCATATTACCATCGAACCCTAAAATTGTGTTTTTCCGCACAATAATTGGAATCAGAGACAAGTTTAGGATCACATAATAATCATTTTAGAACCGATTCGATTCAAATCGGGATTCAAATCGTAAACCATAAGATTCGATCCGATTTTTTAAAAAACTGTTAAAAAATTACTTAATATAGAAAAAAAAATGAAATAATTCATTATCCAAAAGATTTCATTCATAACTATTAATAAAAGCAAGTAATGAACATTTCATTGCATACACTATACAAAAATCGAATGAACTCCATAAAATGAAACATAACACCCCCACTATCATCAAATATAAATTAACAAAAGTAAACTCATATAATCATATTGTCTGAGATCCAGTATAAAAAAAGCATTCTACAATCAAAAAGTCTAATAAAAAAAATTATCAAGTGCTCTAAAAGTCCAACTCCATCCTCTTCTTCCTCATTTCTTCTCTCTTCTCTCTTCTTTCTCCTTTTTTTTTCCCGTTTCACAACAACAGAGAGAAAACCCTAATATAGGTCTTGGCATGTCCGTAACACGGTAACAGGGTTTTCCAGTTTCTTCTCTCTTCTTAGAAGACATAAAGTCGTGGTTTAAAAAAATGCCGAAACTGTTACGTAAAACCCGTTACGTAAAGGTTTCGGTGACTTCTGATACCCGATACCGTATCTTTACCAGTTTATCCCGAAACAAAACCGTAATGCCCGAAACCGTTATGTAACGGGCATTATGCCCGATACGTAAAGGTTTCGGTCGTACGACTGGGTTTCGAAAATCCTTAAACTCATTATAAACCTTATCTTTGCTTCCTCTCTTCTTCTCTATCTATTCTTAGTAACTTTTTTTTTCCTAAAATCCTTTTGTTTTTTGTTAATTAACCAGTGTTACCCAGACACATGGTACGAGTGCCAAGTGCCCAGCTGTCTAGGGGTGTTCAGCATGGTAAACTCTGAAAATGCAAATACGGCGGCATGGATGTACAATTTTTTAAAAATGATTAAATATATATATATATATATATATATATATATATATATTATAACTTAATTTTTAAATAACAATAATAATAAAAAGAGGGGAATCACTAGTCCCTAATTCTTTTTAAAACGTATATACCTAAGTTATAAAAAAATACGCATAGGAAGTAGAAAACAACAAGAGAGAGAAGAGACATACATATTGATCGTTGTTGTTTGCGCTGCTCCCCTAGTAAAATTTCATCTATGTTTCCAAAAAAACAACAAAATTGGACAAAAAGTACCTTGTAATTGTATTTTTAATATGACACGACATACATGAAGCACCATGTGCATAATCATAATGTTGATGTCACTATGACATGGTATAAACACGTACCAAGGAGTGTCGTGTCGTGCTATGGAGTGTCGTGTCGTGTCCAAGTGTTGGCACGACAAAATTTGGGGAAATTGAAGTGCCTAGGTAACACTGTAATTAACAACTTGATTTTGAATTTAATTCATAGATTTGAACGAATCCAAGGCATATTCTTTATTTCGAGTATGTTTCAACCCTTGACCCATCTAATTTTCTTATTTCTAAATTTTGAGCATCATATTGGCTTTAAAAGTTTCTTGTTACTCATTTATTATATGTTTTTTTTTTCTATTTATTGGAATTTTTTGAATTTTTTTAAGAAAAAAAGAAAAAAATAATAAGTAAATCCCGAAACCATTACGTATAACAGTGTCCAAAACCGTTTTTTTAAATCTTGCATAAAGTACATTTAGAAAATTAAAAAAATAAAAAATATTGTTTAAGTATCGATCCATAACAGGAGTTTCATGCTCGAATCGCATGAATCGTACGATTTAAATCGCATATCAAATTAAATTTAACCCAATTACAATTTACACTTGCGAATCTGCGATTTGATTCAAATCGTACGAATTGAATCACAATTCGCAACGATTTAACAAACATTGCGAGGACTATGACAATTTTGAAAACGTTGTTCGAAGTAGAAAAGATCGATTAGATGGATAATTTGGCTCGATGGAGGCCAAAGGTCAAGATCTGCCGATCCAGTAGGGTTTGCACAAGATTGTTGAAGAGGAAGATGAAGAAGTAGTTTCTATTATTTGGAACACCCTAAAGGTAGTGGAGAAGACGGATGATGAGCACTCGTTGATGATTTGATAGAATTCAAGTTATGGTGGAGATTGTTGGGATTTGCCTAGAATACAAGAGCGCTTTTTGATGATTTGATAGAATTCAAGTTAAGGTGGAGATTTTTGGGATTTGCCTAAAATTCTATTTTATGTAAAACACTATTATTATGGAGTTATCTTATAGGGTTAGAATTTTGAGAAAATCCTAGTTGGTTTAGTAATTGGTCTTATGCTTTAAGATCTAATAAATAGGCCTAGGATGTAGGCTTATAATGTAAATTGAGGATATGTGAGTGAATAGCATTCCTGGGGAGAGCAGACTGCTCTTAGCCTCTCAACCCTCGTAGTTCTCAAGAAGAGCAGGGTGACTCTTAGGAAAAGAGTAGTGGCTCTTGGGAGAATGGGTAGCTCTCGAAAAGAAGAGCATGCTCACTATTAATCTCAATAGATCTCCTAGATAGCGTATTCTATGTGTTTGAGAGTGGATATCCATGTACCATGTAATATCTGCATAGTAGAAGTTCTTAGTTGTCTTTACCCGTGGATGTAGCCCTATTGTGGGTGAATTATATATATCTTGTGTTGTGCTTTTGCATTCTCTTCATATTTGTTTGTCATATTACCATCGAACCCCAAAATCGCATTTATTCGCACAACACTTGAACAGAGAAAGGGACAAGTCAAAACTTAAGACGATCGGCCCATGCAAAATATTCCAAGAGATCAACAATGACGAGTATAAGATCGACCTACCAGATGGGAATGAGACATCTAACATCTACAATTGACCTAATTTATCCTATTACCACTCGGGTGTCATCACAACTCAATGACGAGTTCCTTCCAACCGGGAGGGAATGATGTAGTTCCAAGCATGGAAGACAACGTGGAAGCTCCACATCTCAGTACAAAGGAAGAAACTTCAATAGTATACCATGTTAAACATGGGCATAATGAGGAACAACAAAATAAATATGAATAATTAAGAAATCTTCTGTTTGTTGATCTCTCACCCAAGTTCTAGTTAACCTAACCAGTTAACTTGGACCTGCATCATGCCAGTTACTTACAAAATTGAACCGATTCAGGGTTGTGTCCAAATACCTAGGTTTCTTCTTTGATCATAGCTTAATGTTGGCAGACCCTGCTTCATCTACTGAGTTAATTGACATCAAGGACAAAATTTTGGAGGATAGTATTGACCATGGATGAAAAAATGAAATTGCTTCCTAATTCCAAAGGTATTCTTACCCCCCAACAAAGTCTATTGTGGAAAGTATTAAATTGAAGTTTCCTCACGCAAAGTGGTCGAAGGTTCTATGGTTCAAAAACAGAGTCCCTATCCATTCCAATATTGCCTCGACGGTTGTTGGCAATGCAATTATAACCCAAGACGAGCTGGTTAAGGTGAAGATTCTCACCATGCTCAGTGCATTTTCTATGGTACGGCACGATAAAATCGAAACATCTTTGCTTTGCATGCTGGTTCACTTGATTGGTGTAGCAAAATATCCTTCACTTGCTGGATTTATAAGAGAAGAATCAGTATTTTCAATACTTTGAGTGAATCATATGCTGCTTTAGTAGAGTCACACACATTTTTTATTAGGCAGCAAGATTTTACAGCTATCTTATATCACCAATGGAACAAGAGGAATGCTCACCAATTTCAAAGTAAACAATCTTCATTTTAAAGGGAGGAAGACAAAATCATTTCTCATGTTGCATGTGTTAAATGCTTGGCTACATGATGGAAGATTTATGAAGGAGACAATTGCGTCAATTTTCTTTCTCATATGCATTCCTTTTGCAATGAAGTGAAGCCTGGTGCCGGCAGATAACACCAAAACCTAATTTCAATGAAGTCAATTCTAATTGTTCAATCTTAGGACAGCATGATAGTATGGGAGCTATTATTCGATTGAAATGGGAATCCCCAATGCGGTTTATAGAAGGTGAAAAAGGCACTGCCTACACAGTGGAACCCGTGTTGATCAAAAGAGGACTAATGGTGGCTATACAACACCAAGTTAGGCGCATCATCATTGGCAGACTATAAACCTAATCAACTGTACAATTCGTGTAAAATCCATGGAGAGCAAGAGGTTGAATTCGACAGATCAGGTTATACCTTGACGATAATATAGAGAGGGGGGTCAACCATAGGTTGAGGAATGCAAATTGGGCTGCAAATTACATTCATTAGGAAAAAAGATAATGGTTTTGTTTTATATCCTCATGGGTTTTCTCATGATCTCAGTCGTATTATGATCTCAGTCGTATTGCACAGGAGATTGCCACGGGCTAAATACTTACAGATGTAACGTACTATTCGAATTAATCTAGGGTAGGGATTTTTCCAAACCCTGGATTCCTACCAACAAACAGAGTAAAAACAAATAAAAAATCATCAAATTGCAAACAATCGAGATCTCTGAATAAAAACTAATCCAAATAAACAGGAAAAGATCCCTACAGAATCCAGAATTCAGATCACAGACAATAAATGAAACATTCAAGTTAGGTTAAATCTGAATAATTAGCAGATTAGATAAACAACAGATTGAAATCGGAGGAATACCAAATGAACAAATGAAACCTAACAGATCTGGTTGAATTATTACATCTCTGAATTGGAGAAGGCCAAGTTCGCCGAGGTAAGAGACGGCTCTTTGAGCAGATTCGACTGGAATTATGAGCTGAACGAATGTCATCTTCTCTGAACGCATAAGATCCATTGCCGGCAGGTTATCGAAGAACTTCATTTTCCAAGAACAGAGAAGATTTTCCCCCCACAGTAGAGCTTCAGATCTGACTTTCTCTCTCTTCTCTCTCCCTATTTTATTTTCAATGCTGGGCTTTCACTTCTTGCTTTGCCAGTTGCAACTGCCATTAGAATCAGGAATTTCGCGTCCTTTTTCAAAGCCAAAATGAATAAAATGAGAAGAAAAATCAAAAAAGTAATACTACAAGGAGGATGAACGATGGTCCTATTCTAATAGTCTATAGTGGGCTGGAACTAAGTCACTAACCACTAGTTGATGATGGGGGGCCCAAAAAGACTGGAATATTCGTTGCGAGACTTGTACTGTATATGGCACACGCTCATTTTTAACCGTGGATATCCTAAGCATTAAAAGACTTAAGACTAATCCCACGTGATGCATAAGGAGGCAAACACTCGTACCTTATCCACCTCTAAAATAGTCTATTATAAATCAATGTCGCTGAAAATTAGGGTTGTCAAGAGATCGGATTTGGACAAGATCTAACTATATCCAAATCCGATTACAAATTTGATTGATCCGATATTCATGAATTGACCAATCCGAATTCGAATTTGATTATTTATTTAAGATCCAAACCTAGTTCGATTAATTTTAATTTTTTATATTCAAAAAACTATATTTTAATAATATAAAAATCTAATATGACCTTAATCCACTCTAGTTAATGTTAATTTCTTTAAAATAAATACTTTAGGCATAGAAAATATAGAATTAATATCATATGTATTTATTAATTTTAAAAGTTATTATAATCTGATCAGATTTTAAATAGATCCAAATCTATCCAATTATAATCAGATACCACCTTTATGATTTGAATCCCCTCCAACTAATCACTAATTGGGTCCAAAATCCAGCTAATCAGATCCGATCATTGACAGCTCTAGTAAAAATTAAGAAAACAACCTCCAACTTGGAAATCTTTTATATGAAAATAAATGAACCTCCCTTCAAATCCGAGCCGTCAAAACAAACCTTTGAATGTCAGATCTGAATCGTATGGAGCGTAAGGGTGCATGTGCGTCATAGATTATAGGTATCAACTGCACAGAAACATCGAAGAGAATCCAAAGTCCAAATGGCATTTTGTATTCCGGTCCAGGTGCAGGACCCGGGTTCCATGAGGAGGCGGATGAGGGCGTAGAAACCCGGCATTAACGTACCATTTTAGTTGTCTATGAGACCTCAGACATGTTGAGACTTGTGAGCCAGACTAAACGCACAGTGGGGGGGAAAACAACAAAAATGTGTAGAAACCCAACTTCGTGGATCATTCGTAATCACAGATTATGGATCTGACCAAACGGATCCATTTCCATTTGTGTTTATAGATGGTATTTTTGGTGTAAAAGACGTTGACCATCTGTTTGCCTAGTTGAATTTGACTCTTATGTTTGCCAGATATTGCGGGGAGACACGGGGATCTTCATAGACTCGCGCTACTTACGAGGAAGTTACCTTTCGAGGATATTATTGTCATTTCAAGACAAAAAAAAATGCTTGAGTGGTCCACTCACCCTGCTAACTACTGTTGGCCATTTTCTTTATTTAAGACAATAAACATACACGCCCAAGCTAAAGGCCATTGCACTCGCGTACCCTCTCAAAAATACTTGGATGTGGGGCTACCACTGTTAACCATTAACTAATGCTGTAAATAATATCCTTAGAAAAAAAAAAAACCTTTCATTTAAATTGGCAAGCCACACCCGCACCTCTTACGACGACTTATGAGGAGGTCTTGGACTCAGGATCTCCCTCTTGGCATAAGCGAGTGCAGCCATGCACTCAGTATTTTGAAATTTTTTTATTAATATGGTGTATTTAATATATATATATATATATTGAAAATTTTCTATTAATATGGTATATTAATTTTTTGCTTTTTAAAAATGATATATATAATTTTAAAAAATTAAAAATTATATATATATTTAAAAAAATTGCTTTTTAAAAATTAGTAACATAATTTTTGAAAATAAAGGTAACAAAAAATATCTGTCACCTCTACTTTTAGTAATAAAAAACAAAAAATATGGAGTGTCACACCACCCCCCACCCCTATCCCCACTCACCAACACTACCCCTAACACCACTCCACCACTACAAATGCCACCCACCACCACCACCACCTCCACATTGGATTGGAATCATTTACTCATTATTATGTTCATCATAACCAAACTTGTTTTTCTGTTTTTTCTTTTTTAAAACAAGTAATATTTAGAAATGTCAAACATTGTTTTTTGTTTAAAAATTTTGAAAATAAAAAATCATTTACAATTTTAAAATATAAAATAAAAACAAAAAACAAAAGGGCCGTTTGGTTACACTTAAGTTTTCTGTTTTTATTTTTTTAAACTGGAAATAACTTTCTATTAAAAAAATTTTAAAACAAAAAACCGGTTTGACATTTATAATTGTTAATTGTTTTAGAAAAAAAAACGAAAAAAAGAAAACATATTTGGTTATGATGAACATAATAATGAGTAAATAATTTCAATCTATGGTGGTGGTAATAGTGGGTGGTGGTAGTGGTGGGTGGTGGGTGGTGGTGAGTGGTAGGTGGTGGAGGGGAGTGGTAGTAGTGGTGGTGGTGGATGGGTGGGTGGGTGATGGTGCTAGTTTTAGTGATAATGTTATGACACTCCATGTTTTTTATTTCAAAAAACAGAGGTTCTGTTGCATTAATTTTCAAAAATTTTGTTACTAATTTTTAAAAATAAAAAACATTAATATCTTTATCATACACGTTTTGCATTGAAAATTTCAAAACTTTTGTTTTTAAAAACAGAAAATGGAAGTGCAATCAAACGGGCCTCCAAACGACCCCTTAGATTTTTTTTTTGAAAACTAAGGTTGAAGTGCTTAACCTCAGGAGTGAGTGAATCTTAACCACATGTGGTGAGTATTATAAAGTAGGGCGTGAACCAATAAAGACCGGTCATTTCGATACATAATGAAAACCTAAGAGGTTTCGAAATGGAAAACAGACCTAACTGACTTGGTGATTTCATTGCTCCAACCGTCCCTTTTTAACCATCCATCAATTGTGGTTAACACCTTAGGGTTAAGCAACTAACCATGATTTTTAGAAAAAGCAAAATACTAATTTTAATTTAATTAAGCTTAATCATGATTAAATAGGGGTTAAGAGGGACACGGGACACTTGGGTCAGCTAGTATTTTCCATTTTTGATACTTATATTTCGGATTTTAAAAAAAAAGATTCTGGCTCCGCACTGACGAAGAGTACTCTTCAGGCTTAACCAGCTCCAAGCACTGGAGCTGGAGAAGGGATAAATAAGTCCAAGAATCGTGTCATAGCAATAAATGAGTGTGCCACTAGCATCTCACTCTCCGCACAGCCAGCTCTAATGTAATTAGTGCTGACACTGCATTTCGTCTGTCTTCCCTCTTCACTTTCTCTTTTCTCTTCAAATCAAAAACCTCCAAGATTTTGACTTCTCAGCACATCTCAACCAGGTACGCAAAATCTCTCTCTAAAACCGCAAACCTAGGGTTTTTTCTAGCCTAATTGGTGTTTTCGTTTGTAAAATGGATGTATTTATTTTTACAATTAGGGTTTCTTGATGTCTGTAAATTCCTGTACGAACGATGACCTCGACCTGAACTCCGACGCCGTTACCCTAGACGAACAGAACGAAGTTTCCATGGTTAATGTTTCAGAATCAACGATTACAGTTAATATATCTGCAACTGAAACCATAACGGAACCCCAAATGCTCATTGCGAGGTTGAGGATTTTTCATTCGAGGGAGTAATTGAAGAGGTTAGGGTTTTTAGCGGAGTGGGGAATTCAGTTGAGGCGTTAGTTCAGGGTTCTGATTTTTGCGTCGATGATCGCGGGGCTGAAGGGAATTTGAAAGAAGACGCGGGGAATTCTGGATTGTTCAAGGAGAGAGAAATTGAACCTGTAGATAGAGAGGGTGATGAGACAGAAGGTGATAGATTTGATGGGTTGATGTCGCAGAAAATTGAAGTTGAAGTTGCAGAGAAGGTGGAGTTTTCGATAACTATCATGGAATCGTCGTGTGAACAAACCCATGTTGATGTTGGAGGGGAAGCTGTGTTAATGGGCAACGAGGAAGTTTTGAGTCCCATAGTTGAAGTTCCGGAGACTGATGCTTTAAATGTGAGTTTATCTTGTTCTGGAAAATATCAAAACTTGAAGGTTGAGATGGTAGGTGGGAGCACAGTGAACAACAGTGCCATACATGAAGATCCTTCTGTAGGTATTGAATCTAGTCTAAATGGGGATCGTAGCAACGAGGAAGATTTGAGTTCCAAAGTTGAAGTTCCAGAGACTGATGCACTGGACGTGAATTTACATTGTTCTGGAAAAGAAGAAAACTTGAAGGTTGAGATGGTGGGTGGGAGCACAGAGAACAACAGTGCCCTACATGAAAATCCTTCTGTATGTGCTGGCTCTAGTCTAAATGGGGATCTTAGCAACGAGGAAGATTTGAGTCCCAAATTTGAAGTTCCGGAGACTGATGCACCGGATGTGAATTTACATTGTTCTGGAAAAGATGAAAATTTGAAAGTTGAGATGGTGGGTGGGAGCACAGAGAACAACAGTTCCATACATGAAGATCCTTCTGTATGTGCTGAATCTAGTATAAATGGGGATCTTAGCAACGAGGAAGATTTGAGTCCCAAAGTTGAAGTTCCGGAGACTGATGTGTTGGATGTGAATTTACATTGTTCTGGAAAAGATCATAACTTGAAGGTTGAGATGGTGGGTGGGAGCACGGAGAACAACAGTGTCATACATGAAGATCCTTCTGTAGGTGCTGAATCTAGTCGAAGTATGGATCTTAGCAATGAGGAAGATTTGAGTCCCAAAGTTGACATTCCAAAGACTGATGAGCTGGATGAGAATTTATATTGTTCTGGAAAAGATCAAAACTTGAAGGTTGAGATGGTGAGTGGGATCACGGAGAATGACAGTGCCATACATGAAGATCCTTCTGTATGTGCTGAATCTAGGCTAAATGGGGAGCTTAGGACAACTTTCCTAGAATCAAATTCATATGGTCAAGTGGACAATACTTCTATGCAACATGAGAAACAAGATACGGTTGCCCAAGTAGCTGAAACACTTTCTAGTAAGGTAGATGGGGATCAGAGCGGGGATTCATATCCCGTTGAGGAGATACCAAACCAGGGCACCTGTGTTACAGTAAATTCAATCTCATTTGCTGGAAATGCTGTTGGATCTCAAGCTGCAGCTACCAATGCTTTTCTGCATGGCGAGGGAGAGCCTTATTCTTCTCGTGTTACTGAAGAATTTGTCGGCCTTTTGCCAGATAACAATTTTGATGCAGAAGTTCAAGGTGTTGAATCTATTTCTAATAGGGATATTGGAGCATCTTTCCTGGGAACAAATTTGGATAGTCAAGAAGAGAACGTTTCTGTGCAAGATGAGAAACAAGAGATGGTTGCCCAAGTGGATGAAACACTTATAAAGGTAGATGGGGATTTGAGTGTGGATGCATATCCCGTTGAGGACTTACCAGACCATGGTACTTGTGATACAATAGATTCGAACTCATTTGCTGAGAATATTGTTGCATCCCAAGCTGCAGTTGCTTGTGCTTCTCCGCATGGTGAGGGTGGTCCTGATTGTTCTCAAGTTACTGAATTTCTTGTCCCTTTGCTGGATAATAACTTGGATACGAAAGTTCAAGGTATTGAGTATATTTCAAATGGGGATCTTGGAACATCTTTCCTAGGAACAAATTCAGATAGTCAAGAAGTTAATACCTCTGTGCAAGATGAGAAACAAGAGACGTTTGCCCAAGTGTCTGAAGTACGTTTAAAGGTAGTTGGGAATCAGAGTCCGGATTCATATCGCATTGAGGAGATACTGGACCAGGGTACTTGTGTCACAGTAAATTCAAACTCATTTGCTGAGAATACTGTTGAATCTCAAGACACAGTTGCCTGTGCTTCTTCACGCGGTGAAGTCGAGCCTGATTCTTCTCGAGTTTCTGAATTTGTTGGGCCTTTGCCAGATTGCAATCCTGGTACGGAAGTTCAAGGTGTTGAATCTATTCCTAATGCGGATCTTAGAACATCTTTCATGGAAACAAATTCTGGTATTAAAGAAGATAATACATTTATGCAAGATGAGAAACAAGAGACCATTGCTCAAGTAGCTGAAACACTTTCTAATAAGTTAGATGGGGATCACAGCATGGATTCATATCCCATTGAGGAGATACTGGACCAGTCCACCTGTGCTACAGTAAATAAAAACACATCTGCTGAGGTTACTGTTGGATCTCAAGCTGCAGTTGCCTGTGCTTCTCTGCATGTTGAGGGTGAGTTTGATTCTTCTCGAGTTACTGAAATTGTTGGCCTTTTTCCAGATAGCAATCTGGCTGCGGAAGTTCAAGTCGCTGACACTCACAATTCTGTGCTACATGAAGACCAGAACCTGCACACTCATGTTTTTGAGTTTGTTACTAATCATGGAGTGCAGAATCAGGCCATGGAAGCTGAAGCAAAGGCAAAGGGTGGATGCTGTGAGACGGATGCAAATCAAATAATGAGCACTCATGCTTCCAAAGCAGAGGATTCCCAACTTAGTGGTGATGACTCTAATACGGGTAGTCTAGTTGTAGATTTGGATGCCTTTCCCATCACAGATGGAAACTACAAGTCTGGAGATGAGGTTGTGAAGGAAGATATTTATCCACCAGATGGGTCTCAAAGACAAGGAGCTGAGGTTAAAGAGATGGGAGGCGACGTGGGATTTTCTATGTTAAGATGCTTAGATGAGAATGCAGCTTGTGATGTTACCCAGGTTGGTTCAAATGAAAATCAAGAGATAGATATTGAAGAACAGGTAACAGATCTTGAACAACTGAAAGAAATTAACAAGAAAATTGTAAAACAGGGAGATCTACAGCCAAGCTGTGTGAAAGAGTACCAGGCTAGTTATTGCCTGCCACCAGAAAGTGAGAGTGAGTTTTCTGTTCATGATTTAGTATGGGGTAAAGTGAGGAGCCATCCCTGGTGGCCTGGACAGATATTTGATCCTTCAGATTCATCAGAACAGGCGATCAGATATCACAAGAAGGACAGCTTTTTGGTAGCATATTTCGGGGATCGAACATTTGCTTGGAATGAAGCATCACTGTTAAAGCCTTTCCGTACACATTTCTCGCAGATGGAGAATCAGAGCAACGTGGAAGCATTCCATGATGCTGTTGGTTGTGCTTTGAAGGAGGTTTCCAGACGGGTGGAGTTGGGGCTGTCCTGCTCTTGCATGCCAGAGGAAGACTATGCCAAGATCAAATCTCAGATAATCGAAAACACTGGGATCCTGGAGGAATCAAGTAGAAAAGATTATGTATGCAAATCTACGAGTGTGGTTGCTTTTGAACCTAAAGAATTTGTCAAGTATATAAAAGCATTGGCACGATTCCCATCTGGTGTAGGTAATAAACTGGAGTTTGTGATAGCCAAGGCTCAATTGCTGGCCTTCTATCGTTCAAAAGGTTACTGTCGACTGCCCGAATTCCAGATCTGTGGAGGGTTGTTGGATAATGACGCAGTCAGTTCATTTTCAGGGGAGAAACATTATTCCAATGAAGTGGTTGTGCATGCTACTTCAGTTTCTAAGGATAAGGAGCAGGTTCCATATGGAAAAGGAAAGTCGAAAAGTCAGGACAGATCTTTCCGTAAACGTAAACATGATTTGGAGGATAGTTTGTATCCTAACAAAAAGGAAAGAAGCTTGTCAGAGTTGATGGCTGGGGAGAAGGCTTCCTTGTATGTTCCACATGGTCAGAATGAATCTGATGGGAAATCTATCGGTAAGTCTGTTTCGTTGCCTTCTGGCAAGATACGTAAGGCTATTGATTCTTTTTCTGAGGGCTCAGAGGTGCAAAAGAGGAAAAAAGGTCTTCCCTCACCAGGAGCTGCTATTACCGTGTCTCCAAGTCCCAAGCAATCTTTTAAGGTTGGAGAATGCATTCGTAGAGTTGCAAGCCAACTGACTGGGTCCTCTCCTATCCTCAAATGTAGTAGTGAAAGTTTTCAAAAAGATGCAGCTAAGGTAAATGGAAGCAGAAAGAAACCTACCGGAACTGGTTTTGATGTTTCTCCACATGAGATGCTATCACAACTCTGCTTGGCTGCACGAGATCCCATGAAAGGATACAGTTTTGTGACTATCATAATTAGTTTCTTCTCTGACTTCAGGAATTCAGTTAGCCTGGACCAATCTGATTATGGGAAGCATAAAAATTCTAGAGAGAAAGTGGGTGGTGGTAAAACTGGTAGTAAAAATAAACAATCATCCAATGCTAACACTGGGTCTGCTGAAACATTTGCCTTTGTAGATATGAAAGACTCTTATTGGACTGACATGGTTATCCAAAGCAGTCCTGAAGAGCAACCATCACGCAAGAATCAGAACAGAAAAGGAGAATCTCAGCTTGAGACCACAATGGAGAACGATATGCCCTTTGATGAGCCAGAAATTTCTCCTCGTTTGAGTCCTAACTGGGATTCTGAACAGCAAAATCCTGATGGCAATCATGAAATGACAGCAGAAAAACCAGGTGGCTATGTGAATGTGCAGTGTAGGGAAGACTTCTCACCAACAGCCCTAATACTGAGCTTTGCCGAGGTAGATTCTGTTCCTTCAGAAACGAATCTGAACAAGATATTTAACCGTTTTGGGCCTTTGAGGGAATCTGAAACAGAAGTGCTGAGGGAGACCAGTTGTGCCACAGTGGTCTTTAAGAGGCGTTCGGATGCAGAAGTTGCTTTCAGTAGTGCTGGGAAATTCAGCATTTTTGGACCAGTGTTTGTCAGTTACCAGCTCAGGTATTTGTCATCAACACCATCTAAAGCTTCTTCCCTTGCAAGAACACAAGTCGGGAAAGATGCAACATCCATGGAAGGCCACAAAACTTGACGTCAGGTAAATATTCACACCTCAGCTCTGCAATCCATTTCAGAGACGATAGAAAATTTCCCCTTTTTGAGTATGGGTAGGTTAAAACGGCGGTCTAACTACAGCATGGCAGTCTACAGGGTTCACATGCAAGTAGGTAGATTAAGCATTTAACTTATCCAACTTAGGGGGTCCCCCAGGCAGAGTTGACTTAATCAACTAATACTAACCATATGGTCTTCTTTCACTTGGACAATAGGGGAAAGGTTGAAGGATCGAGCATTCATAAGGGGACCGCTTTGGCATAGGAGATCTCTTAGGTGGGACTATTGAATTGTTGTCCCAATTTCCTGCACTTGCCATGTGTAACCACATGTTGTAGACCACAAGGAGTGTCTACCAGTGGCATGTTGCCATGTGTGGCTCACATGCAAAGGAATTGGATTCAGTTCCACTGTTTGATGAGCCTTGAGGACTCTATTAGGCCAGATTTGGTCTCTATTGCATTCCTTTCAATGGTCAAGTTAGTCATGGTAAATTTCAGGACTGAATGTTCATTGAATGAATTGGAGCACTTAGATTGAGGTTTTACGTGTGATATATTTTATGTTGTACCTCATCAAGTGGTGATCTCACCTGTGCAGTTGAATTTTGTGTACAATCATGGCGTTTGTGAGCTGTCATTGTGGTCTACCTTAACGTGGCCTTAGATTTCCTCATTTGCTTCATTAAGTCCTTTTGATGTGATTATTTATTTTTAAAAAAATGTTATTCTGATATTATACTTATCCAATGCTGGTTCATAATGTAGCTAAAAGCGAGGACTGAAGAATAGTGGCAGGTGTACAATGCAAAATGTTGAAGCTATGGTGAGTTGTGTAGATGGGCTGCTGAAGAAGATAACCTGACTGTTAGGATCATCTGGTATCTTAAATTTCCTTTTTTATATTGGTTCTCATGTTTTGTATTTCAAGTTCAACCAAGGTACTTGATGTCAGCATGCCCTTTATTCTCAAATCTTCATGTGCTTTACTGAAAGTAATTTATAACAATATTACCTGGTCCTCTCTGCATATGTGTTGTCATTAATGACTAAGAAAGTTTTGAAATCAGTAAGACTCGGTTCTTTTGGCGGAACTTTCAAAAGTCCAGAACATTAATGCTCCTTAACAATGAAAATCCAGAACTTTGAATGTTCCAAACCTCTTAAGTTTTTTTGATGCTGGACTTTTTGACTGAAAATCCAGAACTTTAAAATTTCTGTACTTTTGACATTGGACATTGCTTGGTGGAACTTTTTTAATTCTTTAATTTTTTTACATATGTGGAACTTAAAGGTCTGAAATTTTTGTTAGAACATGAAAGTTCCATATTTGTGGAACTTTTGTACCATATGGAACAATAATATTCCAGACATTAAGCAAAAGAACAAATAGTGGAACAAGGAAAGTTCCGGAACTTTAAAAGTTACATCCTAAAATTTCACCAAAAGAACAGAGCCTGATGGAATCATGATGCTAGCTTTTGTAATTCTGCATTAAATTTTACTTATCAAATAAAGGTTACTGTTCTTTGTTTTGGATGATTTGGAACTATGGTGGAGGAGCTATGCTTCTGTCCTTTAGCTGACTCTTCCATGTGTTAACCAATGTTAACCAATTAACTTCAGAGTTGGAAGCTTTTATAAAAGAAACTTGAAGGTTACATTCAAGGTGGTGCCTTTTGTTCCAAGCTTTTGCCATGTGATGTGCCTTTTACTTCTTCCCCCTTCCGGCCAGCAATAGAAGTGTATAAAAAAATTAATTTTCTGCCAGTGTTAGTATATAACATGTAAGGGTTGATATTCCAATTTATGCGGTGTGGAGGACTGGTTGAACTCTGAATCCCATTGAGAGAGCACGAAGCAGAATGACAGCCCAAGTTATAATGCATTTGGTTTTATCTGTAGCATGTGCAACGCGACTGTTATCCATCATGTTCAGAATGCAGAACAAACAAGCTATGGGGTTTCATGTGACAACTTGTTACAATACTTCCCTTAATGAATTTTCTAGGAGACATTAGTGCTTTCAGCGAGATAATTCTGTGCTCGCATCTCCTTAGTTTTGGTGTTTATACTTTATACAGCCATGATATGTTTTAGTTTCTTTGGTTGCCATGTTTGCTTTAGTGAAGTGAAAACTAATTTATGCATCCTATATTGAAGCATGATGTAGCTATCATAGCATGTGATCTCACAGGGCCTGTATGAGCTTCAGTGGGACTTTATTGTATATCAAAGTTTGGCCAAAACTAGCTCAATGGCATACTCAGAAAATACACATGTTGAAGGCGAATGAGTAAAAAATTACAGCCTTCAACATAGTGTATTCTGCATATGCGCTTGAGCTAGTTATGGTATTGTTATAGGGCTACCTTTTCTATACAGCATCAAAAGTTTATTAAGGAGAATTTGGTGCTTTTAATGAGGCATTTTTGTGCTGTCATCTCATTAATTTTGATGTCTGCATATTATGTCATTTTGTGATTTCTTTAGTTTTGAAGTTACTTTTTGGAAAATTGTCTTCTATAGTCTTTGTTGGAGCTTGATTGCATTATACAGTATACAGCGTTCTACATGCTAAAGTACCATGTTATTTTACAGGTTCTATAGGGCTCCTGGGGATTTGTAAATTTCAGTCTTGTTTGCCTATTCTACCTATGTGCTTGAGCTTGTTATAGTTATTTTCAGGCTACCTTTTAATTCAAGAATCCTAGAACTTGTGTTGGGGCTTGAGCTTGTTATGCTCCACCTTTTCTTGTACAGAAATGCGAGCACCAGTCGTAGGACTCCCTAAACGCAAGATGCAAGGTCGTTGCTTCAGGTGGCAACACATCTCCTTATAGGGTAGCAACACCACGTGTGCACCCACACTGCGCCTGTGGAAAATTTCCCAATAAGTGCATCTGGCGCTAGCAATCCTCTTTCTTTTAACACCTTGTCACCCAGCCTCATGTACAAGTTTTGGGTCTTTCAGTTAGTGATATGATGTTACACCCCTGGGGATGTAGCCCAGTGGCTGAAGGATCAACCGTAAACCCTGAGGGCTCAAGATCAATTCCTGGGCTCCCTTCAATATCGGTTGTATGGGTTGGGGGTATTCCCTATGCAACATGTGGGACTAGTATGAGTCTTTTGAGGCTTAGGATATCCATGTTTATAAAAATAAAAGTTAGTGATATGATATTTGGGTGGTGGGTGGTGGTTGGTGGTTGGTGGTTGGTGGTGGGGGTGTTAAGTCATAGACGGCATTCCCCCAGTAGTGTCATTTCCGTTCCAAAGTAGCGTCTGAGAAATGGTTTGTCAGGAAAAAAAAAATTAATATCAGGATGATTCCTAGAATCATCTTGGACCCAGATGAATCCAAATACGAGTTTCTATTGCATGGGAGCGTAGAAACTTTGGAGGGAGTGTTGCCAAATGGGTCCTTAGGTTATGTGATTTTGTTAAACATTACTTCGAGTTGGCTTAGGGTTTCCTGAACATTTTACATGAGTTTGTTGGAGATCAATTTGGGCAAGTTGCTGATTTCTTAAGCAACCAGATTTTGGACCAAATGGAGCTTGCCATGGTAGTGGTGGATCCCAATGGGTTTCAGCATTGAAGCAGCAGGTCAGTGCATCAGCTGTTTTTGAGGCAAGGAATGAGATTCTGTGGCTTATTAGAAAGATCTCATGGCCTAGAAGTGAGTTCATCTTGAAAGCAAGAGGATATCCTGTGAGGATATGGAAAACCTTTTCTTCCCTCCAATGACCGTTTCAACAAAAATGCTGTTTTAGCATCAGCTAATTGTGGCATTAGGTCTCGATTTCCAAGTTTAGAGTCAAAAAGTCTCGCACAAAGGTCAGTCTCTCAGGTTATACAGAAACCTGGAGATGACACATGTCCCTTTTCCTAACATCAATATTAATGTAACAATAACCGAAGGGACAGATGTCATTTCCACGGAGACTGGTTATAACATGAGAGAATCCCAAGTCATTCTAGATTTATAGACTTGTATATTTGACCGGAAATAGCTTTACAAACTGCAAGCACCCAACCGGTTGAGATTCGGAATAGGGCCACACTGTGTTGCTCCTCATCATAAGTCATAAGATATGCATTGTGTAATGTGTGCAATACTTTTCAACTCAAGGGGCTTGGGAGTCTTTTGATACCTTCCAAGTAGGGTAAGACCTTGTTGCAGTGTGTGACGACCCTTACCCTTGTACAGGAAGGGGAAAGTCTTACCTTACTTAGTACCTATAAGACGTTGCCTATAAGGCTGTCAAAAAAGCCCATATAGAAGGGTACCCGGTCCGGCCCGGCCCTCCAAAGCCCAGCCCTACCCCAGCCCTTGGGCCGGGCAAGGCCAAAAAATTGGAAGCCCTTGTTCTCTAGGGCCGGGCTAGGGCTCCCCCTGTCCGGCCCTTCCTGGCCCGGCCCGGCCCTACTTTATCTTAAGATAAATATTTTTTAATAATTTTACTAATATGCTCCCTTTAACCTTTCATTAACGTTAGGAAAGTAGGGTTATGTTTGTAATTGCGCCAACTAAAGACCTTATAAAAACCAACCTAACACAGACCAAACCCTAACTTGTATTCACATTCTAAGACTTTGCCTCTTCATTCTTCAACTTCAATCGCACAAGCCACATACCACTTCGGCTCTTCATCGATCATCTCTCTCTCTCTTTCATATCTTACTCTCTACTTTCAGTTTTATATTTAAATATATTTTCAATTTTGTTCTATATAGTTTTATTATTCTACTTGTTTACCTATACTATGTTTTGGTTTATTATGCATGACTGTCACTGATAAGGAAATTTTTTTTTTAACTCTGTCATTGCTCTTTTTGTTGCAATGTTGATCCCAAACCCGAATAAAAGAGGAGGGTATCCATTTCCATGTAAGGTTGACAGTCGGTGTAGTAAAAAAAAAATTATTATCTTAGATGCAAAAAAAAAAAATTATGCTCTTTCTTCCGGCCCTTTGGCCGGCCCGGCTTGGCCCCGGCCCTTGAGGGGCCGGGCTAGGGCCCAATCAACCCCGGCCCTTGAAGGGCTAGGGCCGGGCTAGGGCTCTACTCTTATAAGGAAGGGTAGGGCTAGGGTTGACCCCGGCCCTTTGACACCCCTAGTTGCCTATGATTACTTGCCTATCCTTGGTTTTTAGAAAAAAATTAACTCAAGTAGTTAGTGAATTTTCACCGGGGCTAAATTTCTTTTTTAATATTTTTTTTCTAAAACAAAGAATATGTAGGTGAACCCTAAGGGTGGGTGAATCTTAACAACAATTAAGGGGTGTCAAAAGGGACATGTGGCAGTGGCATAACTGGACTCCCCCGCGTCGAGTTACAACTGGAGAGAATCACTAGTCTTTATTAGATAGTGTTAATGTGTTAAGTAAAAAACTATTAATTTTTTAAAACCTTGGATAAGAAATTTTAACCCTTAGGTTAACATTTTTTCTCTAAAAACCAAGGTTAGATTGATGAACGATAAAGGTTAGTGAATCTTAACCATAGTTAATAAGAGTTAGAAATGACCCATGTTGACCTGTGGGAACAATTGAAAGAGATGAACCAATTACTCAAGAAAAAAAATTATTATTATTTTTAAAAAATTAAGGTTATATTATTTAACTCTAGGGATGAGTGAATCTTAATCACGATTAATGGGTATCAAATAATACATGTGATGATTGGGAGGTGTGCATGTACAATATGTATGGGCGATACATACAGCATTACTTCTGTTGTTAATTATTATGAAAGCTCTAACAAAATTTATATATTAAAACCAATTCGAGCATGAAGACTCGGGAAACAAGAAAGGAACAAACCTAGTGAAACAAAGCAGTACACTTGTTTGCATGAATGATTGGATCACAAGCAAATGTTCTATCTAGAAAAATATAACCGACAATGGGCGCAACTGAATAAGTTATAAGCAGAAGGACCTTGGACGTTATCAAACAGAAACATGGAATTTAGCATTTCTTGGAAGAAAAGGCATCGTTTCTCACTGGCCTTAACGGCACTAGCCCCAGTCCGTTTCGCTAAAGATGACGTCTGCTAAGTCCTCGTGATTCTTGTGAGATACATTACTCTCTAATCTACGCAGGAGGCACTCGCTTATTATTCCTTACTTGGAAAGGAAGAGAATTGCGGGCCCCACACGCCTTGCATCCGCCATTCGTTTTTCAGTGTCTGTTTTCTTCCTTTTAATCGTAAACCGCAATATTCGTCTATAGCCGCTTTTGATGCAACGTATTTACTCAGACACATGGAATCAAGTGTAGGCCCCACACGCACCGACAAATCTCTCGGCCGTGTCCCGCCTTGCTCGCCATTCCTTTCTCCTCGCCCCGCTTCCGGAGAATTAAACGATTTTTTAATTGAATTTTACTCTCCAATACATATTATAGATGTATTTCGAAACCTATCATTTTATTTCAAATAATAATAATAATAATTATTATTATTTTGTACATTCTAGTTAGTGGGATAGTAGTATATGCTCTAAGAAAGTGGGACTTGAGCCAGGAACCTCCATCCTAATGAGGGGACCCACTATTCCCATGGTGTGTTTTTAATTTAATTTATTAAGGGTTAAGTTTATATTTGGTTTGATTTTTTTTGCATTTTTTTAAAGTCATATTAACAAGTTCGACTTCTCACTCCTCCTTTGGGGCTAGACCCGCACGGGTTATTCCGGGCTTACCTGGTGTGGTGGGTTGCGGGCTCTCGACACACGCTTGTCCTGACCCAAAGGGTTGGGGACACCCCCAATTTAAAAAAAATAAAAAATTAAGAATTGAGAGTGTACTTGAGAGTGCACTTGGACCAACATTTTTATTTTATTTTAATTGAGTCTTGTTAGCCCTATTCTTAGGCAATCCTTATATTTAGCCAAAAACAAACACCTGACATTTGCTTTAATAGGTGTTGATTTTTAGTTGAGAATAGAAAATAAATGAATAATGCTAGGCAACCCTCATTTCTATTGAATTTTGTTGAGAATCCTTATGGTGAACAGAATCACAGCCAATCACGATTGAACTTGGGGAGAGTTCAATCGCTCCAACGGGTTAACATGTGTCCCTTCTAACTCCTATTAACTGTGATTAACTCCTTCCCCTCGTTGTCATGTGCATCACACGTGTCACCCGCTATTGAACCTCGGGGAGAGTTCAATCAACTCACGGGTTAACACGTGTCCCTTTTAACTCCTATTAACTGTGGTTAACTCCTTCCCCTAACTCTCTCGTGCACACGCACCACCTGATAGTGTATATATATAACATAGAAAGGATTTTCAAGTGCCATGCCCCCACCCACCCGGGGCTCCGCCCCTGCATGAAATCATTTGGGGGGATCATAGACCGTCTAAGAGTTAGGATCACCCAATGGATCCTAACCATCGTTCGGATGGTTAGGAGGATCTTTCTAAGGATCACCCAATGGACAGCACACCAATTGTACATTACCGCTCATTTGAGTAACTTGCAACATATTCCACAGTAACATTGCCCCAGTTAATGGTCCCACAGAAGACCTCCGGTACCCCCAATTCTGCCTGATCAACTAACCTTAACCACTGGATTCAATTTTTTTTTCGTTAACTCAACAACCCCTGGATTCAATTGAGTATAGTAGAACATGTAGCATCTAATATTTTCTCATCTATAGATTCCCTTGTGGGAGTACATGATTCTTCACTGATGCTACTGGCACATGGTTTTCTCATAATTTCCAGTTTAGGTGGGGCTCTACCTTGACTGGTAAGTTTGACCAGTCAATCAATTTGATCCAAATAATTTCAATGTGGGCCCAGTCAGTTAAAACAGTGGTCTCCACAAGGGGTGCACCAAGGTATCGTGCTTATCCTATTTTAAAAGGGAGGATCCATAGCTATCCTAGTACTTAGGATTCGAATGTTATCATATTGGGATCAGTTGTTGTTGGTTTATTAATTCTACTTCAACGACAACATAGAAGATTTGGTTGGTTCCATTGATTTTCCTGCTACTCCCAAGAATCTTCACCCTCGTGAAAGCAAATTCCTATAATGCAGCTATCTTTCATACATACATAGGCTCCTTTATTTTTCCGGACGGGCATTATCATTTTGAGCAGTGATAAGCGGACCTGGTCCGTTTCATATCTTACCCGTCTCTCTTTTAACACTCATTTAAACCTGATTAAGCTTAAATAATTTTTTTTAAAAAAAACTAAGGTGGAATTGCTTAACCCTAAGAATAAGTGAATCTCAATCACAATTGATGAGTATTTAAAATTATGGCGTGGACCAATAGAGACTGGCCATTGTGTTATAAAATGGAAACCACGGGTATATTGAGTATTTTTCTATTATTTTTATTTTTAAATTTATTAGTTAATATTAACATAATTAGACTTTTTTTAATTAAAAAAATTGGGATTACTATTTTTTGGGTAAACCACACAGATTATATTACAAAAGGAAAAAATATGTTTTTCACTCAATGTATTTTCTCCTTTTGTAATATAATCTATGTGGTTTATCAAAAAAATATATCAAATAAATTTGACATTACTTTTTTATTTATAAATAATTAAGATTGAAACGATTGAGTCTAAGTATGTCAAGGACAACCTCCTAAGTGGAATTCTAGCCTTGAATTACTAAGTCAAAATTTTTTTTTCCCAAAGATGGAGTGTGGGTGCAATAGATGATGATGGTTTGACACTTGTTGTCACCACCATGCCTCTTTTAAAGATTGGGATTGGGCTAGCATTTCTCCTCCTAATTTTTTGTATTTATTTTTCTACTGTAGGCATCATTTATCTACGGTCAGTCAGTATAGCTTGGGCATTAGAACCCTTGCAACTCATAGATCCCCAACTCTCTCCATTGATGGCCACACCTCTAATTAAGAGGTCTGCACCTCTTAATTAGGAGCACGCATTTGCAGTAAATCCTAAAAAAAAAATATCGTCTTGCATTCCTCTAATTTAACTGATGTTCCTTCATTTATTTTCGTTGGCTTAGTTGGATTATTTGGACTTGAACGAGGTAACTCTTCAATGATTGACGCAATTGGGGGACAAATGATGCCAAAACCCAAAGAAAAAAAAAAAGAAAAAGAGGATCAGATGTTCTAAAGGGGCCATTTTGGGCGGGAGAGTGCTCAAAGTTAACCAGTGGGTGCACAAAGTCCGAAGTAACTTAAAAGTTGAAACAATTTTTTTTTTTTTTTTTTTAAGGCATCAAATCCTCTCAGGTGATAACCGGATTTGGCAAATCCGGTTATCACCCCTAGAGGTCACCACGTGTCTCCTTTGACACCCATTAACCATGGGTAAGGTTCACCCAACCCTAATGTTCACCCACCTATTTTTGGTTTTTTTAAAAAAATAATAATTCTTTTTTTAAAATTAAAAAACTGTTTTTAATATTAAAAAAAACTCTAAAAACAGTTTTTTAATTTTAAAAAAAGAATTATTATTTAAAAAAAAAAACCAAAAGTAGGTGGGTGAACCCTAGGGTTGGGTGGACCTTACCCACGGTTAAGGGGTGTCAAAGGAGACACGTGGTGACCTCTAGGGGTGATAACCGGATTTGCCAAATCCGGTTATCACCGGAGAGGATTTGATGCCTTTTTTTTTAAATGTCCTCGTATATGAGGAAAAAAAAAGGTATAAAAGTTGTGACTTGCGAGGAAACGTTTTTCATTATGGAGCGGGCAGAGAGTCGCCGAGGTTTTGGCAATTAATCGGATGGCGGTGGTGAGGAGCTGGGAGGAATCCACGTATAAGGGACCCACACTCTATCATGAATCTGTTGCAGATGGACTCGAATTTTCCATGTTTTCTCTGTGTGCAAGCCAAACACATCGACATCTTATAGGGGAAGTAATCATTACACACATATCTCTCTCTCTCTCTCTCTCATGTTTGCTTCATTTATTTATAGAGATCATATTATTTCTACTTTGCAGCACTGTCTATTCGTCTCTCACTCCTTTATTGATATCAGGACACTGGATTGCATGGATGGATTCTTCTAACACTTCACACCAGGTCAGGAGAACTATTTCATGAACAGCTCTCTGTTTTTTAGTTTTCTAACCTGTGCTTCACTTCTCTTCTTCTTCTTCTTTTTCCCTTTTTGGTTGCTTATTTTGGAAGATTACTGAAGTGGGATTAAGTGATTTTAGGTTTAGGGTATGAATTGAAAATATATGAGATTGAGTTCTTGTTCACGCTTTTATAACCAAAAGAGAAAGAGAGAAAAATAAAAATAATATTTAGGTTTTTTTGGAAGTGGGGTTTACAGTGTTTTGAGATGGGTTATTTTCTCAATATGGTTTGATTGTGAGCCTAAACGCAATTTAAAAAAAAAAAAATCTATAATCAAAACATGAACAATTGAAGAAAAATGGGGGGAGGGGGTTTAAAATCCTAGTGTTTTTTTTCTTCACACATATGACAACAAGCTCTTCTTTCCTTCAAAGTTAGAACAAAACTGGAAAAATTATCTTGCAAATTTTGAAATAAAGCAATCTTAGAAGGGGAAGATGAGGGATTCTATAAGAAACCCATTTAGCTAGTCTCCTTTCCTGCAATCCCAAAGTTCACTACAAGTACCTTCAACCCTTCCCCCTACATCCCCACCAATTCATGAATTTTCTTCAAAGGGTGTAAGCTTTTTAATATTTTTTTTTTTTAAATTCTCTAAAAACCCCACTAATTTTATTTTTCTTCTTTTATATTATACAAAATATAGAGGTAGCATTGCCCTCAATGATCCATTGGTTCCATGTCTTTAACATAATTTTTTTTCTGGGTTTTAATGATCTATCTAGGTCATGGCAACCCAGCAACTAGAAGATGTTTTGGCTAGTTCAAAACCACAGCAAGAAAGGAGAGTGAAGCCTCAACCAGAACAAGCTCTCAACTGTCCTAGATGCGACTCCACCAACACCAAGTTTTGTTACTACAACAACTACAGCCTCACTCAACCAAGGTACTTCTGCAAAGCATGTAGGAGGTATTGGACCAAAGGAGGATCACTGAGAAATATTCCAGTGGGTGGAGGTTGCAGGAAGAACAAGAGATCATCATCTTCAAAAAGAACACAAGACCAAGCTCTCACCACCAATTCCAACTCTCTCCCTGCCCTCCCACCCTTAAATTACGACTCCAGTGACCTCACCCTTGCCTTTTCTAGACTTCAGAAACAACCCTCTAGGCATCTAGGGCTTGATGACTATGAAACTTCTGTATTGGGAAATTCTAACAGCACCCACTGTGATGTTATTGGAAACCCTAACACTACAGCTCCTGGTTTTCTACATGCACTTAGGAGTGGTTGTTTTGATACCCCAAATGGTTTTCATAATCTATATTATGGGTTTGGAAATGGAAACATGGGAGAGGTGGAAAATGGTGGTGTTTGTGGTAGTGAAGGGTTGGTGTTCCCTTATGAGGAACTGAGTGGTGCAACAAAACAAGAGTTCTGTAATGGTAGAGATGGTGAGACTAGGAGCTTCTGGGGTTTTCCGGGGCAGGTTGGTGGAGATGGAAACATGGGTGGTCTTGATTCAGGAAGAGAATGCTGGAATGGGCTTGGGTCATCTTGGCATGGGCTTGTTAACAGCCCTCTAATGTAGGTCTTGATGGTTTTGTTGATGGAATCTCCATATTTGCAAGAAAAGAAAAGAGAGAGAGAGAGACAATTTCTTCTCTCAAATAGACTTAAATCTCAATTTTATCCTTGAGTTTTGTCTTAAATTATCTGAATCCTCTCTATTTTGTTATTTTTTTCTACCCTTTTATTGATTGATACGGTTTCATATTTGTTTTCTAACCAAGTAAGGGATATGCAAAAGTTGATAGTTGTATATTCAGTTTCAGAGAGGGAGAGAGATTTAAAAACTCTAAATTCTCTGAAGTATCGGTGAAAATTTCTTTTCTTTATCAAAATTAAAATTTCGGATTCTGGGTGAGTGGGGGATGGTGTTCCAACATATTCTCTTATTTCAGGTGGCTAGGTAGATTCTCAAAGAAAAATAACAGATTACTAAGTTATAATATAATAGAAGGATATGGGATTCTCTTCTCTGTAGTGTTGGAATTTCAGTGAAGCATGGGCGCCATTTTCGGTGTGGACCTTCCGTCCTCGTCAGACCAAATCCAACTTAGATTTGGGCATTAGAGAATTGGCCAGTCACTAGTGGCATAGTGTGAAACTTAATCATTTGAATCTTTCTAATATTTAAATAAATAAAAAAATGCCAGGCGGGATTCTAGGGTTTTGATATAACAAGTCTAATGCACCGTTTTTCAATCCCTACCTGTTTGTCCCCTAGAATGCCGAGTTTACGTTTATCAATAAGACAAAAAAAAAAAGGAATGCCGAGTTTTGGTGTTAGGTCCTGGGTGCAAGCGTACCATCTGGTTGTAGCAACAAAAAAATATGGGATAGTCTTAAAATTACAATACAAAAGAATAGTGTTTCTATCAACTACAGTTTTCCTATAATTCCCAAAATACCATGCCAAGACCTATTTTTGGATTGCTCATTTTCTTCTATTGTAAATTTTGTCTTCTTTTTATCTTTCGAGAAACCTTACTAATTCTATTTTTTAATCGTATCATAAAAATATATATTAAATATAATAATAATATTAAATAGATATTATAATTATATGTTATATATAAAAATAAAAGTTCAAATTATATATAAACTTAAATATATTTTTATCTTCGCTCTTCAACCAAATCTAAAGCTCTTGTTCATAGTTCTTTTTCTTTTTGCTTCCGTTCATAGTTAATCTCAAAAACAAAAAAAGCAAAAAACTGGAATCGCTAAGCACCACAATTGCGGATCATTAGATGAAGGTTTATATAATAATTAGAGGAATGCTATGCATACTCTCACAATTCAAAAAAAAAAAAATCCATACCCTCCCCTCTTATGATAAAAAAACAAAAGTTTTTGTATCATCCCACTTGTGGGCCCACATAGAATCATTCATTTTAATTTGTATTGTTGAAAAGAGGCATGAGTATGGAAATGAGAGTATGCGTAGCATTAATCCTCTAATTATTATTATTTAAATTTGCTTGGAGATATGCTCGAGTTAGGGTGACAAGAGAGGGTCTACAAACAACCAATGTCCCCTGTACACATAAGAAAATGTGTCAATTATAAGTTTTTAGTAATAATAAAAATTAAACAAAAAGTAGGGGTGGCAATCGAGTCGAGTTCAAGCTTCAAAGCCTAAATGTGTCACACTTTGGGCCAATCTTATTCCAAACTCACCAAAATTCAATTCAAGCCCATACTCGACCCATTACCACCCCTACTAAAAAGTCTAATAGAACTATAAAGTTGAAATATTTTCTAACATGTGCAAAGGTCATTGGTTGTTTTTAGTCCAGGCTACAATGATCATTGTTGCTAAGTTTCACTCAAGGGAGCGAAACTTAACTAAGCAACAACAGTCTTTTGTAGATCTGTGCTACAATGGATCACTAATATGACAATTATGACTTGTTAAAAGGGGAGTGCTAGCCCCACTATCCCCCTATTGCACTCTCCTTTTCGAGGTAGCTATAAGACATAGATTTTGGATAAGAGAGTTCTCCGTCTCATCACAAAATTCTTGTCTCTTAATTGCCCCAAAAAAGAGCGTGTAATAGAAGAGAGTGAGGTTAAAAAATTCCTTGATAAATAAATAAAATTCCAAATAATAGTGATATATTAATACTTAATTGAACGAGTGACCTTTTTTATCCCATTTCATGGGACAAAATAAGGCTTCCAATACCCACAGCGCATCATACTTGTGCTTGCCTTTTCCCCTAATGGTTCAATTTTTCTTCTTTGATTTTGTTTGTTTCGAGGGAAATATTGTAGAGAAGAAAAAAATTCGCAGTTCCCCTTAATTTTTAGAGATTTTTTTCCTCTGAAGCTTAAAGTAGAATTAGAGGATTCTTTGAGGTAAAAAAACTCATTTGCAGCATGTACAACACAAAAATAAAAATAAAAATACCTTTCCTCCTCTTGAAAATAATTCATTGCACTAATTTCCTTCCAAACAAACACAGCCTTTAGATATCTTCTCAAATCACACACACACATAGTAGTGTTGTAAATTGTAAAAATCAGTTAACTTCTAAGTGTCAACATCTATCTAGATCCCTTGTAACTATCAATTTGTAGATAGCATGTTAATTGACCAAAAGGTCAACCAACAACCGACCAATCCTCTTAGGCACCTAATCTCTTATTAGCACCATTGGTGTTAGGTGTTCCATTGATAAGGACTCTCCATTGAAATTAGAATGCTGTCCTAGACTTTGGGGGTCCATGGCCATTCATAGACTTCCTAGCCACCACAATAATGTCATTTTTATGATTAAAAATAGGGTAGACATTGATATGGTCCTTGGACTCTTGTTAGGGGTGGCAACGGGTCGGTCGACTAGGTTGCGGGGTCGGTGTGTGATTGCCCAATGTGATGGGACTTGGTTATTAATAATGTTAGGTATATCTCCCCTAACTTGGAATAAATAGGTCAAGTTAGCCAGTTGCTTGGTTGAGTGGAGTCTGGGAGACAAAGGGGTTCATTCAGTTTGGTAAGTATAGTAATAATTGTTCATGTCATGTGAACGATTCTTGTCCAACAAAAAAATTAAATTGTAAAGTGGGTCATGTGCATGCCACTTGACAAAAAATTACTCCATAGAATGTTTAGTCTTTTCCCCTTATTGGGACTCACTTTTTGCTCGAGGTAGCCCTCTCCGCAACAGCTCTCGCTCTAGCAACATGTGGTCATTTTCTCTATTTTTTGAAAGGAAAATAATCACCTCCTCGGTTGGTGACGCGAGGTGGTGAATCTCAACTCCCCTTTTCTTACCACGTGTCCCCCTTTAACTCCATTTAATCATGGTTAAGTTTCAGTCACCCCTAGGGTTTTCACATCTCCCCTTAGTTTTTAGAAAAATAAATATTTTTTTTTTACCACAGGGTTAAAAAACTTTAATCTAATTTCATGTTGAATTGAAGGGGTGGCAATGTGTGAGCAAGGAGCGATAGTTCCTCTTGGCTGGGGAGAGAACTATTGCTTTTTTTTAAATGACTTTCATTTTGCTTTAGGTAGCCCTTTCCGTGACTTAAACCCGAGACGTAGAGACCGGTTTTGATACCAATTGATACGACCTGACCAATACATCAAAAGCCCTAGAATTGATGGAATACATCAAATCCAGTTCTATAACTATTTAGAACCGTAACTAGATCACCACACTTTGGCAGCCGACACACACCCTCCACGACTCGAGAAGAAAGGAACAGAAGAAGAAAAGAGATTGCAATACGAGCTGGAGAAAACTTATTCAGAACTGAAGACGATCAAAGATAAACTTGCTCTAATGATAACACAACTAGATGCAGCTCTGCAAGAGGCTCGTAATGCAGAAGAAAGAGACAAGAAGGCACTGGAGCAAGCAGAAAATGTTGTTTATCAGAGTAGCTAGTTGGATGAAGTTTTAAACACGCTGCGCCGACGACTTGAAGCATCTAAGGCTGAAAAAGAAACTTTGGCAAAACAACTCGATGAAGCTCAAGCTTTAAAAGATAAGGAAATTGAAGCTGCCGAAGATGCTCTCATGGAGTCCCTCCGTGTTCATTTTCAAACTCAAATTGATCAGTTACTGGATGAAGACCGCACAGAAACTGAAGAAATCATAATGTGGTAGCTCCAAGAATAAGGAAGACTTAATGATTCTGATTCTGAATCTCCTGCTCAGGATAATACTCAGGATGATGAGATAAAAGAAACCGATGAACCTCCTCTGCCCACCGAACTAGATCCAACTATACCTGCTCCTCCTAATGATCTTTCAATGACTGAAATTGTAAATATTGAAGATAACTCTGTTGTATAACGATATTTGTTGTCTTTACTCTAGATGATACTTTGGATGTATAACTTCACTCGTTATATCATACTTGTTGGAACTTTTCACAACGAATATATAATATATATACACTATATGTAATCAATGTAAATCAATTTATACTCACCTTGATGATCTTTCTTTGTTTATCAATTACTGAAATCTTTGTTTGTCAATCATCGAAATATAAAACACTAAAAATAGATATTGAAAAGACACAGGAACATGTTTGGAGAAGATATTTTGATATACTGTAGAGGCGTTTGATGTCATCATAGAGGTATTTGTTTATAAAGGCACGAACTCATTTACTTGTGTGTTTTGAAATTAAATTCACTCTCTTGGGTATTTGAAATTTAATTCACTATCGTTAAGTCACTAAAATTGAATTCACTCTGATACGGCTCCAATATTCACTTTTGACACGGCTCCAGAATTCTCTTTGATACAACTCTGAATTTTTGTTTTTATATAAAGGCACCGAAAGTTTTTACAAATGCTAGTCCGAGGTGATATGATCGCTGAAGACATCGAACACCGGGAATGAACGAATAGACAACGAGCTCACATCAACGATACCGTGACGATAAGTCTGAACTCTTTGACAACGAGAACAAGGTTATAATAACTTTGAATATGCATTTGCACTGTCCTTTTCTCCTCTTTTCTCACACTCATAATATCTCGACGGATAATGAAAGAATGTGGGAGGTACACATATTTCACACAACATCGGACAAAACAAAAGAGATTTATTAGATAATTCACATATATTAAAAAAAAAAATTGGGGAAGAAAGTACAAAAGCCCCCACACTAGCTGATATCTCAGCTAGAACAACCAAAAAACAAACAAACTTGAAACAGGACAGAAGAAAAGAACGCAGAACATGGGTATAGCGATATCCCCGAGTCATGGGGTTTCTGACTCATTAGCAAGAAGCATAAACTCGGCTAAGAAGCCTTCTTGCGCCAAGCTCTCCAGATAGGCCTTTAAATCGCAGTAGCGGTTGGTCATATGACCATGGCTCTTATGATACTGGCAATACTCTTGTGCTCGAGGTCCTTTGGTGACATCCTTGCTGGCACGAGATGACCATTTTGGTTTGGTGAGTGTACAAGACTCACAAAGTTTGGTGAATACTGTACACTCATCAAACCAAATATTTCTCTCTCCCTTCTTTTTTGTGGTCCCAGATAAATAATAAAATAATATTTCTCTCTCCCTTCTTTTATTGTGGTCCCACATAAATATAATAAAATAATGTCCCTCTCCCTTCTTTTTTTGTTTTTCCACACAAATAATAAAATAATGTTTTTCTCTCATTTCTTTTTTTTGTTAAATTGATGAGACTATTAGGAGTGTTTTAAAAAAATAGATAGCCAAAATAAAAAAATTATAAAAAAGAGTTTTGACTATTTTGGTGAGTAAAATTTGGTGAGACTGCTAAGAATGCTCTTAGGTGAGTATGGTATCACTAATCTAAATAGGTAAAGCTTATTTTAAAATCTAGCTTATTTAGACTTTAGATGATTAAGTTAAAAGGTTAATTAGATGTCTACTTCTTTTTGAAGTAGAGGTTTTACTTCTAAAGAAAAAAGTAGCTATGTCTCCTTACTACTTTTGAGGTAAAACCTCTATTTCAAAAAGATTTAAATATCCAATTAACCTTCAACTTAACAATCTAAAGCACAACTATGCTCAATCTTTAAATGAATTAGCCTAGGGATTCTCCCAAAGTGTATTCCCATATGCACTCCCTAATCCTAACCGTTTATCTCAATTATTCAACGGTTAGGATTCCAACTGATGTGGCAATAGAAAAGACAAAATAAGCCAACTGAAATCTTGGCCATTAGTGGTTGGTTATAAACGGTTAGGATTAGAGAGTATATTTGGGAGTATAATTTGGAGTACCCATAGACTAGCTCTTTTTTAAATAAGCTCTACCTATTTAGATTAGTGTTACTAAATGCTTTGTTGGGATACAAGATCGTAGCGGAAAAATCAATCCCGTTGGATTTAATTCATAAAGTGGGATGTAGAGGTAGAGCAATAGCCTTTCAGGATACAATCTAATTAGAAACAGGTTTTCTCCTCATATGAGATTTCTAACAACAATGGGTGTATAGTTTACAATTGATCAAACCTCAAGCTTCACTAGAATGACAGTTTCTCTTTATAGACAATATTCTCTTTTTCATAGGAATAAAATGTTTCTCTCTTAATGATATTTTTCTTCTAATGAGCTTTATAACTCATCAAAGAAAAGAGTTGTTAAACTCTCCATTAATTATCTCATAAATCATCCCATAAAGTATGCCATTAGAATCTGGATCAATGGTCCAGATTCAACCACATTTACCACGTCTCCCTTAAATCAAGTAACAGCTTTAACGGTTCTTTGGAGTCTTAATGTCTTGGTCAAACTAAACCTTTGACTAAGATCGTTGGGTCATCCTTCATTAAGATACCCAATCTGGCTTAGAGATGATCTGACGCTCCACATCTTACAATATCAATCATGATCTCATACATATGAATGCATCAAGATTAAAATAAATAGATATCATATAGTTCATTTGAAATCATGATCAAATAAGTGCAGTGATGTGCATGAGGGTGTAATGCATGAGAAGATTTACTTGAGAATTTTATCCATCAATCACAACCGTTTGATCGAGGGATTGTAGCCACCCGATCTTAATATCCAACATAGAATGAGTGCAACAGATATGAGAAAGTTGAAATAGATGAGTTCTAAAATTTCAAAAGAAGTGTTGGATTTGAGCACAATAATGAAATAAGATAGTATACTATTATAGATGAGAGAAATTGCATGAGAGTCCTTTATGGAACCAATTGAACCAAGACCAATGACGATACTAGTGAAATAATGCAAGTCAAACGATTAAGAGAACTCTCATAAATGTAAAATAAGAGACATTAATAAAAATAGTGAGGTTTTTATTTTCTAAATTATTTATATTTTTTTTATAACAACTCTTTTATTGATAGACTAGTATAACGGAGCTCAATGCGATTTTAGACTATTATTCCTCCGATTCCTTCAATTGTAAAGTTTATTTTTATTTTTATTTTTTATTGCAGAGCATGTCATATACTGAGGCCCAAGCCCATTTACACACCAAACATGAGTTCATGACTATTTTTTCAGTAGGCCGGTTCTTGAAGCCTGCATTGCTTGTGATAATAATGTGGCCCAACTACCTAAAAGGTCCAACTGTTTGTTATATACTTACATCTCTGCATCAACGGCGAAAATTGTCCAAACAAGCAATTTTGGGCTTGTGCTCCATCCAAGAGCAGCCCAATGGAATGGGTGAAAAATAGGCAGGCTTCCTCTAATCGTTGGGCCCCTTTCAAGCCATAGGCCCACAAGGTAGTTTCAAGCTTGGAAAGCGAATGATCTTGACCTACGCGGAAGTCTATTCAGGATAAAGTTGCGACTGTTACCAAACACCCTATGATATTGTACAGTCATTGTATACGAAAGTACACACTTCTTTAGATGATCTAACCTTCCAATTTGTGGACATTTATAAGGGGTTTAAATGCACATAGTCCACTCATCAGATGGCTGAAAAATTTCATATATATTTATATGGCATTGGATTACCTTTGGTGCACGCCCGAGGCCCAGCCTTGGGCGTCCATTCTTTATCCAGCATTTGGTGCTAAAAAGCGGAGAAGTCATTTCATTTTCTCCCCTATTTTGACTTCTCCGCATTGATATCTCTCCCTTTTTCCTTCCCTTTTTATAATTACATGACAAGTGATGAATGGACGCCTGAGTTGCATGCACCAGAGCGATGCCTATTTATTTATTTATCAGGATGGAGTGGACCCACCAATAGTAGGTCCCCCACACCCTTCAAGGTGCAAAGCCATGATGATGGCATACGCTCCGGCCTTTTTCTCCTCTTCGCTGCGAGATTCACGATACGTTTAAGTCATAACGGTCTACCAGCAGCTTTCTAAAAATATTATTAAATAATTTTGTAATTCTGGAAAAACAAAAGGGTGATATCGTTATTTGCATTAAGGTTACACGTGCGTATCGTGTATTTGCTATACAGTACTTACAGCACACCTTGTCGATTTATCCTCTTCCAATTTAATCTACACCGTTGAAAAAATGTAACCATTATGTACTATTCGCAAGTCTGACACGTGTACGACAGATTGTTAGGAAGAAAAGAAACCACAACACTAAGAGTCCAAAATCAAAAATTTCCCGCTCTTGTGACGTAATTTAAACGTATTTCAGGGACAGAGAGGTCAATTTATCCTATCATCATAAAATAGCCGTTCTGCTCTATCATAGCTTTATATTTTAATTATTTTTTTCTTTTTTCCAAACCAAAATTTCCTCTGCAACTTCTAGTCGATTCTGATATTCCGATCGATTGATTTCTTCTTGAATTTCATTTCGATTTAATTTAGTTGCCTGCAATGGATGACAGTGAGAAGAAGAATCATGAAGTGGAGAGGCTCTGTCTTATCGATGTTTCGTCGGAGGACGATTGCCTCATCACTTCGTCTTCCGGTGATAGCTTGAGGAAATTGCAATCTTCAGGTGCTCTCTTCTCTTATGATTATTTGATATTTACTTGTTAGAACAACGGTTGATTGAATTAGGGTTCGAAGTTGGTTCGAGGGTTTCTTTTTTGCTTATTTGTTTTATTATTATCTTGAAATGATCCTAGGGTTTGAGGATTCCTTCTGTTATGTAGTAAATGTTGAGTTGATTGCTTCAAGAAATCAAGTTATGTCAATGGCATAACATCTTTAGTACTATTACTCAGTCATGGTTAAAGTTAGTCATGTATAGTTTGCTGAGTAACTATACAAAGTTAAGTAAGATTTAAAACCATGAAATACTGACAACTTCAGCTTTGAACAAGGATTCTCAAATTTATATTTTTAGTATTACAGTTATATACTTATATTACATTATGCAGTTTTATTTCTGAGACATTTGTAGTAATTGATAAACTTGTAGTCATCTATTGCTAATGCTGTGGGGATAATTGGAATAAAAGGCTTTGTTGTTTCTGCATAGGCTCAAGCAGTTGGTCACTCATGAATGCACAATTGGTATTGTTGGAGTTAGAGCGAGCTTCACTATTCGAGTGTTGAAAAATGTATACAGTCATTTGTGGGTTTAGTCTAGGAGGATTATATATTGGGTCTAGTTGATTTTTTTGTTGATCGGTAACAAGGGATACATATATATATAAAAGGAATGTACAAAAAGGATTACAAGATAGTGAACCCAATGACAGGTAAATGAAAGTTGTATGAAAATGAATCTAACTAAAAAAGTCAAAGGAAGCAACAAAGCTGAGGATCGATCAGATCTCTCCTAATGGGGCACCAATCTATAAGCAGTCGACGAATCCTGGAACAAATAGTGTTATGAGAGCTAGAGATATCATCAAAAGATTGCAGATTTCTTTCCTTCCAAATAGACTAAGCTATTGCACCTGGTAGAAGGGTCTAGAGAATGTGAGGATCCTCCTTGATTGCAAGCCAACAAGGTAAGAAACTTTGTACCAAGCAATATTCAAGCATGATAGGAAAAAAATACCAAATGTCTAAAGTCTGCTGGGAGTCGAATCCGGGTCTATTGCTTGGAAGGAAACTACCCTAACTGTTGGACTACAAATGCATTTGTGCATAGCATATCAGGCAAGTTGGTCTCGGTTGCCGATAACCAACCAATTCAGATGTGAGATGACCATAGCAATGCATTGAAGTTGAACATGAGAAACAAGTGTATTATAAGCTTTATTCACTATCAGTCAACTAATTTTAATGTAATAGTCACAAAATATTTCTCGATGGATCTTCATTAATACAACAAACTGTCATCCCTCCCAAAATCTTAAAAGTTATTATTATTCCCTTGCTTCACTGGAACAACTTCTGCTTCATGAGAAATTGTGTCAGTATCAGTCAAGGTTGTGAAGAGAAAAAAATTATATAATAGGGTGAAAAATCAAATCCATCTGAATTCATTTCAGGCCTCTTGAAACTGGTAAGAAATGGACCAATAGCAATATCCTGATGTTGGGTATTAATATATGGGAAAAGAATTTCCTTTCTCTGCTAATAAATTGCAAGCGGTTAGAATTAGAAGGAAAGATAGAACTTTCTGTTTCTAAAGCATGAGTCAGATAACCAGCTTAGAGTCCAGGAATAGATTCAAGATTATAGTTCTTGGAAGCTGAAGGGTTCTCTTGCAATTTGGGTTTCTTTAAGGCATCAAGTGCTTGTAGGTATGTATAGGAGGCACTCTGATTGGATTATGGGCCTGGATTGCTTATCTTGCTCGCAAGAGTTTGTAGTGTAAAAGTAATAAACCCGCCCTGAGAGTAGGGTTAGCACTCCTCAATTTTTTTTACCCCCTAGTGGTTAATAGTTCCCTTTTTTCCTAAAAGTCAAGGATAGATGGGTGAACCTTAGGGGTAAATGAATTTTAATCACCGTAAAGAGAGTTAATAGGGGACATGTAGCAGAGAAAGGGGGCCCGAGACTCCTCCCTTGACTCCTCACTTGAGGAGGTGATTATTTTCCTTTTAAATAAGGGTTTTGTTCACAACTCCCCATAGGATAAGAATAATCCCAATATGATCATAAGAATAATCTAAAGAAACTCCCCTTCTAGTTGCTAAAGATCGGCTGGGTACTAGACTTCGCAAAGGTGTATAAGGGTCTACAACCCACATCGGCTGGGTACTAGACTTTGCAAAGGTGGGGTCCATAACTCCTTCATTAGTCAGGCCGTGAGTGCGTGGATTTACTTTTATGGCACCTTGGCAGTTTCCTTAGGTTTGATCGGTGTTTAGTGTTCCCTTACTTCTACCAAAAAAGAAAAAAAGTTGCTGAAGAGAAGAGACTTGAAGATAAACCAACTCAATTAGCAGAAAGAAGAAAGGTTTTTTTGTGTGAAAACCCCCTATCTTTTCAGTTATTTGTAAATACCCTCTTGCCTTTTGTGATTTTGCATTCTACCCCTCCAACTTTTAAATCTTTTGTAACTTGTAATCTTTTGTGAAAAAAATTCCAAATGTAATAATATGTGACTTCGTCCAAGGAAACTTTAGAGAAGGAAACAACTTTAAGATGGTTGACCTTCTTAAGTAGTTCATTGAAACATAACTTTTGGTGGAAGACCTAGCCTCTTTTGAAAGAACATGTTACTACTTACTAGGTTTACTTCATGAAGCTATAAGTAGACATAGAGTTCTTATAGTTGTTATGGGGGAATCATGCTATTAAGCCCATGTAGTATTGGACCATTGGTATGTCTTGAAACTCTGGTTGAAGACCAGTGTCCAAATCTATGAATCCTTATCTATTCATTTAATCATGTTAAAGAGCATGGTTCATTTGAACACGGGCACAAACATTCAGAAATGGGAGTGTAGACAACCAATTTCGTACACAATTTTTGAATTTTATTGTAATACTTGACCAGAGAATAAAAACTGGCTGGTTAATTTTGTCTCCAACTCAATCTGAAATAGTTTAACTGCAGCTGATTGCAAGTGTAAAGCATCTGGACGCTTCCACATTTTTTTGATGGCCTACATATGTATGAATCTGGTTGCAATCTGACTTGATCACTTCAAGGATGATGACATGATTATACATATAAATTACTTTTGGACATTGTATAGTTTGTGCTTCTCAATTAGGGTGTTAGATGAAGGGTGGGCTAATAATTGATCAATATATCCCTGAATTTTTCTACCACCAATGTAATGTTTAACAGTCCAAGACTGATGAATGTTATTTCTCACATTCATTTATTCAGACATTATCACAGAGCATGGACTATCCATTGAACTTGGGAAACTTAGTTCAAGTTGAATCTTATGGTAATATTACAGAGCATGGACTATCCATTGAACTTGGGAAACTTAGTTCAAGTTGAATCTTAAGGTAATATTACTATTGAGACTGTGCTCAGTCAAAAGACGGAATTATTACATTTCAATGGTGTGTATGTAGTACGCACACAAGCATGCATAGTCTTTCTCAATATTACACATATGCTCTCAGATCCTTTTTATATGTAGCATAGGTTCTATCTAACTTTTGCAATCTGTGAATCTGAGAACTAGCTGTGGTGCGTGAGGTGATGCTAGTGTTACTAGGCTTGCTACTTATTTTTTTCTTGTTTTGGTGAAACTTAAGGCATGAAATGGCTTACTTAAATTTTATAGTTATCTAGATTAATTTCTTCATTACTTAATCTGATAGGACTCTCAGGAAATCGAAACGAACATGGCTATATAGGATTGTTTGAGCCAGGGAATGCTCAGGAAGGGGAAAACGCAGAAGACTTCCTTGGTCAAAGTGAACAGGTACCTTTATTGTATGAATCCTTTGAACCAGAAAGAACAAGAAAAAATGGCAAGTGTAATTTGCGTAAAAGTCTAGCCTGGGACAGTGCCTTCTTTACAAGTGCAGGTATGATTCTATGTACATGTGAAACCCTAAAATATCACTTCAGTCAGTAAATATGTCTTGATGGTTATACATATTTCATGCCAACTTCAAATATCAAGTTCACCGTTATGAACATCTATCCTACATGCCAGGTGTTCTAGATTCTGAGGAGTTATCTACTCTAAATAAAGGATTCAAGAAGGTTGAAACACATCATTTACCTGGGATTCAAGAAGATATGCGGAGATCTGCTGAGTCAAATTCTACATTAGATAGTGATAGTTTGACAGTGGAAAGCCTTGGGGTTGATTTTTTTGAAGATATAAGAGCTTCCATTCAGAAATCCAGTACAGTGTCTGATATGGCATGTTCAAGTAGCAAAATAAAACTGGAAAAAACAGGCGTGCAAAGTATCAACTGTAAGTACACTGCTCTTCAGTGCTTTTTTTAAAGGTAAAAGCATGGCCAGAAGCTGTTATCCCTGTCCATTTTTTACATGTTGCACCCTATGAACAAGGTATAAAATGGATCTGCGTGGTTGAATGATCATAACCTGCTGATCCTACGCTTTGATCTGGATCCTTTGCCATTTATTTTTGGCAACCTAAATGATGCAATGATCATTTGATTTGGTACATCTGAATATATTAACTATTAAACTAGGATATCTCAAGAAGGGATTCATCACATGGTGGGTCACCATCTCCTATGTGACCATATGTGTCAGACAGGCAAGATGAGATTCTTGTCATGTGCTGGAGCTGAATTTCCTTTTCCAAGATATCTATCTAAAAGATTTTACTCAACGGTAATTGGTAAATATTGGTTTATGATCTTCATTTTGCACTTGTTTTCACATCTGTTCTTGGTAAACTTTTTCTCAAAATAATGTTTCGTCATTTCAGCTTCAAAGAAGCCGGATCTTGCTTCTCGAAGCAAGGTAAGTTTTCTTGATTGCAGCCATTCATATCTTTATTTGGGTATTTTTGAAAGACTGCCTGAAGTTTTCTCTTAAATTTCATATGAAGGCTACGTCTGCTTCCAAAAGACAAAATACTATTATACAAGGAGCAGAAAGAACATTTCTTCCACGATCTGTAAAGGCATGTATTAATTACAATCAAAGTACTGTGTTTTTGCACGACTCACCCAGGTATCATCTGGACTGTTTGGACTGGAATATGTTATAGTTAATTGGTAACGATATTTTTTGAGCTACTCAGAGAGGCGGTCTGCCCTATAACAGTCCCGATTGATACAAAGGGAGGTACATAAATGGTATAACACCATGTGAACAAAACTCTTACTTTGCATATGGTTTAACTAACATCATCATTTAATTGTTGATTAAATAAAGCCTGCTTCTATAAGTGGAGAGTCGAATTCCTCATCTCTCAAGCCACCTAAGATATTAGGACGGGTAAATCCCATCGCAGCAGCATCAACCAAAAGGGCTTCTTTGGGTGCCAACCGTGTCAAAATGGAGAACAATACAGTGAAAGCTGACTCTGGTAAAAAGAATTTTTGATTAATTAGCATTTATCTTGCACAAGCACATTTTTACTTTGGTTCTTAACTGGTGCTCACTTTCCACTTACTACGGTAGTTGCAGGAAGGGGTGTCGTGGTGTCCAAGAAACCTGGTTTGGGTGACTCGTGCAATTTGACACCTAGGTATGCACTATCCCCGAATTCGTCTTCCTCATGTTCTCCCATTGTCACCAAAGGAATCAGCAGCTTCTTGTTTCTTTTACAGCAGGTCTAGTAGTAGTTCTTCATCTGATACCACCGGTAAATCTCCCTTGAACTCATCAAGAAGAAAAATTGATTCGAGACATGCTAATCCGGCATCATTTGGTTCGACCCTCAAAACTCCTCAAAGGATCTTGTCAAGAAATAAAACCGAGTCTGGAAATTCTCGTCTCTCTACTAATACGATGTCCATGTCCAAGCTCTCCTCTAGCATATCACCTGCTAGTTCTATTGATGGATGGTCCTCGGAATCGTCCTCTTCAACTTCTACTGTCAATCAAAGGTCAGATAATTCGAAGGAACACATAGATACTACTTCTCCTTGCAGAAGAGTCTCCTTGAACAGTGTTGCCTCTCAGGCACCGGATTTGCAAAGCCATCAACATGGTCAACCCTGTGTTGGACATGAAAGTCAGGGAATGCGGTTGCTGAGTCAATATGCCAAGAAATCTTCAATGGGAACCGGTGCACTTTCTCAACCAGCTTCTACAGGTGTTTCTAGAAGCTGTAAGCCTACGGGTCTCCGAATGCCATCACCAAAGATTGGGTTTTTTGATGCGGTTAGTTTTGTTTTACCATCTAATTAGTGCATAATATTTTAAATTTCTTTTTCAGTCTGTCAACTTTTAATATTTGCTATGTTAGGCAAGTCTTACTCCTGTGTCAAAATTCTCTTGGTGTCAGGAGAAATCAATGGTGCGCACTCCCAAAGAAGGTTTGCAGTTTAAATCTGGAGTATGCAGTGTTTTGCCTAAAATTGGAACTGGAACCAATAACCTTAATGGGGGTGCAAATAAAACTAAACCTGGTAAGCTTCAACCAGCAAAAATGGTGACAGGGACTGTGAATATAAAGCTTGATTCTCAGCAAACTGGAGTGTTTGATTCTGCTTCGGGCACGAGACTTACATTTCTTACAAAGCTCCAAGAAATTCCAAATGCTTCCCCAAAGGTGTCTGGCCCTTCGAGGACTACAAAAAATTCTCCTGGTGTATCTTCGAAATTTCAGAATGATTTATCTTCTAAAACTGGCAGAGAGGACTGCTCTATTACCAAGGGAATAGGAGCAGAAGGGCCTGAAACAGATAAACATGGTCTTGGTTCTGGTTTGAATGGAGAAGGAAATGGTGGCCAAGGTGTTTTGAAAAATAAAATGGGCACAAAGACCAAGGGGCAGGTCCACGTAAACATAAACCCATTTGAGGAAGCGGCTGGAGAGGCAATATATTGCCAACAGAGTCTTGAGAATAACTTGCATTCACTTCAGAAAAGCAATGAAAAGGAAATATTATATAATGTTGAAGATCAAGTTCATGGTCTGAGCAGACTGGTAGGGGACATAAATCTCAGCGTGGGCATGATGAAAGAGCTCTCCAGGAAGAAGGAACCCTTTCTTTCTCAACTTGATGTCAACAACCCTGATGAGTCGGTTGCTCCAGAATTATCTTCATCCTGCTCCAAGGAACTCCTTGTTCATGGCCAAAATGAGGATTTAGTAAAAAGTTTGATAAAGCCTAGTCCAGTGTTACCTTCCCCAACCAATCTTGAGATTATACCTAACACAAGGACTCCTTTGGCAGTCAATGATTCTCTTTGCAATAGGAGTGTGTCCTTTGAATTGTCAACAGAATCAAAAAAGGAGTTGGTGGCAGAGAAGGCGTTTGGCTTTCCTTTTCCTGAATGCGCTCAGAAAGAGAACAGCTGAGTCTTTACAGTTCAACAGCTCGCATAGTATCACTTTAAGGTATGTAAATTTGAGGTTCTAAAGTATTGGTAACAATAACAAATACCCTGCTGAACTTTGTCATGCTCTGGCACTTTAACAATATGCCATAATCATAAAATTTCTGAATCACCGGATCAGCAATTATCAAATTTCACTTTTGCAAATATTAAGAAGAGAACTTAGTATCGCTACATATATGTGCTTGTCCAATAAAAATTAGTATTCTGTCTGTCTAATTATGCAGGAATTTTTATGGTCTCGTAGAGGAAAAGCCGTTTGCCTGGAGGAATGGAGTAATTTTTTTTCTAGAAGATCTTGGAGGCTGGAGCTGTGTTTTTTGTTTGTTCCCTTTCAGATGAAAAGCTTCACATATGAACATGTGCCACAAGAAAATTGCAGGGTATATAGGCAAACATGAGATTGCTGGTGTGAATTCCAGTCCTAAAAGGTCCCATTTAGTATTCTCCCTGCAGTTCACTCCAAGCTCTTCTGGGCTGTAACTTTATGACTGGGTGGATTATTGATACTAGAGTACTCAAAATGTATTCTGTTGAATCAAGTAAACTCCAAATCTGAAATTAAATTTTCCACTATATTCCTTCATATATTTATCACTCTAGGCTATCGTGTGAGTAGCCCAAATCTAATGACACAAATATTACTGAAATTTGATCCAACAGTGAGGCCCTAAGCATCAGATAGTTTCTTTTCTTTTGGATGGCAAAAGAAATTACAAAGTTGTAGTCTAGACAATTCAAAGCTGTTTTTTTGACTTCCTACATCTTCCGACTTTCTTGGGAAGGTAAAAGTTGCGTGACAAACTACACACAATAACAGACATTCTTTTACTTCTCTTGACTTAGATGTCGGTAGAAGATGATTACACTCACCTGCTCTGTCTACGCACATTGACCTTCATGTCTAAATGACCTTTTACATATATAACACTGTTGATGATGGTTATTGAAAAGTTTGATTTGTGAAATTTTGAATTTAAGGACGTTGTTCATAATTCAATAAAATAATGACACGTGGCTCAAAGGACGTTCTAGCATATTACACATACTAAAATCCTTTTTGAGAATTGATTAACAGAATTCCATGTTTATCTGATAATGATGGCTCTGGTTATTAATGATCAATGATTTTAAGCCTTTATGCTTTTAGTTCATAAAAGGATTTTTTGCTTATTAATAACAATTTTACCCTTATGTCACTGATGAAAGTTGAAACTATTGCGTCTTTCACGCTATTGACACAGATTCAAGTCCTAACGCCTTTGGATATTGTTTCAGGCTCTAACGCCTTCAGATATCATTTCAGGCTCTAACACCTTCAGATACCATTTCAGACTCTTAACGCCTTTGGATATTGTTTCAAGCTCTAACGCCTTTGGATGCTGTTTCAGGCTTTAATGCCTTTGATATTGATTCAAGCTTCAACGCCTTCGGATATTCTATATGGCTTCAGTACCTCGCTCTGGCTTACAACGCCTTTCTCATGATGATGGGTGTGGTATGGATTTGTACACCTCCTTGTATGCCTTTCTGAGGACTTCTGCCAGAAAGGAGATTTGATTTGTCAGGGGTGAACAGTATGGATTGGTACCTCCCCGTGGGAATGAGTGTGGCTGTTTCCCCTCATTACCTATTCCAGTGGAGCATGAATTACTTCCTGGGCTGACAGTCAGGGAGAAAGCATTGAGGATGGATTTTTTCCTCAGTTTCTCTTAAGGCCTGACGGGAAGGGTGTCCTCGTCCAACACCTATGATTTCCCTATTGGACCTGAGTTACGGGAAAGGTGTCCTCGTCCAACACCTATGATTTCCCTATTGGACCTGAGTTACGGGAAAGGTGTCCTCGTCCAACACCTATGATTTCCCTATTGGACCTGAGTTACGGGAAGGGTGTCCTCGTCCAAACACCTATGATTTCCCTATTGGACCTGAGTTACGGGAAGGGTGTCCTCGTCCAACACCTATGATTTCCCTATTGGACTTGAGATGATTATTAGATGATTATCATCATCGTTATTATTATTATTATCATGATTATTACTCTAGAGGAGTGTTGCTGTCTGAACACTAATATATTACCTCAGTAGGACAGTACATCATGAAAGCGTATGACCCGCTTTCACGATGTAGTTACCAATTGCTTTTGGGGGAGGATGATGAGTTGTGGTTTGGAGGGCTTAGATGGAATTCGTTAAAAGATGGATATTGAGAATACCGCTTTTAACCTTTGAAGAATATATCTGAAAGCTTTGGTCATAAAAGCTTAAAGGAGGTATGGTGACAAAACGCCTTTATCTTGATAGAATCCAATATTTTCTCTCTAAAAGACAGTTACAAAAACGGTTATGACAGCTGTACAAGTTAGTTACAATTTTGATAAATCACCTATAAATAGAGGTGACCCCTCCTTGAGAAAAGAGAGAAATTCTGGAAGGGAGATTTTTTTATAGAGAGACTTTCCTTGAGTTCCCAGAAGATTGTCCAAAAAACAACCAGATTTTTCAAACAGAATTTACAGAGAGAGAAAGTAAAGGATTCATCAAGAAAAACATTCTGTCACTACTTTTCTTCATCGTTCTTTCTTCTCTCCCTCTAAATCATTTCCTTCTTTTTCCCCTTTTTCTTTCTTGTGTTCTCTGAATCATTTCTCTAAAAAATAACTCAATTTAGAACGGTCTGGATATCAGATTTAGGCTAGATTGAGGTTGCATTAAACCCCATTCCTTCAAAGATCAAAACACCCCCCTACAAACACTAATTAGCTGGTCTGATGCCATATTAGCAAAGATATCCTTAATGGAGTATAGGGAGGTAGAACTTTCTGCAGAATCTCAACATTGTTAAACTAATGTGGCGGTGAGTTAGTAATTCAGTGTACTGTAGAAATTTGATAAGGGAATCAATCGAGTATATTTTACAAATAGTTTGTGTAAAATTTTGGTGAAAAAAATGCAGGTCAAAAGTGTAGTATAGAAATAATTTGATTATAATTAGACCAAAATTACAAAAATTAGGGTAAACATACAAAATGCATATATAATAATATAAGGTTACTTTTCACTTACACTTTGATCTAATTGAATAAATAAAGACAAATTACTTAAGTATATGAATAAAATATGAAATAAATAAATTAAGTCTAATGATTTAAGTAACTATATTAAACTAAAGATTCAAACTTTTTTAAGAAAAATTGTTTATAAGCCATTTCTCTGAAAAAATGGTGTGTTAGGCCATTCATGGAGATAAAGAAGAAAAATTGCTCTTTTTAAATTCAAGAATATTGGTTTGAATTTTTAATTGGTTTTAAAAAACCAAGGCTTAAATTTGTATCTCTTGGCAATGGAAGGATATGGAAAATGGAAGAAGCCTTTAACACAACACAACTGAGTTGTGTTAAGGAGATCTTCCATAGTCTTCCATAGGTATGATTCTTATAGGCTAATAATTTATTTAGCTTTTATAAACCAAATATATTCAGAATTTTACCCAGATTCACATTCTAAAACTATATTCCAACAAGTATGTCATCCAATTCAAATCCTTATGAAAAAATATTCCCGATTATTCTTATTGTCTTTCAGTGCATGTTAAAAACAAATAAAGTAAACAATTGCACATTTAGAAATCCTAAGAGATGGGTTAAAACTCTGTGTTTCATCTCTTAGGATTTCTTTATTTTCTGCAATGTTTGTGTTTATAAGGGTTTGAAGGGTATGGAAAAAAATGTGTGTTTATAAGGGTTTGAAGGATATGGAAAAAATGTTTGTGCTTACCAAAAAAATAATTAGAGAAAATGTTTGTGTTTTCATGGTATCTAACAAGTTTTAGAAAGGATGCTGAAAACCTGGTAATTTCTGACTTCTTGAAGAGTAGCACATAGTTGGAGAAGTGAATATATTCTTCTTTTTGATCTGCCTCTGTCGAGTTACTGAACTAAATCTATCTGCATCTAACATTAGTTTCTAGAGTTGGCACGTGCCATTCCATCTTCATTGCTTCAATTTAATTGCTGGGGCTTCAAATAACCCTTCGGAACAGATGGACTCCGGTGATTATCGAGTCAGATTCAAAAGAAATTATGGATACCCTTCAAGGAAAGACCATTCACTCATTGGGGAATCCACAGCATTCGTTCGGACATCCAACTAGAGTTAGCAAGTGCGGCGTGGTGGTCTTGAACTTTGTGCACCGACACTGTAATGGGACTGCTCATTCTGAAGCTCAGGGAGCCTTGAATGCAAGTCTCGATGGATATGTCTTTAACGGAAACTATGTAACTATACTCCTCATTTTTTTGAATTGCAATTATACTCCTCTTTAATAAGAATTATTAGCACGAGTACGTTATGCAAATACTGACTGATATACCTATCTCTTGCATGTCCTATTCAGAACCGGAAAATGCTTCTCTATCTTGATTCAGATAAGAGGTTTCTTGGTCTCCTCAAAACCCTACACAAACACACACACACACACACACATCCCTCTAGATAATCTACACATATATTAGTGGAAATTCCCATCCACTAATTTGCTTTGCCACACTAGAGATGCTACGTGGGTTGTTACATGGATGGCAGCAGCTGCAGCTTCTGTGTTGCATATATAATCTGAAGCAATACATGATCAAATGCTTGAAATGCATCAATCTTAAGTTCAATCCTCCTTTGATCAATTACAGACTGCACCCAGGGGCTAGCTTGTCTGAAGGAAACACATTGACCAAAATAGAACAAGTAGATGCATGTGTTATGGTGTGGATTTGTGCTTTACCAAAGCCTCGATGAAACAAACAATTAAACGAAGGTCAAAAACTTTTGGATTTTGCTAGCCCCAGTCTCAAATCTTCCAAAGACGCAACTGGGGCTCTACAAATGTCAAACATTCACTGACGTTTACTTTTTAAACTGTTAAAACAATCAAACATCTCCACATGCTAGCCCCATCACGCGTCTATGAAAAAATTTGGAGTAAATGAGACAGGAGTTAGCACTCTAAACTTTTTTTTTGGCTTCCAGTGCATGTCAGAATTATACTATCACATGGACTTTTTTTCCCCATGCAATGCTCCCAAGCAATCACCACCAACCCATAATTCCTAATGACCATAATCAACATCAGATACACTGGTCTGGTAGAGCATTATTTTCTTTACCTCCTGAGAAAACAGTAGCCATAAAAAAGAAGTTTTCACACAAAAAAATAGCTCTAAGTTTCAATTTGATAACTAGAAAATGGATAAAGATTGTTCACAAAATGCACTCTTAACTAAAGGGTTGCAAGCAACATCCTCAAAATAAAATAACACAAGATGGAGGTTTTGGGGTGAAGATAAGCTCCCCCAACAAATCTAAGACCTTGGCTTCTCCTTCTTCTCTTTGAAAAGAGCCAGAAGAGACACACCCGATACCTTCACAACCTTGAATCTGACTCCAGGAATATCTCCAACGGCATGCCCCTTACGTCCAAAGCCAGCAATCAACACCTCATCCTACACCCACAGAAAAATTTCTTTACGGTCAACATATACAAAATAGAATGATACTGTACCATGCTGAAGTACTTAAATAAGACTTACATTCTCTTCAATGTAGTTTAAGCAGCCATCATTGGGTACAAAGGCAGCAATCTTCTTGCCATTCTTAATCAGCTGAACTCGAGCACATTTTCTGATAGCAGAGTTTGGCTGCTTAGCCTCAATCCCGCTGTAGATGTCAGTCATACATTTGTTAGGTTCCAAATAAAAATTAATGATCTGGACATGGTGATAGGTACAGAAAGGCAAATAAAAAAGGTATATAGCTATGGTCTCACATCTTTTCAAGAACGATGCCCTTTGCATGCGAAGACCCAGCAAATGGCTTTTTCCATTCATTGCCAAGGTGGGACTTTTTATATGACTTGTCCGCCCACCTTTGCCTTCTGCGGTGGGATTTCAGCTTGCGACCAGCTCCCATTCCACGTGTTTTCCTGCATAACAATCACATTTCAAATTATAAACCCATAGCGCATAATTGAAGGGACAGCAATGTGAAAACATAAATAAATCCAATCGGAAATAATCAAGTCACTTTATGAGGAAAAGAAGTATGTCCATTCCCTATTAGGATTTCAAACATTTCTAGCAAAGAAAGTCTAGATTGATTTTGGGAGTTGTTAACTGCAAAGAAGTTCTTTCCAAAAATGTCACTCAGAGGTGCTAATAATCAAAACCAATTTCCTTAATTTATTGCGGCTAAATATGCATAGTTTATAATGAGAAGAAAGAAACTATTCAAGTGATTCTCATAGATTACAATCAATAGTAAGAATACCCAATGAATTGCAATCAAGGACAATAAGAAGTGATACTTTGCTAGCAAAAAGGGTTATCTAAGTTCCTAGTATTGATTTTCATTACTTTATCTGGACACTTTAGTGTAGCTATTTTTTTTAAAAAAATGCCCACAAGCTCATCAACAACATTCATCAACAAAATCTAGTCCGCCTCTAGAAGCAAATTCAACATTAATATCATAGTAGACATCAGTCAATAACATGATACGGCCGTGTTTCCTAGATTACTCGGAATTTGGGGTGCTTCTACCTAGATTATATTAATCTGTGTGATTCTATCCAGCTGATAACCTATGTATAGTGTTTCATGACAGATAAAAGCTAACTATCTACATCCACAGAATTAGAAGTTCGAAACCCACTATTGCTTTTCAGAACAATGTTAACCTAACCGGATCGTAAATCAAAGCCGGGCTCGTATCAAAATATTGGCCATAAAAGGGCCCATGATTTGAAGCAGACCATGGAAACCATACCATCACCAAGATCACGATTGGTGAGTATACAGATATATTTCACTCACTAAGAATAAGATAAGGACTTCCCATGTCTTTCACTCTAAAGGTATACATAAATCTCATATAAGAAGAACAAATATTGTCCCCAAAACAAAAATTGGAGATTTAAAAAGCCAGTTTATGATAATAGATATCAGAATAAAGACCATACTACATGAAATCCTTCTCTTATGAACATCAATCATTGTAGAAGCATCTAAAGAAACTGAAACGGCACCAGATCTCGATTACTTTAGCTCTAGAATTCAATGAAAAGCTATATAATTACTAAAAATACGAATCAACGACACAAAACAAAAGAGAAGAATGATATGTCCGCACGAAATGTAAAGAAAAGCAAAGGCACTTTACCCCATGGTGACTGTGAAAAGAGGTTTCTTGACTGTAACAGAGAGCTTCGAAGACGACGAGGAAGAAGAAGCGCAAGCCGGCGAAGAAACCCTAACCCTAAAGATTTTTTACTTTGAATCATATATATACCTGTTGCTGATTTAAAATTACATTCTTTTTTAGTAGACGAAAATACTGCTCTCTTTACTTGATATTACTAAACTATCCTTAGATAAGTTTCTCTGTCCCTGCTGTACGCGTGGCAACATCCAACAGTTAAAACCTAACTCTTGCGCGGTATTCCTCGGTGGTCTCGGCCCTAACGGATATCCAAATTAAATTAAGGTTTTTTGTTTTTTAATGTTTTTGTATAAAACCCCCTATCTTTTCAGCTATTTGTAGATAGCTTTTATGTTTTGTGATTTGGTATTTTACCGTTACTAACTTTTAAATCTTTTGTAAATCCTCCATTCCATTCATAACTTAGCTACTTATGTTAATTTTTTTAAAAAATGAAAATACTACTTTAACCCTTTTTTTTAATGGGCGCTTATTTTTTCCCGCCCTCGACAGATCACAACGTGTCATATTTATCCCCTTTAATTGTGGTTAAGCTTATTTCACCTAAAGTTAATATAATTTTAATTTTTTTTTCTTTTAAAAACTAAGATTAGATGGATGAACTCTAAAGGGTGAGTGAATCTTAATCACAGTTAGTAAGGTGTTAAAAGGGACACATGACACAACTTGTAGAGTCCCCTTTAATTGTGGTTAAACATAATAACCTTAAGGTTAAACATACTTAGTAGGTTCATACACTTTTTTGTGAAAAGTTTTTACAAATCTTATTGAAATCAAAACAAGGTTAAAAATGTTATTATATACAAAATTTAACTTCCAGTAACTACTTTATGGTGATAAGGTGGATTTGCAAAAGATTTAAAAGTTAGCGGTGTATAATACAAAATAACAAAAGGGAGAATTTACAAATAGCTGAAAAGATTGGGGTCACAAAAACCCTTAAATCAAACCATATCCTCTGTGTTCCTGATTTTCCTAATTACAAGTTACAACAACTGCAAAATCCGTGCAAACCAATTGATCTTTCCCTTCCATCCAACATTCATAGCCACAAGAATCACAGAGGATTTATTTATGTGATTAGTGGACCCTGGGTCTGTTTCATATCTTACACCATGTCTTCCTTTCCCTTTTAACACCCATTTAACCCTTGTTAAGCTTAAATAAATTGAAGTTAAGATTTTAATTTTTTTTATTAAAAAAAACAAGGTTGGATTGCTTAACCCTAGGGATTAGTGAATCTTAACCACAGTTGATGAGTATTTGAAATTGAGGTGTGGACTAATGAAGACAAATCATTTCGTTACAAAATGGAAACCACGGTACGTGAAGTATTTTCCTTAAAATTAATTAGATACACCCAAGCTGGTGATGACCTGTAAGAGCTCCACTCCTTACTGCTAACCACTAATTGATGCTAGTTGATATCATTTACCTACGTCAGTAGAGTCAGTTGGTTAGCAGTTAGTATGGGCAGTGGAGCTCTTGCTGCTCGTACTGGGGGGGATTGAATCCCCGACCTTCCCCTTGGAAGGCCACACCCCTACCACTCACGCAAGAGGTGGGGGTGTATGTAATTACTTCCATAGTTCAAATGTTTATGAGCATCATGAGATCTTGGGATATTTCTAAATTCGACACTACTATATGACCTTACGATATTACTAATTAGAATAGTGATTAGCGGGACCATGGGTCCATTTCATATCTTACCCTGTGTCCTCTTGTCTCTTTTAACACTCTTTTAATCCCGGTTAAACTTAACTAAATTAAAACTAAGATTTTATTTTATTTTTTTTAAAACCATGATTGGATTGCTTAACCGTAAGGGTGAGTCAATCTTAATCACAATAGGTGAGTATTTAAAATTAGGGCGTTGACCAATGAGGACCAGCCATTCCGTTACAAAATGGGAACCCTAGTAAACTATTTTCCTACTAATTATATACTCCCACGCAGTCCACTCCACTCCTAGTTTTGGTTGCCTTGTGTCTCGCCATATGAAATGTCTGGTTCATTTGGTATTGAGTGCAAATTAACATTGAAGGGGTGGGACCAGTGGTTCTTGGGACTTGCACCTCATGAAGCAGAAGGTCTTGAGTTCAACTTCTCACTCTCCCTTTAGGGCGTCCCACACGAGATTTCCCCGAACTTTCCTAGTTGTGGGGGTTGCGGGCTTCGCACCCTTGGGGATTAGTATTGACCCCAGGGGTTGGGGACACCCTGAGTTACCAAAAAAAAAAGTATTGAGTGCAAATACTAGGCAGAACTGCATACGAGTTTCTTATATAATTCCATACTTATAATAATAGAAATGCGTCTTGTGTCTCCTTTTCAATATAACATTTTAAAAAGTAGTACACCATAACTTTGATCATGGAACATCTCCCCCTGTGATGGTTGAAATATCTACCTGTTTCATTCACATTGAATAGATGCTCTAACCATACCAACTGGGGTTGTAGCATAACCGGATGTCTTGAACCAAATAAAAAAAAAGTTATGTACAAGTAGGGTTTTAGAAAATGTTAAAAGATACATACCATGTCTCCAGAACCATATAGAAAACTTGTATATTGTTCTCCTTGAGGTTTTGCTCCTCCGTAATTAGGGGTGTCAACGGGCCAAGTTCAGGCTCCCGGCCCCAACTAGACTCAATTAATTAAACGGGCCAGACCGACTAAAAATGAACAATGAAAAATAAGGCTGTTGTACAACAGAAATTGGGCTTTACCAGACGCCAAACCAGGTTAAAAGCCTAATTTAACTAGCCACCGGGTGCCTCAAAGTCCAATCTCGCCCAACTTTGTAATCGGGCCAGGCCGGCCCATTGACACTCCCTATCCGAACACTAAAAGGCATGTCTAACGTGTGTAGAACCAATTGCAATTAGGTCATGGGGAGCATTCCTCAGTTTTGAAAACTACATAAAAAGTTGTGATGCTTGTACGGCTTTGCAGTCTATTGAGTGTTGAAACTTAAGTTACTTTCTGGCTGCGTATACACCCACAACAATTTCTTATAAGTGGAAGTGGAAGTGGAAGTGGAAGTGGAAGTGCTCGGGATATATATATATATATATATATATATTTTTTTTTTTTTCCGCTAACCAGAGGTTGTCTCAAACCCTTCGAGGCAATGACTAGTACCTTTGGATGTCGCACCAACTTACTCGAGAAGTAGGAGTTGAACACACAAGTACACAGGGCAAACCCTGGATGCTAGCACCAACCACAACCCCTGGTCACTAGATGTAGTCACACATTATGATAAATCAGGTAAATCCTTATATTATTTGTTATTTCTGCTTTTAATTTTCTATATAATTCATAGATTTCCATCCCATTTGTCGCAGCAGCACGACTGCACGAACCACAATATGTAGAGAATATACTATCAACTACAGCACTGTGCACTTGCAGAAAATCCTAACATCTGCAGTTACCAACATAGAAAAATGAAGAGTTGTCGAGAAAAAAGGTGAAAATATGGAAAAAAATAAAATAAAATTCTAATACAATCCTTAGATGACTTTTGTCTAATTTTCGTTCTTTTTCTCTCTTTGCACTTATTTTATCGGCAACCAAACATAGGGTAAGGATAGTGTTAAGGCCTCATTTGGCTAAACCTTTTACAGAAGAGAAATACTTCCTCAAAAGTTATTTTCTCTAAGTAACTCTTGAGCTGACAAAGTCATTCGAAGAAAAAAATTGTGTTTGATTGACACATCTGAAAAGTGACTTTTAAAAATCTAAAAGTCAAATTTTCATTTGTTTTGCAGTTACAAAAAGTATAAAAATTGAATTAGTTTTAGGGCTGTTAATTTGATTCCCATGTGAGGGTACCTGGCCAGCCCAGCCCTCAAAAGTCCATAGGATTTAGAGGATTTTATTTATTTATAAAGCCCGTTGGCCTAAGTGGGCTAAAAAAAACTAAGCCCATTGACATGAGGGCCAAACTTAGATAACATCCCTACAACCCAGCCCAGGACCAGGCTACCCACAACCCACCATCGAGAGACTTCTAAATATCTAATTTATTTCAATTTCATTCTTTTTGTAACTCTTTTGTCTCTGTCATCATTCTTGAATGTGGTTTAGAAAAACCAATGATAAATGTTTTGACAAAAAAAAATCTTTATATTTTTTTAACTCAGACTTGGCCCAACCCCAACCCCAACATTGACCCAGAGGGTAGGGAATGGGCTTTGCTAATTCAGGCACTGTGAGGGCTTGAGCCGAACCCTTACCAGTGAGAGTTGTGCCTGAATAGACCCCGGTCCATGGACAACCCTAGTTATTTTAAGGCACGAGCAAACACTAGACCTTACAAGACAGGGCTCTATAGCAAAGCCCACCACTAATAACACTCGCCACTAATAATAATAACAGTTTTGTAGTATGAGAATCTAGTTCCACTCTCCTTTTAAGTAAAGAGGAAGAAATGAATTTAAAGAAGGTTTTTGTGTCTTATTATTAGAGAGTGAGGTTAGCAAAATCTAGGGTAATAAAAGATGGAAGGCCCACCACTATTTTCCAGTACTCTAATGGGGGGTTACAGGTTGATAGAATGAAGCTTTTTTTTTTTTGGTTTGAATATAATGAAACATAAAGAATGCATTTGTTTTTGTCAAATAAAGAGTGCTTTTATACTCCCGTAAATTGGGAGTTTCTATCAACTTCCCGCAAAAGTCCAAAGTGACTTCCTGTGAATGAGTTCACGCATTTATTCCCAACTTTCAACTTCTCAACACCTAAGAGCCATAGAAGTCTATCCAAAACGTCACCTAAGCTTTCTCTTGCTTTCACCTACTTCAGATTCCAGCTATTTGGTGGAATAGTGAGAGAAAGGAAAATTGAAAGATTAGTTTGAACCTGATGATCTTCTCTCTGCCAACTATACCCCTCTCTGCTATGAATTTTCCAGCTATTATCAAGTTTATTCATGGATCAGTTACCTTCTGATTTTGTTGTTTCCTGCTTAGCCTTTGATTATTTGCAAGTTTGTTACCTTCTCATGAGGTTTGCACTTGCCTATGTTGCCTGTATCATAAAAGGAGTCTTTGATATATATATTTATTTATTTCATGATTGTTTAGAGATGATGAATTTAAATTAAACATGGTAGCATCCATCTGATACTGATACTAATTTAAGAGGGTGTGTAGGTATATTGGTTGTATGCCTTTGGTGGGTGGGTGGGTAGAGTGTGTGTAGTATGTTAACCAAAAAAGAAAAAATCTGATACTAATTTAACTAAACAGATTTTCTTGTATATATTCAATCATTTTTGCTTTTGTTGAATCTGTTTCCTTTTGAATGTTTATGATTTAGATGAAGTTTTAATGGTTGGCAATATTAATTCAATTAATTATTTTTAATTAGTGGTATTATTATTATGTTAATGTATAGGTGTTTAACATTTTGTAGGGGGCAATTTTGAAAAAGTTTACTTTAAACTTTCTTCCAAACCAAACACCAAAAGTAACACTTTCCCTAAAACTTCTCTCTCAAACCAAACATCCAAGAAAAATCTAACTCTTTTTTTTTACTTTACTTTCTTTTTTCTCAACCATTTACCCTCCAGTTGAACCCACCATAAAAGAAAAAGGGAAGTGATTAAAAACTCTTAGATTATTGAGAGCTGGATCATTGAATTAAAGATATCATAGTGTCGAGCATTAAGTAGGCCATCATTTAAAGCATGTGTGCACATGGTACCATTGGATGTTTAATCGAACCGTCGAGCTCTGGGAGTTTGTAATCACTTTCCAAAGAAAAATCAGTAATATGCATAGCACTCCCTCAAATAGAGATCTCCAGCCAATGACTCAATTGTTAGAGAATTCAAAAGAATTCAATTACATGTGGCAAATGTTGATTGGAAGAGAAGAAAAAGAAATCAACATTCAAATTTTTCGTTTTTTCCCCCTCATCCAACCCACATGTGACACATGCAATTAAATTATCTTGAATCCAATTGCAATTGACTGTGATCCTATCTCCATACCTCCTGGTGAACTATAATTCTTCAGCAAGTATTACAATTTCATTTTCCCCCCAAAATCTCAGTACAGGCATTAAAAGAAAGGAACACGAGTTCAAACCTAAAGGCGTATTAAGAGATTCAAATGAGGCACTACTTACACATTTGAACCACAAGTAGCATCAATGCACGCAAGAAGCGGATTCAAAACTGATCTAACAAGAAAAAGGCACATTAGCAAAGATATCTGATTCAATTATCACTCTACTGGTCCATCATTCCGTACATAATCTACTCTATTATGCAACAGCAGTGAAGACCAACTGGTACATACCATAAACAAAAAACAAGATATTTACGGCGTCTGTCCAAGATATTCAATGGGTGCACGGAAATGAATCTAGAGATGTTTTCCAGTTTCAACATTGCCTATGCAAAGGATTGCGCAAGTGCTACATGGTATCACGCCAAATTCTTCTCAATTACCTGCAAAATGAGAAACTACGTAGTAAGTCTTTGAAAAAATGAAAAACAAAACACCCATTGCGGATGCCACGTGGTCCGTCTACTTTTGGCCCTTCTTCCATAACACCCCAATCTTCTTTAGCATGTTTCCGTTTTTCTTCTTGGGTGAGTCGTCATCTAAGTCTTCCGAATAAGGCGAACTTATCTTCCCTGTGAGCGGATGGTAGTTTCCATCCAACGATCCTGTTCTCTCAACGAACTTGCCATTATGCCCTGTTGAAATAACAGCAGCGGCTGCCTCTGCTGCCTTCCTCCACTGGTCTGACTGTACCTTTAACCGCCTCAACTCTGCCTCCATTTCTGAATTTGCTATCTGTGCTGCCTCCAGCTGCTCAGCCACACGTACAGCCCTCCTGCTACTCGTATCTGCCTCTTCTGTCACATAACCAAGCTTCATCAGAGCCTCTCGCTCTGCAGCCCTTGCAGCCTCTGCCTCAGCGACAGCCTCTTTGTTCACCTTACCCATCTCCATTTCCCTTTTTTTGATTTCCAACTGCAGCATCTTGTTCTCCTCTGATATACTCTGCAATTCCGTCTCCTTGTCCATCAAATTTGCCTTCATATCTGTGATATCTGCATTTGACTTATTTAGTTTCATTTCCAGTTCAGATTCTCTATGACTTGACTGATTCATCTTAATCTTCATATTCAGCCCCTCATTCTCCTCTGAAATACTCTGCAATTCAGTTTCCTTATCCATTAGGTTTGCCTTCAGCTCTTCAATGTCATCTTTTGTTTTCTTGAGCTCCGCCTCCAATTCGGCCTCTCTCAGGAATGACTGAGATTTTGTTTGCTCCACCAGTTCATAAGCGCTTTTAATCTGCATTGTGCTCTGAATCTGTTCTTCCTGGTACCTGATTTCTGCTTCTTCTAGTGCAGACCTCAACTGTCCCACCTCCAAATTCACGGAATTAAGCTCTGCCTTGAGCTTGTCCATTTTCCCAACCTCATTTTCTCCAAGTTCTGTAAATTTATCAACACATGTAGGATCTCCTGAACTGTTGCTGCTGACATTAACAAGATCAGCCTGAAGTTTGCTTACAAGGCCTTCTAGTGAACTTACTTGATCTCTTGACTCCTCCAACTCCGAAGCTAGGGAGTTGTGAGCCTCCATGACTTTAAGGCCATCCAACCGGAGTGTTTCCATGGTTGTCTTGGCTATTTCCAATTGCAAAAGAGTTTCGCTAACCAACACTTGGGCCTGAGCTTCGGATTCTTTGCAATCTCTGAGCTGGTTTTTCATGTTCTCAATGAGAGAGAGAGTTTCCGCCAGATCTAGTTTCAAGCTCTGGAGTTCAGCATAGTCTGATTCTGCGTGCTTGGTCTGGGCAGCCTCGGATTCGGATACCAATTCCAGCTGAATCTTGAGCCTTTGGATCTCATTCATGGCAGAGGTCAAGGTGGCTGAGTCGACCGAGTGCTGCTTCTGGACAGCCTCAAGCTCAGACTGCCAGGCTCGATCCCGGTCTTGAGATATCTTACGGAGCTCTTGGACACGGGCTTCATCAGAAGCAGAAAGCTCCAGAAGATGCTGTTGGGACTCCTCGAGCTTCATGGACATGGCTAAGAGCTGCATCTTGGCATCTTCGGCCTCCTGCTGGGCTCGCCTCTTCCATGATTCAGACGAACAGAGCTGGTCCTTTGCCTTCTTCAGATCCTCCTGGAGTTGAGCAAGCTGAGATTCCAATTCAGACAATCTGCTTGGGCGCTTCTTCTAAAATTTGCAAGAGAATGACAGATGATGTTTGGGGATCATCAGCAATTACTTTTTCAGGCAAATGAACAGCGACTAAAACAATAGTTAAAAATGTAAAGTGAAGAACAAAGTAATGCACTATGATTTATGCCAAATGAACAAGTAAAACAATGGTAGTTGGTGCTTAAGTAAAGGAAACACTTAAAATACACATGTAAGAATATGGAACAAAAAAGCAGAAAAGGAAGGGGGTAAAATAAGAGAGCAAAAATGAACAGTAGTTATTGATGAGTGCAGACAACCACCCCATCTATAGTAATAGACATCAATTATAATAAAGGATTGTGTAAAGGGAAGGACTGAAACAGATTTGACCTGGCAAAGATGCTCTTTACAGATAAGAGGTTTTCAAATTACACAAAAGAAGGCAATGCCACATGATCCCAACTAACTTATATGATTTCAGAAAAAGGAAAAATAAAAACACCATCAAGATAATGGGACCGTGATTTGATTGCACATCTGTATTCTAGGGATTTTAAGATGCTTTTTACAATACGTATTATCTTCGGGCATTTAAACTATCATCAGTATAACTGATTCCAAAGTTTCTGGACAACTCTTTCAAGATAAGGAGCATTAATTATATACTTATATTCTTTTTTTTGTACCCGGTGGTTAGCAGGGTTAGTAGCTGTGCTAAAGGGTGGAGAAATCAACCACAGACACACTCACGGGACTATTGCAGTAAAGGTTTGTTGGTAAATTTTCCACAACTGTGCTTATAAATACCTCAGTTACTGGGCTTCTGGGTGACCTGCGCTCGATGACTTTAGGGCTTCTATCTTTAGGGGTCCTGCTCATGGAATATGCTGAAGAAGCTGAGTCAGATTCTGATCCAGTTGACTTGAGTTGGCGAGCAGCTCGAGTAGTCACAGGAGATGTCCTTTGTGGAACTTCCAAAGAGCCGCTTCTGCTCTCAAAGTCAGCAAAATGTGATGACGTGAGAAATATTAGTAGATAATAATAAGACATCGAGCTACTCCAGATTGAAAGCAAAACAATTATCAAGGGCATTTACAAAGAAAGTATTTCTTGGTTTCAGCAGTAGTATTCTTGAAGTAAAGTGATAGATCCATGATCATGAATAGGTAACTGAGTGTACATTTTTCTTTTAAATGGATACGTGGAGATAGGTGATGGCCTTATAAATCGATTCAGAGAATATATTAGGGGGGCCACCTCTTGGATGGACTAGCATCCAGAATACAGAAATCAAGATATCTCACTGAAACACTCAATCTGGCTCTAAATCTATCTGGATTGGACAATAAATATAGCTTGATAACCGATCAAAAATAAATAAATATTGCCTGATTGGCGTTCTTCCAGAACTATGGCACATCCAAGAGATGACCTCCCAACTGAACCTTCCAAATTGATAATAGCTAGCCCTCATGTACAGTTTGTGCGAAAGCACCATCTCAGCCCCATTATAACTATTTTTTCATGGGTAAATGGAAAATACACATTAAATAAAATTTGAGCACCCAACAGAGAGAAAAAAGAGGAGAAAGAGTTTACAATAGAGTAAACTCGAGCGGGCCAGGAAGAAGAACAAAAATATAGAGAATACAAAATATACAAAGGAACCCCCCAAGCTAGAGAGAAGCATGACCCTCTTCAGAACCCCAAAAATTTAGTAAATAGGGTAGAGAATAGAATAGTGAATAGTGTTTTCTACGCGGGGTTAATAAAACGATTGGACTGATGTTCAAGTCCTAAAAAGTGTCTTAGGATGTTTAAAATGGCTATGAACTCAAATATAAGGAGTGAAGTTGGAAGAAAAACAAACTCTTGAGACTTTTGTTTGAACGAAGCCAAAAAAGGGGAAATAAAACCTGCAGCCATTTCCATTTGAAAGGGTCCTATAATCGTTCGAACGAGACTTTCATTCGAACGAACATAACTTTTGTTCGAACAAATGTTGTTAAAACAGTTTTTTTTAAAAACTGTGCGGAATCCGAAATTTCGGAGTTTAACTCCCCTTGGACTATAAATAAGACACCTAATATAGGATTTTAAGATATTCTAAGTCATTCTAACCTAATTGGGCAAAGAGGGGAGCAAAACCCTAGGTTTCTAAGGAAAACCCTTGAATGAGCAAGAGGAAGCTTGGAGTTCATCCCTAAATCCTTCTCAACCATTTCTCAAGCTTTGGACGCAAGGAATTCAGTCTTGTGAGGTCGACACTCTCTACTAAACCTTGCTGTTATAATTCTTTAGCTTAAATTGAATGAATAACCATCTTATTCTATTATATATTGAATGATATTGCATACTAGTGATTCTTATGATGCTTTCCTAGTGAAAAATGGACAATGAGAGAGTATAAATGATGAAATGAAATGATATGGTTATGTTATATGCTTTAGAGGTACTCTTTATTGAATTAAATGATAAAGATAAAGGTGTTTGATGTAATGCTCTAATGTGTGTTATACTAGATGATTCATGTGATGAAAAGGGGAATATGATGTCTTAAATTTGATGAAAATATGTATACTTATGGGGATTATATGTCTAAGCTATTATGAGCATGTTTAGAACCATGAATGAATAATTTGACAGTATATGCCATTTTATTGAAGTTATTGTCTACATGTTCACTCACAAATGTATATGAGCACGTGGAAACGCATGATCGAGATTTTCGTATTAGTATGAGTATCTAAAAAGCAAAATAAAGAAGATGAAAGAAAGAAAAGAAGAGAAGATGCTATTGGATGGATGTCTAGTGTACGTTAGACCAGGTACCGGCACTAACCACCTGATATTTCCAAGTAAAAAGAAATGAAATGATGTTATTGGGTGAGTACTTAGTGTACGTCAGACTAGGCACCGGCACTAATTACCTGATATTCCCAAGTAAAAATGATGCTATTGAGAGGATGCTAATGTACGTTAGACTAAGTACCGACACTAGTCATCTGATCTCAAGTAAAAGAATGAACAAGAATGTTATTGAGTGGGTGTTTAGTGTACGTTAGACCAGACACCGACATTAACCATCTGATATCCCAAGTAAGAAGGATTGACTCGGCTAAGTTAAGTAAAAGAATAAAAGATGGAAAAATAAAAGTAAAGGACATGAAGAAAATGATAAAAGCATATGGTTTTCGAAGAAAGTAAAGTATATAGTTTTAAAAAGTATGCACATGGATATCGAAGATATGATTTCTACATGTTTGAAATGAAGAATGTTATGTTTCTGAAATTGAATTATATATGAACTGCTTATGAAATCTTGTTGTTGTTTATAACTTCATTGTTTAGTAGTTAGTATACACTGAGCCTTCCATGCTCAGCCGAACTGTTATTGTCGGCAGGTCCTCCTTTTGATATTTGTGCTCCAGCTTTTTGGGTGGAAGAAGAGTACATTGAAGAGGGTGTCGAGGAAGAACACCTGGGAGAAGACAAAGGTTTTGACAAGTGGCCTTATTTGGATTATTGTTGAGGGTTGGTGAGGGAGTGACCTGTGTATATAGACTTGGAGTTACTTTGAGGTGGGGATATCCACCTATGACCTTGATTGTGTTAGATTGATTTACTTGTTAAACTTCTATTTTATTTGGTTTTTGTTTTTATACTTGGAATACGGTTAAGTATTATTTGTTAAGAAAAAATTTAGCTTCCACTTTTTAGCATTGTTTTAAATGCTCTTGCAGGATGGTTTGAAGTATAAGTCACGAACCAAAGTCTAATAACTTCTAGGGGGGATTTTGGGTCACGACACCCCCAAAAGAGAAAACAAGCTCTAAAGAATGTAATAAGCTTTAAAGAATAAGCTCTAATATTTTTTAGAGGTTGATCGTTTGATAAAAATTCTGAAAATTCCTATAATTTAATAGTAGTATTTCTTGATGGGAAGAAAATATGAGGGTGCAGCCCAAGCTAAAGAGAAGCGCGACCCCCAAAAGAGAAAACAAGCTCTAAAGAATGTAATAAGCTTTAAAGAATAAGCTCTAATATTTTTAGAGGTTGATCATTTGATAAAAATTCTGGAAATTTCCTATAATTTAATAGTAGTATTTCTCGATGGGGAGAAAATATGAGGGTGCGGGTATGTTAAGAATTTCTTTTAAAAATGACATAAAAGTCTAGTTTTAAGAATTTTTTTATGCACATGTACCTAAAATATCCTCTAAGCACATTAGAGGTAAAAGGTCTACAGGAAAAAGGAACCTCTGTCTGCTTATTAATTTGGAGGAAAAGCTCTACTTCTAAATTTTTGACCTCCAATTAGACTTTAACCAAACACTCCAAAGGCCATATAAACTCTAATTTTAAAATAAACTTTAATTTTCAAATTAGCTCTAATTATTGGAGTTACCATAAGCCCTATAGTGCAACTTAAATTCTTTGCATCCTCAAATTTCCTTATTTAAGTGGATAACCATGAAAATCTATAGTTCAGTCTTATCTCCATGCATAAACTAAATAATTTTTTTTTAAAGGTGGGCATTAATAAAAGAAGTGGAATATCTACCAAAGTTTGCAAAGAACCTGTATAAGCCGATACTACAGTGACAAAAGTATATATGCTGGTCCTCTTAAAAAGGCCCCTGCAGAGCTCAGGTCAAGAAAGAAGACAAAAAAAAAAAACTAAAAATCTCCCATTTTTCGAATTGTAAGAAGAAAAAAATTTGCAGAGCAGCTGCTGAGAGATTCTTACTTGATATTGAAAGTGTTTTGAAACATTTGTATATATTTGTTGATAAAGCCAAGGGAATAAGACAAACCCAAAAGCAAAAGCAAGGGAAAAATGTAAAAGGCCAAGGGAGAGGGAAAATATAAAAGGCAAAGGGGGCAGAACAATCAGAATAAAAAACACATCCACAGCAGTCAATTTCCAATAAAGTTCATAGAGGAACTTAACGGAAGTAGGAAAAAGGATTAAAAACGTAATAGAGAGAGAGAGAGTACATGACCATTTCCAAATATTAATCAAAGAAACAGAAACCACATGGGTGACAGGGTGAGGTCCGTGAGGAGTTAAATATGTTATCACACATCATATTAATTCCTACCCCATACCAAAAATAAATGAATACAAATTCTTATTCATTTAAGAAACAAAAGGCTTAGATTCAGTCAAGCTAGTTACTGCCAGAGGCATTAAAGAAGAGAGTAACACCACAGAAACATTTATAATAAATGTAGAAATTACCTTGCTTTTGGAGTCTGCATATTTTACCTCCCGTTCTGGTTAGAGAGATACAAAGAGGGAAAAGTCGCTCCTTCAAAGCTCCCTGACCCACAAGACCTGCAACGGTGCAGAGAAGTCTCAAGGTGAGAAAGAAACAGACACAGAAATCTGGTGCATATGAACATGAGCAAATAAATGGATCATTAAGAACAGGCGCGCCTCATCCATAGAAAGCAAAACAAGCAAACAAGATAATCCCTTCAAGAGACCCCACAGAGATTGCCCCCAATCCACCAAATCATACTGGGAAAAAAATCTGCAGAAAAACAAAATATCATTTTTTATTTTTTGATGGGTAGGTGAGAAATGTGAAGAGCAAAACCATTTTCTTTTTTTTCATCTTTTTTTTTTTATCCGTTTCTTCTTTTTTCATCTTTACTCCTTCAGTACTTCTACTGTGCTCCAATCCATCATTGCAACCAAGAGGAGCCTACAGAAGAAGGAATTATGGCGACATTACCTAAATCACCCTCGAAGAATTGCTGTTAGCCTGTTACTAGATTATTAATCAAGAAAAACCCCAACTGAACAAAAAGGTCATTTGGTTCCTAATTAAGAGAATTTTCGGCTGACAAAAGTAACAAGAGAATGAATACTTTGAATAAATATCCTTCCATTTTTTTCCCGTGAAGGGCAGCAACTGCAAGTTGTTAGGAAATTTGAACACAGAAAATCCTCATAACTCTTCAGATAACCAAAAACCACGCAAACTTTTAATTTTATTTTTCAGAACCCTTGATCGCAAAATGAATCTCCTCACTGATCCATTCCACTCAGCATTACCGCAGAAAAATTAGACAAAAATCTTGAAGAAAAAACGAGTTCGAGACCAGAAGACAAGCACATTTATCTATATGTACGAAAATAACAGAAAAATAGTATGATCAGAAAAAAAATCTCTGCCTTTCAATCTTCGATATCCAGGACAGTTACAGCTACTGGAAATCAGATGACCGATCTGAAGCAAGGAAGAAGAGAATCTACGATAAATCAACACTGGAAGAAATGCGGCTCGTACTTTGACAAAAATCGTTCCTAATGAAAGCTTCAACACTGCGAAATTTTCAAAAAACAAACGAAAGGAGGGAAAAAAAAGGGAAACATATATTTGTTTTTTAACATACGATTTCGCTTTAAAGTAAGAAATCCTTCAAAAGCCTGCAACCTTCAAGCTCCAGAAAACGAACAGAAACCGGCATTATCATTCTATAGCATAACTTTTTCCAGAACATAAGATTTCTTCCAAAAAGAAATCGAAAAGAAACATCATCACAACCAAAAAAGCAGCTCAGAATCCAGAAATTCAGCGCTTCAATAACAAAAACTCACTTACATCCACATAATATCAGATTCCTCAATTTTCGTCGCATTTATAGCAGAAAACGCGCAGAAAAATCTACTGCAAACGATTTTCAAAGAATCAGCGAAGAACGAGAGTGAAATTTACGTTTATTCTTACCAGATCACAAAATGAGCTCGTCAGCTGGTCCTGAGCTTCTGAACTTTGTTTCAAAACCCTAGAAACCCTAGTTTTGGGATGAAACGAGCGTTGCGATGTTTTCTCGCAACCGTAGCTTCTGCTGTTTCTTCTTCTTTCTTCTGCGCGCTGTTCCCTAGGCTTTCTCTCTCTTCGTTTTCTGGTCAGAGGGAGGGAGTTAGTAGCGAGAGGCGTAAATAGTACTGAAAATGAAATTTGTCGTTTAGTATAATCTCCGGTAAGATTTATTTAGTTTTAAATTTTGCTTTGCGTCCTTATTAATTTATCGAAAAATGATGAATAATTTATTTGGAAAGTGATTAAAAACTCTATAGTGCTGGACCGTTGGATCCAACATCCAATGGAGCTACCATATAAACATGAAGAAATGACTTAAAGTACTTTGTATAAGCTTAATACAGTAGAGTATCGTATTAACGGTACTGATATTTACACGAGAAATGCTAGCCTTCTTCTTAGTTAATCCATACTCTGACCCTCATCCAACCATTGTCAAGTGTTTATTAAACAAATTACAAAATAGACATGTGGTTGCCGGTTGGTGAATGATGTGTATTTTTTTTAAATGGAAGAAGTGAAGTATAAACATAAAAAAATAAGGTGCCAAATCATCTCCAGTGATAACCGGATGTGGCACATCCGGTTATCACCGCTAGAGGTCGCCACGTGTCTCCTTTGACACTCCTTAACCATGGGTAAGGTTCACCCACCACTAGGGTTCACCCACCTATTTTTGGTTTTTTTTTTTAAATATTAATTATATTTTTAAAATTAAAAAATTGTTTTTAATATTAAAAAAACTTTTAAAACAATTTTTTAATTTTAAAAATAGAATTAATATTTTTTTAAAAAAAACCAAAAATAGGTGGGTGAACCCTAGGGTTGGGTGAACCTTACCCACGGTTAAGGGGTGTCAAAGGAGACACGTGGCGACCTCTAGGGGTGATAACCGGATGTGCCACATCCGGTTATCACTGGAGAGGATTTGCACCCAAAAATAATCATGTGATTTAAATGTCGTCGGGTTAGGCGGGAATTTCTTGAACAATATCTTCAAGCAAGAGTTCATCACAATCAATTAAAGAGAGAAAAAGGAACTCAATGAAACTTTCTTTCTTTTTTGGTAAACTCAATGAAACTTCAGTATCGTCTAGATTACAATCCTTTTTTATTGATATTACATGATTGAAAAAGAAATATCCTTAATTGACTCAATCAAAGAAGATAGTCAATTAAAGAGCCATGGTTAGTATATATAGAGGATAAATAATATCCTATTTTTCCTTAACCCTCTATGATTGAGGAATTGGCATAATCTAAATGACAATCCTCTTGAAAATGAAACTTCATGAAACCACATGAAGAAAGAAAAGCAAGGCCACTATCTGAACTAGATGGTTGGGATTGGGGGAACGATGTGAATGAGCCGGTCGGAATCACTGTCATTTTTTTTTCTACTTGCCCAATAATTAATGACATTTTTTTTAAAAGATAAGGCTCTATAGTTCAAAATTCACTAGGAATCTTCTTACGAGAAAAAAAAAAAAAAAACATGCCATTGAACATTTAAGACGACAATGTAAAGGGTTTTGAGGGATTGTGCATCAATTTGGTCAGTGATTTTTCCCTATTTGTTTGGAGGGAAAATTTTATGGAAAAAATTATCGAAAATAATTTTTCTTTATTTTTAGAGAAAAAATTCTTTCAATATAAAGTATTGTAAGGTTAAAAATATTGACTATAAGAGTTAGTAAATCTTAACCACAACTAAAGAGAGTTAAAATAAGACACATGTAAGTAAAGCGTGCATGCATAAACAATCCTCCCAACAAAAATATTGTTGCAAAACCATTGCTGTGTTTTTACAGATAAGGAGAATACCTTAGTTTCTCTGGTCCTCACTTTCTCTTGAGGACCAACACATGTCCTCACTCTTGGCCACTTTTGCTGTTGGTTAGAACTAGAAAAGTTAGATTTATTTAACATTGAAGCTTTAATAGGTTGCATCAATCAAAGTGAGTCTATTAAAGTAGGATACACGTTTATTCTGTAAAAAAAAATGGATGAGACGATTAAAATAGGATACATGTTTATTCTGTGAAAAAAAATGGAAGAGATAAATTGGATTAGCATTCATAGGGCTTTCGATGGGTCAAGCTTGGCTTGGGCAGATTCTAAATGTGTTTGATATATATATATATATATAGAGAGAGAGAGAGAGAGAGAGAGAGAGAGAGAGAGAGAGAGGGGTTGAATAATGGTTGGACTTTTTTGGGGCTGGGCCATCGTGATGGCCCATTGGTACCCCTAAGCATACCCCTTTGGATGATTAAAGAAGTGTTACCCAACCATTGATTGAAATAGAGAGTTCAGTGGGGGAAGTCCCATGTTTAAACTCAATGGATAAACAAACATTTGGTACTTGAATCGCTAGCTCCAATGGCCAAATATGTCCCCCCTAACAAGGGTGGTCCTAAAATCTAAGTGCCGATGTAGCAAGTAGATGTCTAACTTTTTGATGAGAAGGTGTGCCCCTCTCAGGTGGTCTGTAATAAGAGTTTCGGATGGAATATATCCTTCAATAATGTGACAGGTTGGAAACCACTGCTAACAAAATGACATTAGGGTGGGCCTTTCTTGTGGAATTATATGGCTAGCGTGACCGGCCAGGGAGGAGCAAAGTTGGAAGACAACGCATGCAATCACGGACATGTGTCAATGTTCCAATGGATAAACTATTGCTTGGTTTACAATGAAAGCAACACTTGTTTGAGCTTTTGATTTTGAACCGGGATCAAATTTTAATCATTCTACAAGGGTTGGGCTGGCTAGAATTTTGGCATTTTGGGTTGGGCTTGGGCTCAATTTTAGGGCCTAAAGTTCGAAAAAGTTTTGTCTTAACAATGGCCCAGCCTATCCATCCTGAATTAGTAAAAATATTTTTTAATATATGCATATATATGAGATAATATGGAAATATACTATAACAGCTCTTTGAGCCATGCCTATAGTCCCATCTCGGCTGGGTACTAGCCTTCGCAAGAGTGTATAAGAGATCATAAACCCTCATTTAGTTAGACTTTTTAGGAGTGGTTGTGTAGGTTTACCCTTATGGCAACCTTAGATTTGATGTGCGTGTTTGCAATTTAGATTACCTCTCTAACTTCTTGTTTTTTGGTTGGAGATTACCTCTTTAACTGAAACAAAAAAAAATAAAATTGCTTATCATGAAATGGAATGGCAAAACAGGATTTGTCTTAGCCTTGTTTCCACCTTTTCAGTCATTCTAATACAATTTTTAAATATTAATATTTTCGTTTATATAAATTGTGTATCTCCATCACAGTGGTTTATCATAAGAGTGATCCGTTTATATTAATCAAATCATAATTTTGTTACATAGTGCATAAACAAAGCCTTCAAAATCTTACTCACTCGATATAATAGGAGCCTCGTGGATGGAGAATTATACTACCAACCCACCCCCCCAAAAGTTTTTGTGAAAAATAATAGGCGATGACGATGCATGTACTAATGCCATCTGAATAATTGTATTTACCTTAGATAGTCAACGGTAACAACGACTCTGAATTATCAGGGTTGTTCCATCAATGTAGTTCCAAGCAACTTCCGACCAATATGACCAATAAATTGCTTTGGTTGCATATCCTTGCCAATGGATGGATGATCAATGAAGTCGTCAAGCATCGATAAGTAACAACGACAACCCACGTCCGCCTGGTTTACTCCATTGAGTGGACGTGTCCCCTTTGGGGCGGAGGATTTGAATTTAAGTTTCAGTGTGGCGGTTTAGAGGTCATCCTATGTAATAACCTAATTCTTAACCTATACCTATTAACCTAGATAAATTATGATAAATAAAAAAACACGTCAAATCAACAATGGTCGTATTGAGAAGTGTAATTGGGTGGTTGAGACTTGAGATCTCTCAAACAAACAGGATTTTAACTTAGGAGATCTCACTTATGATTATTTTCTTATTCCTTGCTAACCTTTTATTACCCCTACCTTCACTCAAGCTTACTTAAGTAGTGCCAATGACTTTAATTAGAAATCAAAGAGTCCTCTCTTGCAAGTAAAGTAATGTCACTTTTAAGACCTAATTTTATGATATCTTGAAAAGAGTAGATAACACCTAGTGCCCCAAGTTTCAACAAACAGCATTCAGATGATGTGATGTGGAGACTTTCTTTTTGAGTGGCTTCTACCCTAGCTTATACGCCATAACGAGTAATAGGGGTTGGGCTAGTGGCCAAGACCACGACTCAGGAAGATGGAGGTCTTGAGTTCGAGTCACTACTCTTTGTTGGCCACCTTCGGGGATTTATTTCAGCTATCTTAATTGTGTGGAATGAGGGTATTGCATGGCCCTTGAGATTTAGTCGGGTGCTCTAAGAGGCCCAGATACCCAGGGGAAATCTAAAATCTAGAAGCTTCTTTGACCATGCTTACACTCTTGGCCTACACTGGAAGAGGATGGACCCATAATTCCGTTTGTCCCACCAACAATTCAAGCAAGAACCCTTTGGGCGGAATCGTATACCAAATTCATCATCTAAATTTACATTTCAGTTAAGAATGTCATCTAGGAAGCACAGGTACAGCGATACTTAGATACAACGATACGATACGGCAAAAATTATGAAAAAATAGCCAAGTTTTACCTTAGAGTGTCATATCCGATACGTATCCAATACGACGATACAGGTACGGCGATACAGGTACGTTTCCATTTTCAAAGTACCCGTGCTTCCTAGAATGCCATACATCATTTTTCAGCATTTCTAAAACTCAGTTGGATCAATATTAACCTTAGGTGGCAATTGAATATGTAAGGGATAACCAGAAGCTATTGACGTGTCGAACCCAGGAAATTATCCCTCACAGAATATATAAAAGGTTGGCATTTGTTCTAAGAAAAAAAGGTCTCGGATTCTCTGTGGCGAACGAATTGGCAGTGATTTCAAAGTTAAAAGGGGCAGCCAACTTGTGAAGATAAGAATTGGAGACAATTGAGCTCCTATGCATCAAATACCATTGTGGGCTCTCTTTCTCGTGTCCAAAACTTGGTGGCCCAACAATACCAAGACATGGCCCAACCATAGAAAGATTTAACGTATTTCCCAAACCCAAACTGGACCCAATCAATGGCTTTGCTTGAGCCGGACAAGGGTCTGGATGAAATTTTGGGCATTTTAATATTTCTATATTACTCTGGTTGAAAAACAACCGACTCGAATTTAGTTGAACCGTCCATAACCTGACCATTTGTTGCGAGACTTGTCTTGTTGTGATGATTATGGATTTGTTTATGCATTGGTTAACTGTTGAAAGGATTATATCCCATACTAAACTCTACCATTTGTAACAATAGTATCGTCTTGTTTTGATTGTTTTATGCCCTAGGTAAGTGTTTAAGGAGTCCTCTTGTTTAAGTACTAGTGTTTCGTTCATTTGTAACATATTTATACAAGAACTTACAATTAATTATACTAGTTCAACTTGATAGGAAGTGTGGAGCTTGTTTCGACCGAACATCCTACCTCTATTCTGGGCGTTAGTCTCTGAGATGAATTTTTTCGAGGGGTACTTTGGTATTTTCAACTTTTGTTATGTAGCCCTCATACTATTAAGAATAGAGATGGGCAGCTACTGTTGGTTTAGATCACAATTCTGTAATTCTTATTTGCTCCAGATCATAGTGAAATCTCGGCGATTCCATGAATGTACCTTAACATGAGAGAACCACATAAACCAGTGTTTTTTGTGTGTGTTTGTTCTTGTTCTTTTTCTGTCTATAATTTCGTGTCTTGCAGATCCTATTTAGGATTCATTCTCTAACACAACCATCCTAACTCGACCAACTTAAGTTGATCCTAGAGTCTGAAATAAAATAAACATGAATCGAGCTAAGGGTAAGGGAGTTGAGCCTTTGATCGATATATAACCCCATGGGTTGACATTGGATTGAAAGTAGGTCGGGTGTAAATTCGGATACTCTATAATTATGAAAACAGATTGTGACAGTTTTGTAAAACACTTCTCTCTATAATTACAAGATTGTTACCATCAATAGGGAAAAAATGAGCTCCGATTTTTTGCCCGTGAAGTAGAGCTTTGGTTTATATTTAAATTCTACTTTATTTCACTATCTATCGAGTATTGAATTGAATTTAAACAGACGATAGTGTGATCAGATCGAATTAAGACAATCAATCATTTCAAATATGCTCCGTTTGCAACACTAACAAAAATAATCATGTTTTAAATTTTTAGAAGGCATAAGGAGTATATTTAATTTTGAAGAGTAGTGTATTCATAAAGGAGGTATAATTTCTGGCTTGACGTAATAAGCTTATTTTGAATAGCATCACTCAATAGTAATTACTATTAGACCAACTCAATAATGGAGCCCACTAGAGACCCATAATCGCACTTAATAAACAATATTATGTGCACCTTAGAAAAATCTATATTTATTATGGATTATTTTAAATCAAGGGCGGAGCCCAAAATTTTTCCTGGGAGAGGCCAAAAGTATGGGTTTGGAGTAGTTTTTTTTTTTTGGCAATGAGTTTGAGAAAGCAATTATTTAAATAAAACTAATTGTACTTTTAATTTTTTTTATATTTTGTATATAAGGAAAATTATTATTTTTGGCAGAATGTGCGAGCCTCTACAGTCGCCATGTGTCCCTTTTTAACATCCACTAACTTTGGTTAAGATTCACTCACCCTATGCATCTAACATTGGTCTTTAGAAACAAATATTAACCTTAAGTTGATTAAGCTTAACTACAGTTAAAAGAGGATCTACTAGTTGTCTTGTGTCTCTTTTAACACCTACTAACTGTGGTTAAGATTCATTGATCCCTGAAGTAGCCATGAAGCTACTTTTTAAAGTAGAGATTTTTACCCCTAAAATCTCTAAAATATAGACATGCAATTAACCTTCAACTTAACAATCTAAAGTCTAATTAAGCATAATTTTCAAATAAACATTTTTTTTTGGACTAGCGTTAACAAACATCACCCTAATTTGATTAACCTTAACCACAATTAAAAAGGGATGGATAGAGCGTGTGAAAATTTGGGGGGAGGGGGGCATTAACTCATAATTTAGGGAGCACTATATATAAAATTCGGACATTTATAATATAGTAAATATTATTTACTGTTTTAATCTAACAGTTCTTAAGTCTAATTCAGATCTCTCTCTAAGTTTATTTGAGGAATATACGCTGGAGTTCTGGACATAAGAAAGGATGAGAATCGTAAAAAGGTAGAAAAGTCTAATTAGAATTCCACCTTTTCCTTTGTTTGCTTCGCAAGACAGCAACATGTAGCCCTAGTCCACATCCGATTCCTACCTTTTAAAGAAAAACAAGAGAGAAATTACTCAACAAACTCCTCAGGCTATTTAGTGGGTTAGACTCGGCCTTCATGTAATGGTTTTTGGACAAGGATTTTGCTAGCCCCGCAAATCTTCCAATGGCGTAACTTGGGGCTTACAATCTCCACGTCATATGGCTACAATTGCGTCTGTCGAAACTTTTGGAATAAATGCGATTGGGTAAGCACTCTTTGACAAGGACAATAATTACTCATTTACCAAATGCCTCTGTACTCTCGGTACTATGTATATAACATAGGACTGTAATACAAACCGTTGATTTTAGGAGCAATGAGTGAGCCCGTGTAACACAAACCTTGAGTGAGCCACGAGCCTCTATGACTGCCATTGAATTCGCAATTGGACTGGACCCGGAATTCCGGACTCCACCTCTTCTTATCGCTTCTCTCCTCCTGCCGGAGATTGTGATTTCTCGCGTGTATCGAGGTAATCTAAGATGGTAAGCCGCAGTGTGCGAAACAGTATGATGGTGTGGCTTGAGTAAGAGGATTGGGCCCACACATGCACCGCGGCAAGTGGCCAGAGAAAGTAAGCAATCTCAACCAATCAATCTATATTTTGGCAACATCGTAAAAGACACATATGGACTCAGTAACGTCTTTTTTTTTAAAAAAAAATTATTTTAAATTTATTATTGTTGCTGTTATCATTAAAACTAAATTTAAAAAAATTGTATATCTTCTCGTCTCAAAAACTGAGAGGCTAATCACTAGGGGTGGCAATCGAACAAGCTTGAGCTTTTTTTTTTTTTTTTGGTGAACACAGCATTACATTAAACAAAGGGAGGCGTTACAGGAATAGGGGAAACTTCCCCTAAGAAATGAAAATCACTCCCAATACTATCTCTGCGAGGCTCTTGAAGGGAAATACTCTCATTGAGTGCTTGTTGAGCCAGATTGTGCGTTGTGGAATTGCCGAGGCGATTGATAAAATTGTATTGCACCTGTGTACTCCCATGCGTAAGTTGCAGATGATGAATATCGTGGAGAATAGATTGGCTGTCCCAATGAGGTGGCACCGTCGGTCCTTGAAGATAGTCAATCAGCTCATTTGCATTTGATTCGATTATAACTTGTTCCCATCCATTTCGTAACGTTGCTAGGAGTCCCAACCTAATTGCTTCCGCCTCTGTTGTTCGACTACTCTCCCCAAGAGGGCCTTATGAAAAACAGCAATCGTGTCGCCTTTGAAATTTCAGGCTACACCCCCCCGCCACTACTACCTAACCACTTTGGAGGGTGGCTCCATCGACATTAATTTTGATCCATCCACGACATGGGGCTCTCCATGTCTCCTCTTCAGAGCTTGCACGAGGAGAATTGAAAATATGAGTCTGTAGCTCTTGGACATAGCTTTCTACCTTGGAGATAGCCTCCCATGGGTTTGGACAGACATTGTTAAATAGCACGTCATTGCGGAGCTTCCAAATGAACCAAAGAGTGAGACACAGACGTGGACCCAGAGCTTCAAAGCTTACGTAAATGTGTCGGGTTTTGGGCCAGGCCTATTTAAAAATACTAAAAGTGAAGCTCATACTCGCCCATTGTCACCCCTACTAATCACATGCCCGCACATGCGATCAATTGACTAAATGGCCAAATTGGCCCACGGCGTGGCAACAGATTTCCACTTGCAGATGACAGAGTAGCCTAGGAAAGCAATTGACCAAGAAAGTGATAACATGCATTGTACATTACGTTGGGTGATACAGGCACACCTCTCAAGCTCACTATACGTCCTTTTTGACATGTATTAATCATGATTAAGATTTATTCATCCTTAGGTTTAAATGATATAATCTCGGTTTTTAAAAAAATATTATAAAAAATTAATCACATGAGTAAGTGAATCATAAGTCAGGTTAATTTAAAAAATATATATTTTTTCTAAAAACTAAGGTTAAATTAATGGATGAATGAATCTTAATCACGGTTAATAGATGTTTAAAATGATATGTGGAGAGCTTGAGAGATTTGCGTGTACCACCCAACAAAATATACAATACATGCAATCACTTCCCTAATTAAATATCTTCCCCCATGCGTCATGCAAAAGCGGTGCCCAAGTGTAAGACTCGGGCATCTGCCAGAGAAAACCAGTGTTACCTTATGCCCACTCAGAGAGACTCTTTAATTGACATTGAACTCTAGTTAAGGAATTTTAACTCTTAAGATAAATTTTTTTATAAGATTTTTTCTAAAAAAAATAAGGTTACATGATTGAATCTTAAAAATTAATCAACTCAAAAAAAAAAATTCTCTTAAAATTAATGAATCTTAACTACAATTAAGAAGTGTTGAAAGGAACACGTGTCGCCTCGTGGGATTAGGGGTGGACGGTTCTGATCTGGCGATGGCCAGGCCAAATCCCATTTCGAGAAAATCCGTTTCCCCAACGGTGTCGACAGTGGAAAGCGCCCTGGAAGTATGGCTTGTGGGACCCTCTATTTTCAAACCTGGTGGGGCCCACTTTTTTTTTTTCTCGGGGGGGGGCAGTGGGTAAGATGGTGGGGGCCCACATGCAGACACTTGTAAAACGACATTATGCTGGTAACTTTTGTTGGTATCCACAGGACCCCAACATTGCATTGGTCATGATTACAGTGCCTTGAAAATTAGTAAATATATATCTTTTTTTTAAATGGTGATCTTCATCTAATTAAGATATTTTTCATGTAAGGATATTTTCACGTGTCCCCCGTCTGATCCCCTGCGCATCAATATAAAATCAACTACATCTATGACTGATAATAGTGAGCTGTTAAAATATGACATAAGAAATTTTGTAAGGACAGGATAGTCTTAGGCAGTTAGGCAATCAATCTCTTGTTCATATCTCATGAACCTGGTCAGTACTTTTTTTTAATTTTTGGGTCAACCCTTCATGTTAATGCTATTTCTATTAGAATTTTAGAAATAAAATTATCAAAAAGCGACAAATCGAAATCATGCATCATTACCAAAAAAAAATCTTCATCTAGATATCTTAAATATCTGTTTATATAAGATATTTTCCCCAATCCTCCCTCTAATTCAAGTGATAAGAGCTGATGATCCCCTGCATCAATATACACCAACTACATCTATGTCTCTGATCATCACAAAAAGTTAAAATAAGGCATAAGAGAATTTGTAGGGACAGGATCCTCGTAGACATTCACACTCTCTTGTTTATGTTTCATCGTCAGGTCAATTCATTTTAGAAATAAATTATTTAAAAAGATGACATGTCGATATCGAAAATTCTGTTAGAACATATGATGAAAAGTTATGAGTGCTCAAAGAATTTAGAGAGGCATGTGTCTCATGAGACTCCATTTGGATTTTGTATTCATTATATATGGGGCACTTTTTCTGTTTCCTCTGTTTTGAATTGCCTCCAGCTCTCATAAACTTTTCATAAATATTGTTGTAAATTTAAATTTCAAGTTGGCATGATGGCATCCTGACCCAAGTAATTGCTCTAATCAGATTCAAAATCATTTAAAGTTTGGCGGTTTGAACTATGTGAGTATTCCCTTGTCTTTGCTCATTGCCTTGTGGTATGATTGAGTTTACCAAAAAAACTATGTGAATTGAGGGCTGTCGATAGATTGGATTACCCGGACCCAAAATCCGACTAAGACCTGATATAGATGCATAGGATTGAATAGATAAGTCTTCAAAGTTCAAACCATTTTATAATCGAATTAAATCTATTAATACATTAATCCAAACTGATTAAGATTTGGTAGTTACTAGCTATACAGAGTTAGGGACGACTTTTGGTATATGACATGCGGTTATGCTTCCACCCCGATTAATTTGGTTAGCGGACCCGTTCTCATGTCCCTTTTAACACTCCGTTAACCCTAGTTAAACTTAACTAAATTAAAGTTAATATTTTAATTTTTTTCCTTAAAAACTAAGGTTTGATTACTTAATCTAGGAGGAGTGATTTTTAATCATAATATGTGAGTATTTTAAAAGTGGGGCGTGCCAATGACGACTAGTCATGTCCTTACATAACATGTAACCACTAGGACAACCAATAAAATCCTTCTCAATTCGTATGTCGATTTTATTTTTAAATTATTTGAGTTTTGAATCATACTAGGATATGTCATAAAGGCATTCCATTTGTACTCAAGTCACATCTAATTTCAATCTGATCAGCTTGAGTTCTTTAATATTTCTCTTTTGCTGAGATTTACAAAGCTCCTCACTTTATAAGATTAGAGATTTTAAGCACCTAATTTTCTTTTGTTCTTTAGTAATTCTTGCGGTACTTTAAGAGATGCAAAATGGGATACTTGAAGACTCATGAAGTTGTGATTAATTCAAATATTGCGCTCAAAAGTCAAATAAACAAAAAAAACTTGCAAAATCAAGAACTTAAAATCTCCAAACTGATAAAGTGTCTTTGTAAGTCACAATAAAAAAAAGAATCCTTAGAGGTGTAGTGTTGAATTCTAAAACCCCATTGTACCTATATTTTTCAGAGTTTAATTTAATCAAGATGAAAATGTGGTAAATTTGTATTCAAGGACAGTTGTCTCTTCATCGTTTAATCAATATAATTTAGGTTAAGGAATAGGAGTGATACGGAGCGAAGTAATAAAGTAATAGGGTGTTCAAACTTAGCTCACAATAATATTAGTGTGTTCAAGTTCAGCTCGAGCTTGACTCAAGCTTGAATGTTCATATGAACCTCAGCTCATGAAAAATGATCCAAACTCCAAGTTTGAATCGGATAGGCTTATGATTTAGCTATTCATGATAATGTCAATCAAAAATAATTGTTATATTCTTTTATACTTGTCTGCCAAAACACACTTTCAAAAAAGTATATTTTTTCCCTCTATTAAAAGCATTTCTTCTATTTTATTTCACTTTATTTGGTTTATTTGTTAAAATACGCTTTGAAAATTTATTACTTTTCTTTTATGTGTTACCTCTCTTTCCCATGAACACAAGTGCGCTGAGATTGTTTTACCTTAAATATGAAAATTTAATTTAATTTTCTTACCAATGATTAACAAATTTACATAATAGTATTATATATTTATATAATACTATTATATTAAAAGAACAAAGTATTTAACTAACCAAGCACATGTAAATTTGAGCTCGGCTCATTAAGCAATCTGTGAGCATGAGATTTTCCTACCCACTTTCACAATATATGGTTTGACTGAGAGTCGCCACCTATTCATTCTTAGGGATAGGTCCCGAGTGTTTGGATAGGGCAAGTGGTCTATCAGAGATTAGGGTAAGTGGTTCGATTAAGCCCCGGGGAAGGTGTTAGGCACCCCAGGACCCCCGTTTTACAACGGTTACCTACTCCTTAAACTTAAGCCAATTTTAATCTCAAATGTTAATTAAAATGTCCAAGTATGTAATCGAGTGCTAATCCAAGAAATAAAGAAAGCTAGATGGCTAGGGTCGAACCCGAGTTGAGTTGCCTACGTACTCACATAGTGAGATCAGACCGAGCGTAGTTCTGGCACATGAGTCTGTGCCAAGGCTAGGGGTGTGTGTGTGTGTGCATAGGGTGGTCAAGGGTCTAGCCTGGGGGCTAGGGTTTAGTTGACCGGGTTGGTCAAGTGCAGGGTCGTGTCTAACCGCAGTTAGAAAGGTATTAACTGTGATTAAGGAGCCTAACCACAGTTAAGAAAGCAAGTAAGATGGTCAATTTTGGTCTTTTTGATTTTGTTTTTTTTTTTGTTTTTGATTGTTTTTCATTTTTTTTTTGGATTTTTTGAATAGTAGTTTAGGCTCATTGCGGAGCAACGAGCTTAAACTAACTATGGTTGTTTAAGATTGTCCTAGAGTTAATCTAGTTCATAAAGGGTTGATTAGCCAAGGAGACTAAGGGTTAGTTAACTATGGGTCAAGACTAACTAAGGATTACCACATGCTAACTAAGACTAACTTAGGACTTACTTAAGGATTATTTTAAACTAACTTAACCCTAGACTAAATAGGACTAATCTAAATCAGATTTTTCATTAACCTATCTAATGGATTTAATGCTAACTTGTTTGCTAATTCTATACTAACATATTTACAGATTATAGAGACTAACGGGAACTATTAACTAAACTATTTGCTGGTTTTAAAGAACTAACTAGTTATTTGCAGATTTAAAAGGAACTAACTAATTATTGCAGAATTTGGAACACTAACTAAACATACAAAGATTACAAAAGAACTAACTAAGAAAGCTAACTAAACTTATTTATGATCTAATTAACATTGATTTAAACTAATCTATGAACTCACAAAACAAAGTTTAAGCTAAACTGTGACTAAACTACAAAGAATTTGAAGAGTGAGAAAAGAAATCACCTGTCGAAGAGAGGAGGGAGGTCCGCCGGAGTGTGGAGGTGGTCAAGAAAGGCGCTATAGATGGTGGTGTCGCTTGGTGGTTTGCTATGGCTAGCCGTGAGGAGCTCCAGGCTTTGCAAAGAGGATGCCAATATGGCTGTTGGCGCTGCTGCTAGACGTGACCAGGGGGCTAGACAAGGGGCGTTTTACCTGGGCTGGGCAGGTGGCTACATGGTGGTTGCTCGGGTTGCTATATTGGGTGTGAAGGAGGGTTGTTTGGCTGCTGTTTTGGGCTATTTGCTTGCTGTTTGGATTGTAAAAAGAATGGAGTTCTGGGGCTACGGTTTGGACCGTAAAAAAGAGGGTTTACTTGCTGTTTTGGGGTGGTTTTGGGTGTGACGAGGAGCTGAATAGGGGACTGTTTGGGGAGCTAAAATGGGTGACATGCATGGCTGATCTGGGCATGGAGGCAAGGGAGATGCTGCTGCTCGTGGTTGATCTAGGCGTGCTCCTTGCTGGCTGAACCAGAGAAGAGGATCATTCTCTCTTGCCAAGCAAGCTACGAAGGGGAAGATGAGAAAGAGAGCTCATGAGAGGGAGCTTGCGGCTGGGAAAGAAAGAGATCAGGTTTTTTTCCTTGGCGATTTTCCCCTTCTCTGTTGATTTCGCCCCCCCCCCCCCCCCTCTTGAACTCGTGGAGTGGTGGCTATATAGAACGAAAGGAAGACCCTTGGGGAAGGGATAGGATCAAGGGCGTGGGGAACACTGTGGACAGGTGACAGGGCAAAGCCAGGGCAACAGGGGGGCAGCCATGAGATGGCTTGTACGCACAGTCCCTTCGTAGGGACGATGAACAGTACTTTTTTTGATTTTGTTTTGATTTTTTTTTGGTTTTGCTTGTTTGTTCCATTGGACCAAGCCCACGTACATGAGTGAAAGCAAAGTTGGGTTTTTCCATTTAGGGATTTGTGTGCCTTAAAATTCAAACTTGAGGTGGGTCCCACCCTAATGGGCCCCACAAGGTCATGGGCTTGTGTTTGGGCCCATAGGAAGCCTAGGTTTACTATGGTTTTGGATTGGACTTGCTAATGGGCCTTGAGCCCAAAATGCTTCTAGCCTAGGGTTTTTCTAGGGCTTGGACTAAGCTAACCATGGTTAAATTAACCAAAGTTAAAGGGGTGTAAAAATGGGGTGCTGACAGCTGCCCCTCTTTGTCGGAGAATGTCGAGTTGGCAATTGAACGACAAAGACTGGAAACAACCAATTTTTACACCAAAGCAGGATGAGAGCAAACATGATGGATAAAGGGAGTGAACGCACGTCCACTCCAACAGAGATGATGTAAAGGTTGATCACACGACCATTTCACCAGAGATGAGGTGAAAGTTGATCACACAACCATTCCACCGGGATGAGGTGATGGTTGATCACACAACCATATCACCGAATGATTGATGAGGTGAGGATTAGCGTCACTGAGGCCGTAACTGGCGTTCGATCACACAAACGCGATGGTACTCCTTTAATCAGCAAACTAGTCGAGCACAAAAGAGGGTTAAAAAACCAAAAACCTTGATGAAACTTGTGCGTCCCACCAAAATCTTAAAATCTTTTGTATTTCCCTTCATTTGGGCGCCTGTAATAGAAGCTAGGAAAATATAATTAGATTTTGAGAGTACTTCTCTATTGCTGATTGGGTTTGAATTTGAGGGAGGCCAAATAAGTTTTATCACGATTATTTGGACTAGTAAACGTTTCTTTTTTACTTAAGACACATTGACTTTGATTTCCCCCCAAATTTAATCATTGAAAAATGTTATTAAAATATTAGTTTTTCAATTATTCTATTTAGATAACAAGTGATTTAACCAAATTTATAAAATCATTACAATTTTAACTAGTACTATCTCAAACATCTCAGACATGTTTATAATTTAATCAATTATTATTTAGGAAACCGTTCTCTAGCTTTCACCATAGAATGACAACTATTATTTGAATTTTTTATTTAAAAAAGCAATGTTAGAAGTTATAATCTTAAATGTGATTGCCTCTCTGAGATGCAAGGTGATAGGGGTAAAGATAGCCGCCTGACTGCTTTATCAGGAAGATGTGACACTATAGACAATCACCCGATTGCTTTCGAGGGGTGAATTTAATGTGATAGCTGATGAGAGTGAGTATGAATCCAAGATTTTGTGGAGCGAGATGAAGTCGAATGTGGGAGCGAGAGCTGTAGCCCTGAGCCGTTGCACGAATCTTATGATTTTCTGTATATAAAGCCTGATAAATTTGACATGCCCCTCGGCTTGGATGCTTCGACTGTATGCACTAGCCCCTTGGGATATACTGATCTGTGTCACCTAGGATGATCTGTCAACTTTGCTCTGCCCTGGTTTCATTGATCCTCTGGTGTTAGCAGGAATGAGTAACTGACTTTGAATCGACTCTATTGGAGAGTGAATTTTGACTGACTGATGATGACTTGACAAAGAGACCGATGGACTGACAAACAAGAGATGTGACAGACCTGTTAAGAAGACTGATGGAATGACTGACAGGTGGTTTGATGGTAGACTGACGATTGAAAAATTGATTGACTGTGCCTGAGATTGCTTGTATTGGGATACCTAGCTAGGTCCCTCTGCCTTCAGGTGAACGATTCTGATCATCTTTGTAGTAGATCTGTATCTGCTGGAGAAAAATATTTGCAAAGCATGTATCAACTTATTTTTCCCTCTTTTGCCCCTGGTCCCTTATGGGTTTTTACCAGGACTGGGTTGTATGTTTTGATATTTGTCCATTTTTTGCCCCTGGGCCTTTTCAGGTTTTCACCAGGACTGGATTCACGTAATTTTTGCACGATAGCAGGATTAATGATTCCGTACTATGCCTGTGAAATTTTGAAATTTGATTCATCCCTTTTTTGCCCCTGGACCCTTTCGGGTTTTCACCAGGTCTAGGTATACAAGCTTTGCATTTTCTCATTGCTCTGTTCTTTTCTTATAATTCTCTAGTCTTCTCTCCTCATTACCATGGTGGTGAATGCTTTGACCAACGATGCTCAGATCCTTTCAAAGATCAAGGAGGTCTTAATGTTTAGGACGAAACGTGGTTTGGTTAGAAACGAGATAAGGCTCAAAGTTTCTATTTTAGCAATGGTAGGGCACCCTATGATGTTTGTTCAGTGTCGGAATGGAACCAGCTTCTGCATTCTTCACGTACCCTTCTTTTTTTTCTTTTTTCTCTTTTTTTTGTTTTTCTCTTTTTCTTTTTTTTTTCTTTGTTTTTGTTTTTGTTTTTGGTACATGGTTGCTTTGTATTGCAGCACATTTGCTGTGTTATGACCGAACCTGATTTCAGGCTGCCTACGTACCCAAATAGGGATCAGGTCAAGACGTAGTTCGGCTAAAAAGTCACTTGATGTTGTGCTGGTTGTTCTTCTTTTGCATTGTTCTTTGACTTTCACATGGTGCCCTTGTCTGGGTTTTGAAAGAAAAGCTATTTAGGCTCAACAATCTAACTAGCGGATATATATAGCACACGTAGGCGAGGTATTGTGAAGGTTTATTAAAGATGGCCTCCTATCCTTTCCTCGATCGGTCGAGAGCATGTATGGTCATTGTATTGCCTCATATTTCAGTTGATTGACATTTGATGGCTCAAAGAGGTCTTCAGTTCCTGTATTGTTCTTATCTCGGTTTGTTTAACCTCGGAAGGGTATCCGTTGATTTGAGTGATCAACCTTTATCAAACTGTTCCTTACAGGCATTAGAAACTAGTTCAGTTCCCAAATTAAGCATCTTAGAGCACAATGAAGCTTGATCTAAAAGAGTCATTTCATTAAAACCTGTAAAAGGTGGACAGACTCGATATAAAGCAAAAGACTCAAGGGGCCACTGGCCGACTAACTGACTGGACTGAGATAAAGGGACTAACATAGGCCATCAAGGCTAACTACAAGACAATTGAAGAGATAAGACAAAGACACAACAAACAAGGAGATTTTGCTCAAAATTTGACTGTAGAGATTTGGCTGAAGCGCCTCAGTTTCCCGGAGTAGCATGATTGGGCAAAGGGACTTGAGAGATGTCCGTGTTCCCTGGTGCAAAGCAGATTCTATCTGTTTCCAGCAAGTCTTGGATCACGTGCTTTAAGTCATAGCACCTGTCCGTAGGGTGTCCTGCCGACTGATGATATTCACAATGTTGCTCAGCCCGATATCCCTTTGAGGGAATAGTCGGAGGGGGTTGTGGATCCTTCAAGGTGATTAGCTTCTTGTCCAGGAGGAATGAGAGAAGTGCAGTTGGAGAGTACGGTATTGGAGTGAATGCCCGGTTCTTTCTCTGCTCTAGGGTCATTTGATGAGAGAGTAGTTTCTCCTGGGGGTGCTGTGCTTGCCTAGTTTGTTGGACTTGTCGTCGCGGCAAGTTGGGCACCCGGACTGGTATGGCTGATACCGTGCGTCCATCGTCCTCTTTCTTTCTATTATCTCTTTTCGGATGAACGGGAGGACGAGAGGAAGATGCACAATTTGATCCCTGAAACATGTCGAATGATCTGCTGTCACCCATCGTTGTCTCGATCCTAGCACCGCACTTGGCCATGGTGCTGAAGTCAGAGATAGGTTGTGCCGTCAAGAGAGTTTTTAACGGGTGTTTGAGGGTACGGAGGAATGTCGTTACCAACTCTTCTTCCAGTAAAGGGGTGCTCATTTTTCCAGCCATTTCCCTCCAACGAACAGAGTATTCGATGAAGGTTTCGTTGTCCCTCTGGGACATTCTTTCCAAGTCTACTCTCTGTGGGACCAGATCAACATTGTACGAGTATTGGGCGATAAAGGTCTCGCAAAGATCTTCCCAAGTCCGGACTCTGTTGGGGTCCAGCTTGGTGAACCATTGTAGTGCAGGCCCTTTCAAGCTCTTCTGAAACAATTGTACCAACAACTTGTCCCCATGTTCGAGCTGGAATAGCTCTCCGCGGTATGCTCTCAAGTGTGTCTCTGGACATCCCTTCCCACCGTACTTTTCAAAGTCGGGAATTTTGAAATCCTTGGGCAATTGGATTCCTGGATGTATGCACATGTCCTTGAAGTTAGTGGATTTGCGGGATCCCTGACTTTGTTTTATCAGCTCCTCCAATTTCTCAATCCTCTCCCGGTATGCGTCCGGGATTTGGGCAATGCTTGAAGATATATGGGCGGACCCCATGTGTGGTTCGCCACTAGCCCTTGCCTCTTCTTCCTCATAGTGGTCTATAAGGGGTGGTGAAATATGATGGGTATGTTGTGTTTGGATTGGTGGAGGAGGAATGTTGGAGGTGAATGATGGTTGAGCAGGTTGAATGGGTTGTGGTGTGATGTTGATGGTAGGTAGTGGTGGGATAAGGTTGGAAGTAGATGGGGGGTTAAGTTGTGATGGCCTTATTGCCTCGGCCGGTTGAGAGTTGGAGGAAGATAGGGCATGTGTCACTGCCTTCATAAAATCCTGGACAATGTTTTTCAGATCTTCAATATTTCGGGCATTTTCTACTAATCTTGCTTCAAAATCCAGAACCTGAGGCTGTGATCTTGGAGTATCTGGGTCAGTTTCTTGTCCGTCTCGAGGGTCCATGTCGGAACTGAGTTGATCAGATATAGGCTTGCTTTTCAGATCTGTGCTTGACTCAGGGTATGCTCCTGACAAGATGGGAGATATGGAATGAGAGTTGGAATAGATGGGAGAGCAAGGACATACAAATGACCTAATAGTCTAGATGACCTGGGGACAATGCCCCTAGTCTGGAGATTGGCATGTCATGCAGGAAAGAGGGAGAAATTCAGAATGCATGCAAATGTCCTAAATGGGTCCAGTGGAAGCAGAGACAATGCCCCTAGTCTGGAAGATGGGAATGAGAATGAGAATGTCATGCAGGAAAGAGGGAGAAATTCAGAATGCATGCAAATGTCCTAAATGTCTGGTCGACACAGGGGCAATGCCCCTGGTCTGGAAGATGGGAATGACATGCAAGAAGGAAGATTTTTTTTGATTTTTGATTTTCTGATTTTTTTGTATTTCTTTCTTGAACAGGGTATGACATGACAAGTGTAGCCTGATAAGGTAGACAGAGAGAACTCCGTTCTGCTAACCTGGGTTGTTGGTAGCCAGGGCCTACTGGGCCAAAGTTGAGATGGGTGAATGAACTCTCCCACTACAACTTAGGATTTGAACCTCACATGTATGTCTGGAGACAAGGTAGGGTGTGTTTTATTACAAGCACAACAAAAGGCTCAGTACATGCCCCCTGGATAGATGTTTACCTGGACAGAGTGTCCTGATGTTCAACCATGGTTGGGGGACAGGTATAGGTTACAAGCAGGTTAGGGTTTAGAGTATCCCTCCGGGTGGGCTGCTTGTAGACTATACCTAGTCTAGTCTATATGTATGCATGCAGGGGTAATGCAAGGTGTTCCTAGATGAGGGTCACTTAACACCGTATATGCTACTCCCCGGTATAGAACATACCTGAAAATGGATGATTGGTGTAAGCGGGAGCGTTCAGAATCCTTCCCTGAGGGTAGTCACCCAGCAGGAGTAATTCCGCAGACCTCCAAGACTGTTAAGCCTCTGTCACTGAGGATAGTCATCCAACAGCCGTGAGCGTAATAAGCCTGTCTAATGGGTATTGGGTTGTTACACTAGTATGTTATGCATGAAATGCACTGTACAAGAAATATCCAAAAAGAAATAAAGAATCAGCATTTAATTAAATACCTAAGTATTTTAATTAAATTTGATATTATTTGGCTTAAGTTTAAGTTCCGGCTAGAACCTTTCCCCAGCAGAGTCGCCAGAGCTGTGAGCATGAGATTTTCCTACCCACTTTCACAATATATGGTTTGACTGAGAGTCGCCACCTATTCATTCTTAGGGATAGGTCCCGAGTGTTTGGATAGGGCAAGTGGTCTATCAGAGATTAGGGTAAGTGGTTCGATTAAGCCCCGGGGAAGGTGTTAGGCACCCCAGGACCCCCGTTTTACAACGGTTACCTACTCCTTAAACTTAAGCCAATTTTAATCTCAAATGTTAATTAAAATGTCCAAGTATGTAATCGAGTGCTAATCCAAGAAATAAAGAAAGCTAGATGGCTAGGGTCGAACCCGAGTTGAGTTGCCTACGTACTCACATAGTGAGATCAGACCGAGCGTAGTTCTGGCACATGAGTCTGTGCCAAGGCTAGGGGTGTGTGTGTGTGTGCATAGGGTGGTCAAGGGTCTAGCCTGGGGGCTAGGGTTTAGTTGACCGGGTTGGTCAAGTGCAGGGTCGTGTCTAACCGCAGTTAGAAAGGTATTAACTGTGATTAAGGAGCCTAACCACAGTTAAGAAAGCAAGTAAGATGGTCAATTTTGGTCTTTTTGATTTTGTTTTTTTTTTTGTTTTTGATTGTTTTTTTGGATTTTTTGAATAGTAGTTTAGGCTCATTGCGGAGCAACGAGCTTAAACTAACTATGGTTGTTTAAGATTGTCCTAGAGTTAATCTAGTTCATAAAGGGTTGATTAGCCAAGGAGACTAAGGGTTAGTTAACTATGGGTCAAGACTAACTAAGGATTACCACATGCTAACTAAGACTAACTTAGGACTTACTTAAGGATTATTTTAAACTAACTTAACCCTAGACTAAATAGGACTAATCTAAATCAGATTTTTCATTAACCTATCTAATGGATTTAATGCTAACTTGTTTGCTAATTCTATACTAACATATTTACAGATTATAGAGACTAACGGGAACTATTAACTAAACTATTTGCTGGTTTTAAAGAACTAACTAGTTATTTGCAGATTTAAAAGGAACTAACTAATTATTGCAGAATTTGGAACACTAACTAAACATACAAAGATTACAAAAGAACTAACTAAGAAAGCTAACTAAACTTATTTATGATCTAATTAACATTGATTTAAACTAATCTATGAACTCACAAAACAAAGTTTAAGCTAAACTGTGACTAAACTACAAAGAATTTGAAGAGTGAGAAAAGAAATCACCTGTCGAAGAGAGGAGGGAGGTCCGCCGGAGTGTGGAGGTGGTCAAGAAAGGCGCTATAGATGGTGGTGTCGCTTGGTGGTTTGCTATGGCTAGCCGTGAGGAGCTCCAGGCTTTGCAAAGAGGATGCCAATATGGCTGTTGGCGCTGCTGCTAGACGTGACCAGGGGGCTAGACAAGGGGCGTTTTACCTGGGCTGGGCAGGTGGCTACATGGTGGTTGCTCGGGTTGCTATATTGGGTGTGAAGGAGGGTTGTTTGGCTGCTGTTTTGGGCTATTTGCTTGCTGTTTGGATTGTAAAAAGAATGGAGTTCTGGGGCTACGGTTTGGACCGTAAAAAAGAGGGTTTACTTGCTGTTTTGGGGTGGTTTTGGGTGTGACGAGGAGCTGAATAGGGGACTGTTTGGGGAGCTAAAATGGGTGACATGCATGGCTGATCTGGGCATGGAGGCAAGGGAGATGCTGCTGCTCGTGGCTGATCTAGGCGTGCTCCTTGCTGGCTGAACCAGAGAAGAGGATCATTCTCTCTTGCCAAGCAAGCTACGAAGGGGAAGATGAGAAAGAGAGCTCATGAGAGGGAGCTTGCGGCTGGGAAAGAAAGAGATCAGGTTTTTTTCCTTGGCGATTTTCCCCTTCTCTGTTGATTTCGCCCCCCCCCCCCTCCCCCCCCCCCTCTTGAACTCGTGGAGTGGTGGCTATATAGAACGAAAGGAAGACCCTTGGGGAAGGGATAAGGATCAAGGGCGTGGGGAACACTGTGGACAGGTGACAGGGCAAAGCCAGGGCAACAGGGGGGCAGCCATGAGATGGCTTGTACGCACAGTCCCTTCGTAGGGACGATGAACAGTACTTTTTTTGATTTTGTTTTGATTTTTTTTTGGTTTTGCTTGTTTGTTCCATTGGACCAAGCCCACGTACATGAGTGAAAGCAAAGTTGGGTTTTTCCATTTAGGGATTTGTGTGCCTTAAAATTCAAACTTGAGGTGGGTCCCACCCTAATGGGCCCCACAAGGTCATGGGCTTGTGTTTGGGCCCATAGGAAGCCTAGGTTTACTATGGTTTTGGATTGGACTTGCTAATGGGCCTTGAGCCCAAAATGCTTCTAGCCTAGGGTTTTTCTAGGGCTTGGACTAAGCTAACCATGGTTAAATTAACCAAAGTTAAAGGGGTGTAAAAATGGGGTGCTGACAGCTGCCCCTCTTTGTCGGAGAATGTCGAGTTGGCAATTGAACGACAAAGACTGGAAACAACCAATTTTTACACCAAAGCAGGATGAGAGCAAACATGATGGATAAAGGGAGTGAACGCACGTCCACTCCAACAGAGATGATGTAAAAGTTGATCACACGACCATTTCACCAGAGATGAGGTGAAAGTTGATCACACAACCATTTCACCGGGATGAGGTGATGGTTGATCACACAACCATATCACCGAATGATTGATGAGGTGAGGATTAGCGTCACTGAGGCCGTAACTGGCGTTCGATCACACAAACGCGATGGTACTCCTTTAATCAGCAAGCTAGTCGAGCACGAAGGGAGATACTGATTGCAAATATGGAGGTGATGTATGCAAATCTAACATTACTGAGGCCGTAACTGATGTTCGGTCACACGACCATGACAGTACTCCTTTAATCAGTAAGCTAGTTGAGCACGAAGGAAGATGTAAAAATGAAGTTGATGAGTGCAAAACTAACATTACTGAAGCCGTAACTGATATTCGGTCACACGACCGTGACAGTACTCCTTTAATCAGTAAGCTAGTCGAGCACGAAGGAAGATGTAAAAATGAAGTTGATGAGTGCAAAACTAACATTACTGAGGCCGTAACTGATGTTTGGTCACACGACCGTGACAGTACTCCTTTAATCAGTAAGCTAGTAGAACAGATATAGGCTTCACAAGAGGCCGCAACTGAAATCGACTGTTCCAATGCTCCTTTAATAGTGAAGGGGCGCTATGCTAAAAACATCAGCCCAAATGCGGGACTAAAATCACCGAGGCCGTAACTGATTTCCGGGCACGTGACCGGGACAGTACTCCTTTAACAGTGAGCGAGTCGGGCAAAGATAGACTTCACAAGAGGCCGCAACTGAAACCGACTGTTCCAGTACTCCTTTAATAGTGAAGGGAGCGCAATGCTATAAGCATCCGCCCAAAAGCGGACTAACATCACCGAGGCCGTAACTGATTTCCGGTCACGTGACCGGGACAGTACTCCTTTAACAGTGAGCGAGTCGGGCAAAGATAGACTTCACAAGAGGCCGCAACTGAAATCGACTGTTCCAGTACTCCTTTAATAGTGAAGGGAGAGCAATGCTATAAGCATCCGCCCAAAAGCGGACTAACATCACCGAGGCCGTAACTGACGCCCGGTCACACGATCGGGACAGTACTCCTTTAACAGTGAGCTAGTCGAGCAAAGATAGACTTCACAAGAGGCCGCAACTGAAATCGACTGTTCCAGTGCTCCTTTAATAGTGAAGGGGGCGCAATGCTATAAGCATCCGCCCAAAAGATTGACAGGGATAATAAGGGTAAAGACAGCCGCCCGACTGCTTCACCGAGATAGGATGCAATGCTGTAGGCAATCGCCCGATTGCCTCTCTGAGATGCAAGGTGATAGGGGTAAAGATAGCCGCCTGACTGCTTTATCAGGAAGATGTGACACTATAGACAATCACCCGATTGCTTTCGAGGGGTGAATTTAATGTGATAGCTGATGAGAGTGAGTATGAATCCAAGATTTTGTGGAGCGAGATGAAGTCGAATGTGGGAGCGAGAGCTGTAGCCCTGAGCCGTTGCACGAATCTTATGATTTTCTGTATATAAAGCCTGATAAATTTGACATGCCCCTCGGCTTGGATGCTTCGACTGTATGCACTAGCCCCTTGGGATATACTGATCTGTGTCACCTAGGATGATCTGTCAACTTTGCTCTGCCCTGGTTTCATTGATCCTCTGGTGTTAGCAGGAATGAGTAACTGACTTTGAATCGACTCTATTGGAGAGTGAATTTTGACTGACTGATGATGACTTGACAAAGAGACCGATGGACTGACAAACAAGAGATGTGACAGACCTGTTAAGAAGACTGATGGAATGACTGACAGGTGGTTTGATGGTAGACTGACGATTGAAAAATTGATTGACTGTGCCTGAGATTGCTTGTATTGGGATACCTAGCTAGGTCCCTCTGCCTTCAGGTGAACGATTCTGATCATCTTTGTAGTAGATCTGTATCTGCTGGAGAAAAATATTTGCAAAGCATGTATCAACTTATTTTTCCCTCTTTTGCCCCTGGTCCCTTATGGGTTTTTACCAGGACTGGGTTGTATGTTTTGATATTTGTCCATTTTTTGCCCCTGGGCCTTTTCAGGTTTTCACCAGGACTGGATTCACGTAATTTTTGCACGATAGCAGGATTAATGATTCCGTACTATGCCTGTGAAATTTTGAAATTTGATTCATCCCTTTTTTGCCCCTGGACCCTTTCGGGTTTTCACCAGGTCTAGGTATACAAGCTTTGCATTTTCTCATTGCTCTGTTCTTTTCTTATAATTCTCTAGTCTTCTCTCCTCATTACCATGGTGGTGAATGCTTTGACCAACGATGCTCAGATCCTTTCAAAGATCAAGGAGGTCTTAATGTTTAGGACGAAACGTGGTTTGGTTAGAAACGAGATAAGGCTCAAAGTTTCTATTTTAGCAATGGTAGGGCACCCTATGATGTTTGTTCAGTGTCGGAATGGAACCAGCTTCTGCATTCTTCACGTACCCTTCTTTTTTTTCTTTTTTCTCTTTTTTTTGTTTTTCTCTTTTTCTTTTTTTTTTCTTTGTTTTTGTTTTTGTTTTTGGTACATGGTTGCTTTGTATTGCAGCACATTTGCTGTGTTATGACCGAACCTGATTTCAGGCTGCCTACGTACCCAAATAGGGATCAGGTCAAGACGTAGTTCGGCTAAAAAGTCACTTGATGTTGTGCTGGTTGTTCTTCTTTTGCATTGTTCTTTGACTTTCACATGGTGCCCTTGTCTGGGTTTTGAAAGAAAAGCTATTTAGGCTCAACAATCTAACTAGCGGATATATATAGCACACGTAGGCGAGGTATTGTGAAGGTTTATTAAAGATGGCCTCCTATCCTTTCCTCGATCGGTCGAGAGCATGTATGGTCATTGTATTGCCTCATATTTCAGTTGATTGACATTTGATGGCTCAAAGAGGTCTTCAGTTCCTGTATTGTTCTTATCTCGGTTTGTTTAACCTCGGAAGGGTATCCGTTGATTTGAGTGATCAACCTTTATCAAACTGTTCCTTACAGGCATTAGAAACTAGTTCAGTTCCCAAATTAAGCATCTTAGAGCACAATGAAGCTTGATCTAAAAGAGTCATTTCATTAAAACCTGTAAAAGGTGGACAGACTCGATATAAAGCAAAAGACTCAAGGGGCCACTGGCCGACTAACTGACTGGACTGAGATAAAGGGACTAACATAGGCCATCAAGGCTAACTACAAGACAATTGAAGAGATAAGACAAAGACACAACAAACAAGGAGATTTTGCTCAAAATTTGACTGTAGAGATTTGGCTGAAGCGCCTCAGTTTCCCGGAGTAGCATGATTGGGCAAAGGGACTTGAGAGATGTCCGTGTTCCCTGGTGCAAAGCAGATTCTATCTGTTTCCAGCAAGTCTTGGATCACGTGCTTTAAGTCATAGCACCTGTCCGTAGGGTGTCCTGCCGACTGATGATATTCACAATGTTGCTCAGCCCGATATCCCTTTGAGGGAATAGTCGGAGGGGGTTGTGGATCCTTCAAGGTGATTAGCTTCTTGTCCAGGAGGAATGAGAGAAGTGCAGTTGGAGAGTACGGTATTGGAGTGAATGCCCGGTTCTTTCTCTGCTCTAGGGTCATTTGATGAGAGAGTAGTTTCTCCTGGGGGTGCTGTGCTTGCCTAGTTTGTTGGACTTGTCGTCGCGGCAAGTTGGGCACCCGGACTGGTATGGCTGATACCGTGCGTCCATCGTCCTCTTTCTTTCTATTATCTCTTTTCGGATGAACGGGAGGACGAGAGGAAGATGCACAATTTGATCCCTGAAACATGTCGAATGATCTGCTGTCACCCATCGTTGTCTCGATCCTAGCACCGCACTTGGCCATGGTGCTGAAGTCAGAGATAGGTTGTGCCGTCAAGAGAGTTTTTAACGGGTGTTTGAGGGTACGGAGGAATGTCGTTACCAACTCTTCTTCCAGTAAAGGGGTGCTCATTTTTCCAGCCATTTCCCTCCAACGAACAGAGTATTCGATGAAGGTTTCGTTGTCCCTCTGGGACATTCTTTCCAAGTCTACTCTCTGTGGGACCAGATCAACATTGTACGAGTATTGGGCGATAAAGGTCTCGCAAAGATCTTCCCAAGTCCGGACTCTGTTGGGGTCCAGCTTGGTGAACCATTGTAGTGCAGGCCCTTTCAAGCTCTTCTGAAACAATTGTACCAACAACTTGTCCCCATGTTCGAGCTGGAATAGCTCTCCGCGGTATGCTCTCAAGTGTGTCTCTGGACATCCCTTCCCACCGTACTTTTCAAAGTCGGGAATTTTGAAATCCTTGGGCAATTGGATTCCTGGATGTATGCACATGTCCTTGAAGTTAGTGGATTTGCGGGATCCCTGACTTTGTTTTATCAGCTCCTCCAATTTCTCAATCCTCTCCCGGTATGCGTCCGGGATTTGGGCAATGCTTGAAGATATATGGGCGGACCCCATGTGTGGTTCGCCACTAGCCCTTGCCTCTTCTTCCTCATAGTGGTCTATAAGGGGTGGTGAAATATGATGGGTATGTTGTGTTTGGATTGGTGGAGGAGGAATGTTGGAGGTGAATGATGGTTGAGCAGGTTGAATGGGTTGTGGTGTGATGTTGATGGTAGGTAGTGGTGGGATAAGGTTGGAAGTAGATGGGGGGTTAAGTTGTGATGGCCTTATTGCCTCGGCCGGTTGAGAGTTGGAGGAAGATAGGGCATGTGTCACTGCCTTCATAAAATCCTGGACAATGTTTTTCAGATCTTCAATATTCTGGGCATTTTCTACTAATCTTGCTTCAAAATCCGGAACCTGAGGCTGTGATCTTGGAGTATCTGGGTCAGTTTCTTGTCCGTCTCGAGGGTCCATGTCGGAACTGAGTTGATCAGATATAGGCTTGCTTTTCAGATCTGTGCTTGACTCAGGGTATGCTCCTGACAAGATGGGAGATATGGAATGAGAGTTGGAATAGATGGGAGAGCAAGGACATGCAAATGACCTAATAGTCTAGATGACCTGGGGACAATGCCCCTAGTCTGGAGATTGGCATGTCATGCAGGAAAGAGGGAGAAATTCAGAATGCATGCAAATGTCCTAAATGGGTCTAGTGGAAGCAGAGACAATGCCCCTAGTCTGGAAGATGGGAATGAGAATGAGAATGTCATGCAGGAAAGAGGGAGAAATTCAGAATGCATGCAAATGTCCTAAATGTCTGGTCGACACAGGGGCAATGCCCCTGGTCTGGAAGATGGGAATGACATGCAAGAAGGAAGATTTTTTTTGATTTTTGATTTTCTGATTTTTTTGTATTTCTTTCTTGAACAGGGTATGACATGACAAGTGTAGCCTGATAGGGTAGACAGAGAGAACTCCGTTCTGCTAACCTGGGTTGTTGGTAGCCAGGGCCTACTGGGCCAAAGTTGAGATGGGTGAATGAACTCTCCCACTACAACTTAGGATTTGAACCTCACATGTATGTCTGGAGACAAGGTAGGGTGTGTTTTATTACAAGCACAACAAAAGGCTCAGTACATGCCCCCTGGATAGATGTTTACCTGGACAGAGTGTCCTGATGTTCAACCATGGTTGGGGGACAGGTATAGGTTACAAGCAGGTTAGGGTTTAGAGTATCCCTCCGGGTGAGCTGCTTGTAGACTATACCTAGTCTAGTCTATATGTATGCATGCAGGGGTAATGCAAGGTGTTCCTAAAGGATGAGGGTCACTTAACACCGTATATGCTACTCCCCGGTATAGAACATACCTGAAAAGGGATGATTGGTGTAAGCGGGAGCGTTCAGAATCCTTCCCTGAGGGTAGTCACCCAGCAGGAGTAATTCCGCAGACCTCCAAGACTGTTAAGCCTCTGTCACTGAGGATAGTCATCCAACAGCCGTGAGCGTAATAAGCCTGTCTAATGGGTATTGGGTTTTTACACTAGTATGTTATGCATGAAATGCACTGTACAAGAAACATCCCAAAAGATATAAAGAATCAGCACTTAATTAAATACCTAGGTATTTTAATTAATGTTGAGATTATTTGGCTTAAGTTTAAGTTCCAGCTTGAACCTCAAATCCCCAGTGGAGTCGCCAGAGCTGTGAGCATGGGATTTTCTGACCCACTTTCACAATATATGGTTTGACTGAGAGTCGCCACCTATTCATTCTTAGGGATAGGTCCCGAGTGTTTGGATAGGGCAAGTGGTCTATCAGAGATTAGGGTAAGTGGTTCGATTAAGCCCCGGGGAAGGTGTTAGGCACCCCAGGACCCCCGTTTTACAACGGTTACCTACTCCTTAAACTTAAGCCAATTTTAATCTCAAATGTTAATTAAAATGTCCAAGTATGTAATCGAGTGCTAATCCAAGAAATAAAGAAAGCTAGATGGCTAGGGTCGAACCCGAGTTGGGTTGCCTACGTACTCACATAGTGAGATCAGACCGAGCGTAGTTCTGGCACATAAGCCCGTGCCAAGACTAGGGGGGGTGTGTGTGTGCAAGGGTGGTCTAAGGTCTAGCCCGAAGGCTAGGTTTGACTGACCGGGTTGGTCAAGTGCAAGGTATAATCTAACCGCAGTTAGAGAAAGGGATTAACTGTGATTAAGGGAGCCTAACCCCAGTTAAGAAAGCAAGCAAGCAAGGGTGTGGTCTCTTTGGTCATTTTTTGGTCTTTTTGATTTTGTATTGTTTTTGTATTTTTGATTGTTTTTCAATTTTTTTTGGATTTTTTGAATAGTAGTTTAGGCTCGTTGCGGAGCAACGAGCTTAAACTAACTATGGTTGTTTAAGATTGTCCTAGAGTTAATCTAGTTCATAAAGGGTTGATTAGCCAAGGAGACTAAGGGTTAGTTAACTATGGGTCAAGACTAACTAAGGATTACCACATGCTAACTAAGACTAACTTAGGACTTACTTAAGGATTATTTTAAACTAACTTAACCCTAGACTAAATAGGACTAATCTAAATCAGATTTTTCATTAACCTATCTAATGGATTTAATGCTAACTTGTTTGCTAATTCTATACTAACATATTTACAGATTATAGAGACTAACGGGAACTATTAACTAAACTATTTGCTGGTTTTAAAGAACTAACTAGTTATTTGCAGATTTAAAAGGAACTAACTAATTATTGCAGAATTTGGAACACTAACTAAACATACAAAGATTACAAAAGAACTAACTAAGAAAGCTAACTAAACTTATTTATGATCTAATTAACATTGATTTAAACTAATCTATGAACTCACAAAACAAAGTTTAAGCTAAACTGTGACTAAACTACAAAGAATTTGAAGAGTGAGAAAAGAAATCACCTGTCGAAGAGAGGAGGGAGGTCCGCCGGAGTGTGGAGGTGGTCAAGAAAGGCGCTATAGATGGTGGTGTCGCTTGGTGGTTTGCTATGGCTAGCCGTGAGGAGCTCCAGGCTTTGCAAAGAGGATGCCAATATGGCTGTTGGCGCTGCTGCTAGACGTGACCAGGGGGCTAGACAAGGGGCGTTTTACCTGGGCTGGGCAGGTGGCTACATGGTGGTTGCTCGGGTTGCTATATTGGGTGTGAAGGAGGGTTGTTTGGCTGCTGTTTTGGGCTATTTGCTTGCTGTTTGGATTGTAAAAAGAATGGAGTTCTGGGGCTATGGTTTGGACCGTAAAAAAGAGGGTTTACTTGCTGTTTTGGGGTGGTTTTGGGTGTGACGAGGAGCTGAATAGGGGACTGTTTGGGGAGCTAAAATGGGTGACATGCATGGCTGATCTGGGCATGGAGGCAAGGGAGATGCTGCTGCTCGTGGCTGATCTAGGCGTGCTCCTTGCTGGCTGAACCAGAGAAGAGGATCATTCTCTCTTGCCAAGCAAGCTACGAAGGGGAAGATGAGAAAGAGAGCTCATGAGAGGGAGCTTGCGGCTGGGAAAGAAAGAGATCAGGTTTTTTTCCTTGGCGATTTTCCCCTTCTCTGTTGATTTCGCCCCCTCCCCCTCTTGAACTCGTGGAGTGGTGGCTATATATAACGAAAGGAAGACCCTTGGGGAAGGGATAAGGATCAAGGGCGTGGGGAACACTGTGGACAGGTGACAGGGCAAAGCCAGGGCAACAGGGGGGCAGCCATGAGATGGCTTGTACGCACAGTCCCTTCGTAGGGACGATGAACAGTACTTTTTTTGATTTTGTTTTGATTTTTTTTTTTGGTTTTGCTTGTTTGTTCCATTGGACCAAGCACACGTACATGAGTGAAAGCAAAGTTGGGTTTTTCCATTTAGGGATTTGTGTGCCTTAAAATTCAAACTTGAGGTGGGTCCCACCCTAATGGGCCCCACAAGGTCATGGGCTTGTGTTTGGGCCCATAGGAAGCCTAGGTTTACTATGGTTTTGGATTGGACTTGCTAATGGGCCTTGAGCCCAAAATGCTTCTAGCCTAGGGTTTTTCTAGGGCTTGGACTAAGCTAACCATGGTTAAATTAACCAAAGTTAAAGGGGTGTAAAAATGGGGTGCTGACACAATCGAACTTGAAAATCAAATTTAAGGTTGACTTATTTATTAAATAAACAAGCTCAATCAATCTTTCAATGAGCCGAACATGAACTACTCATGAGCAATTATGAACGTTAATCAGACCTTTTAATGAGGAATGTTAGTCATGCTCTCCTAATTTAAAAGATTTCTACTTGGGTGTGACTTGTGTGCATGGAAATGTGGGTGCTAGCCCACTCTCCCATATTTGCACTCATACAAAAGAGGGTTAAAAAACCAAAAACCCTTGATGAAACTTGTGCGTCCCACCAAAATCTTAAAATCTTTTGTATTTTCCCTTCATTTGGGCGCCTGTAAATAGAAGCTAGGAAAATATAATTAGATTTTGAGAGTACTTCTCTATTGCTGATTGGGTTTGAATTTGAGGGAGGCCAAATAAGTTTTATCAACGATTATTTGGACTAGTAAACGTTTCTTTTTTACTTAAGACACATTGACTTTGATTTCCCCCCAAATTTAATCATTGAAAAATGTTATTAAAATATTAGTTTTTCAATTATTCTATTTAGATAACAAGTGATTTAACCAAATTTATAAAATCATTACAATTTTAACTAGTACTATCTCAAACATCTCAGACATGTTTATAATTTAATCAATTATTATTTAGGAAACCGTTCTCTAGCTTTCACCATAGAATGACAACTATTATTTGAATTTTTTTATTTAAAAAAGCAATGTTAGAAGTTATAATCTTAAATGTTAAAGCTTCTTAATCATAGTAAAGAAACACATGAGTTGTGCAAAACAACTAGAGAGGATGTCATTGATTGTAGCAGAAATGATCCTAAATCTTGTTGTAGTGGTTGTATGCATCAGCCGAGGGTAACTACCATTGAACTTTTGAAGAAAAAAATGTAATATATTTAACAAGACATAAGCATGGCATGGGCGAAGCTAAGGGTAGCTACATACCCCAAACTTTTGAAAAAAATAATATATTATTTAATAAGACTTTTTTTTTTTTTTTACAATATTTAATATTTGGGTTTTTTGTTAATGTTAAATACTATATGAGTACACCCTACTTAGAGAGAGACAGTGCTTGTGAGAGTGAAAAGATGACACAAAATTTAGTTCTCAAAAAACTAAACAAAAAAATTTGAGAGTTGCACCCCTAATCCCTAGACATGACCTGCCTAATTATTTTTCACAAAAGCAATTAAAAATAAAATTTCCATTAATGAGTGATCTAGGCATAGATAATAATTCATTCTATAATTTTTCATAGAGCAGTGAAATAGGCATACCCTTGAATTCTATTTTAAAACTTAAGGCTGGATCTCATTAGTCCAGCCACCCTTTCTTAAATACTTACCACAATTGATGAGTATTTAAGAGGGGATGGCTGGACCAATGAGGTCCAGCCTTAGGTTTCAAAATAGAATTCATGGGTACATTAACTATTTCCCTTCTTCTTATTACCTCTTATTACCTCTTATAGCAATTCATTTTATAATTCTTTTCATTACCTCTAGTGGGAAGAAGATTACATAAACAAAATAATTTTATAGTACAAAATAACATAAAAACATATTCATTATAAAAAGGAAAAAAAAAAGATGTGGACCTTCCACTTAAATTGTTCTTTTTATTACTTTTAATAAGAAATATTTGAATCCGGATTCCATCCATATGTAAGTACTCATCAACTGTCCATCTCTGTCCTTCTAAGAAAATCGTGTCTTTACCTCTAATTGTATGATTATATAATAAATGATTATGACCAAAATAATCAAGTCAAACGCACCCTTAAAATCTTGATTGAATGATTAATTATGAGAGCATAATTTTGAGCCAGAGCTCTGCATCAAGCGGAACTCTCTTTTTACACTCCAAGTATGGCATGTTTGTAACAATTGATAGAAGATGGGGTATTTTTGCAACACATCATAATTACACATTTGCCTTCTAATAGTGTAAAAAAACGGGAACTCCACACAACGTGGTGATGCCATCCTCTTTATATTTAGACTGTAATTCTTATACCATGTGTCAAAAATCTAAAAGAAGCTTGAGCTGTTTTAATGACCATCTGTATTCGCCGTATATAAACAATTCGGTGGGGTTCGAGTCCGGTGGAGTGTAACCGACATACTCTCCAATCCCCATCTAACAGCCATGATACCAACCTAGGAAAAAAGATATTAACTCCTCTAACCAGGGTTGGGGACTAACCGTACTACATACAGTAATTAAAAAACAAAAACAAAAAACAAAAAATAAAAGTCTTTAAGTAGAAGCCTTGCTTTTATTTTCCCCAAAAACAAGAGAAAAAGAGAAAAAAGTAGAAGCCTTTCTAGAGAGAGAGAGAGAGAGAGATGACGATGAGAACCAGCAACAGCTTGCTCGGATTGCTAAACTTTCTAACCTTCCTACTATCAATTCCAATACTAGGAGGAGGGATATGGCTAAGCAACAGAGCCAGCAGCACGGACTGCATGCGGTTCCTACAGTGGCCGTTGATCATCATAGGAGTTTGCATCATGCTGGTCTCCTTGGCCGGGTTCGTCGGCGCATGTTATCGTAGCACCTTCTTGTTGCGCTTGTATCTCTTTGCCATGTTCTTTATCATCGTCGCCTTGGTCGGCTTCATTGTCTTTGCTTTCGTCGTTACCGCTAAAGGCTCAGGCCGGTCTGAGCTGAACCGGGCTTACCGTGACTACTATCTGGTCGACTACTCCGGTTGGCTCGAGGAACGCGTGTCTGGTCGTTATTGGAGAAAGATCAGTTCTTGTATTAGAGATTCCAAGGTCTGTAAGAATATGGCCAGGGGGGTTGGTGGGGTTTCTGAGTCTTCTGATTTGTTCTTCCTCAGAACGCTCAAACCAATAGAGGTAAGTTTTTTTCTTCTTTTTTTTTTTAAATAAAATAAAAATATAATTATGTTTAAATTTTTTTTATTTTCAATGTTTGGAAGAATAGATTTTTTTTTCCTTTTGATCTGATTTTTTTTTCGTTTTTAAATGATTTGTTTCTATGAGTCTTCATGCTGAAAGTATTTTTTTTTTCTTTTTTGGGATACATAATTACATATATGGATCTTATCCATGGGGGAGGGAGATCTGCTCTGATTTTTATTGAGCTAAATGACAGCTGAATGGGGCCCACAAGCTTATCCTAGGTGCTGCAACTTTTATATAGGTTATAGATAGATTTTTTTAAAATTATTTCCTTATATAAAATTATAGATAGAATTTTTTGAAAATGAATGTTATATTATTAAGGCAAAGCCGCAAAGGGTTTACTCTGGTGAGCAACTGATTAATGGGAAGAAGTCCATTTAATTAAAAAAAATAACTTACGGTGATGTGGCTTTTTTTTTGTCCACTGATCTGTCCCTCATCAGGGGATACTCGGGTGACCACCAGAGTATCCCTTTGCCCTATTTTTAAATATTAAGGAGTAAAGTTATTCTCACAATTGACGTTAACTCAAGTTCAATCACAATTGGTTTGAAAAGACAGCCTGCTCTCCGGCTCTGCTACCCTCTCAATACAGTAAAAATAAATAAAAGAGTACTGAGAAGGGGAGGTCCTTTTCTAAGCTGACCCAATGTCCTCGTGTACCATTTAATCTCAGTTTAATCATGGTTAAGTTTAATTAAATTAAAATAAATACTTTTTTTTGGTTTTTTTTTAAAACCCTAGTTAGAAATTAGAATGCTTAACTCTAAAGAGTTGATGATGGTAAAAAATGGTAAAAAAAGGGTTGGACTAATGAGGTCAGCGGTCCTTTTTCTATTTCCCAAAATAAAAAGTGAAAAAAGCAGAAAAGATGTGGCAACCTACTCTCTGAACTCTACTGACACAAAAGAGGTCTGGGCCTCGGATTGTCTGTGGCGAAGGCTGAAAGCCCTCTCGGGCAACCATAGAATAGGGGTAATGTGGCGTTGAAAAGGACGAAGTCTTTTTTTTTTTTTTTTTCATAATTTTGACTTCTTTGATATCTCTCTCTGTATCTCAACACCTTATCGCCATGTGTCATATAGTGTATGGAAAAGTCAAAATTTTGACTTCTCCACCACTTGTCCCCTATTCTATGGTTGCCCCAGAAAAGGGCTTTCTGGCCAGAGACAATCCGAGGCCATCTTAATGACCTCTTATCAGCCGAGAATGGCTATTTCGGGCATCCATACATTGTGCGGCATAAAAAAGGAAGAAGTCATTTCAATTTCTCCATTTTTGACTTCTCTCCCCTTGATATCTCTCTCCATTTTTTCTAACCACTTAACATTACTTGAGAAGCAAGGCCTCATATTCATAAAGGCTCCTCTCGAAGTGTCCACAAAACAGGGGATATGTGTTGGAGAAGTCAAAATCCTGGGTCCAATGATTTTGACTTCTCACAAACTAAAGGATATGTGACGATAAATTGGTGAGAAAAATAAAGAGAGATATCAAGTGGGGAGAAGTCAAAATCATGGTGGAGAAAATGAACACTTCTCCCCTTTTGCACGACACTACATGATGTATGGATGCCCGAGACTACCTTTCTGGCTTCGCCAAAGACAATCTTGAGTCACACAGCACACATAATTTGTAGATGCCCGAGACAACCATTCTGGCTTCATCAAAGAGAATCCGAGGCCGGTCTTAATAGAAGAGGATTTGGGTTTACACAATGTGAAACCGGCGGTTTAGTAAGTACGAAACCGTTCTCCCTGCGTGAATCTGCTCTCAAAACGTGAGAGCGAGGTTTGAGAGCGGCATCAGGCAGGGTTGAGCACGGTTTGGGTTCCTAAATGTGTGATCTAAGTAAATTGGGTAGTTACTCATTTTTTAGAATTTTTTTCCCCGTATTGTCCTGGATATTTTCTGTTAATACCATGCTCTTGTGGAGTTTTTTCTGGTTGGCATCTCATATCATCTCATCAATCTGAATATAGGATTTGATCTTCAAAAAAATCTATGGATCCGACAGTTAAAATCAGGATATCAGATCATATAAGTTAGAGTAGATTATTGAGTATGAGATCGTATACACCATAATTATGCCATATCGAAATTTATTTAAAGCTAGTTGGATAATCCATAATATTTATATAATGATGAAAATGCCGTATACTTGTGTTTAAAAAAGATTTGCTCCGTTTTTATGTAGTCTGGATGCTGCAAGCCTCCTACAGAGTGTGGCTTTGCGTACGTGAATGAGACTGCCTGGGACACCAGAGCAGGGTACGCGGGGGGCAACTTGGACTGCACGAGGTGGAGCAACATTCAAGAACAACTGTGCTACGGCTGTGACTCGTGCAAGGCAGGAGTGCTGGCTAGCATCCGGAAGAGCTGGAGGAAAGTCTCTATGATCAACATTGTGGTAGTGGCCATCCTAGTTATTGTCTACTTAGTTGGGTGTGTCGCTTTCAGGAACAACAAGAGAATTAAAAATGATGAACCTTATGGTGAGAACAAGATGACAAAGTCACATCCTAGTAGATTCCAGTTCTAATTAAACTACTTCTATTATAGTTGTTAAACTTTGTATTTGCATTCTCTAAATTATATGTAGGATATATGTATATTTAGGATATGTCTGGTTTGTTTGAATCTAGATATTTTAAGTATTACATGACTCGTTTGCTTTATCTTTGATGGCTCTTGTATATGCTGGTTTCATGGTTGTATGTGTTTTTTTTTCAATCCTTTTTTGGTTGTCCTGACTCCCGAGTTTCATTTAAGTTCAATAGCATGTGTCATGATTTGATTGGAGGAAAAAATAAAATAAAAAATAAAAAGGAAAATAGTAAACATATCCTGGGTTCCTATTTTATAATGGAAGTGCTGGTCCTCATTGATCCACACCCCAATTTTAAATACTTACCAACTGTACTTAGTATTCACTTACCCTATGGTTAAGCAATCCAACTATGATTTTTTTTTAAAAAAAATTTAACTAAGTATGACAGGGCCAACTGTACTTAGTATTCACTCACCCTAAGGTTAAGCAATCCAACTATGATTTTTCGAAAAAAAACCAAAATCTTAATTTTAATTTAACTAAGCATAACAGGGGATTGTTATTAAAAGGGACATGAGGGTAAGATATGAAACGGACGGGTGTTAAATGGGACACGAGGACTTTTTTTTTTGGTAAGGCAAAGGGACACGAGGACATGGGGTAAGATATGAAATGGGGTCCTCAATTTTAAATTCAAAATTTTTCTCCATTTCTCGCATCGTTTCCCACGTCTGTTTCCTCTCTAACAACTATGGTGGGAAGCGTGCACATGGGGGGTGGGGGCGACAGGGCGTGAATGCGGGCAACCAAGGCCTCGGATTCTCTCTGGCAGATGAGAGACAAAACTTCCCCAAATAGGGTCTGTCTCTAATCTATATGCATCTGGCATGCCCCCTCCAGTACATAGCGAGCATGCCCTAGCCCTATTTGGTGCAAACGGAGATCAGATCACAGCCAATTTCGATTGAACTCTCTTCAATTGCATGTGTCATTATTTGATTGGAGAATAAAATAAAATGAGAAGTGAAAATTTTAAATTCAAATTTTTTTCCCTCTAATCCTAATCATGACACATGCAATTGAACTCTACTGAGTTCAATTGCAATTGGCTGTAATCTAATCTCTTTCCATTGTATATGGAGAACTGGACCAAACGCGAATTTTCAATTTATGTCTCAAGTAATGAAAGTTCGACTCAGGAAGTCTTTTCCCGGTGGGAAAATTTGCCACTTTTTGGTGAAACACAATAACACACTATCCCCAAACGGCCAGGACCACAAGGTCCTTCCTCCCACACCCTTAAAAAAAAGAAAAAAAAAAAAGAAAGGTTGGAGCTCTGAGGACTCACGAGCAAGGTAGAAGCCTACTGATGTAAGATTATCTCATACTTACTAGTGAGAAATGGGAAAATTTAGCAGATGTCGCAACCACAGTGAGAAAGAAAGTTCGAAAGTTGGCACTTTGGGGCTAATATTTCTCTTGCGTGTGTAATTCAAGCTCGGCGTCAACCCAGTCCAACTTCAAGACTATAAAACTATTGATCAAGTACGGCTCGTCACCTTAGGGCTATCAATGGATCAGATCAGCTATCCGATTAGTTGGACTTTGGACCCTATATGTGATCTGTCGGATCGGTAGAATCCGATTATAATTGGATCGGATCCGGATATAGGATGATCCGGTCCGATTATAATAACTTTTAAAAATCATTTTAAATATATTACATAGATTTTCTATGCATAAAGTATTAATTTTAAAAAAAATTAACATTAATTAGAGTTAATTAAGGTACTATTAGATTTTTATATTATTAAAAGATTTTTTTTTAAAATTAACCTTAATCGGATCAAATTCGGTTCTTACATATATAATCGGATTGATTAATTCATGATTCGACGAATCACAGATCGGATCTGTCGGATTCTTAATCGGATCAGATTCGGATCTAGGCAGATCCGGTCCGAATCCAAACCGTCAACATATACGGCACCCCTGCCTCTTGCATGAGTGGTAAGGGTGTGGCCTTTAGTGAAGCAAAGTCGGGGGATCCAATCCGCCCAAAGGCACAAGTTGCAAGAGCTCCAATGCCCAGCTAACTTTTGATCGGATTGACTATACTAACATACGTAAATGATGCTGATACCAAAAAAAAAAAAATCTACAGCTCGTCACCAAGACTTAGGATCTCCTCTAGTTGGTGCTGGCTGGCAAGGAGACCCCCAACAACAGGCATCGCACACTCACTTTCACTTTGCATGCTTGCTGAGATGTGTGCATACAAATCAATGCATTGATTGACGGAAAGGTATGTGTAGCAACTTTCAATTGGATGCTAAGGTCTCCTCACCAATACCAACTAGAGAAAATCTTAAGCTATTAAGAAAGATGTATTTTTTTTTTTTTTTTTGCTGGTACCTACATTAGTAATCTTGAATCGGTTAGGTTGTTAGGGGTTAGCATTGGGTAAGGGAGTTCTTGCACCTCATACCCGAGGGGATTCGATCCCCTAACCTCCCACATCTGGAGGCCACACCCCAACTGGTGCAAGAGGGCGAGGTGTTACTTGTCTACGTTAACATCTGACTGTATCGAACCTACTAACATAGGTAAACGATCTGACACCCCAAAAAAAAAAGACAGGTGATCTCCTCCTGTTGTAACCGGTTTTGGGCAAAACCGGTTACTCCCCTATGATCACTACATATCCCTTTTTACACCCCTTAACTATGGTTAAGATTCACTTACCCTTAGGGTTCACCCACCTATCTTTGTTTTTCAGAAAAAAAAAACATTTTTTAAAAATTAACACTAGGAGTTGGTAAATTTTAACCACAGTTAATAAAAAAAATTATTATTTTTTTCTAAAACAAAGAATAGTAGGGTGAACCTTAGGAGTGAGTGAATCTTAACCATAGTTAAGAGGTGTCAAAAGAGACACGTGGCCACCTCAGGGGCGTAACCGGTTTTGGCAAAACCGGTTATAACCGGAGAAGAATACGTCCCAAAAAAAAAAAAAAAGGGGAAAGATGTATAGCCTTATTGGACTTGTAAACGTTTTTTAAATGAATATATATATATATATATATTTTTGATAAATGACAAACATTGAAAAGGACTGTATAATGAAAATACATTGAAAAAGACAAATATTGAAAAGGCTTGTCGTTTCACTACAGGGGCGGAGCCAAGGGGGGGCCTGGGGCACGGTCCCCCCCCCCCCCCCTGAAAAACTTTTGAAAAAAAGAGGGCGGAGCCAAGGGGGGCCTGGGGCACGGTTTCCCCCCCGAAAAAAAAAACTTTTGAAAAAAAGAGGTTTTAATTTGTTTATTATGCAGCTTACAGGGGCGGAGCCAAGGGGGGGGCCTGGGGCACGGTATGCAGCTTAGTATGAGGCATGGAGGTGGATGAAGATCCAATCACAACCAATTGCAAATGAACTCGGCGAGAGATCAATCAGACTCACATGTCAAGTCTCTTTTAACCCCTATTAACTATAGTTAAGATTCACTAACCTTTGGGATTCAACAATATAACTTTATTTTTAAAAAAAATATATTAAAAAATATTAACCCTAAGGGTTAAAAATACTTAACTAGAGTTAAATATTTTAAAAAAAACCTAAGGTTATATTGTTGAACCCCAAGGGTTGGTAAATCTTAACCACAGTTAATAAAGGTTAAAGGGACGTGTTGCCCTATGAGTGTGTTTGAACTCTCCCTGAGTTTAATCGCAATTAGTTGTGGGTGCCCCTCAGCTTCTTCTGAATTTTTTTTAAAAAAATATAGTTTACTAAAAATTTAGAATCCTTATAACCGAGTCGGTTACAACCCACGGGTCAACACATGTCCCTTTTAATACCTCTTGATTGTGATTAAGATTCACTAACCCTTAGGGTTCTACCACCTAACCTTGGTTTCTATAAGATAAATATTAATTCTAAAGGTTAAAGTTGATTAGAGTTAAAAGACTTGTGATTAGTATATGGGGAAGTTGTCCCATGGAATTTTTGAAAGAATATGTATTTTAACTATTTTATTTAATTATTTAATAGGGCATAATCATTGGACAATGGGGGCAACTGTTCCCTAAACTTTATGTTTAAAAAAATTATATTATAATATTTTATAGAGCAAAGCCATAGGGCAAGGATACAACTGCTCCCGTAAATAAGGAGAAACAATTCCTATTGGATATATACAAAATTGATGAATGAAATGACCCATAAACTTAGTCGTCAATTTTTTTTTTCTCAGGGGCTGCACCCCCAAACCCTCATCTCTTAAACTAAATATGCCCCCCTACAATAAATTCCTGGCTTCGCCCCTAATTTCACATACATGCACATATAAAAAAAGTTTTTTCTTATGTGAATAGGTGCGTAATAGTAAAATAATATATTACTTAATTTAAATAAAATAATATATATATATATATATATTAAAAAAGGAACATTGAAAATACTTACTATATTTACTCTCGTCATCATAACTATTAACCATGACCATCTAGGTGCATTAATTTGACAAGAAAGTGAGTGAAAGTGAAAGAAAAGGTAAAAAAGAAAAACTTAAATTCTCTCAAAAATAACTATCAAAAAGATGGAATAAAAACAAAAGTTTGTTATTATTGAGAAAGTACAAGAAAATGAAATGGTGTTTCTTACACATCAAACGCAAGAAATACATTATGTACTGATACACCCCTTCCTTCAGTAGACCGTTAGCCAACTAACAAAATTATGATGTCATGTGATAGTGTACAAACTTCCAAAATTATCCCTTAAGTTGAACAAGCAACCTTTTATTGATTTTTTCCTCGTCATGTGATAAAGTGTCTAAACTTTCAAAATTATTCCTTAAGTTGAACAAGCAACCTTTTATTGATTTTTTCCTTTTCTCTAATGGAGTATTCTTGATTGGGAGGGGATGGAGAGTGAAATCCAAGTGGGTTGGGCATGCCTTGTCCATCCTTTTGTAGGCATGGTTTTTTTTTTGGTTGAATACAATAACACCAAAGGTATTACTATAAGTATTTGAAAGGAAACACACACCATACACACACAGCATGCAAACACCACATACACCCAGTGGCACGCCATGGCCCCCCCAAAATTTTTCAAATTTCTTTGTTATGTAATAGTAAATAGTGGGCCCAACAATTTTTAAAAAATTTAATTACTATAATTGGCCCCCAAATCTTATTGTCTTATCCCCAATTATTTTGTCATATTATAGTGGGCCCCAATTCTTGTGCATGTTTAGTGCCTAAGTCTCCTTAGCAAGTTGTAACAACTTGTAACAGAACTCCTTCGATTCCAGTTATGCCCTTGAGGTCGCCACATGTCCTTATTGACACTCCTTAACTATGGTTAAAATTCACTCACTCTTAGGATTCACTTACTTATCCTTCGTTTTTTTTTAAAAAATAATAATTAAATTTTTTTAACCTTAAAGAGTTAGTGAATTTTTTACTAGGGTTAATTTATTTATTTTTTTTGATTTTTTTAAAACCAAGGATTGGTGGGTGAATCTTAACCACAATTAAGGACCATATTTGTCAAGGCGACTTGAGGCGGCAGACCCCCTGAACGCCTGAGGTGGTATCCTGAGGCGTCGCCTAATGAACTTTTTATTGCAAACATCCCCCTAATAGTAGATTTATGTATGAAGCATTTCCTTGACTGCAATTCATATAAATTACAAAATCTCTATTGTTAAAATAAAATTTAATAGAACCATCCTTGAAGACAATTCTAAGAACAATAAAGAGAATTTTAAGTGTTGTGGATAAAAAAACGAAAAAAAAAAAAAAAACAGTCTACAATGATTGTCGAAAGTGAGAGAGATTATGAATGATAAAAAATAGAAAGAAACAATAGTTTACAGTAACAACCGAACATGAGAGATGAAGAAGATGAGAGAGGAGAGAGAGTGTAGGACTAAATAAATGACAGAAATAATTCAATAATCAATGTGACGTCAAACATGAGAAAGACAATTGAGAGGGAGACGATACATCTTACTCTCATTTCTTCTTTCTTTATTTTTCTCGAGTATACTCAAGAAATGTAATAAAAGATATATAATTGGTAAAATATATAATTGTAGGGTTTGCACTTATTTAAATTATAAAAGACCTCTTTAAATATGAGTTTATGAGAGTTTTAGGGATCCTAAAAGAAATTTTAGGCATTTAAAGGATTTTATTATTATTGGACCACTTGATCCCACTTGTATGCTTGATCACCTAGGCGACGCTTGCAACAACCATGCAAAAACAGATGAGGACCATATGATTCACCCACAAACAGAGGAAGAGAGAGAGAGAGATCAATTGTCCAACTATTGAGCGAGAGAGATGACAGGTTAACGTGAGGGAAACATACTTGACACAATTCATCTCTTCTTTCTTTTTCTATCGGTAAATTTTTTTTTATATATACAAACCATAACATAACATATTATATGGTAAAAGACATGAAAAGTATATAAAATAATTTTTTTTGTTTACCAAACTACTATATTCAAACAAAATAACTTTTATATCTTTAAACAATAATAATATTACATAGATCAGATTTATAATAATGACTGCATGAGGCGACACCTTTAACAACTATGTTAAGGACTATCAATAAAGACACTTGGTAACCTTAAGGGCATAACTGGGAAAAAAAATTCTCAAAAAGAAAATTAGTACCAAAAAAAAATAATTCTCGGGGCCTAAGCCCCCAAGCTCCATACACTCAAATCTATTAATTTTTTGGCCCCTGGATAAAAAATTCTTGGCTCTGCCCCTGCACACACTCACTCACTGTCCGCCGATTCAATACGTCCCTAAATCTGCATCAGCTATCACTGAATCGATCAGCCCCTACCAGAAGAGATCCATTACTCAAAACCAAGTTGGAATAGTCTAACGTATTTTATGAAAAGTGAAGAGGTAATTTTGGAAGTTTATACACTTTTATCACATGACATCAGCAATTCATCAACTGATGGAAGGAGTGTAAGTGCTATTATTTTAAAAAGTACGGATACCTAATGTATTTTCTGAAAACTAAGGGGGTTTGTGCATTTTCGTCAAACCTCAAGGGTATAAATGTATTTTCTCCAAACTTTTATTTTATTTTCCCTCACTTTCTCGCCAAACGAACACACCCCTAATGGTTAATGAGTTAAGTATCTATTGGGCCGAGCACATGCATGCTTGAGCCCCACTAATTTATTAATCAAGCTTGAAAATCATGTTCAAACTCAGCTATTTTACACTCCGAGCTCTTGCAAACACACAAAGCCCTACTTGACACTTTTCAATCTTTTGCAAACTCTTCTGTTGTGTTTTCTCATGGTAGAATTTTGCAAATCTGGTTATACACCCAGGCTCCCTAGGCAGTGTTCAATTTCCCAGGCCTTTTGTTGTGCTTTCCCATGGTAGGGTTTTGGCAAATCTGGCCTCAGTCACAAAAAACTCTAAAAACAACTTCGATGAAGACCGGTACTGGCTCTATGTATTGATACTTAACCTTGCTTAAAATGCAGTAAGTACATCTTCCCTCGTTTAATGGGGTTGCTCCCTATATGGTGTGGCAAAAATTTCCAGTTTATGAGGTGCATTATCACAAGAAGCTCATCCATTGGTCCTTGTTTTGTATATATAGTGTGGTTGGTAAAAACTAAATTACTCATCCCCAAAGACAGTTATATTACACCATAGAAGTTTTGGGGAGGTTTGAAGGGTATAGGATGATGATGAGTGTGCTAGAGGGAGCTCAAGCACCCAATGCTGTAGGGTCTGACTATAATATGATCTAAATTTACAATTTGACAGCGTACCTGAAGCGGCATTGGATAGGAGGGCCATGCTCATTTGTGGAGTGATCTCAGATTGTGTTGCTCACAACCACCATCAGAGGCTTGGTGGAGAAAGGTGGCTTTGATTCTGTGTAGGTACAGCCGGGATCAATCTAATATCTTCAAAAATATCATCGTTTTGGATCCACGGACTATTCCCTGGTCTGAGAACAGATGTAAAATCCATCAACTACCATTAACAACAAGCAGACCAGAATGAGTGGCTATCAAATTTTCACTTTTTGGATAAGTTTATTTCTCTCTTTTTTTCATAATTTTCATTTTTATCAGTATTAATTTTTAATTTTTCTTATACTTCTGTACTCACAAATTTCCACTTTCGCATAATTCTATACTTGTATGTGTGGAGAATTTACTCAATGCTGTCTAAATAACATATTCCTCCTATTCTTGTTTCTCAATATCTTGTATTCTTGAGGCCTGTAGCCCAATTGGTTGATGTTCTGCACTTCTGCAGTGAAATGAGGTTGCAGATTCAACCCCAGGTTACCCACCAGAAGGGAGAAAACCAGGTTCAGAACTATTGAATCCCAGTGTCCATCACAACTTTGAGAAATTGAAGAACTACAGTAGAAAGTCTAGAATACATTCATAAAAGCCTTGTCATATGTTGGGGTTGAACAAGAAAATCATCTTGAAAGTTTCTGGATAAAAGAAACTTACCAAATTATGTAAATTTAATAGCTATGATCTAAAACACTTGGTGAATTTGAAATGTTAAAAAAAAAAACGTATCTTGTTAAATACATTTGAGTCACACATGCAATAGTCGGACACCATGGTGCAAAGTGCCAGAAGAAAGTCAACACTTACAAATTCTCCCAATTCAATCTGTTGCTGCCAGCTTCTCTTCATCTACTTCAAAAGCCTTCCTTGCTTGTTTTAGTTCCTCATTCATGGATAGCAATTCCGAACATCGATGAAGTTTTGGCATGTCCTGGAGGATAAAAGAGTTAGATGGATATTTATTCACTGCAAATTTGAAAAAAGACCTAATTTTATCAGAAGCAGCAACAGGTTAAGGCAAAGAGAGGAATCTGTTAAACTTGGTAGCATTAAGTGATTGAATTAAGAAAAAATTGAAGTCTCATTTTTATTAAAATAAGAAATTGTGAGGATAAAATTCTATTATATTTAAAGATTGTTGGCCAGTTATATGCTGGTCATTAACTTATTAGTACGGAACGGGATAGTTGATGCATGATAGCCAAAAATGGCTATTGAACTAGACAATATTTTGTCTACAAGTACCTATCAAATATATAGTCTTTTTTCTTTTTTGAAATGAAGACATTCAATATATATCTTGTCCAGAAGTTAGACTTCAACTGTCCGAGTTATAGATTAAAGCTTTTCCAAGCATATGAGCTGCTATGTGATAGAAATTTCTCCAGAAATACCTGGCGAATTAGAAACACGAAGTCCTCGGTCAAAAGCTTCCCCCTCTTAGAAGCAACATCTTGGGCATTATGCACCTCCAGAAAAGTTAACAGCAGATAAAAGGTTATTGATCAAAGAAGAGAAGTATAATCCAAATTATAGGTCATACAACGCATAAAAGAAAGTAAGAACAGACAAGTTTACCAAATCAGTGATATACTCGACAGCAATGTCCTCCATGAGCGCAACAGTTTCTGGAAGTGGCTGCAACACAAAAAGTGAATACACTAGAGAAGTATTGAAACAAGCTATCAAGGGCCATAACAATGTTCATTAAAAAAAAAGGCCTATAACAACAGTTATATCTTGACCACAAAACCTTATAGAAAGGGTTGTCATATAAAATATTTCTAACTGCTTGATTCCTTGCCATCCAACATAAACTAATATTTGAAATTTTTGCAAAAAATAGCAAAAAATATTGAATATAAGCATACCACCACTTCAACAAATACATAGAAATAGTCACGGTGACTCTTGAAGATTAATTTTATTTTCATGATGTCCAACACTCCAACTTTTCTATTTAACAGATTAACCAATTTTATGTAATATAATATAATATAATATAATCTCATATCTTTTTTTTAAAGGGAAAAAAAGTCAAAATATTACTTTTTTGAAGAACTTGTGAATTTATCTATATAATAGTTTAGAAAATTATTTGGTATCTTTTGCTAGGAATTACTAATTATATGCTGTAACCAAACGATGTACTTAGAAAAACTTTAATGATTGGACATATATCCATAGTTACCAAACACCCGTATTATACCCGTTTAGTACTCGTATAATATTTTTAAAGGGGGTTACCATTTAAAACTCCGTACTTTTGTCGTGTTACGTATTATACCCGTATTGCCGTTTAATACACGAATTACGAATTAAACGCGTACAATTCGCGTATTTTTGTTGTTCTTTTATCGTGTTAAACTCTTATTCCACATTAAATGATTGTTATTAGTTAATATCATGATTTTTATTTATTTATAATTATTAATTATTTTTTAATTTTCCCGTACTTTTGTCGTGTTTTTGTTGTATAACACCCGTACTTCCCGAACGGATCATTGCCATATTATACTCATACCTGTATTTGGTAACTATGCATATATGTGTAAGCCCCTAATTTTTACACCCCATTTTTAATCATGGTTAATGGACCTAACCATGGTTAGCCTGCCCTAGGCTTACCCTAGAACCAACCTTGACCTCAACCTGGGCCTAACCCTGGAGCCCTAAACCGTAGCTAGCCCTAGCCCTAAATCAAACCCTATGTCAAACCCTGGTTTACCCCTAGGTCTAACTCTAGATCTAGTCCTAAACCTATGCCTAACCCTAGACTTAACCCTAACCTAGGCCTAAACCTAGACCTATCTCAAGGCCCAACACCATCGCCTACCCTAGGCCCAAGCCCTAGCTCAACCAAATCCCAAGCTCAAGGGACGCAAGCTATGACTAAAGTCCACCCTATAAAGGCCAAGCCCAAATCTCGGTTGGACCTAGCAAAAATGCCAAGGCCCAGGTCATGGAAGCCAAAATCAGGCCCAAAAAGCCCACCAATTCAAATTCAAATACCATTACCATTTTGGTGAAAGAAGAGCAGCTGCATAGGCCCTTGCAACCCACCTGCTATTCCCTTCGGGCCTTCCATTTGTTGCACTAAACTCACCCACATACCCAAGACCCACTACCCAAGGCCCAAACCGAGGTCCCCTATGGTGTAAGGGCCAAAGAGCCCAAACGTCCCAGCATGGCCAGTCCCCTTTTTATGTTTAAAATAGCCTAGCCATTGCAGGCAGTCTCCAGACGCTCAGAACAGCCTGCCACCTCCCTATAGCTCCCTTGTTGACCACCAATGGCTACCCACTAACTCACCTAACCTCCTTCCTTATTAAACCCATGCCACAACCTTCCTCAATCCCATATATACCAGCCCTAAACCCAAGTGTGAGACATTCAGAGGTCACCCCAGAGATTCAAAAAAATCCAGTAGAAAGCTTTTGTTGGATTCCAAGACTCTAGTAGTTCAAAATTTCCAACTCAAAGCCCAACCTGTCCCTTAGTGTTGTTCGGCCATAGGCATGGTTCAAAATATCGGTATCGGTCGCCGTATCGGTAAGTCCAAAATAGGATACGTATCAGCGTATCGGTATCGGTTGGATATGGCAGAAAAATTCAAGATACGCAAGGAAAAACTTGGATACCTTGTATAAAACTTCTTTTAATGCAAATATAAGTTAAAAACAAACTAAATGAAAGCCTCCAACTACATTTATGATCCTACATATGAGAGTTAACAAATTTATAAATAAAAAAAGACATGCGCGCTGATAAATATGTATGAAAATACAAAGCATAGTTACTTAACCAAGTGATAGAAGCTCACTTGCATTTATAAATCAAAAATATGAAAATACATAGACTTTTGTATTCACAAATCAAATTACATACATGATAGAAGCTCAATACCATATTGGGTTTCGTGCTGGCTCATACTCTATCATTGTGGGATGAGAAATTGAGTAGTGATATATTATAAGTAGTCCAGACATGATGACACCACTGTGTCCAAGTCATCATCGTGCGGTACATGACTAGGTACATTTGTACATATACATGCTGCTGAATCGTGATCTGTCAATTACTCTCATTCGAAAACTGGGACTGAGCATCATAACCAGTGGCTCTTGATAAGTAGAGTTGGGTTGGGGCATCATAACCAGGGGGATAACCTTATTTACATATTAATATCTAAAGCAAATGAAAGTAAAATAAAGTTAAAATCATGTACTTAAAATAATATATTATGTAAATAAGGTATGTATCGGGTTTGTATTGTGGATCCTAGTGTAAATGAAAGGAGAAAAAAAATTAACTAAAAAATTCTCGTATCGAGTGTATCAGGCCTGATACAGTGGAGTTTTTTTTTTTCCGGTGTACTAGTGTATCGGGTAGTTCCAAATAGGATACGTATCGGCCCGTATCAGTCGATACGTATCGATATTTTAAACCATGGCCATAGGAGGGAAATCTAGACTAGAGGAATAGCTTTTGTTTTCCTCCTTTTGTGTGGTTAGAAGCTCCTGCCAACCAACATTCCAGAATACCAGTTGATTCCAAAACTCAGTAAAAGAATCCATATTGGAAGCTAAGGGGCGCGCTACATAGTTCCACCTGTGAGAAAGGTCCTTTAGGATTATGAGGATAATAGCCTTTCGCTGGGACACCCTCTAATCCATCTCTCTCGAGGTCGTATCACCCATGGAAGCTGAGGATTTGCTGGAGAAGGGACCAAGACTTTCGGGACATTACCTCCAGATCGCCCTTGGACTCCTCTAAGTCCTCCTAGACAGTTGAGGGACCCCTGTACCCAAGACAAACTTCGACCATTTAGGATGGACAGTGCTGTTTTACAGCACTGCCACCTTAACTTTCGGCCATTATAGGTGGTCCTTTGAGTCCTGCGATTCGATCCCCTTGCCCCTATTCTTTCTAATCTTTACTTAAGGTTGCATATCAACCTTGATTGAGCTAACCCAGCCCTGGGATTGCCTTGCATGCGGCCATATACTGGGCTGCAATATCAGTGAGAGTAGTGTCCATAAACAATACGCATGCCTATTTTTTTTCTTCCTTTTGGGTCTGTTTTGGGATTGGGTTTGGGCCTAGTACCTTGCACTATATATCAGGTTCACTTCGAGGCTGGATTATTTGGACATGGTGGGTTGTAATAGCAGTATCACCTCCATACACTTGTTTTATATCATAACTATGTGATACTGTGATTACAACCCACCACTCATCTGAGTATTTAGCCTATCCCAGACCAGCGCTCCAGCCACCATATCCCTTAGGCAGCCAATGCCCCATCTTCATCTCAGTGCCACCAACGACCTTCCCGTCGGCACGAGCGGCAATTCCTCTCACGTCCTCAACCACTCACCATCTTACCATTTTTGTGGCATGATCACAAAAGAGAGTGACTTCTTCCTCTCGGTTGGCACCAAGAGATCTTCTTTACTTCAGCCAGAAGCAGCTGCCCCCATATGCGTGCACTAGCAGCAACAATGGCCACCATCGCAATACCAGTCCTCCATCCCCAGCAAGGGCAAAAGCATCTGCTCCCCATTGCAGCTCCGACCAGCTCGCCACCAATGGCAACATCTGCTACGCCTCTTTCCCACCACCTGTGCAGCCAAGACATCACCTTTACCAACCACCGTGCACGTATACTTTTCACAAACTTTCAATCGGAAAGTCATTATTTTATGTGAATGTTTGTGATCATATTGACGCGTTGTGGATGCCGGGGATCCAGACTAGCAGGTGAGGGGTCAGTGGAGTTCTCTAGGCCTGATTACGGCTAGAGGACACCCCTGACTCAGGTTAAACCCCCTGTTGTCGGCCTGAGCCCCCGACAATTACCCGTTTTCATGTAAACTTGGGATTTACGATTGAGGGATCAAATGAATGATTATTTTTTTTTTGACAAAATTTTGGATATCTCACTATTTTATCATGTAAATAGTGAATATGATTTTTAATATTTTTTTCAGGTGATTTCTGATATAGATCATGTTTTAACCGAAACTCATTCTGGAAATCTGTACCAATCAATAAATCCATAAATCCCCAAAAAATCATTTTCGTTTTCTTTCCATCTTTTGGAGTGCAACCCAACAACTCGATTCGGAGTTCGGGAGTGAATTCTAGGGACTCCAAAGTTAGGTCCAGCATGTTGTTTTTCACAGCTTGGACCCGTTTTTGTCATCACTTTGCCTCGAATTCTGTACCAACATTGAGACCATAAAATTATGAAAAAATCATGTCAATTTCCTCCTCGAGATTGTGAGTCCAAAACATCAAACAAAATTCAAATCAGAGTTCCGAGTAGGGAATTATGGTCGTCCAAAGTTGAGGGCACAGAATTCAATAGGAAATGAGCTAAGTCACTCCGGTGCACACCCTCTAATCATAATTAACTTGACCCTAGGCCTTCAGGCCTAATCCTTAGCCTCCAGGCTTAACCCTAAGCCTCCGGGCCCAAATCCTAGCCTCGGGGCTCAACCCTAGGCCTCCGAGCCCAATCCTTAGCCTCCGGGCCCAATCTCTAGCCTCCGGGCTTAACACTAAGCCTTCGGGCCTATACCCTAGGCCTTCAGGCTCAACCCTAGGCCTCCGGGCTCAACCCTAACCTCCAGGTCCAAACCTTAGCCTCAGGGCTTAAACCCTAGCCACTCCGGTGCACTTGACCTCCTCGGTCAATCAACCCTAGCCCCCGAGCTAACCCTAAGTCACCCCGGTGCACACACACACTCCTCTTAACCCTGGCATGGGTTCATGTGTCAAAATTACGCTCGGTATGATCTCACCCCGGTGAGTACGTAGGCAACCTAACCCGAGTTCGACCCTAGTTAGGATTTTTCCTTTTCTTGGATTAGTATAATCTAAACACCTAGACATTTTAATTAATTTTGGACTTATGGCTTATACTTATGGAGTAGGTAACCGTCTTAGACGGGGCCCCCGGGGTGCCTAACACATTCCCTGAGACTTAATCGAACCACTTATCCTCACTCTAATCGAGACCATCGACCTTGATCTAAACCTGAGAACTATCCTCAAAATAAATAGGTGGCGACTCTCAATCAAACCAATGAGTAAAATTTATGCTCACAATATGGTTTTGTCCGTTCTCTAAGATATCTGCAACATGGTTGAAGAGATCATTCAAACATTTATCGGTAGCACTTGCGCAAACAAAAGAATTCAATTTGTTCATTTTTATTAGGGCTATATTCGGGTCGGGCTTGACCGGGCTTGGCCAAGCCCGGCTTGGCTTGAAATAAATTTTCTAGGCTTCAAGCCTGGCTCGACCTCGAAATCAAGCTCGAAAAATCGGCCCGGAAGCTCGGCCCGAATTCAAATGTCTGGCTCGGCCCGAATTGATTCAAGCTCAAGCCGGGCTTGGCTTGGCTCGAGCTTGGCTTGAATCCTTTTTTTAAAAATAATATTTTATATTATTTATATATATAATAATGATATATATAAATAATATATATATTTTCTCATTATTTTTTTAATAATATTTGAGCCGACCCGAGTTTGGGCCGAGCCAAACCTCAATCGAGCTGGGCCGAGCCACACAGGGGTTGGCTCGAGCTCAGCTTGATTGAGTTTTCAGGCTTTTTTTGAGGCTTGGCTTGGCCCGTTCGAGCCTAAAATTTCGGGCCGATCTCGGACCGAACCGCCCGAGCCGAGCCGCACCAACGGGCTGATCGGGCTTTGTGCAACCCTAATTTTTATGCATCAACGATCGATGTAACAAAGTTCTTCAATGTTTTCAAAAAATCCCGAATAGAATAATTCGCAAAGTTTTCGTCAAATAGTTAATTCTCGAAGTATTCGTGACTTTTTAAATAAAGCGCGAGTTTTTAATACAAATCTCGTGAATTGAGGAAAGTTATTATGATTTTTTTTAGAGACCCGAATAAATATCTAATATATGAAATATATACGTTTATAATTAGTAATCTTATTTATTATTATTTTTATATCTTGTCCGACATTTTTTCAGTTTTCTTAAATTTTCTATTCTTGGCCGATTTTTTTTCAAAATTTTCCGCAGCCGAATAATTGTCAAGCTCCAACTTTGTGACTTTGTCAACAATAGCTCCAACCATAGCTAAGGTAAAACTCAACAAAAAAAAGAGCTTTGATTATGTGATCCCTCTACATCTAACAATGAAAAATACAATCCAATGACTATGAATCTAAAATCACAATAAAAATTCCCATTGCAAATAACTTTACTATCAAAAATTGGCATTTGGTAAATTGAAAGTTCAACCATCATATTCAATGAAGGTATTACAAAATCATCTGTATACTAAAAAATATTACAAGGCACCGGATCTAGTCAATGGAACCCTACTACACATTACAAGTAATCAAACTACTGAAATTATAATCTTCAACTGGAAGCAAAAAATGGGTTGCTAAAAGAAAGACATTAAAGCGATAAAATGTGTTCCTTACATTTGGATCATCTCCGAAACCATACATCATGTGCTGCACTGTAGAATTAACATGCAATAACATATTAGAAACCTCAAACAAAACAATAGTATTAATCAAAATAAAAGAATATTTGCTTACAATCTTTTTGGAAGACTCCTCGCTTGCGCTTGAAAGAAGCATCAGCCGGATGTGACGATCCAACTCTCGGCTTTGAGGGGGGGCCCATTGAAGAACTGTGCATCTCTGATGAGCATCACTTCCCCATTATCTATGTAATTTCAAGAAGAACTGTAACTCATGAATCAAAAAAAGCAAAATTCTTATAGATAAAAATAAATAAAAACAATCACAATTCCCAAATACTTATTTCAAATGAAATCAATGAAACTGCACTAGTTCAATGATAGACAGATACAACCCTCCACAACATAACATAAGTACTATCACTTCATCTTGCCTCCTTTAAAAAAAAAAAAAAAAAAAACTAAATTAACTCCTCAACAACAAGTGAAATTGTGATTTTCTTCTACAATTCCAGATAGGAACAGTATTTGATTCGATTAACAATCAATTAAAGTCGAAAACACAGTGAGAAAATAGAAATCACCAATAATAATCATGAAACCCTAACCCTAAAATCCCGAAAGATAGATGAGAGGAGAACGTAGGAATTCACTGCGTATATTAGTGCCCAAAAACTTTGGCCGTGTTTCATTTCCAACGATATCCGTACAATTAAAACTTTCTTAGTTGCTCATTTTTAGATGCTACGCAGAATCTAAGGTTACAGAAGAACAAATCTAGCGTTGCAGAAATTATAAACCAAATTTAAAGAAATTGAGATTAAAAAAATAAAACCCAAATAGACAGATAAACGAATATCAAACCTTTAGCAGAAGAACTCTCGCGATTACCTTGCTAAGAGCGCTCGCCAAGTAGAGGATAGCTCACGGCAGGGACCAAAAGAACACGGGTAGCAAGTAGCAACAAGTTGGGTCCGTTCGCGTCCGGTTCGGGTTGTTCACCAACGGGTCAGCAGACCCAACTTTTTCCTTTTCTTTTTCTTTTTGTCCTTTAGGCATGGATTACCTCTGGCGCACGCCCAAGGCCCAGCCTCGGGCGTCCATTCACCATTTGCCATGTAGTGATGAAAGGGAAGAGATATCAGTTGGGGAGAAGTAAAAAAACGGAAGAGCTCTCAGCACTCAAGCACATGCATGAGGAGAACTCTCGGCTCTCAAGGTATTTTGCCACACACCTAGGAATAGCCCAGTGATAGGTGTATCCCTTCCTTAGGAAAGAGGTTTCGGGTTCTATCCCCGAGAGGGTGAGAGTGGATTGCACTCTCCACCCGTCATTAACTTAGAACATTTGTGGCCTAACTATGTGTCTCATACCAAAAAAAAAAGAAGGTACTTTGCCACTTATCCCATTAATATATAATTAAGTCAGCATTAATGCAACTCAACCACGTGTTTAGACCGGCTATTTGTGCCCTTGGCAGTTTGTATTCCCCATATGAGTGATCTCGGCGATTGAGATCATTTTCATGAGTTGTGGTGTGGTAATTGATATTCTCACTATTTAGCGCATTTTCTAATGTTAGATTCTCTAACCCACTAGCCACACGATACTAACACAGTCAATTAAGATTGTGGCCACACCCCCACCTCTTGCGTAAAAAATCGGGCACCCGGCTCTCTAAACTACTAAAGTTGCGGCCTAACCGTATTTTATATCTAGGAGATCATCTCCAAAACTAAAGATCATGTCCAATAATTGTAAATATAAGAGTTTTTTTTTTTTAATAAAGAGGTAACTAACATTAAGAGGTCTGTGCAGAAACAGAAATACAAAAATCTCTTTGAAACAAAGGGCTTCTGAGGCTTTCGTTCAGCGCCAGTTGAGTTAAATCGTGAGTTAGGGAGTTTGCATTTCGATTAACATGTCGAAATGAGACTGAGCCACATGAATTGAGTAAAAATTTGATGTTCATCAGAATTGGATGAATCTCTGCATTATAGTAATCGACTTTTCCGCTGAGGAAATTCAATAATTCTTTCGAGTCAGATTCTACCAATAATTGGGGCATAGATTATTGAGCACCATATTGACCCCTGCCCAAATTGCTTCTGCTTCGGTTGATCTCACAGATCCACCCAACAAAGCTTTTCTTAAATTGGAGAGAATGATTCTCCTTTGTGATCTCGGGCTATGACCCCCGCACCCTGCAACTCCACTAGATAGAGTCGTCCCATCCACGTTCACCTTTATCCACCTTCATTAGGGGAGCACCACTGGTTCACAACAAGTTTCGGACACATTGAATCTCCCTGAATAGATAGGTAATACAGTATAACAGTTTCCGCTTAGATGATGGATTTGGGACAACACCACCTTCCAAAATGGTGTTTATTCTATACTTGCTTTAATTTGTTATAAGAGGTAAAGATATAATCTAAACACACACTATCTGACCTAAGGTAACTGCCAAGATGTCATAACGGTAAACCTACACCGGCCGATTCATCAGATTCTGATATTATCGTCCGATTTGGGTGAATATGCAGAAATCTGTCTCATTATAACAGCGGATCTTCAGGCGCATCAATTGATAATCATGTCAGTAGTTCAAAATCTTAAATCTCTTAATCTGTATATTTTCTTCACTTTTTGGTGATTTTTTGTTGAAGAAAAATGATTTCTTCTATGATAAATCTTATGTTTTTCTCATAATTGTATATGTTTTGATGGTTGTATCTCTGAAATTTTGGGTTCTTTCTCCATTCAGAACTACAATTATACTTTCAATCTTGTTCAAATTTGCATTAATGTTGGAGGACTCAAGGATTAGTACTCAATCTATTGCGAATTTTAGGGGTTAGGGTTTATCAAAATATGGATCTTTACCCTATATATTTGCTGAATGTATGTTCTGATTTAATGTTCGATTTTTGTGATTGAATTTGAATTATGTTTGATAAAAAAATCTATATATAGATTTCTTTTTTCAGCTTCAGATATGGTCAAAATGTTTCTTATCCTTCTAATTATTCTATTGAGCTTCTTCTTTCATGTTTTTTAATTATCTATTCTTGCTGAATGATGATGCTTGCAGAAAATATTATGGATGACTACCAATTAGGATCTTTTAGGATTACCTATAGTTTTGACTCTTCTCTATTCTTGATTGGGTCTAAAGATATATGAACAATAAAAATCTCTCATATTCTCTATTTTGGGTTCAAGAAATGTTTTAAGGTCTTTTGTCACTTCAATTTCAACCTCTACATCTATGATTGCTCATGTCTTTTTTTTATATTGTTGACTTGTATGTTTGTTAGTGCTTGAAGTAGATTGTTTTCCTTCATTTTCGTTCACATTCTTCCTCTTATATGTTAATTTTCTTTTGCATAGCACTTACTTACTTTGAAGGGACTTTGCTCATTCTTCCTCCTATATGTTAATTTTCTTTTGCATAACACTTACTTACTTTGAAGAGACTTTTTTGCTCCTTTTTTTTGGTTGGGTACGTACTTATATGGTCATGCTTATTTTTGTTTCTTCTTGCCCATTTTCCCGAATAACTGTATTCAGAATCAGAGGATGTTACCAAATTCAAAATTATTGTTTGCTATCCTTTTTTATGGAGCTTGATGAGGTCTAAATCCGTCCATTTCTTGATGTTTAAACCTATCAATTCCTTACGGTGTGTTCGTTTTGCGAGAAAGTGGGTGAAAGAAAAGAAAATAAATGAAATGAAAAAAAAGGAAAAGAAACTTAAATTTTCTTGCAAAACAATCATCAAATGATAGAAAAAGATTTTGGGAAAAAGTTTTTCACCGTTGAGAAAGTGCAAGAAAATAAAAGTGTGTTTCATGCGCACCGAACACAAGAAAAATATATGAAACTTCACTTTTCTTTTACTTTCTCGCCAAACGAATGCACTCTTAATGTCCCCTTTTTGCATTTAAAAATTTTAAGTTTTATATTTGATTTAACAATTTAGTTTTCCAGCTTTTAATAGCTCTTTGAATTATGCATGTGGACCCCTTTGTCAAAGAATATTTAATGATAGGAGTATAATATATTTAGCAAACAAAGTATTTATTGACTTCTACCATGTACTGAGTTACAAGAGGATTTAACTTTTATGGTATCACTAATTTGTATATGTGTTGTTGTGAGTTTCTCATTTTGTAATGATGATCTACTATCTCTCTAAATATCTGTGTTATTTCTCTTGTGAAGTGTTATGTTGATATGAACTGTATCCAACTATCTTTGCATTTATTTTGAGCTACGATGCCAAGGTTAATCATTTCAGAATTTCTTAAGGTTATATATGATGCTTCCAGAGTTAGACTTCATGCTGGCCGTGAAGCAGAAGTAAGACCTGAAACCAAATATCTTCTGGATGTGCTTCGTTATCATTTTTTATTTTGTTAAACATGAAATGGTTGATAAGTTGTAGGATATGGGGAAGTTTGTGTTCTGTTAATATATATGCAACATTTGTTTCCCACAAATGGGTGTAGAACCTTCTCAAGTACCTTTTATCCCTTCTACGATAGAAGTAACTCATTTGGTTTACATTTACTATTATTATAGTTTTCTCATTAATGTTGTTTGATACTGGATTTATCTTTTGTGGTCTCTTAATGCTATATTGTTGTTTTATTATTTTGTAAGTTTAGTATTGGATGAATAACTATTTGGATGAACAAGAATTGTTGCATCTCTTAACTGATTTTTTCTTGGTTTTGATGTCAGTCAACAATAGTTGATTCTATGAAGAGGCGATCTTGGTAACTATAACATAAATTAGTTCTATGCTGTGCTTCAAGGAATTTCCAACAAAATTATAAGATTTTGATCCATAGTTGATTGCAGGAACAAGAAAATATCTTGAGGTTTTTCTTTTTCAGTGTAATTTTAGTATGGTTTGTAGGTTTGGTGTAATACTTGGAATTGGGTCACTTATACCTTGTATATGAACATGATCTATAGCATACTTATGACATTTTAATGGCATATGAGGGCCATTGTTTGATGACTGCTGAGTAGGGATGGTTATTGAACAAAATGTTCGTGAACTACTCGGGCTCGGTTCGTTAAAAGCTCGAGTATCGTTCGTTTATTTAGTAAACGAGCTGAGCTTGAACACACCCCTGCTCGGCTCAATAAAAGCTCGGTTCGATTATATATACATATTAACCTAATAAAATATTTTAAATATAATTATTTCATTTAAATATTAAAATTAAGTATATGTATTATATACTTGTAAAGATAAATAGTATATAATGTATTTTATATGATAAGAATATTATTTATATAATTATAATCTTATAATAAAATTTTAGTTAACACCGTGAATTCTTTGCCTAGGATAATAAAGTGAATTTTTTACCTAATATAAATAGTTATATCCAATAAAACAAGTTGCTCGTGAACTACTTGAACTCAGCTTGAGTTCGGCTAGTTAAGCTCGAGCTCATTTATTTAATAAATGAGTCAAGCTTAAACATGATTTCCGAGTTCATTTAATAAACGAATAATCTTGAACACACCACTACTCGACTCGGCTCGATATCACCCCTACTGCAGGGTCATTTCCCCTTTCTGATCTACCTTTATCACACTTCCACTATATGTTATCATAACACAGGTTTGAATTAACTTGTTTTACTTTAAGGTTATCCACTAACGCCCCTTCCCCTTCCCTAAAAATTTCAGGCTCTACTCATATGATTTATCATTTTATCCATGACTTATATGACTATTACTTATATAAAGTCCCAAATGTTACCCCTTTTGGTGAAATATGTTTATGAATGTGTAAATCTCCCTTCACCTCATCAATTACGAAATGCAAACCATATGAAATCCCTTTCTTTTTTCCCCTTTGTGTTGTTTTTAGGATGAAGGTGTTCATAATGTGGCCCTTAATCATGGGCACCAATAATGAAGGAACAATATACTTTGCAATGTATCCTATCTTCTTTTTCTTACCAGGAAATTAACTACTTTTAAAGAAACACATAGTTTTTCCGAACCCAAAGTTTCTATGGTGGCAGCAACTATCCAAACTTTCACACTTCTCTCTTTGTCAAGTTTTTTCTCAAACGAGTTTTCTTTTTTTTTCTCGGGTTCTTGCTTTGTTTTTTTCATTGACAAAGTTAAAGCGCCCACATGCCTTACACGCATGAAGCGCCTACTAGTATATGATACATAATATATACGAGTTTTTGTTGTTGTTAATTACTATGTAACACACCATGGGACTGTCCCTAGGGCTGTATTCGGGCCGAGCATGGCCAAGCCCGACTCGGCTTGAAATTTTTTTTTCTAGGCTTGAAGCCCGGCTCGACCTGAAATCAAGCTCGAAAAATCGACCCGAATTCAAAAGCTTGGCTCGGCCCGAATTGATTCAAGCTCAAGCCGGGCTTCGCTTGGCTCGAGCTCGGCTTGAATCCTTTTTTTAAAAAAATAATAATATTTTATATTATTTATATATATATAATAATGATATATATATAAATAATATTTTTATTTATTTTTTATTTTTTTAATAATATTTGAGTTGAACCGAGTTCGAGCTGAACCGAACCTCAATTGAGCCGGGCCGAGCCGCATAGGGGTTGGCCCAAGCTCTGCTTGATTGATTTTTCTGTTTTTTTTTTCAGGCTTGGCTTGGCCCGTTCGAGCCTAAAATTCGGGCCGAACTGGGCCTAGCCGAGCCGCACCAACGAGCCGATCAGGCTTTGTGCAGCCCTACCTGTCCCAGTGGTTGTGTATTATGTTTCTCCCTTTGGGGAGGTGTGACTCGTGTTCGAGTCTTGGTGTTGTTGACACCCCCCAACCCCTAACCTAGGTAAATCAATGATTAGGACCAAGCAAAAAAAAATACTATTGGGGGCATTTGGATTGGATTTTAAGGCCAAAATTCAATTGTGATAAATTGATTGTGTAGAAATCAATTATCAAATAATCATTTTTACAAATAATAATGTTCAGGGAATACAAAGTTGAGACTCTTAATTTCGTATTCCACAAACACTATTATTTGTAAAAGTGATTGTTTGACAATTAATTTCTACACAATCAATTTTATCACAATTGATTTTTGATTAATAAAATCCAATTCAAACGCCACCTAGATATTAGTTTACTTAAACAATGAGAAACAATACTTGACCTCTTTTTTTTTTACTTCTCTCCATTTGATATCTTCTCCCCTTTTTATCACCACATGTCACTCACAAAGGGGAGGCCAGATGATTTTGATTCGATGAGAGCCAGATCAAATCTCATCCCATAACCAAAGCTACATAAACACAAAAATAAACTAACACAAGCTCAAGTCGTACCCTTCAGTCAGGTTCAAGTCCAGTGGAGTGTGACCGACATACTCCCCAATCCCTGTCTAACTAACTAACCGGGGTTGGGGCTTACCGTACTACAATAATAAAAAAATACAAATCTCTACTAATATAAAGAGAATTCCGGATGTTCAAAACGTTGATTAAAAGTATAATGTCTAAAATACCCTTATATGAAATGATTATAAATAAAGGTGCAAAAGATTACTAATATAAAGAGAATTCCGGATGTTCAAAACGTTGATTGAAAGTATAATGTCTAAAATACTCTTAAATGAGATGATTATAAATAAAGGTGCAAAAGAAAATTTGTAAAAAGCTAATTTTTTTTGTAATGGTAGATTTGTCCTTTTATCCTTCCCATTTCTCTCTCCCAAATCTCAATCACTCTCATGTCATTTTCTCCCTCACTCTCTCTCCCTTTCCCACCCCACTCTCTCCTATATAGAGATTGAATAAGCCAATCGTGATTGAGCTCGAGTTCAATTGCACTCACATTCAATCGCACCCTCATGTCAACACATGCCTATTTTAATTTTTATTAACCGTATTTAAGATTTATTGACCCTTAGGGTTCAATAATCTAATCTTGATTTTTAGAAATTATTTTTTTATAAAAAATAAGCTTAGGTTAACGTATCCCTTTTAACTTTTTTAACTGTGGTTAAGATTTATTAACCCTTAGGGTTCAACAATCAAATCTTGGTTTTTAAATTATTATTTTTTAAATAACCTTAGGGTTTAAATTTCTTAACCCTTGGGTTACTTTTTTTTATTTTTTTTTTCTAAAACCTAAGGTTAGATTGTTAAATCATAAGAGTTAGTAAATCTTAACCACGATTAAGATGAGTTAAAATGGATACGTGTTGACCTGTGGGTATGATTAAGTTCTCCTCAAGTTAGCCAGAGGCCAACATGTTTCTCTCCCTTTCACACACGTGCATCACATTGGTCACACTAGTGTGACTCGCACTTCCTTCTCTCTCTCCCTCTTCCCTATCTCACGTGCACACGTGTAGCCCATTACTAAAATATAGTCATTAAGTGAGGAATGCTACCCCAGTGACCAGTCTCAAAATTTGAATATTTTCCAAAGTCGCAAGCTTATGCTACCACGTGTTTTAATTCTTACCTGCTGCTTTTGCAACCGGTCAAGACAAAAGTTTCTCGTTTTTACTTTATCATAACCCTTACTTTTTATTGAATTACAAAAACCCCTGAATTAATATACATCAAAAGTCCCACCCAATCTCATTCCGGCCTTGTGACCAAGTTGAAATGAAATTGGATCACAGTCAATTGAGATTGAACTCGGTGGAGAGTTCAATCGCACCCACAAGTCAACACAAGTCCTTATTAATTTTTATTACATATGGTTAAGTTTACTAATCCTTAGGATTCAATAATCTAACTTTGTTTTATAGAAAAAATAATTAAAAAACATAAATTCTAAGAGTTAAAAGTTTTTTTTTATAAACAGTAAGATTAGATTATTGAACCCTTAGGGTGCGTTCGGTTGGCAAGAAAGTGGTTGAAAGAAAAGAAAATATAGGAAAAAAGAAAATAAACTTAAATTTTCACGCAAAATAACCATAAAAAATTGATGAAATTTTTGGGAGAAAATTTGTCACAATTGAGAAAGTACAAGAAAATGAAAATGTGTTTCTTGTAAACCAAGTGCAAGAAAACACATTTTTCTTATCATTTCCCTCACTTTCTTGCCAAACGAATACACCCTTAATAGTTAGAAAATCTTAACAACAATTAATAAAGGTTAAAAGAAAAATGTGCTAATCCATTCTATCACGTCCCTATAGCATGCATGCATAGGCAGTAGTCCTTAGCAACCCAAACCGTCAATCTTACTGTCCGCTCCCACTCTCAAACCTCGCTCTCACAATTTGAGAGCGAAATCGCTATGAGAGCGCGGTTGCAGAGTATGTAGAGTGCAGTTGAAGACTTTATAGAATGTGATCGTCGATTTATGAGGCACTAAGCTCTGGTTTAACAATGTTAATGGTGGGGTTTAAAACCTAAAATTCATTCGTTGCACGGAAGAAGACAAACCAGTTCCCTTTTGGCCTCAGATTGTCTCTGGCGAAGCCAGAAACCTATCTCGGGTAACCATAGAATAAGGGACATGTGGCGATAAAAAGGGAAGAAGTCATTTCATTTTCTCCCCATGATTTTGACTTCTCCTCACTTGATATCTCTCCCCCTTTATCTTACCACCTTATCACCATGTGTCATGTAGTGTGTGGAGAAGTCAAAATCATGGGGCCCATGATTTTGACTTCTCCACCACTTGTCCCCTATTCTATGGTTGCTTGAGACAATGGGTTTATGGCATCGCGCGAGAGACAATCCAAGGCTTCTCTTTTAGTTTTTAATTTTGGATTTGCATGTAAAATCTCGTTATTTGCCCTTTTTTTATATTAAGTAGGTTTTCTACTATTCTCCAAAAGAAAAAAAAAATATATTAAGTAGGGTCATTGACCGGTCAATACCTAAAGGATAATAGTTTAACAAAAGTTATTACCTTTCTTTATTCTTTTATCCTCTAACGACGTAACTTGATCAAATCACTGACTTGATCAAATCACACCAAATTCTGATTGAACTAATGCTATGTTTGGTTGTTGAGAAAATCCGTGAAAACATGGAAAAGAAAAGAAAATTCTGGATTTGTAATACGATCTTTAGTTGTGTTTTGCCCAATTTTCTTTTCTTTTCCATGTTTTCACTTATTTTCTCGACAACCAAACATAGGGTAAGGGAGAGGCCAATCGTGATTGAAATCCAGGGAGAGTTCAATCACACCTATAGGTTCTTATTTTTTATTTTTATGGGTTGAACACCCACGGGTTAACACGCGTTTTCTTAACTCTTATTAATTATGATTAGATTCACTAATTTTTGAAGTTAAAAATATAACTTTATTTTTTAAAAAAATATTAAAATATTGTTTTTATATACCGACGCTCAGGTGGCGCTCTCAACCCTATCCTAAATTGAAATTTGATGTTCTCGCTCCCGCTCACGCTTTGGTTACTTAGGACAGTACACGCTCACCTCTCTACCCGCCATGTGTCCTCTTTTGACACCTATTAACTATGGTTAAAATTCACTCATCCTTAGAGTTAAATAATCTAACCATAGGTTTTAGAAAAATATAAAATAAAGTAACCACATGAGCGAGTGAATTATAATTAATGTAACTTTTTTTAATATTTTAACATTAGGAGTGAGTGAATCTTAACCCCTGTTAATAGGCATCAAAGAAGACATGTGGCGAGCTAGGAAAGTATGTGCATACTGCCCAAGAGAACATTCATGTACATGCTATCACCTCCTTAATTAAAGGCGAGTGTGCAGGCAAAGAGGCTATGCTTGCGAAATCCAATTCCTATGTAAGCGGGTACAAAAAGAGTTGGCATCACGTGTCCTTTTAAACTCTATTAATTGTGGGTAAGATTCTCTAACCTTTAGGGTTCAACCATGGTTATCAAGTTCGCTACATGTTATAGCAAACCGCTAACCGAGTGAACCTGAATTGGTTCGTGGTTCGGTTCGGATTGGTTTGTGAAATTGAGCTAACCACGTACTGGTTTCAAAATAATCTTAGTTTGTTAAATTTTTTATTAAATTCACTGATATTTTTCTTTAGATTTGGCAAATTTATACTTTGAGTTCATAAACCGTTCATAAAAAGATTTTTTTTTTTTTCAAATATATTTGCAATATATTGTTTACATGCATAATTTTTTTTATATATAATATATATTTTGTTTTACATGCTAAAGTAGCGAATTATGCTAGCGAAGCAAACTAAAGAACCAAAGCAAACCGAAAAACGAATTATCTCATCATATCCCTGTTAGAGTTTTTCTTATTAAATAAAAACCCATGTGGTCTGGCGCAATCCTTAGTTTTCAAAACTCGGATTATATTGCTTTCAATAGAGAATGTTAAGGAAAATGGGTCCCACTAAAGAGATGTAATCAAACAGGGACTCTTTAAGTGTTATTAAAGCTAACAACATGGTCAGGGTTGGCGACCGTTAGATCTTTGGTGTGATCCCTCTTAACCTTTGGATCTTATGATGAGTAGGGTTCCAAGGGTATACAAAGCAAAGAGGGGGTCCCTCTTTTCTCTTACGTCAATTGGAAGCCCCATTGAATCAGACCTAAGGAGAAAAGAGAAGACTCTCTCATCCCTCTCAAGCGCCGAGAAATACAGCATCACACCGTGAAGGGAATAAGGAAATTCCAGCGAAAGGTATGAGATTAACTGTTTCAATCCTTGTTTGCTTTTGACTATGAAATCTAGAAAAATTGATTGCATGGTCTAGATTCAGGATTTGAATAATCTTGTTTTGTTTTAACATTATTATTCTTGAATCCCAACAATTGGTATCAGAGCACAGGGTTGACCTTGTGATTAATTTTTCTTAATAATCAATTTTCTTGTGATTCGGATTAAAGGAAATTGAGAAATATAAATTTAAAGGTAAATAAGATAAAGAAATTGATTTTCGGATTTGATAATCAATTTTTGTGTTTCCGAATTAATTTTTGAAGTTGAATAAATCCGAGTGATTCCGTATAAAAATAAAAAATAAAAAAATAAAAAAAAAATAAAAAAAAAGGCGTTTTCACCGTTTTCAGTTGGACGGCGTTTCCGCCGCCGTCCGTCGCCGGAAGGGATCACCGGCGGTGAGGTTTTTCTCGCCGAAGGTTGGCCGTCAGTTTGGCACCGGCGGCAGCCGGAGAGGTGGGTGGTAGAGCCCCCAATATGAGGGAAACAGTAAACGGTTTAGGGTTTGGAAATAAAAAAATAAATAAAAATAAAAATAAACTGTTTCCGGGTTGAGAAGATAGGCTTTACGAGGGTCAACCCGACCCTGTAACCCGAACCTACACCCGATCCATAGGTTCTGACCAAAACCGAATCCGAATGGTTTGACCCGAACCGATCATCATGGAGCACAACCCGACCCAATTATACAGACCCGGTTCACATGAACCCAGACCGGATCGATCTGACCGGAATATAAGCCGAACCGGATCATGACTGAATCGGACCGAGCCGCGTCTTAGACCGGACCGCGTAAGTGCATCAGACCACGCGCGCGTGACGCGCAGAACGCGCGTGAGCCAATTCCGTGCGCGTGCGGCACACCACCCGCGCGTGAAGCGCATTCCCCGCGCGTGAGGCGCACTTCCAGAGCACGAGACGCGCGTGCGCTGCGCGTGACACTTGTAGGGAGTGTCCCCTGCGCGTGACACGTCCCCAGGACACGTCCAGGACGAGTGTCCGACCTTCCCTGAAGTTTTTAGGTGTTCTGATTCCGTTTTTGGGGTCCATTTTGACTTCTGAGCACTGTAAAGAGCTGTTTTAGTGCATGAATATGATTTTCCTATGATTTTGACATTAAATAAAGGAAAAACTTGATGCTTTTACCCAAAATTAATATAATGAATTAAAGTTAGATCATCCTATGGGGTTTAGGTTTGATCTGTAAGGCGTTCATTCGAATGGTCATAACCAAAGTAGGTTAGATTGTCTTGCCCAAAGGTGACCGTCCTATGGAGGTTATGATTATTCGAATTTAGGGATTTCAATCTCTTTAAGATCGCGAGTTTGCACTCACCTACATTGAATAACTAGTCTTGCCCAAAGGTGTCTAGGGACTTCTTGTAGACTGAGTGGGGCAGAATGATTTGTGCGTGGCGGTGAGAGAAGGATAACCCTCTTGCCCAAAGGTGTGGAAGTGTCTTAATCAATCCAATACGTGATAGATCAGTTCTGTGCGCGACTGTTGTCGCCAATTGGGGGGTGAATTGCATGTCGAAATCTCTTGCCCAAAGGTGTGATTAGATGATGCGCCCACCTGTCCCGTAAAGTGGAAGTAAGCAATCTTAAAGTAAACCACTTTAGCTATCCGGCTTAACCCCAAGACCGGATTAGAATCATAAAGCTTAAATAAAGTCATGCAAGGACAAGTATAAAGTAAATTATTATAATTTGTGCAATAATTTGTTAGACATACCATAACATAGTAAAACATTGACATTTTCAGATATGGATGGGTCTGTTGTTCAGAAACATTTGACTGGGATTGAGCCTCTGAATAGTTCAAACTATAGTTCTTGGAAGATGCAGCTAGATATAGTTCTTGTTTGCCTTGATTACGACTTTGTCCTACTGGAGGAAAAGCCGGTTACTCCCACTGCTGAGTCTTCAGATTCAGATAAGTCTTTGTATTCGAAATGGGAGAAGGCCAATAGGATGGCCATGATGATCATTAGGGCTTCTGTTCAAGAAGCCATCAGAGATGGTATTCCTACTGCTGATACTGCTAAGGTTCTTCTTGAGACTATCAATAAACAATTTATGGGATCTGTTAGGTCTCGTCAGTACAGTTGTTTGACTCAACTAATTTCATTGAAGTATGATGGTGCTGGAAATGTTCGGGAGCACATCTTGAAGATATCTAAGTTAATTATCTCTCTTAGAGAGCTTGGGTTGACAATTGAGGATGACCTCATGGTGCATTTGGCTGTAGCCTCACTTCCAGAATCATTTGATGCTTTTAAGGTTAATTACAGTGCACAAGATAGGAAGTGGGATCTGCATGAACTGATAGCTGTGTGTGTTAGTGAGGAAGAGCGCTTGAAGCGTGGGAAAGCTGAGTATGCGAACTTAGCTGTGAATTCTGGTAGTAAGAACAATTTTAAGAATAAAGGGTTCAAGAAATCTAATTCACAGAATTTCTAGCAAGGACAAAATTCAGGACAGAGTTCAGGTCATAATTTAGGACAGAGTTTGGGACATCAATTTCAGGGAAATGATAATACTGAGGAACTAGAGGAGATTGAGTGTTTCTTCTGCAAGGGGAAAGGTCACATGAAAAGAAACTGTTTCAAATATAAGGATTGGTGCAGGAAGAACAAAATAGTTCATTCATCGGCGAAGCGCCAAGGCTAATGAGCTGCTGATTTTTGAAGAACTCTACACCAACAGTATTAGAGGCTGTTGGAACTTGCTGATTAGTATTAGACTTTGTTTCTGGTTTTTACTATTAGATGTTATTTTCATTGTGCCGTTGTTTAGGCGAGATATTATTGGATTGGATACAGTTTAATTTTATCATTGAGGGGAGTACACTCTCAATCAGACATATTTTTCAGACAGTTAGTAGTAATATATTAGTGGATGATCTTTATTAGCTGACTTTAGACTTATATTTTATATCATCCTTATTATGTATGTTTGTTAATTTTATTAGATTTTCTCTAAGTAATTGTGACTCTTGTGACAATTTGGATGATAAACTTAAAATAGTAATCTACTTGGATTGATGGATATATGTTAAGGTCAGTGGGAGCAGGTTTTTAAGTTATATTTTGGATATCAAGATTACCAGAGATCATATTTCTAGACGTTTGGAGTTATCTCATAGGATTTCAGTTTGGTTCACAAGAGATATATCGAACTAGAAATTTAAAAATTATTCAGACTCTGATTTTGCTTGATTTCAAGATAGTTTGAAATCCTCATCAGATTCTGTGTTGTTGCATGTTTGGATTGTGAACCCATTAAGTAAAGAACTCTCCACCAAATTTTTTTTAAAGAACTTGTCACTATTATGGAACCTTTTAGAATCGTTTGATTCTTTTATTTAGTGAGAGTATTGTTCATTGTTTTATATTTCAGACATTTATATGATATACATGTCATTGTTTTACACTCTCAGATATTGATATGTTATGGTTATGCAAATTAAATAATTGATGCATCATTTGATTATGTTATGTTTTGACTGCACGTGCAAAAGGTAAAGACATCAAGTGATGGATTTCACATGACGGATGTCATTGATGTCAGGTTTGCCCGAGAGCCTCGCACAAAGCTCTCAAGTTGCTTGAGCTGAACATGGTTGGGCACCATGTTTGAGGCCTTCATTTTGGATACAAGGTGATGGACTTCACATGGCGGTTGCCGTAAAGTATCGGAATGACATGCATATGCTTAAATGCATGTAGCGTGGACAATTTTTGGACGTATACATTTTGATCACATAAGGTTGTGTATAGTCCATATCACACCATACCTTGCCACCATAAAGAACCGCTCTGAAACATTAGTATTACTAGCTGTTTGACCATGGAGTGACTTGTATCATAGTAAATGAACACTAGTAGATGCTAAATGCTTCCATGATCACCGTTAGTGGTGCTTTTGAATCAAAGTGACAGTTAAAGAACACTTAATTCTCGACAGCAATGTTTTTCAAAAATTAAAAGAGTGGCCACTCATGTTTTTAAGGTTGTTCAATCCGAAAAGTCATTTTATTTTATTTAAGGATTGCTTGGACCAAGTGGGAGATTGTTAGAGTTTTTCTTATTAAATAAAAACCCATGTGGTCTAGCGCAATCCTTAGTTTTCAAAACTCAGATTATATTGCTGTCAATAGAGAATGTTAAGGATAATGGGTCCCACTAAAGAGATGTGATCAAACAGGGACTCTTTAAGTGTTATTAAAGCTAACAACATGGTCAGGGTTGGCGACCGTTAGATCTTTGGTGTGATCCCTCTTAACCTTTGGATCTTATGATGGGTAGGGTTCTAAGGGTATATAAAGCAAAGAGGGGGTCCCTCTTTTCTCTTACGTCAATTGGAAGCCCCATTGAATCAGACCTAAGGAGAAAAGAGAAGACTCTCTCATCCCTCTCAAGCGCCGAGAAACACAGCATCACACCGTGAAGGGAATAGGGAAATTCCAGCGAAAGGTATGAGATTAACTGTTTCAATCCTTGTTTGCTTTTGACTATGAAATCTAGAAAAATTGATTGCATGGTCTAGATTCAGGATTTGAATAATCTTGTTTTGTTTTAACATTATTATTCTTGAATCCCAACAATCCCTAGCGAACCGGGTTCACTCTAGTGTGGTGAACCGCGAACCTGAATTCGAACTAAGCGAACCAAGTAACATTGGGTTCAACAATCTAATCTAGGTTTTTTTAAAAAAAATATTTTCCAAAAAATTTAACTTTAGGATCAAGAAATTTTAACTCAAAGGTTAAATTTTTCTATTAAAAAAAATTTAAAACAATGTTAGATTGTTAAACCCTAATAGTTGGTAAATCTTAACTATGGTTAATAGGGGTAAAAAGGACAAGTGTTGATATGGAGTGCGATTCAAACGTGATTGGGTCTTCAAAAGAAGACGTGTGAATAGGAGATGAAAGGACTTATTTATTTTGATACACAATCGTTCAAGGTATTTATAATGGGAAGTGATTAAAAACACTGGATAGTACCTACTATCTACTGTGTGAGCGTTGGATTGAGTCCTCGAGATTAATGGTGACTGACATAAACAAAAGTTAATTTTCTTAAGCGGTTGCTCGGTTGTTGCCTTCCTCTCAAATAAGTCTAGCCACATCTAAGCATTGAAATTTCGGTTTCGTCCAACCCCAATGACATTGAAACTAACTTTATTTTGGAAAACAGATTCCGGCCGAAATATTCCAAAATTTATTTTTAAATAGGTTTTTTCTTATTGTTTTTTTCACTAAAAATTCCGAAATATTCTTTTCTTAAAATTAAATATATAATTTTTTGTAAAATATTATTTTTTAACATATATATTTAATTAAAAAAAATGTATATATATATATAATTAATAAAATATTAATATTTCGGATTTCGAAATTTTGCCCAAATCCCGCAATTTTTGGGATTTCGGTTCGGGTTGCCTGATCGAAATCTCCAATAATTTCAAAATTAAAAACCTTGCATCTAAGTTGGCTCAAGAATGTGAAAAAAAATCACCGTTATTCCCTTTCATACTTCTCTCCATGAACCAAGTGAAGACGATCAATTGTGATTGAACTTTCGTTCAATCTCACCCGTAAATCACAAATGACCCTTTTAACTAGGGCTGTAAACGGATGCGGATATTATCCGTATCTGATTCATATCCGAATCCGTTTAGTCGGATAATTATCCGGATAGGTATCCGGCAGAGCGGATTCAAATAGTAAAATAATATCCGTTTATAATCGGATACAGATTCAGATACTGTTATATCTGATTCGATAAATATCCATCCGATTATATTATATATATATATAAATAATATATTTTAAAATTATAAAATTAATATAACCTTTAAAATATAATTGTTTAATAAAAATTTATATATATTTACATTTTTTAATTTTAATTTATATTTTTAAATTTTTTTAAAAATTAATCGGATGATTCGGATACAATCTGAATCCGGATATTTTAATCGGAATCGGATATGTATATCATATTTCACTATCCGATAGATATTTATTCGGATATTCTGATATATAATCAGATAAGAATTTGGATATACCAATATCCGCTCCGAATCCGCTCTCTTTATAGCCTTACTTTTAACCAATATTTTGTGGTTAAGATTTACTCACTTTTAGGGTTAGAAAATCTAACCTTATTTATTAGAAACAAATACTAAAAATGAATGAAATCCTAGACAGTTATTATCGGACTTGGGGAGTCTGGTTACACCTCTAAGGTCGCCACGTGTCCTTTTTGACACCCCTTTACTATGGTTAAGATTCACCCAACTATCCTTGATTTTTTAAAAAAAAATATTTTTTTTAAATTCATTAACGTTAGAAAAAAAAATTCAATATCATAACCCTAGGGGTGGGTGAATCTTAACCACAATTAAGGGATGTCAAAAGGAACACGTGATGACCTCAGGGGCGTAATCGGACTCCCTGAGTCCGGTTATAATCATCGAGGGTTTCATTCCTATTAAAAAATTATTAACCCTAAAGGTTATAAATTCTTAACCATAGTTATTTTTATTTTTATTTTCTTAAAATTTAAGGTTAAGTTGTTGAACCCTAAGGGTTAGTGAATCTTAACCACAGTTAATATGAGTTAGACCATGATCTGTGTTGACACGTGGGTGCGATTGAACTCGGGAGAGTTCAAGTGAAAACCGGATTACAGTAACCCATATTAACTGTGGTTAAGATTCACTAACCCTTAGGTTCAACAACTTAACCAGAGTTGTTGAACCCTAAGGGTTAGTGAATCTTAACCCTAGTTAAACAGAGTTACTGTGATCCGGTTTTCATTTGAACTCTCCCAAGTTCAATCGCGCCCACATGTCAACACAGATCATAGTCTAACCCATATTAACTGTGTTTAAGATTTACTAACCCTTAGGGTTTAACAACCTAACCTTTATTTTTAAGAAAAAAAATTTAAAATAACTATGGATCAAAATTTATAACCTTTAGGGCTAATATTTTTTTAATAGGAATATTGGTTTCTAGAAAAAAAAATTTAAAATACTTTAATATTTTTTCAAGTGATAGTTAAGAAAAAATAATATTTTTTTAAAGAATGATTAAATAAATTAATATTTCTTTAAAAAAAATCAAGGATAAGTTAATGAACCTTAGGGGTAGGTGAATCATAACCAGGGGGTATCAATAATCTCAAGACTATGATGTGAACTTCACTTGGTTCACGAAGAGGAGAGCAGAAGAGAGTTTCCGTACCTATGCAAGAGAGAAAAGGAAATAAAAGACAGTTATTTGTAACTCTCTTAAGCCGACTTAGATGGCTTAGGCAACCGGCTAAGAAACTTGAACTCTTGTTGAGTTGACACTTATTTGCAACTCTCTTAAGCCGACTTAGATAGCTTAGGCAACCGGCTAAGAAACTTGAACTCTTGTTGAGTTGACGCTTATTTGCAACTCTCTTAAGCCGACTTAGATAGCTTAGGCAACCGGCTAAGAAAACTTGAACTCTTGTTGAGTTGTTTGCAACTCTCTTAAGCCGACTTAGATAGCTTATGGCAACTCTCTTAAGCCGACTTAGATAGCTTAGGCAACCGGCTAAGAAACTTGAACTCTTGCTGAGTTGTTTTTCTCGAGGGTTGTAAACCTTAACGGTCATATATTTGACAGTATGTATTATGGAGTGTTTTTAATCACTTCCCATTTATAATTTAATAAAGAATAAGGATTATAAAAAAATATACAGAGAAGTCTTTGTCTACACCGCGTAACCATTTATAATTTAATAAAGAATAAGGATTTAAAAAAAAAGTCAAATCCTCTTCGGTGATAACCGGATTTGGCAAATCCGGTTATCACCCCTAGAGGTTGCCACGTGTTTCCTTTGACACCCTTTAACTGTGGGTAAGGTTCACCCACCCCTATGTTAACCCAATGATTTTTGTTTTTAGATTTAAATATTAATTCTTTTTTTAAAATTAAAAAACAGTTTTAAGAGTTTTTTCAATATTAAAAACAGTTTTTCAATTTTAAAAAAAGAATTAATATTAAAAAAAAAACAAAACAAAAATGGTTGGGTTAACCTTATCCACGGTTAAGGGCTGTCAAAGGAGACACGTGGTGACCTTTAAATAACCGGATTTGCCGGAGAAGATTTGACAGTATGTATTTTGGTTCATGCCAGGCTTTCTTCTATGCTACCCTAATCTCACAATTCGAATATTTTCCAAAGTCGCAATCCTACTCAACAATGTGTTTTAGTTACGCGGTGAAGACAAAGAAAAAGACGTTCTCTGTATATTTTTTTTTTATAGGAGCCAAATCATCTCCGGTGATAACCGGATTTGGCAAATCCGGTTATCACCCTTAGAGGTCACCAAGTGTCTCCATTGACACCCCTTAACTGTGGACAAGGTTCACCCAGCCAATTTTGGTTTTTTTTTTTTTTAAATATTAATTCTTTTATTAAAATTAAAAAACTGTTTTTAATATAAAAAAAACTCTCAAAACAGTTTTTTAATATATTTTTTAAAATTAATATTTAAATGAAAAAACAAAAATAGTTGGTGAACCCTAGGGATGGGTGAACCTTACCCACAGTTAAGGGGTGTCAAAGGAGACACGTGGTGACCTAAGGGTGCGGAGATGATTTGGCTTCCATAAAAAAAAAAATATACAGAGAACGTCTTTTTCTTTGTCTTCACCGCGTAACTAAAACACATTGTTGACTAGGATTGCGACTTTGGAAAATATATATATATTTTTTTTGATGGAAACTTTGGAAAATATTCAAATTGTGAGATTGGGGTAGCATTCTTTTAAGTAGAAGTAGAATTGTAGAAAGCCTTGCTTGAACCAAAAAGAGAAAGAAAAAAAACGTAGAGCCTTCTTCTGCCTTGCTACAGATAGAGAGAGATGATAAAGATCGGGACTAAGACTGAGCAAAAAAATGCGAGCAGAGCCATGTTCGGATTGGCAAACTTCAAAATTTTTATTTTCACACTAGTATTTGGGATAGTGCTAATCATCAGAGCCAGCAGAAACTGCACGAGATCCCTACAGTGGCCGTTGCCGTTGATCATCCTAGGAGTTTTCCTCCTGCTCATCTCCGTAGTCGGGTTCTTCGGATCTTATGATCATGGCAGCTTCTTGCTGCGCTTGTATCTCTATGTCATGTTCTTCATCATCACCGCCTTAGTCGCCTTCATTGTCTTTGCTTACGTCGTTACAGCAAAAGGGTCTGGCCGGTCTGAGCTGAACCGGGCCTACCGTGATTACTATCTGGCCGACTACTCGGGTTGGCTCGAGGAACGGGTGTCTGGCAGTCATTGGAGAAAGATCAGTTCTTGTATTAGAGATCATTCCAAGGTCTGTAAGAAGATGACGAGGGGGGTTGGTGAGACTGCCGATATGTTCTTCCTCAGAACACTCAAACCAATTGAGGTAAGTTTTTTTCTTCTTCCTTTTAATAATAAATCGATAATTATGATATTTATCTCTCAATTTTTTTTCCGTGTTCCAAAGATTAGATTTCTTTTTTTTTTTACATGAAATGATTTGTTTCCATGAGTCTTCATGTTGGAAGATTTTTTTTTTCCCATTTTGGGATACAACTATTAGGTATTAGGTATGATCTAAGTAACCAAAGCGTGAGCAAGAAGACGAGAGCATCAAGTTTCAATTTAAAATAGGATCGAGAACATTTTCCGAGAGCATCGCTACATAAAAATAAGATTTTAATTTCTTTTTAAAATTAAAAAATATATTATTTAATCATCAAAATTAATGCTTAACCATGGTTTATAATTGTTGACCTTAAATGCGATTGAATTATAGTACGAATGCAATTAACTTTAGGTGCATGTAATTGTATAAAAGTTAAAATATTAAGAAAAGAAAAATTAAAAATAAAGAAAATTGAGAAGACTTAAGTGATACAAGGTTTTGCACAAAGGAAGGCAAAAGATTACCTTTGGTGGCTGCCTGAGCTAAGCGCTCGGGCATCCACAAACCATTAAACACCTGGCGTTTTTAAAGGGGAAAGAAATCAAATGGGGAGAAGTCAAAATCAAGGGGAGACAATGAAATGACTTCTCACCTAAAATCTCGCTAGGTGTTTAATGGTTTGTGGATGCCCGAGCGCCTAGCTCAGGCAGCCACCAGAGGTAATCTTTTGCCACAAAGGAAATATTGCTCCGACAAAAAAAGAGAAGACTTAGGCCCCGTTTAGGGCCCGGATTTTCTCTGGCAAAGCCAGAGAGGGCTTGTCTTGGGGTTCCATAGAATAGGGGAAAAGTGGTGGAGAAGTCAAAATCATGGCCCATGATTTTGACTTCTCCACACATAATAAAACGTGGCCAGGGGCGGAGCCCGGATTTTCGATCGGGGGGCTAACGGTGAGGTGTGGGGGAAAAAAAAAATTAGTGCCAAGTTTGTTAGTCATCTCGTCTCTTTATCCGTTGCTAAAGAATATAGTTTTGAATAGTGATGATTAGCGGACCCACTGCTTAACTTACCGTCGTGTCCTCGTGTCCTTTTAAACATTTCTTTAACCCTGGTTAAGCTTATCAAAATTAAATTTAAGATTTTTATTGTTTTTTCTTCTAAAAAACTAGATTGGATTGCTTAACTCTATGGGTGAGTGAATCTTAACCACAACTGGTGAGTGTTAAAGAGGGGTGTGGACCAATGAGGACCGGCCATTTCATTACATGATGGAAAACACCGGTAATTTAAGCATTTTCATATGCCTACATCATCTTAAATTAAATAATATAAATATAAAAAAAAAATTTCTTCTTAAAATTTTCAGGGGGGGCTTAGATCCCCCACCACCACCCAGTTTTGCCCTTGCTCCTACGCCACACCCACATTACACTATACAAAAAAAAATTCCCAAAAGTTAAGGGGGGCTTCAGCCCCACCTGGGCCCCATGTGGCTCCGCCCCTGCATGTAGCGATAAGTGTATGCGAATAAGGGGAAGAGATAGCAAGTGGGGAGAAGTCAAAATCATGGTGAGAAAATTAAATGACTTCTCCCCATTTTTATGCCAGCTGTTGCACAATGTATAGAACCCCGAGAGCCCTTTTGGCTTCGCCGTAGACAATCCGAGGCCCCCTAGCTGCACTTCCAATTTTTTGTTTTATGTTTTAAAAAAATAAAACTATGAAAATTTTACACAAAACATTACGGTAAACAAGTTTCCGTTTCCTATTTTAAAAAATTAGTAACAAAATTTTTAAAATATAACAAAAAATTTCTCAAACACTATTTTTTAAAACAAAAATAGAAATATGGACGGACCACCCACCCACCCACCCACCCACCACTTACAGCCATCACTACACTACTATCCACCACAAGGACACCACTACCACCCATAACCACAATACCACCACCATCACTCATCACCACACTACACTCACCCCACCCACAATCACCACCACCACTACCACCACCCACCACCCACTCACCACTACCACCACCACACACCATCACCATCACCATCACACTACACCCATCACCATCCACCACAACCACCACCATGAATTGAATTTATTTAATCATATTTACCATACACCTTTTGTTTTCCTATTTTAAATCCTACTTAAAAAAATTAAAAACAGAAAATCGTTTCCAATTTTTAAAAACAGAAAAACGGCAGTGTATCCAAACGGCCCCTTAACTACTCTTAGAGTTAAACCTCTTTCCAGTAAATAAAGTGAAAAGACTTTGAGGGTGTGTTCTTTACGCAGAACTTTAAAGTTGAACATTTAAAATCCCGTAACTTTAAAAGTGTAACCATGATCTTTAAATATCCATAGAAGCGGAAAATCCATGAAAAGTGGAACTTTATAATTCCATATAAAAGAGCCAGAACTTTAAAGTTTCACTTGCAAGTACTAAAAATCTACAGGTATGTAACAATGGTTTTATAGCGACGGTTTACTATAGCCACCGTAGGAGGTTATTTGTAACGGCGGTTTACTATAACTATAGTAGAAGCATGGTTGCCGCATCTCTGGTGATCGCTGGTGGAGTCGATCGGCAATCTCATCTATATGAACCTACCAATGAAGGAATCATTTAGGAGAAAACAGGGGATTTGATCTTCAAAATAATCTATGAATCCGACTGTTAAAATCAAGGTATCAGATCATTTAGGCTAGATTATCGAACAGGAAATCTTATAGACCATAATTATGCTATATAGTTTTTGTTAATATAATTATGCTATATCGTAATTTGGGATCTTGCATAGTTAGTTAGATCATCTTGTGTGGAACAAATATTTTCTCTGGCTCTATGTAGTCTGGTTGCTGCAAGCCTCCTACAGAGTGTGGCTTTGTGTACGTGAATGAGACTACCTGGGACACGGGAGGAGGGTTCGTGGGGAGCAGCAACATGGACTGCACGAGGTGGAGCAACGATCAACAACAACTTTGCTACTCCTGTGACTCGTGCAAGGCCGGAGTGCTGGCTAGCCTCAAGAAGAGCTGGAGGAAAGTCTCATACATCTACATTTTGGTGGTGGTCTTTCTAGTTATCGCTTACTTAGGTGGGTGGAACTCTTTAAATATACAACTGGAGAATAAAAAATGATGAACCTTATGGGAGAACAGGATGGCAAAGTCACATCGTAGTAGGTTCCAGTTCTAATTAAACTAGTTTTGAAGGCGATAAACTTGTATCTGCATTCTCTAAATTATAAGTATAAGTTTGGTTGGTTTGAATCTAAGATATTTGAAGCATTACAGGACTCGTTTGCTTTGTCTTTGTTTGGTTCTTGTACATGCTGGTTTCATGGTAGTGTATTTAATATTTTGTAAATCCTTTTTTGCCCTTTTAATGTATTTATAAATCCTAATATTTGCTTGCCGGGGTACCAAGGTATTCCCTCAAAAGCAAGTCCATATGGGGAGTATTAATTAACAGGGTTTTTTGGAAGAAAACAAACACCTTATATTTTAACGGTGAGGGGGATATATGCAAAAAGGATTTGGATGTAACCATGTATCCTTTGGGAGAGGTGTGACTCGTGTTTGAGTCTTGGTGTGGGTGTTGCCTCGTCATGAGGGCTAACCCTGCTAACCCCTCGCCTAGGTAGGAAAAAAAAACCTTATCTTCTTAAGTATTTGTAAATACCCATCACTTGTATTCTCCCCCACTTACATAGTTACATCAAACTCCTTTTGCAAATGTCCCTTCACCTTTAAAAATTATTGACAGAAAATGGAGCTAGGCGCATGCTTGCTTTGTACTTGAGGGGGCATAGAGATAGATTAGGGTGGCGCTTGGCCCTATTTAGGGGAAGTCTGGTCTCTCAGATGAAGATGTGTCTGTGGTTGCCGCGTTCATGGCCATGTCCACGCTTCCTACCATAGTTGGAAGAGAGGAAACAGGTGTGGGAAACGATGCGAAAAATAGGGAAACATTTTCCTTTTAAATAAGAGGAGTGTTAACCCCAATCGCATTTACATCAAATGCTTCCCAGACGCAAGAATGTGTTTGATATTTTAACGAGCACTGCTCAGCGGACCCATGGCCATGGGTCCATTTCATATCTTACCCCGTGTCCTCGTGTCCCCTTTAACACCCCTTTAACCCTGGTTAAGCTTAACTGAATTAAAACTAAGATTTTGGTTTTTTTTTTTTGAAAAACCATGGTTGGATTGCTTAACTTTAGGGGTGAGTAAATACTAATCACAGTAATAAGTATTTAAAATTGGGGCATGGACCAATAAGGACTTGCCCTTCGGTTTCAAAATAGGAACTCAGGTACGTTACTATTTTCCTATTTTAGAGCATTCCTAGGAGCCTCACCAAATTTTACTACCAAAATAGCTAAAACTCACTTTCTTCCTATTTTGGCTATCCATTTTTTTAAAACACTCCCAACAGGCTCATCAATTTAACAAAAAAAGAGTTGGAAAACAAAATTTAAGGGAGAGAAACATTATTTTATTATTTGTGTGGGAGCACAAAACAGGAAGGGAGAGATGAAGATTTGGTTTGGCGAGTGTATAGTACTTATTGGTGAGTACTATGCACTCACTAAACTAAAATGATTATTTTGAAGAGTTTTGAAAAGGCTGTTGGAGACCTTTTTACCGTTTTTAATGTTTTGGCTCACCAAAATAACTTGGAGATTGTAGGAATGCTCTTTAAGGAATCAAAAAATACAAATCAGGAAAAGTACGACATTTGTAGCTACCAAGTTGCGTTTTTGGAAGATTTGTGAGAGGGCCTAGCAAAATCCTTTAAATAAAAGGTTACCCAAATCAAGAAATACCCAAAAGAAGAGGGAGGAAAAAGTGACTATGCAACGCCCCGAGTTCCATTCCCCAAAATTTTCTTGGGACTTGGGAGCTGACTCGACTCGTTACATTATAGGGTAAATTACAGTTACCTCCCCTGAGGTTTGGTGAAATTTCAGAGACCTCCCATTTTGTTTCTAAAATTACACTGCCCTCCCTATCAGATTGGTTAAGTTAACTCCGTTAACGAAATAATGTACTTTTATGATTTGAACCAACTGTTGAGTTAAAACAAGAGTAAACCTCAAGAGCGAGAGTTTCGTTCTATTCTATGAATAAGATTGGGTTTGTATTGAATAGGTTAGGGTTTCTCAATGTTTTAGGGAGCTCAAGTAAGGAGTTACTTGTGGATTCTATATTTTCTAGGGAGCGAACAAGCGGTTTATATGTTTTTCTTTGTGAAGTTCATAGCTTTGGTTTCAGAAATCTCTGTTCTGGGTGTGTTGGTTTCCTCTCTAGGTGCCATGGACAATGAATAGATTCATTGCCGCCAACCCCATAATGAAGTATTCCTTCTAGAAACTCAAATATTTGTTCTCAATTTTATTGTTGAGTTCCGATATCAAGTAGATTTTTTACAACTCTTATGCAATTTGAATTTCCAGGAGCACTACTTGTGAAATGGTCTGAACAATGGTTCTATTGATGAGAACTCTGGATAGAATGTCGGAAGAAGTAACTCTTGGGAAAATTCCCATAAAACTCTAATTATAATATTGATTGTACGTTTGAAGTGCTTCAATCTCGAATTTTCTAGAATGCCGAACTCCATTGCCGGAAAACAAATAAGATGTTTATTATGTACAACTTTCACTTCCAGAATCTTCAGATTTTCTACCTGAATCAGTACTCACGTACGCCTGCGGCTTAAACTGATGTTGAAGTGGCTATTAGGAAAACAATAAGTGGGTTAAAAATATAATTTTTTTTAAAAGTTATTGGCATTTCAGGGATAATTTGAGTATTTTAAAATATTTAAAGCATAACATCATCAAAATCCATCAATGTTAGTAATGATATATTGACAGAAGTAGGGGTGCACATGGGTACGGGTCAAACCGTGAACCGGACCAAACCGACCACCATGGTTTGGTTCGGTTCTGGTTCCTAATTTACGTAAACCGATTTTCTTCGGTTCGGTTATGATTTGTTCAAATTTGAAACCGAACCGAACCGAACTGAACTAGAATCAAATGTGGACCCGCGAACCAAACTAAGAACCGAATGTGAAACCCGCGAATCGAAAACTGTGTGAGAATTGAACCAAACCGGTCTGACCTATAATTTTTTTTTTTTAGAACCCTTTAATTCCTTATAGAAAGCCCATGTAAATGGGCTTGGGCCTTTGGAGAAGTCACACAGATCCTATGCTGATCTATAGGGGGCCAAGTCATTATTGCCTTAATGGTCTAGCCCACGCATCATTGGGTCCAAAATTTATCGACATTTGGACCCGTGGGTAGAACCGAACCAAGGCTCTTCGGTTCGGTTCTGGGTTGGTTTTTTTCCAAACCGAGCTCTACGGTTGGGTCTTGGGTTTGTTTTTTTAGAATCGAGAACCGATGGTTCGATCCCAAAATTTCTTAGAACCAACCCAAACCAAACCATATGCACCCCTAAACAGAAAGGGGAATATGTTATTGACAATTGAAACACAGGGTAGGTTAGTGCAATTTTAGAAACAAGAGGGTAGGTCTTTGCTATTTCACCGAACCTCAAGGAAGGTAACTGTAATAATTTACCTGCATTATAAGTTTTTTCTATGTCCTGTTTGTATTTAAGAAGAGAGAGAGAGAGAGATATGGGTCTTTGTATGAACCCTTGTAAAGCTTCTCTATTAGCTTTGTTTCTTCTCCATCGTCTTCAATTTCAACCTTCTCCAAATCTCATTTGCCGAAATCATCGACGGGGGTTTCGTTTTTTTGTATACTCGAAGAAGAACAGAGGGAAGGAAAATGGGTCCTCTTTAAACCTTCATTTATGGCAGCCCCTCTCTCCCTCTACCAAGTGGGGGATTCCGTGCGTTGCGAGCATGGCTTCAATGCCACCGATAATGGTTCAGAGAAAGACACCTCCTTCAGGAATTGGTACCACAATAGATGAGTGTGTTGAGACTGCAAATTCCATTGGAGAGTTTCCTCTGATCATCCAGCCTGCATTCACATTAGGTGGGACTTGAGTTGGGATTGCTTACAATAAGGAGAAATTTGAGTCAATTTGTAAGTCTGGGCTTGGGATGAACCCTAGGGTATCGAGGTCCTCGGCTTTGGCATCCAAGGCTACTGAGTTCCTCATAGCAAAATGGCTGCCAAGTTATCTGTTGGGTACTAATTGGATCAGATCCCGAATGACATCACACAGAAAGCACCAGCTAGTTTTGAGCCTTATATAGATTATGTAGTTACAAAGGTACGCTATCTTTCTTCCACTCTCTTGTATTTTTTTTATTTATCCTTTTTTCCTTTTGTCCCCTATACACATTTATTGCCTCTCGGTGCGTTGTTACTATTTTCCTTTATGTCAAATTCCTGCAGTTGATTTGTGATTTGGAATTGGACAGAGTTAGTCTTCAAGGTGGGAGTCAAAATATATATATTACAAAACTACGCATTGGTAAATATTTATTTTGTGGGACAACAAATAATATGAGATACATAAAAATGAAATCTCTTTTATTAACGTTAAGAAAAAGGAAATGCATAAAAAAAAAAATAATTGTGAACTTATTTTGGAAGAGATCAAAATAAGTTATGCTTTCTAGCCAAACACACGCTTAGCATCAATTTGGATCCACATCTCAGTTAGCTTTGGCGATATATTAGTCTAACGAACTAGTAGTAATTGTGTATTTTTGTCCTTTATTTGTGGGATAAAGCCATTGATGATTATTAGGGAAATAAATGTAAAATGAGATACACTGCATAAGTGTATCTCATCACAATCACAATTTTGGGGATTACTATCTTTAGTAGATTATGAGTATCTTTAAGGTTGTTTTTCCAAGTTAGGAGTCTTGGATTGATGTTAACTGAATATTCTTGAATAGCTTGGATGGATTACAGTGACCCTATAGGGGGTTTAAATAGATAATCCAAGGCCATTCCGCCAAAACGATATAAAATAGATGAAAAGATCCCCTTTAGGGGGTATTACTGAACTTTTTATTATTATTATATTATTGTAATTGTAATTTTTATTAGATTTTTTATCCTGAATTCTTTATCCCTTTCCTAAAACAAATCCCTCCTTTTCAGGATTGGATCCAGTTAATTCCCTTCGATTGATTGTATAGTATCTCAAAACACACAACGCCTAAAAACTTTCATTCTCTTTTCTATTGAAAAATAAAAAGTGGATTTTCAATCACAGAAGCCGAAATTGAATAACCATTGAATGGCGTTGGAGTGAAGTTAGCGGGGTCATCTCGTGTTAACTGAATATTCTTGAATAGGTTGGATGGATTACAATGACTATAGAGGGTTAAAATAGATAATCCAAGACTCCTAACTTGGAAAGACAACTTTAAAAATAATCCTAATCTACTAAAGATAGTAATCTAATCCAAGACTCCTAACTTGGAAAGACAACCTTGAAGATAATCTTAATCTACTAAAGATAGTAATCCCCAAGATTGTGATTGTGATGAGATACACTTATGATACAATGTATCTCATCTTACATTTAATTTTCCTAATAATGATATCTCCATGTTATCTTGCTTATTGCAGAGTGGAACAACCACTTTAGGGAACACCTATATATTAAGAGTTCTTTTAGTTGATAGTATTTGCTATTATAATTTGCATTTGAATTTGTGCTTGTATTGATAAATTTTACTACTCACCCATTGCACTTCTTCTTAAGAATGATATTTTAATAACTTTTTGTTATTATTTTATGTTAGAGACCTTTTTGTATTTGTAATGTATTGTAGACATGGTTCAGAATATTGGTATCGATATGCATATCGGTAAGTCAATTTTAGGATACGTATCAGAGTATCAGTTGTATACTTGGTATCGATATGCATATCGGTAAGTTGATTTTAGGATACGTATCAGAGTATCGGTTGTATACGTGCCAATACGCCGAAAAAGATTAAGATATGCTTGGATACGCTAGAAATAACTTGGACACCTTGCATAAAATTTATTTTAATATAAAATAAGCTAAAAACAAACTAAATGAACTCTCACAACTATATTTATAACCATACATATGATGCTTAATAATTATATAAGTTAAAAGGTTGTCGATATCTGCATCTCCTACCTCATCCTCTTAAATATGAGTCATCAGAGTTATCATCAATTCATCGAACTTATCATCATCATCTTTCTCAAATTGGTCCAGCCTCACTCACTCCAGCGCCGCCACTCGGCCCAATCTCACTCAGTCCAACCCCGTTAATACCAGCATCGCCACTTGGCCAGCTCCACCTATCATTTTGCCCTGAAGGGCGTTTTCTCCTCAATTGCTCGATGTTTCTCTACCTCTTTCTTATTTAGGCGTGCCATCACTGGCCACTGTCTATCTCATCTCTCAAAGGCACCTAGGGCAAATGTTAACATTTGTATACCCACCTGAAAAATGTTTTTTAAATCGGGTAATTCCACCACATAGAAGCTCAAACTCACAGAATTTGCATTTCACCCTTAACTTATCACCACCAACAGGGTCTGCATACTCCCACCATACATCTTCAATGTGCTCTACACTCTCTTTGGTGTCATCTCAAACATTGATCATTAATACATAACATTTTAGAGTAGGCAATTAAAATTCTTAAAAAAATTTCTAACAATATATATAAATCTAAATTGAAAAAAATCAAATATATTTTAAATTTAAAAACAACTTTTTGTAAAATATATAGCATTTTGGAGTATATAATTAATTTATATATACTTATTTTAATGCAATCCACGTGCAAAAAAATTATTAATTTTTTTTATATAATTTATGAATAAAAATTCAAAAATTAATGTTAGTACATAGATCTTGTAGATTATCCATAGAATTAATCAATTTTATTTTTTGAACCCTAGATTGAAGATAATATTTGAAATATTGAAGATTTTTGAATATTTTAAAATAAGTGTCGGAAATTCGTTGATTTCTAAACAAAAGGATTTTGATCTATGAATTTTGCATGAAATCAATAGATCTACTTATTTTGGATTGAATACAAGCTGTTTTCATGAATTTAAAGAACTAAAATAAAATATTTACATACCTTGCGAAAATTTAGAAAAAGCCCTTCCATTACGAAATCAAATGCTAAGATCTTCGTTTTTTAAACCTAAAATCGATAATGGAGTTGTTGTCTTAAGCCTAGAAATTGTTTAAGGGAGACATTTTATGAAAAAAAAGATTTAGAGGTGTTTTGAAACACCTAAAATGAGAACTGGTTAGGTTTTAAGTAAGTCTCGAGTCTCTCAACAATATCAGCCGAAACTTAAAAAAAACCAGTTTAAAAAGGTATTGTACTGTATCGGTTCAATAATCACGGTATGTACCAATACATTACGATACCCATGGAACTTAGATAATGTAGTGTATAGGCATATCGCTGTACTAAAAAACCGGTACATATCGAACTGATATGCGCTGATTTTTCAGATCATGATTATAGGTAGCTTTGGGGTGGATGCAAATTCATATACATACATGTGGTGGATGCAGACATGGACATGACTAAGGAACTTTAACCAAATATTATGGCAAATGGTTTGTGGGAAGGATATTTGTTGAGTCATTCCTAAATCAAATATGATACAAGAGTTCAAGGTTTTTGAGCTAAGGTTGTGTAGAGCAACAAGACAACTCATTTGATGTCTCAGAGCAATATTATTCGTCAATTAGTGTTGTGGAAATGACAAACTTTTGGTATTGAAAAGATGAAGCCAAACAACCAAGACGTATAGATAAATAATTTGTATTTTTTACAATCCGGACATTAACAATATTAATCCAACTGTTATGCTTGTCAGATTCGGTTTTGTATTATCGCTCGAAATAGAGAATGAGCAGAAGTTAAAAGTTCTTAGCGGTGACTGTGGATGCAAATCACTTGCTAGTTGCTATAATTAAAATAGACTCTGCCTCTTATTGGACGAATCCTTGCTGATTATTTTATATTGGCATTTACTGTCAGGATTCTATGCTCTCAGTCCTTGGTGGTGACTGATGAGCAATCAGGAGACCTCAGACTTAATGATGATTAAGCGTCAAAGAAAGCTCTTAATATCAGTGGAGTCAAAGCATCCAGGTGATGCATAGGATATAGGGGTTCCCTAGGTGAGGCATTGCCTATGCGTTTCTTAGGCAATGCCCAAATGAACAACATTTATCTTATTTAGTAAATTTATGAAATGAATGTATTTATGTATTATGAAATAAAGATTAAAGTTTAGATACTTAGGATAAAGCATAGAAAAGACCAAAATGTCACTGCACAAAATAAAGAGCATAGTCTGGACAGAGAGAGGGAGAAGGAGAGAGATCAGATGTGGAAACTCTAAAAAACAACATTATACAAGATCTCTTAAGCACAAAGTGCAATTTTATATGTATAATAATACTAATAATAATTATTATTTTTTAGCAAACAACATCTTACTATGTGGGTCACAGGTGACTGTACTAGTCATTAGCGCTTTAGAGCCTAGGTAATGACACCTAAATGTTACTAGGTGACCTCGTCCTAATGAGTGCCCGCCCAGATCTTGTCGAGGGACTAGACAAAGTGTCCCTAAGCATTGCCTAGGCGGATTTTTGACTTCACTGCTTAATATGGGTGATAATAGCGGAGATATGAATAGGAATAGATAAATGTTCTGGCTGCAGGTTGCCGTGCTGTCTTGCAAAGTAGGGGCTCGATCTTATTGGTCCACAACCATGCCCTAATTAAGCCATAGTTAAGGGGGCAACTAGCAGAGAAGAGATAAGCCCGAGCCAAACACATGCAAAAATCAAATGACTAAATCAGGGGCACAATTGTAAAACCAAATGCGAGGTTGAAAATTAAATATATAAACTGAGGGAGATGGTTCATCTCACACGTGTGAGACATATAGACATAGATGTGCATGGCTCAACTCAACTTTGGCATACATGTGCATGTGAATGAACACTTTTGCGGGTTTTCCCTATGCTGTCCATAGTTTGTAGGTGGATATGGGATGGCTGAAGTGGAGTGGTGCAAAAAGGAGGGGCTGCTTTCATATGATGGATTTAACCTGTGGGTGGGCTCCTTTCGCATGAAGGGTGTGGGCTCGTTTTGGTTAAATGTGACTCACTGAAGTTCAAACTTAGATGTGTCTGTTTTGTCTTTCTTGTTCCATAGAGATGCACCTTTTTTAAAGCTAGGGCTGGCTCGAAGTCAAAAAGGCATTGCAAATATCCCAGTGTCATTTTGAAGTTGTGATTTCGTTTATGTACCTATGGAGTTCATGGTATTTAGCACGTTCACTGGGTTGAATTCAAGAAGGCATTGCAAATATCCCACAGTGTCATTTTGAAGTTGTGATTTCGGTTATGTACCTCTGGAATAAATGGTATTTAGCACGGTCACTTTGACCAACCTTTCGTAGCTTTTTTTGTGTTTGCAAATTTGTGAGCCATGATGCTGAGGATTATGAGGAAAGTGTTGGCTTTCCGTTTAGGGAATTCAGAATGACGACTCTCATGTCGAGGATGAACTTTTCTCTTGTTGGATGAAGCCTCACCCTGGCTCTTGGAACTTGGAAGTGGAGAAAGACTTTTTTTTTGTAATGTTATAGTCAGTGTGACCAACCTCTCCCAGCTTTTTCGTGTTTGACAATTCTGTGAGCTACGGTTCTGTACAGGGAAGTGTAGGCTTCTGTTCAGGAAATTGAGAATGTTCTCTTGTGTTGAACCTTTATCTTGTTCACTGAAAACTCACCTTGGCTCTGGGAAGTGGATGAATACTTGTTTGTAAAATTAAAAACTGGCCCTTCTTGCATAGACTTAGCAAATATGGTCTGCTATTGGTTGTGGAGGCTGATGATCCTAGATGTTTGAGTTGCAATGTATTTTGTGGTTTTTAGCACCTGAAGACAGGGTTAGCAAAATTTTGAGGTATGCATTTAGTATTAAATACTGAAATATCATATCCCTCATGCATAACTTAACTCTGTGTGCTTATCCAGCTAAGATGCCATTATTCATGGCGGTAACTAGAGTCCTATTATTTTCAACTATCACATATATAGTAGCACTTGAGTTAGTCTTCACACTTGAATTAGTGTTCTTAATTGCTTGATGAATCTTTAGAGGTATTGTATATATGGAAATTCCGCCCTAATACTTAATACATGCTCTTTACTATTCAAAATATAAGATAATAATCCAAGCAAAACTAAAAAAGAAGATGGAAAAAGCTAGTGCATCGACAAATATTTCAATGATGACATCATGTTAAATAGTTAGCAACACTTCTTTTGAAAGTCTCATGGACTCTTTAACCACACAGCTGATAAGGTCTCGTATACAATAATCAAAGTTCGCAATATTGATTCATTTCACAACTGAGTTCAAAAAGACTGCAAGGACTCTACATGAAATTGACCCACAAGGTAAACCTATACCTAATGTCCATTATTTGATGTTTGACAGCTCCTGATGGGCACACCTTGGGCACTCGATATCTCAAAGCCTTTTCATGCACCTTGCATTGAGGTGCATGCCTCAAAACCATGTTATAATGCTGTCCTTTGTACAAAGATAACCTTAGGGGTTGGTGTAGTTGGCTAGCATCCCGGGTTTGCTCCCTGTGATTGTATGTTCAACTCCCACTCCTCAACTTAGCATGGTATCCATAGGGAAAATTCCGAGTGGGTCGGTGCGGACACTTGAAGGGACTAGTCCTTGCCTCGAAGGGTTTGGGACACCCTCTGTTACAAAAAAAAAAAACGATAATCTTTATCAGTTGGGAAATAACTTTCTTGTCTAAGAGCTACCTTGATGCCGCTTGCAAGAATTCATTGTCCATGTTTCTGATGTATATTTTTTTCTCATTAATATGATAATCACTTTTTGTTCAACTGTCTACTTGATTAATAGCTAATTGCCTGAGACTTGCCATTCACATCCTAGTTATTTATCCTAAAAGTGCACTTTTCTTTTTATTTTTTTATTATCATTTTATGGACTTGTCCTCTCTTTATATACATCTTCATTTGTTTCTAATATAGATGGTGTCGCACCTCAATATCCCACCTAGGAGAATGTGGAACTTTGGCAGGTGACTTACTTGAATTAATCCATTTAATGAGCATTCAAGCATTCTAAAATCTGAACTTAAAAATTTCATCAATTGAATAATATTTAATACCTCAACTGAAGATCAATTAAAATCTCTAATTAAACTGAACATAGATAATTTGAACCATCCATCATAATTCTTAACTACCAATTAAATCAAAAAATAAATCCGTAACAAGTCTCAATTACAATCTCTTTGGAACTTAAGCAATTTCTAATGAACCAAAATCAATAGTAAGGCCATCGATCAAGATCCCGTTCCTCTTCGAGATGATCACCTGCAGGATCTTACATGGATCTTACTCTACATAATCCACTTCAACCCAAGGTTTCGGGGCACAAATATCAAATCTCGAACCTGCCAACAATAAAATTATTGGCTAAGTAACTAAGCCATTTCGCGTAAATAATAACCCATAATAAACAATGTAATGAAAATCAACATGCATACAGTTAACAGTTCAATTCAACTTACATACATAAATCAAAGTGCGGAAAACATGTGAGTACATTATGTCCTATACTTTCTTACTTTATTACCTTGTGAAATATAACAACATGCAATGTGTATAACTTGAAATACCGCTTTACCTATTATGGAAAGGGTTACTATACTTTACTTTCCGAGATTATCATCCTTCGCACATTATCCGGTACAGGCGGCTTACTTTGCACATTATCCGGTGCGACGACTTACTTTGTGCCCTTAGGCCAATTTGATGGTATTCAGTCTGTGCAAAACTTATCATACATTAATGATTTCGTATACCTTTTCTTTCTTACTTTTTGACTTCTTATTTTACTTTCGTCTTACTTGTATCCTTAATTTTCTCTTCATGCTTGTGTGTGTTTTACAATCGTGCGTGCATATATAACCAATGACTTCTAATCAAGGTCATAAATCATACTTTAACAAACATAAATAATAAATTTTATCAAATCATCAACATACTTTCATGACATAAATACATAAATAATCACACTAATATAAACCCTAATTTCACAAAAATTCGTAAGTATCGTCCAAGACATTCAATCCATCCAATTCAAACTCTAGAAATTCATCGCTTTCACTACATACATTCACATATCTCCAGAATATACTGATTCTCTTTGTTCAAGCATAAAACACAATATTCGCAGGGTTATCCACATCCTACTTAGGTTAATCACATCCTACTTTAACCATTTATGAAAATGTTGCATAAGGGATGATAAAATACTTTGATATTTTTTTTATTCATGTTCTTCGCTTAAATCTCATTCTTAAATTCCTTCTTTAGACCATGGTTGTTAAATCTTTGCGATTCGCAATTCAAATCCTATTATTCAATTCGAATCCCAAGCAAAACGATTCAAATCAGATGTGAAAATCTTAATTGGGTAAATCTCATTTGATTTGCGATTCTGATTACGATTTGCGATTCAAATCGTACGATTCGTGCGATTTAGGCGATTTAAATCTTATTTGGGTTTTCTCTCTATTGCTAACAAGCTTGTGAAACGGATAAAAAGAGAAGAAATGAGGAGGAAGAAAGATTTTGGAGTTGGATTTTGGGAAAACTTGATAGCTTCCCTTGATAATTTAATTTAGTAGTTTTTTATTTGTACAATTCTTTTGATACTTGATCTCATACAAAATGATTATATGAGTTACTTTTGTTGATTTTTCTTTAATGATATTAAATTATTATTTTTTCATTTTATGGAGTTCATTTGCGTTTTTTATAATGTATGCAATGAAATGTTCATTATTTTCTTTTATCAATAGATATGAATGAAATCTTTTGGATAATAGGTTATTCTATTTTTTGGATTTATTAAATAATTTTTTGTATTTTAAACAATATTTTTTTAAAATGGATTGAATCTTACGATTTGAATCCTGATTTGAATCGAATCAGTCCTAAAATGATTTTACGATTCGATTACGATTTAACCTTGCTTTAGACTAATGATCATGAAATTGAGAATTAGGAAAAATTATTTCCCTCCCTTGATCGCTTCTCTACGATCTTACGCTTGAGAATAACCTTTGATCTTCATTTTTTAGCCCCTTCTCTCATTCTCCAATTGAAAACCCTTAGAAATCCTAGGTATTCCCCCTTTTTGATCTCTAAAGCTCTTAAGATATTTCTCTAACCCTAAACCCACGAAATAATTGGTATATATAGGGTTTGGAACTCTAAAGTATAAAAAAGTCGGAAAACAATGTTTTTACGCAAAACTCCCGTTCTCGCCGATTGATTGGTGCCCTATTCGGTGATCGATCGGCGCTAGTTTTTTTTTCTTAAAACTATTTTGCTATTTTTTTGTTAGCTTCAATTTCATGCAATTAAATCATAAAAAAAAGCTAAAATGAGCAAAATATTTGGGTTTCTATAGATGATATCATCAAAATCTAGACTGGCCTAAACAATTATAGAATATCTTGAAGAAAATAAATTTTTTTGCTAGTATAAAAAAATATTTATAAATTTACCGATAAAAAAACTACTATATATATTTGAAGTAACGGTATTAGTTTATACCTTTAAACATGTTTCTTCCTCTTTCTATTTGGTATGTCATCTTACCGTGTCATCTTTCTTCCGGTTCTTTATCTTCTTTTTACATGGGTCGTGCGGATACCCCGCTTTGCATTCAAGAAATTCCTAGTTTCTCAGCCGATACTGACTACCCAGATGAAGTCAGTAGGTGATCATTGGCATTGGACCGCACATTCCAAGAATCCTTCCAGAAGCAGTTCGATCACTGGAGTGCAGGCTGTGCAGCTACTCTGGCTGGGGTTGCACTCATACCAAGGAACTGGATTGGGACTGGGACCAATTGAAGTACGGCCTCCGAGTCCCAAGCCTGGATCTCATCCTTTCCATATACGCAATAATGAAGAAGGGGATGAAGGTGGATGAGATCTATGAGCTGAACTACATTGACAAATGGTTCTTCACTCAGCTGACAGAGCTGGTAGACGTGGAACAATTCCTTTTTGCCTGGAGCTTGTCTCAACTGACAAAGGGTGACTTATATGAATTGAAGTGGAGAGACTTCAGTGATAAGCAGATTGCCTTCATGACTAAGTCCACCGAGAAAGAAGTCCGGTCAAAGCGGTTGTCAGTTGGAGTTACTCCTGCATATAAACCGGTCGATACCTGTGCAGCGTAGTTTGAGGCCAACACTCCGTATATGTACTCTTCCTACAATTATGAGTGCAAATCAGGTCCAACCAAAAGGAAGAAGGTTTTGATCTTAGGTGGAGGACCAAATCGGGTTGGTCAAGGTATCGAGTTTGACTACTGCTGTTGCCATACATCCTTTGCCCTTCAGGTTCATGTTTTCCTTTTCACTGTTTGTACGCTGTTATTAATTAAGCAATTTTCTTTTTTGTTTGGTTTGATGAGAGATCTCTACTTCTGCATCACATTTGATTCCATCCTTGTGTTCTCAGAAAGCTGGATACAAGACAATCATGATGAATTCAAATCCTGAGACAGTGTCTATGGATTACGACACAAGTGACCGTCTCTACTTTTGAGCCACTGACAGTTGAGGATGTCCTGAACATCATTGACTTGGAATGGCCCGATGGAATCATTGTGCAGTTCGGAGGGCAGACGCCCTTGAAGCTGGCGCTCCCTATCCAGCGCTACTTGGACGAGCACCACCCGCATGCGCAAGTGGCGCTGGCATGTTAACCTATGGGGTATGCAGCCTGATTCCATAGATGCGGTGAGGACAAAGAGAGGTTCAATGTGATCCATAAAGAGCTGGAGATCAAGCAGCCAAAAGGAGGGATCACCAAGAGTGGAGCTGACGCCCTGGCCATTGCCATGGACATAGGCTACCCAGTCGTTGTCCAGCCTTCCTATGTGTTGGGTGGGCGGGCAATGGAGATTGTGTATAGTGATGGCAAGCTTATGGCATACCTTGAGAATGCCGTTGAGGTGGATCCAGAACGTCCTGATCAACAAGTCTCTGTCTGATGCCATTGAGATTGATGTCGATTCCTTTTCTGACTCGCACAGCAATGTGGTAATTGGTGGGATAATAGAACACATCGAGCAGGCTGGGTTCCACTCCGGTGACTCAGCATGCTTCTGCCCACAAAGACCGTTCCTTCTTCATGCTTGGACACAGTTAGGTTGTGGGCGATGATGCTGGCGAAGAGGCTAAATGTATGCGTGCTCATGAACTGCCAGTATACAATCACAGCATCTGGGGATGTCTTCTTGCTTGAGGCAAAAATCCCCGTGCGTCTCGTACAGTCCCATTTGTGCCCAAGACAATCGGGCACCCATTGGCAAAGTCTGCTTCTCTCATCATGTCAGGGAGGTCACTTCACGACCTAAGATTCACGAAGGAGGTTATACCAGAGCCATATCTCGGTCAAGGAAGCTGTGTTTCCATTTGAAAAGTGTCAAGGCTACGATGTGCTGCTGGGCCCAAAGATGCATAGCACTGACGAGGTCATGGGAATTGACTTTGAGTTCGCAGCTGCATTCACCAAGGTTCAGAATGCAGCAGGGCAGAGGCCATCAGTTTCTGGCACTGTGTTCATCAGGCTAAATGACTTGACAAAGCCCCACATTGCCACAATAGCCCAGGCCTTCTTGGGACTTGGGTTCAAAATTGTCTCGACATCTGGGACAGCACATGTGATCGAGTTAGAGGGAATTACGGTGGAGCGGGTGCTTAAGCTGCACAAAGGGCGGCCCCACGCTGGTGATATGATCACTAATGGGCAAATCCAGTTGATGGTGATCACGAGTTTGGGCGACTCGTTCGATCAGATTGATGGCCGGCAATTGGGGGGGATGGCTCTTGCTTACAAGATTCCTATCATAACAACGGTTGCTGGAGCATTGGCAAGTGTGGAGGCAATACGGAGCATGAAGTGCAGCACTATCAAGATGGTCGCTCTTCAGGGCTTCTTTGATGTTCAGATGGAACCGGACAGTTGCCAAAGTTTGCAGCCTGCTTCTTCCTCTCTTTGAACCAACTTGGCATTCTGTGTAAGAACCAATTTGCTCTCTTTTCTTTTTGCTGTTTCTTATGATTGTTTCACTAATGCTGCCTTGGACTAGTTTTTGAATAAGCTATTTATTTGCCTCAGTTTTGGATTTTCTCATCCTGTACTCTATGTGTCTATGCTGACGGATAGGGAGACCGGGTTTTCTGCGTTTCATATTGGGGTCTATTGTAGCTTGAAAAGTGCGCTATAAATAGTTTAAATCATGCCCTACATAAATTTCGGTTATATATTTAGTCATATTAGTTATTGACAACACAGACATTATTCTTCCCAATCTACTTCACAACACAGTTCTTATAACCTGAATACCCCACTATTGTACAATAATGACTGCTGAAACTCCAAATCAATTGCTTAGACTCACAAACTACTGTCAAAATTGTCTAGCAGTTTCAAGAATCTTTTTGAGATGATGTTTCTGTTCGTCTTTAGAACGTCTACTCGAAACCTTGGACATTCCATTCGCTTTAAACTAACCTGCTCTTGTAGGCTTCTTTTGTACATCAGCTTTACTCGGACTTGACAAGTCACAGGGTTTTGTAAGCTTGGAACTCTTGATGGACTGGGCAGGTAAAAGAAAACCTGGTTTTTATCTAGATACTTCATATACACACAAAAATACTTAAAAATAATCAAAACTTAAAAAGTGTAAATATTTATGATTGTCTCTGTTCATGTATCCAGGTAGGCTTTGTCATCCAGACCTTGGCCGAAACCAGGACAGTCCGAGTCCACAGTATTACAGTGGTCAAGACCCAGTTTGTGCCCTGATTGGATAAACCAGTCCTGAGCTACCCACATGGTTGTAAACTACAACTTCCGTAATAGACACATATTTTGGCATCTCAAGAATGTTTTTTTTTTTTTTGGCATCTCAAGAATGTTTTTTTTTTAAAATGTTATCGTAAGAATAAACTTCCACTGAACTTCTAGCTCTGAGAACTTTTCTACCATCTAATACCATTGGTGAACGAATTCTAACTGCAAAATAGATAGCAAGATACGAAAATCACAGGTGTCTTAAGAAAAAGTTAAACGAACTATTCAGAATTAATACAGTTTCGGAGTTTGTGGAGATGTTATGGCATAATGTACTGCCTCAGTGATGGAAGATAAAAGAGTTGCCGTTAAGTGATAATTTAAGTTGTAACTCTCTCTAGATAGCACCTCTACTATATCTTAACATGGAAGACGTTCTAGAAGTTAGACTCGGCTTGAATAGTACCTCTATCTAATGCAATTTCAATCTGAACCTATCTACTATCGCTTACTCAGCACTTTTATTTTATATGGTCCAACTCCAACAAGATATGACACATACCAGTGTTACTTTGAAGAACGTATTCAACTCAGATGGCCCTTTACGACAATTTAAAGTTTTCTTCGCAAGTTTATCAGAAAACATTGTTAGTTTGGTCTTCTTTTATTCTGACACTTTATTGAGAAATTTTCTACACATATCCGTACATGATTTGCGCATGCAGGAGCTTATAACGCAATCGGGAGAAAACTAAAACTTAACTGGATGTTTATAATTAATCATTCTATTATACTCCTCTTTCACATTCAAAAAGGGATGATCAATTAAAATAAGCCTATAGATCAGACGGATATGACCATCCAACTGAGGTACCCCTTACTGGGACCATCAAAGGGTGGATCGTCGCCCTCACATGTGCACCACTTAGATCAAAATGAAGTATCCTGGCCTAATTATTCTATAACATAAATCACAAACATTCCACTCATCTGTCATTGTAGTTGATTACTAGATTTATTATGGTTTTATTTTTGTGAGGCCTTGAGTTTCTTGGATGAGGATAGAGGAGTTACTCATTTCTCTATTATCTTTCTTATCTCATTTGGGGTGGATTCTGATCAAAATATTCATACCCATAAAGCACCTATTTTATTATTCAGAAGCCAATTGTCCATCTATACTTAAATCTAGCCAACTAGAAATAAAGCAATCAAGAAACACTCCAATATATATATATAGTCAAACAAGCTACAAAAGCAATCAAGAATCAACTATTATCTCTTCTTATCGCCATGACCATCACCATCAGTATGTCACTGTATATGTCTATCTATACTTCGGGAAGGAACTTGATGGTATTTTAAGCTTCACTTATATCCCTCTTGCCTACAAATGGATATCTGTTCAGAATAAACTTGAGGCAGTAACCAAACACCCCCCATAATAAAGTGTATGGACTTTGTTTCTCCATTTTAGGTGAAAGTATGATTTTTTTAAAGAAGAGTTATACGACTTTTAAAAAAAAAGTCAAAGAAAGACAAAAGTACAACAAACATATCTCATTTTATTCAAAGGTTGGAAAGTGAAAGGTTGGAAAGTGAAGTTGGAGGTTAATTAAATTGGTCAATTTTACTAATATTTACAACCTACAAAGTACTTAGGGTACGGTAAAATTGTACGAAGAACAAAAGGTTTTACACTTGAAAACTAAAAAGTATAAAAGAAGAGGTACTTTAGTAAGCCAGTTGCTCGGTTTAGCCTTTTTTTTTTAGGTATTCTCTAATCATTTATCTAACTATGTCAGGGGTTTAGGGGGTCAGCAGGTTTAGCCTATTTTGAAAAACAGGTTTGCGAATTTTGTATATCCAGTTGAATGGGTATTACAGGCTATGTCAGGGCCTAGACCCAAGCAGCATTAACATTTCATTTAATGAAACACAAATAGAAGGAAATAATAAGCAGCATAATTTTTTTTTTCATTTTTTTGGTTCGGATATCATTTATCTATGTTAATATGGTTAGTTGTTACCTTGGGCATTGGAGCTCTTGCGACTCATACCTGGGGGATTAGATCCCCAGACCTCCCTCCACTGGTGCAAGAGGCGGGATGTATTTTTTTTTAAAGACCCAATGGGACGACCTAAAATCAATCCGGAGTTTCCAGATTTCTAGGAACTTTGGCCGGTGACAAACAATTGGAGGAAGAAGGGTATAATCATCATTTCATTAACAGTTTTGAGCCCATTTCTAGGGGAATGACTGAATGAGGTTGATGCAAAATGGTGGTTTTTTTTCTATTTCAAAACAGTTTTTCAAGACTAAAACCAACTCCTGTCGTGCTAAATCCCAACAAGAATATTGACAAAATGTAATCATGTTCGACCCATACATGTCTTTGAGTGCATCTTCTCACTATCATTGTGTATAATTCTTTAATGACTTTGCCATTATAAGGAAAATCTGTTAAGGATGGGACCAATACCGCAATACATGCATGAGCTCATACTTTTGTTTTTCTACACATTTTTGTCAAAAGTTGCTTAGAATGTAATCGACAGAGCAAATGTTATCAAATTTTTTTGGATTTCGAAGAGGTTAGAATCTCTGGATTGATATTATTTCTACGGAAGGGTTCATTCAAGAGGTGACCCTGTCAATTGGATTATACAAATCGATCTTTCTAGTGGTAGGAAATTGTATCGAACCCCCTAATTCAATCTTTCTATTGGTAGAAAGCTCTCTCTCTCTCTCTCTCTATATATATATATATATATCTTTTTTTCCTTGGTTGGTATGTGCTTGCAAGTAGTTTTTTTTTTTTTTTTTTACCGTCTGTCAAGGATTTGAAGCACACCCTGCGGCTTGCATCAATGGTAGGGCATGACCCCTCTTATGAGATAGGTCGTGGGATCTATTCCCCTTGGGTGAGGATTTATAAGTGGTCCAATCCCTAACCTATATTTAATGTTACTAGCAGTAGGTAAGTAATATCGTGAGCTAAAAAAAAAAATTTCAAACCCATCATTCGATTGTCGTGATCGCAGAGGTCATCAAATGGTCCAGATCAATTACTATATTACACAAACCTTACATATAGCTTTATACTATACTTGGATTGGATTCTATCTCTCTCTCTCACTTGATGAGGACTTTTCTCTAAAAGTATCAAATCTTATCTCTCTCTCTCTCTCTCTCTCTCTCTCTCTCTCTATATATATATATATAATATAGAGAAAGGACAAGCCTTGTGTACCACTATCTCATCTAGAATATCTAGACATGTTATGGTTGTGCCTTGAATTTTGGTTGATTCGTCAGTTTGCTAAGAAATAATGAAAGGATCAATCGTCAGCCGTGGACGTAATGGTTGTGCCTTGAATTTTGGTTTGATGGTCGGTTTGTTAAGAAATAGTGAAAGATCTCTCGTCCACGTCGACGTAGGCATATTAGCAAAACACATAAATTGATTTTCTACAAAAGAAATATCAAGACCAAAGACGCCTGCGTTCTTGTATTAGTTGTCCAAGGGAAACCTATGTCTAGATTAAATGGTTTATTCGTGTCCTCAATATGCTTTACACTGTGACCTACATATGCTGTCTATTCCATCTTTTTTTATTTTGTTCTTTTCCCGTTTAAACCCACAACTCAAAAAGTCTCTTAGTATGAAATCAAAAGCTATGGTTTGAGTTAGGTAGAAAAAGTGGGATCCAACCTTATCTTCATAGATACAAATATTACAAAAAAAAAAAAAAAAAAACACACACGTTTTCTAGCTAGGACTATGAAGAACAACTCAGCAATGGAGCGTGAGCCTCGTTCAGCCAAACCATTAATGGAGAAAAAGGCATTGCCGAGAAAGCTTTGTGAATGCTACAAATGGCAACCTTTGACGGAATGTGATATTGCCGCGTAATCTAGGCTGGTATGTCGGGTCGCCATATGTGAGTCTGATGAGCTGTGCACATTAATGAGCTATACAACCTAGGTTTACTTCATTAATTTTGAAAAGTTTTGATTTTCTTTGACCTCCGTTCAACTTACTTAAGCCGTACACATGGCATACTTGCTTAACGGTAACAGTTGGGACCCCATATTCTAGAGTCCCAATGACATCGAATTGGACACACCATGGCCTCGGATTCTCTCTAGAGAAGCCAGAAAGTCTCCTCTCAAGCAACCATAGAATAAGGGACATGTGGTGGAGAAATCATCATGATGTGCTCATGATCTTGACTTCTCCATACATTAGTCGACACATGGTAATAAAGTGGTGAGATAAATGGAGAGAAATACCAAGTTGGGAGAAGTCAAAATCATGGAAAGAAAATAAAATGATTTCTCTTTTTTTATCGCCACATGTCCCCTATTCTATGGTTGCCCGAGACCAGCTTTCTGGCTTCGCGAGAGAGAATCCGAAGCCACAAACCATGGACTTGTCCCAGTGGTTGTGTATCTCTCTCTGGAGAGTTGTGACCGAGTTCAAGTCTTGTTGTGGCTGTTGATGCCCACCATGAGTACTAACCTCCTAACCTTAGATAAATGAATAGTACTTACCAAAAAATGACATCGAATCGCAGCCAATGCGACTGAACTCAGGGAGAGTTCAATTGAAGCCATTGGTCAACTCGTGTCCCTATTAACCCTTACTAATTGTGGTTTAAGATTTACTAACCCTTAGGGTTCAATAATCTAATCTTAGTTTTTAAAAAATATATATATATAAATCTAGTTAAGAACTTTTAACCCTTAGGGTTAATATTTTTAAAATAATTTTTTTCTAAAAACCAAAATTAGATTGTTGAGCCCTAAGGGTTAACGAATCTTAACCAAAGTTAATAGGGATTAATAGGGACATGTGTTGTCCTGTGGATGCGATTGAACTCTCCCCGATTTGTTCAATCGTGATAGGCTGTGATCCGATCTGGCTGCAAACTGAAAATTCAACCGATTGGAACCTAACTATATGATCAAAGTACTGCCCATTTATTGTGTTACGACCTCCATGGAGTTATGAAGAGAGCTTAGATGAGGATGACTGCATTCTCAACCTCAACCCACCGATGTTGTGAGGATGATCCTAACAATCTAGCTAGTCTCGCAGTGACATTCTTTGCAATTGTCGAAAAAGAATTTGGATCAAATCAATTGCACTTGTACTCTCCCGAGTTTAATCACACACATGTCGCTTTTGAATTTTGCTTCTTTTTTTTCATATATGGGACACGTGTTTTGTTATGGTTATCTGAACTGTCTAAAAACATATGATAAACCCTAGTAAAGACTCATCAACCGGTAATGAGGCCTTTTTCGCCCTCAATCTAAGCTGCGCAGGAAAAGCCCAAAGCCAATCTCAAGAAGTGGCAAAGTTTCATGGGGGGTCATTCTCTCTATGTGAAGGTAGTCAACATCTTTAGAGACATGTATTATAAAACCTAAGCAATAAACATGTGAGAATTAACTTCTCCCGTGTTATAAAATTGACAGTTGATCCTAGGATGAATGGCATTGCCTTTTTAAATAAATAAATAAAATAGGTTTTTTTTATTATAGATTATGATCAGTCTTCTTACACCACAATTAGGGAAGAATTATGGCAAGAGTATTGAGAAAGTTCACTAGCTAATAATTTCATGATTAATTATAAAATAAGAAATTTTTAAATGATTGATGAACAATGGAATAAACCAAAGAGTAGAGAAGGGGTTCCACTTCTTCACTTAAGGTCCACACGCAAAGACTCTCTGTGTCTCTCTCTCTCTCTCTCTAGCTCACTCTCTCTCTAGAGAAAGACTTAAGACTTAGGTGGTGGGGGAGAGAGAGAGAGAGTGAGCTAGAGAGAGAGACTTAAAAAGACTTAGGTGGGGAGAATAATATGGTCCAACTACTTCCAACCCACAATCCATGTTAAAGCCGAACTTTTTTTTCTAAGAAGAAGAAAAGGAGGGCATGGCCTTAGAAATACTTACATCTCTTTGTAGAAAAAAATATATACAAGCTTTTAATGTCACCATCGTTTGAGACTTAAAAAAACAGACTTTTCTTTTCCCGCGCTGCACGAGCTGACCGGATCCTCAAACCTCGAGGCTATACGCCGTGTCTACTCTCTCTTTAGACTCAGGTCCTTGCCGTTGCAGTGAAATCGCTTCCACTGTCCCTGTGGTGGAAACAGGTCCAGGAAGTTCCTCGCTAGTAATGCATATTTTCTTTGGGGTATGCAGAATGCTAGTTACAATCTCATTATTTAAAACTAGTGGGTGGCACGTGTGATGCACGTGAGATCCAGGGGATGGAGTTAACCGGTAATATGAGTTAAAAGGGACACGTGTTAACCCACAGGTGCGATTGAACTGTCCCCAAGTTCAATCACGATTGGTTGTGATTCCAAATAGATAGATAAGCAAGGGGTAGTTTGGAAATTAAATCAAAGGCAAGGGGTAATTTGGGTTTTAAAGCAAAACATTAAATCAAAATTTTGTTTTTATATAAGGGTAGTATGGGAATTTCAGAAAAATCACCTGTGACTGCCTCTCCCATTATAATAGTAAAGAAAAGAGACCAAATCCCCTACGGAATCCGGTTATCACTCCTGAGGCCGTCACGAGTCCCTTTTGACACCCCTTAGCTATGATTAAGATTCACCCACCCCTACGGTTCACAGTCCACTCACCCATCCTTAGTTTTTAGAAAAAATATTAATTCTTTTTAAATATATAAATATTAAAAAACCTTAAAATAGTTTTTTAATATTAAAAAAAGAATTAATATTTTTTTTCTAAAAACCAAGGATGGGTGGGTGAACCTTAGGGGTGGGTGAATCTTAACCACAGTTAAGGGGTTTCAAATGGGACACGTGGCAACCTCAGTGATGATAACCGGAATTGCGTAGAGGATTTGGTCTCTTAAAAATAAATACTATCCCTTCTTTTCATAATAAAATAAAATTATTTGTTTAGCCCTTAAAGTATGTTTGGTTCCCGAGAAAATAAGTGAAATCATGGAAAATAAAAAAAATTTTGGATTTCTAATAAATTTTTAGTTGTATTTTATCTAATTTTCTTGTTTTTTTCTATGTTTTTACTTATTTTTTGGGCAACCAAACATAGGGTTAATTATGGCCCCACACAAGATAATATTCTAGCTTGACCGTTGGATCAAACATTCAATGGCGCTGGGCTGATAGTACCTGCTATTCCGAATTTCTAATCACTTCTCTATTTTTATTACAAAAAATGAATGAGATTATAAAAATGTATATATGCTTGGAATTCTTCATATATTTTACCCACAAATGCTTCAAATCTTTTTTGACTCGAAATTCTCCCAAGTAGTAACCGGACACCTTGAGTCCACTTATGCCTATGAGGTCACCACATGTCCCTATTGGCACCCCTTAACTATGGTTAAGATTCGTCCACTCCTAGGGTTCACCCATGTATCCATGGTTTAAAAAAAAAAAATTAAAATTTTTTTAAATTTAAAGAGTTAGTGAATTTTAATTAGGGTTAAAATAAAATTTATTATTTTTTTATAAAAACCAATGATTGGTCGGTGAATCTTAACCACAGTTAAAGGATGTCAGTGGAAACACATGGCGACCTTAGGTGCATAACCGGACTCCAAGGAATTCCAGTTACAACTTGTGAGAATTTTGAGTCATGTTTTTTAAAAACCAATAATGGACGTGGAAAAAGTGGGTAAGTATATCTTTAACTCTTGGGGCAAAATTTTCTTTGCAAAAACTTGTTTTTATCTAAAGCAACTTTTCTTTTTGATTAAAAAAGTTTTTTCTTTTTTGTTTAACTATTAAACGAAGATCTGGATTTATCAGAATTTTCAGAAGCGCCCAAAACATGGATATCTACAAAATTTATAAATATCTTTACATTATTTCAATATTTACTAAAATCATGAAAATAAAAGGTGTATTGTGATAGTTCATTTATAGTTAAAAGTCTGTATTTTTCTTCTTCATTCTTCTTTAAGCAAAAGAAGGTACTCTTTACCTTTTCTAATTTTGCTGCTTTTACTATTTCTAGAGGACAGGATGGGAGGCAATTCAGAGTACGATTATGCTAGCTTTAATCGTGGGGGCTTACTCATCCCATTAGCATAAGCACTTTTTTGTGGCCATTTGCAAGTGGAGAAATGCTAGCCTCGTAGCCTAGCTAGACTTCCAAACTCTTATCATAATACTTTGACCGTAAGTATTACTATTTTTTTCTATTATTTTAAAAACTGTTATAATGTTATTACCTTTTTCTATTACCTTGAGAACTGTTGAGTTCATACCATAATTTCCTCCGTTTGAAAAGCGTGTTTTCTTAACCTATTGAAGATGTAATAATGTCACGTGTCATACTCAGAATGAGAGTTTGAAATAAATTTGAATTCTACGTTTTTTGGATGAGCACTATTGATGCATGCAAGTGGTGTTCCTTCATAAATGGAAAATAGTTAACGGACCCATGGATCCCATTAGCTAATCTAAGGCATCCACCCATTGGTGGATACCTCCCCTATCTGCTCCATTTGGCAGACCAAGTTTAAAGTCCCTATGTGTAGTGAGACAATCATTTTCAACTCCCCTCACAACTAACCATTAGTACCTAAAAAACAAGACATTAACTATAACCAACAGCTCCAATTGAAGAGATTAACAAAAAAAAAAAAAAAAAACCTTTGAGCATAAGAATTTAGTAATTACAAATACAAAAGAAAGATATTTCTATCACTAAACTTAAAAAAATAAAATTAAGGGTAACAGTTTTTTTTTTATTAAAGAGCAGTGATTAGCGTAATGCTCAATACATTACCTAGTGTAACACCGTGTCTCGTGTCCCTATTAACCCTTTTTAACCATGGTTAAGCTTATATAACTGATAAACTTATCTTTACTATTATAATGCGAGAGGCATGCGCAGCTTGAGTTTTCTGAAATTTCCAAATTACCCTTACATAAAACAAAATGTTTTAGTTTGATTCCCAAACTACCCTTGCCTTTGATTTAATGTTTTACTTTAATTCCTAAACTATCCCTTGTAATTTATCTATTTAGAATCACAGCCAATCGCGATTGACCTTGGAGAGAGTTCAATCACACCTATGAGTTGACATGTGCCCCTTTTAATTCTTATTAATTGTGGTTAACTCCTTCCCCTTGCTCTCACGCGCATTGCATGTGCCACTAGCGAGTTCAATCGGGTGTCGTTAACTCCTTCCCCTCGCTCTCACGTACATCGCACGTGCCAACCCGCTAGTATAAATGATGATTAAAATAATTTTTAAAAAACCATGGTTGGATGGATGAACACTAAGGAGTGGGTGAATCTTAACCACAGTTAGTGTTTAAAAAGGGGGTGTAGTGTGGACCAATGAGGTCCGCAGGGGTAAGCTAAACATTTTCCTTTTTGAATTCCTCCAACTTCCCTCTGACGAGGGGCACTCTATCAGTCTCCTTTGAAACTTGAAAGTATAAACTAAACTGCCAAGAAACACAAACCTAACGGACTTGACGGATTGAGTAATTTCGGCAGCAACGGAGTGATGAATTTCAAAGGCTGACATCACAGTGACGCATCATTCTTCATCTCCCGGGCTTTCCATTCCTATTTATACTCTCAAGCATCCGGGCTAAAGCAACTCATCGTCTTTGAACCAAAAAAAAAAAAGGCAGCTTATCGTCCTTCCTTTAAACACCAAACGCCCCCTTCTCTCATCTCTTTAAGCTGATATGGACTCTCTTGACACAACAACAACTACTACTACTACAGCAACAGCAACAGCAACAGCATACGCTACCCCCACTTTCTCTCCTCCTCATGTTGTCCTGAGCCCATGCGCCGCTTGTAAGATCCTCCGTCGACGGTGTGTCGAGAAATGCGTGTTGGCGCCGTACTTCCCGCCAACTGAACCACTCAAATTCACGACTGCCCATCGAGTGTTCGGCGCCAGCAACATCATCAAGCTCTTGCAGGTGATCCGATCCACTAAATTATATTTTCATGTACTACCTTAGTTTCTATATATGTGAATTCAAGTCTGAATTTGTACCCAATTTATTCGTATATAGAAATTTAACCAAAAAATAAAAATAGCAAAGATTCATATACACAGATTCGAGAAGGTGCCTACTTCCATTATCCTTTCACTAATTTCCTGTGAAAACGGATTACAATTATAACTTTATATATCTCTTTGAAAAGGCAAGTTAGTTTAATCAACCACCGAGGCGCAGCTGTAGATACCCTATTTTGTAGTCAAAGATCTTGTCACATCTAAGGTTGTATATTATTTCATTAATTTAAACTTATATAATTGGATTATGTATTTTCAGGAACTTCCAGAGTCTCAGAGGGCAGACGCAGTAAGTAGCATGGTTTACGAGGCTAACGCGAGGATTAGAGACCCAGTGTATGGTTGTGCAGGGTCGATTTGCCAGCTCCAAAAACAAGTAAGCTCGCTCCAAGAACAATTGGCAAAGACACAAGCTGACCTTGTGAACATACAAATCCAGCAAGCGAACTTGGTGGCCTTAATTTGCATGGAAATGACACAATCTCACGAGCAACCCACCGTCCCGCAACAACCCGGCGACATTAACTTGATGACTAGTCCTCACAGCTTCCAGAACAACGCGAGCTTCTTAGAGGAGAACAATCTAGGCTCACTTTGGGAACCTCTGTGGACATGATCTGTTATTCCGGCCGGCCCGTCGCAAAACTGATCCCAAGAAACCAGTGGGAAGAAGAAGATATCGAAGAACATAGTTAGTATAAATAAAAATAACATAAAATGTTATATAGTATGAAAAACAATCAAATTGGGGCCTAAGATCCTTGGGAAAAGCAAATGAAGTTGATGGGTCTTTTCATTTTCCCTCTATGTAATCTTCAAATTGAAGAGAGAAGAGCTGTCTTTGTAATATGTCCTTTCATATGCCGAATTTTGAAACGAAAACAACTTTCTGGTCACCTAAATCATCTAAAATGATATTTCATGGCTTCCTTGTCAAACTAGCTCTTGACCATCTCCTTTCCGCCTTTTTCTTTTGTGAGAAATGTACTGAAAATCTAGTGGTGGATGCTTCTCCTTTTCTTCAAAAAGTAAGATTGCATTTCAAGTAGATAAGGTTTATGCCTGTATTATACACTTTGTTTATACAACTGTCCCCATCTTAGTTATTAGACTTGTACTCAATCCTATTTAATTACATGGATATGGAGAAGGATCACTATTCACTATGGTTTATAAATAAATTATAAGGTGGAACCATATTGAGATACCCGGCCCATGCCAGCCCTTTGAGCAGGAGTGGGACCCATATGTCGCTTCCATTCGATCGAGATCACGCGTTTCTGAGGAACAAGGGACCATATTTCTCTGTTAGTAATGATGGCCTGATGTTTCCAACTACAACGAAGGAAAATGATCGAAGATGTTCCCATGAAGCTCGTTTTAGGCTTTTGCTTTGATTCATACCCCTCACTTGGATGGTATCTCTCATGATCTCCACTCTCATCTCACCCAACATGCTTTTATTATCTACCCTTCAAGGAGAAAATATTGTTTAGACTAACACGCGCCCAATCTAAGGGGCTTCCCCTATATATCTCATTCACCAAATCTAGTGTTTTGAAAACCGAACCAGACCGGTTGGTTGAACTGGTAAAACCGAAAACCGGTCAGGTCGCCCGGTTTGAAAATCACCAAAACATGGAACAATTCAAAATTGGCTAGAGAAGCAGGAACCGACAGAACCAGCCAGTTCAATTAGAGAACCAATGATAAAATTGGTAGATTCGATAGCAACCAAAAAAATGGGTAAAAAGGAAAAAAAACATTTAAAAAAAATATATAAATGCCTGATCGAACCGATCAAACCGAGATGTGCCACCCAGCCAGTTATGAAAACATTGACCAAACCTAATGAATCTGTACTTAAAAGTTAATGCCAATAACTTCCTTATTGTAGGATTTTACTTAGCCCCACCCTCTCATAATTGCTCTCTATTTTGTTGTTTTTTTTTTTTTTTTTTTTTTTTTGGGAGAAGGATTTTGTGGTGGCCAAAAAGGGCCTCACACAATTAATTTTTTTTTTTGAAAAAAGGGAGAGTGCAATAGGGAAGGGTGGGGCTAGCACTCCCCTTTCACTTCAAGGACAAGAGGGAAAGCTGAAGTCTCAAGTCATATGGACCAGCAAACAATATTAGACAGGGTCCCACTTAGAAAATCTCTTGATTAGACGATTTGATGATCCTAGCCATTTGATCATGGGCACAGGACAGGAATATGCATTATGAAGTCTACCTGATGGTTGAATTGTAGTAATTCAACAAAGGCCTTGGCTTGCCTCTGGCGAAGCCAGAAAGGGCTTATCTCGGGGTTCCCGAATAGGTGACATGAGGTGGAGATGTCAAAATCATGGGGCCCATGATTTTGACTTCTCCACACACAAATGGACATGTGGTGATAAGTGTGTGAGAATAAGGGAAAGAAATATCAAATGGGAGAAGTCAAAAATCATGGGGAGAAAATAAATGACTTCTCCCCATTTTGCTGCCAGCTGCCGCACAATGTATGGAACCCCGAGAGCCCTTTCTGGCTTCACCAGAGACAATCCGAGGCCTTCAAGAAATTGAGCCATGGACCCGAGCTCCAAAAGTCTATTGATTGGATGGTTAGGGTCATCTGATTTGGTTGACTTTTGGTGTAAAAGTTCTTTCAGATGTGATCTCTTGAGTGGTTGATCTTATCCAATAGGACTCAAATCTTCTACGGTGATAATCGGATTTGGTAAATCCGGTTATCACCCCTAGAGGTCGCCATGTGTCTCCTTTGACACCCTTAACCGTGGGTAAGATTCACCCACCCCTAGGGTTCACCTACCAATCTTTGGTTTTTTTTTTTTATAATATTAATTCTTTTTTTAAAATTAAAAAACAGTTTTTAGAGTTTTTTTAATATTAAAAACAGCTTTTTAATTTTTAAAAAAAGAATTAATATTTTTTTTAAAAAAAAAAAACAAGGATGGGTGGATGAACCCTAGGGGTGGGTGAACCTTACCCATGGTTAAAGGTTGTCAAAGGTGACACATGGCGATCTCTAGGGGTGATAACTGGATTTGCCAAATCCGGTTATCACCGTAGATGATTTGGCTCCTATCCAATAAATTCGCACCACGCGTATTGAAGCCACATTGATGCACTCTTCCCACATTTTGTAAATTTGAAGACCAATCCAAAAACAACACATAAGATACAAGGGTCTCTATTTGTTCCTTAAACTTAAAACTATTACTAGTTTAATCTAAAGATGGAATGCTTACCAAAAAACAAAAAAAATCTAAGATGGAATAGCTATTATGCACCATTATTTGTCAAAGCACAGTTTATCACTTTACGACGAAACTTATCCCATTTTTTCTAAGAGGTGAATCGATTCCACACCGTGCTACATTCATGGAAGCAGTTCCAGATCGATGCTCGTGCATCCTGTTTACATGAAATTATCTTTAGTAATAAATGGGAAGAGACCAAATCCTCTACGATGATAACCGGATTTGGCAAATCCGGTTATCACCACGTGTTCTTTTTGACACCCTTGAATTGTGGTTAAGATTCATCCATCTCTAGGGTTCATCCACCTATCACTGATTTTTAGAAAAAAAAAACATTAATTCTATTTTTAAATATTTTAATAATAAAAAAACACTACAAATAGTTTTTAATATTTAAAAATAAAATTAATATTTTTTTATAAAAACCAGGGATGGGTAAGTGATCCCTAGGGGTGGATGAATCTTAATCACAGTTAAGGGGTGTCAAAAAGATCACGTGGTGGCCTGAGGGGTGATTACCTGATTTGCTAAATCAAGTTATCACCGTAGAGGATTTGGTTTCAAATGGAAAACATTTCTAGTCATTCGCCGCACACGAATTTTGTGTTTTTCACAACCTCATTTACATTCTCGCGTGAACATTTGACATGTTGGCATTTTCATTCGTTCCATTACATGTTTAAATTCATTGATGCAGAAAAGGTTGCCATCGGCGTGACATCCCAAAAAGATATCGTGTAGATGGTCAAAACAAAGTTTAAAGTCGTTTTTGTTTTACCTTTTTTTGTAACTTTTTATCTTAGGGTTTAAAAAAGTCTGTTTTGGTTTCTGAAAGTCTAGTTGAGTACAAATATCTTTAATCAAGAGTTTAGCAAGTGATTTGGTCATTTTTAATGTCTTACTACTACAAAATTACTATTTATGACAAGTTCGCCTTTTTTTTTAGAGAGTGTCAGACAAATTAGGACTTAAATGTATTTAAATTACTGTTTTACAGAATTTTTCAATTTTGATGAATATGAAATTTTTATTTCTTTAGAGACTTTTGTTTGTTTTCCTTACAGATTTAAAGTTAGTTCTTGGAGAAAGATAGTGATCTCTTCTTTCATTCGATTTCACTTTCAGTCTACGTCACTCGTACATTCCGTGATCTTTGCGAGTTCTGAAGTAAGTGCTATAGTTATTAGAAAAGATGAAAATATACATTGCACGAGGACGCCGCTAGTATGAACTCCTTGAACTGGTGGTGGAAACTGGAAACAAATGGTCTCGCTTACAATAAAAAGTCCAGGTAGAAAAATGTAAGCTTCATTTTCTTCCTACACTTTCGCATTGACATACACCATCTGTTACGTTACATAAAAGTGTACCGTATGGAGAAAACTACTTCTAAGTTACGGTCTAGAACATTCCAAGAGTGTTCTCATGGTCTAGGTATGTCAACCGTTGAAGAATCAAGATTCAAGACATTCTAGAATATAAGAAAGAGTACTTGTTGACTCCATTGCAGCTGTTGGCCATACTTCAAGAGCTCGCCTAACCAAATGTAGCAGAAAAAGATAATAAAACAATGTTTTCATAACTGGACCGGCCATCGAACCAGCTGGGCGGCCGGTTCCCTGTTTGACCGGTTCAACCGGATCGACCTTGCCCTTTTATAATTAAAAAACATGTTTTTTTTTTTTCATTTTCCTGACCGGTTCTTATTGGTTTTTATTACCAGTTATCCGGTTAAACCGGGAACCGGCCAGTCAACCGGTAAAGAATCGGAACAGCAGCAGCGTCAGGATGAGCATTTCTATATAAATTAGGAGGAAAGACAAACTGAAGAGCCTTAAACTAAGTAGAAGTCTTGCCCACATCTAAAGAGAATGTAAACTAAAGAATAATTATCAAACAGTTTGTAATGGGAACTGGAGAGTTTCGTTTGAAAAAGTTCCAAAGTGGAAATCTCTAGAGTAATGAATGTGACCTACATATATAAGCTTTTGGTTTTTATTCTCTCATAGCTTTCCAGCTACTGGAATGATGGCTATCCGTTCTTCTGTTTTTTTCCTCTTTTAGAGGATCGCGGAAATCCATTAATTTGGTCTAACAGCTGCGCAGTCTTCCAAGTTTCAATTTTTTCGTCCCAAGTTCCTCTTTTCTCACTTCAAGACCAAACAACAAGGTAATGAAGTAAAGCAGACAAGGTCTTTTGAAGTACGCATCCTGTTGCTCGATAAGTTTTGGTCATGGGCAACGTCACCGGTACGTGACATGGGCCATGGCCAAAATAGTCTGATCAGACGCTGACAGAAATTCGATCAGATGACCATGGCCAAAAAATAGTCTGATTCGTCGATCAGACTAATTTTTGGCCACATGGTGCAAATAGTCCCACACATATCGGATTTTTATGAGCCCACACCCAAAATAAGGAGGAAAAAAAAGATCTACTTCATATTGTGTATTAGATACAGGCAAGGCATATTGATTCTTAGTGGGGTTCTGCTACTTGGAACTATCGCTGGTCAAGCTGGTTAGAGAGATTTGACACGGATTAACTCTGACCCCAACTTGTCGGATAAATTAGTTGCAATATCACAACCAACAGGCTTGGGTTGAGGCATCAAGCAACCCAACCCTGGTTTCCTTGTATAATTGGATGGTCATGAGACCACGAAAGTACACTCAGAGCAATTTTTTTCTGGAGAGTTTGAGTTCTTCAGAGAAGATTTTTTTTATAAAAAAAAACAGCTCTTTCGCAAGCAGGAAACATTACAGAACAGGTAGAACAAAAATAAGAATATAGTGAGGTTCTTTCATTTTGGACAGGTAAATGTCTTGCCAAATCTGGACAACTAAATAAGAGATTCTGGGTTTTTCTGATGACCAACGGGAATTGTTTTACCAGGTATTGACTACTGCATGAGGGGTTTCAGGGTTTTCTAAATGGAGTGATGATCGTTTTGCATGGCCTAGGCGGCTACGCAGGTAAACTGAGGAATAAAAAAAAATGGATTTGACAACTGTTGGGGGTTCAGTTCAGGGAGGAGGTCTAGGGTATTTCTCCCCTCTTCTGAGTTGTATCTAAAAAAAATAAATGGAAATTAAATTGGAAATTAAATTGGAAAGAAGAGGTCTAGCGTCCCCTCTTCTGGTGTTTTGATGAAATGATTTCAAGTGTTCCACAAACAAATAGTGTGTATATTCCCCTTCAACAACCATCCTATCTACACAACAGGACCAACCACCTGATTTGCTAATCCTTCAAAAAAATACAACTCATTCCATCTGATACTATCAAAGAGAATTTATAAAAACCAACACATGCAGGGAGAAATAGAGCAATCTCATAATCTAATTATAAATAAGGTTTTATCAAACCCGAAATGTACATTTTCCAAGATGAAACTTCATCTACCTAGAAATCAACAGGAAGGCTAGTTAAGAAAGCTAAAGTGTAGGGAGATGTGGATTTACCAAATAGAGAACACCAAGGAGGAAGCTTCATGAGAACCCTTTCAGCTTTCGGTGTCAATCTGTCAACATCTGTTCTTAATTTTAAGAGGGGGCGCTGATCTGACCTCTGTCGGTCTAGCTTGTGTGTCAACCGAGCAGAAGCTTTTACCCAGTAAAGAGTCAGATTGAACCTCGTAGGGGCATTCTTCCCCCCTGAAAACTGAATAATGTGCCAGCCATCAACCCCAATCTTGTTGCCAACTGGAATTAAGACTTCTCCATTTCCTGCAATCCAGGCAGTAATTAGACAAAATGTAAGAAGCATGATAACCCTTTCCACAAAATTTTGTATCTCATATATATATATATATGTATGTGAGAATATGGGTAGTATGTGATGCATAGGCCGGGTTGTCTATGCATCATACATTTCAAGACCCAATTTTTGTATATTCTCTCTCTACATGCACACATTACCCATCATATATATATATATATATATCACTCCATAATTTATATCACTATTTCAAAAAAAAAAACCAACTGCAGGAAATTACGCCATTTTAAATTATCACACAATTCCCGTGAAATTTTCCATTTTGAAAGAGCAATTTCCGCGAAAGAGAAGTTTGAAACCTTTGAGTAAATTTATTTATTTTTGATCAGTAAGCAGTAAATATATTATAAAATATCGAATCCAAATTACATAAGCAAAACAACATTAAGGAGTTTATAAGCACATAAACTCAGGGATAAAAGATAAAACAAAAGGTATACAGAGATCCTCCTAGACTGAAGGGTGAAAACAACCTACGTGCTCAACAAACAGAGACTCAACCCAACAGTTCTCCCAAATCCTCCCTTTCTCGGTGAATGGAACACTACTCTAAAGCAAGCAATCTAATGTGTGAAGGAGCGTCTCCAACCTATTACCTCTCCTCTCTAGTCCTCCCTCGATCCATTGTCATGTCCCTGAATCGTATCCAACGTAATTTTCTCTGCACGGGCGGGAAGACAATTGGAAATATCATCTGGTAGAATGGAACCAAATTTGCAAACCTCTAGGGGTTGGGGGCCTAAACATTGCTCCTCTCAGCGTGGTAAATAAGGCTTTGTTAGGCAAGTGGGTTTGGCGGTTTAGTGAGGAGCGGGAGAGTCTTTGGCAGAAGGTGATCCTGGCCAAATATGGTCTTGCATCATCTTGGTCTTCTAGGGGGCCAAAGACCCCAACGGGGTAGGTTTGTGGAAAGGTATCATGAGTGTGGCTAAGTCTTTAGATCCTTTCATTAGGGTCCAACTCGGTAATGGGGTAGACATACAGTTTTGGCACGGAATCTGGTGTGGTCAGTCAAGAGAAGATTTTGGCTCTATCTTTCCCCTGGCTATCTATCAGGGAGTATCTATTGCATAGTATGGTGTCCTAGGTTAAGAAGGGACTTGAATGATTGAGAAGTTTGTGATATGCAGAGGCTTCTGGCTAGGCTGAGTTCCTACTCCCCTAAACCTCAAATTAGTGATGTCGGATTTGGTCTCGAAGCAAAAACGGGCGATTTTCAATGAGATCACTCTTACAGTCCTTTGAATTGGCTCTTTTGCGTCAATTTCCTTATACGGCCGTGTGGGTTAACCAGGTACCCACGAAGGTATCCTTCTTGCTCTGGTCCGTAACACTAAATAAGGTTCTCACTACGGATTAGTTAAAGAGGCGAGGAAGGAGCTTTGCTAACCATGTTATTTGTGCCTGAATGCGGACAAAAGTGTGAATCATTTTTTCCTGCACTGTACGGTTATCTTTGGGTTTTGGACTTTTTTTTGGGCTCGGTTGGGTGTGAAGTGGATCTTCCCATTCACCTTTTTGAGCTTCTTATATGGTTGAGATTTGACAACTTTGGTGGGTGCTAAGGAAATCTGAACCTTTTTGCCAATGTAGTCAAAATGTCGCCTAGGCAACGCCTAGGCCACCGCCTCGTCTAGCCAGGACCCCTATCGCCTAGATCATGATCTAGGCGGGCACTCATTAATTCTTATATAATATTTATATAACATAAACAAAATAAATAAATTTTGGTCGCCTAGGCATCGCCTAAGCAACGCCTAGGCATTGCCTCGCCTAGGAAACCCCCTATCGCCTAGGCATCGCCTGGACGCTTTGACTACACTGTTTTTTGCCTAATGCGATTTCTTGGGCTTTCTGGAAAGAGATGAATGGTCGTATATTTGACAACTCCTCATCTAATTGTATCTTGTTATGGGCTCGTTAGTCGGTTGTGGATTGGTGCTCCACTTCTCAATTGGATCAAGAAGTGGAGGGATATCTTGTATCTTTGAGGAGACAGTCGATTTTTCCAGTGTTCAGTGCTTTTTGCTTTGTTATATTTTTTCTTCTCTGTATTATGACTATTAGCATCCCTTGTTCTTAGTTTACATCGCTGTAAATTGTTTCTTTCTATTTATAATATCCGTTTTACCGATCAAAAAATATGTGTGAAGGAGAAGATGGAAAGTCATTAAAAACTCTCTTGTTTTGCTTTTTCCATATAAATCACGCTATAGCTCCAGGGAGAACTGACCAAATTACCTTTGTGTCATCTACACTTATCAGAGACCAACAAGATAAGATGTTGTAAAAGGAAGAAGAAAAAACCCAATTCACAATACTTGGGAGAGAAAAAAAAATCTCAAACACAATAGAACAATGTAACAGCAGATGATACATTGTCTCTTCCGCATGCAGGCACAAGAAACAACATTTAGCTATCCTTCACACTCTATTTTTCAAGTGGTCACAAGTGAAAATCTTATTCGAGGTCCCATTCCATGGGAAGAAAGATAAATTTGAAGGAATTCCTGGATTCCACACAAGCCCATGTGGAAAGGGTTCAGAATCTCGGATTTTGACAAATTGACTCTCGGACCTAACACGCCTAAAAACTTCCAATTTACGTAATCATCTCCATATCTACTTTATATAAAATCTCAGGAGCCTTTGATCTGATACGCGCATCTATACATTCGTTGGCTATGAAGATACCCTCTAAAATCTACTTGCTCCCTATTGAGGGGAGATGATTGAGCTCATCACAACCTTGAGTAAATAAACTTCACCTTTTAGAAATAGTCACATTGGATGTGATGACAACTAATAAAAAATGAATGTATTTTCCTATTAGTAGGTATTATTTGTATAGTTTTGATGTGGTTCACTCTCTGTATTTTATGCCTGCATAGGTTCAAACTTCAAACTACATTAAGAGCATATATTTTCCAAATGAAGCCATTAGAAAACATTTGAAAACCTTACAAGTTACAACGTAAATCTCGACTATTCATTTTGAGTTAAAAAAAAGAACCACTCCCAGAAGAATTAGACTTTAATGTGTCAGTAAGACTTGACAGCTCACTTTCTATATTCAAATGCCAGTATGATAAATTTAATAATCTTTTAAATCTGAATGTTTTAATATTGCGGTTAGTGAGGCCACCTATGAACACTGGGGGACTCTTTCTACACCATTTACCTACATGCAACCAAAACTAATATTAAACCACAGATTCCAATCTGCAGCCACCTTTGGATGGGGCATAAGTTCATAACAGACCGCCAGAGCCTCGATGGTCCAGGTTTTGGGATATGCCCCACCCAAGAGATGGCCCACTGATTTACATGACATCTTTGGATTATATGGAGCACCATCCCCAATTCACTAGGTAGCATCATGTATGATGGTGTACCGATGCCATAAAATCTCATGCCTGTGTTGATCAAATGAAAACAAGATCTGCACCTTCCCTAACCCCCCCCCCCCCCCCCCCCCCTCCCTCCTACACACACACACAAAAGACTGCAGCTAAAAAATATTTATTACCTTCAAACTCGAAGTCTTCAATTTCCTCAGTATTGATTGCAAGTGACCAACGTGTAGAAAGTTTTGTTTCAATTGAAACCTGTGTCATCCTGCTGTCCCCCTTTGAATCTCTTTCAACATGCAGTGTGGGAATATCTGATTTGGTCCACCCGCTTCCGGTATCATCAGAGGTCCAGCAACCATAGTTGACTTTAAAAGTCACAAAATCAAGCACCTTCTCTTTACCACAAACAAATCCTTCTCTGATATGTTCAACCTCATTCGTCAACTTGCCAGGAGTCATGGAAAATAGAGAAATATATGAGATAGGGTCTTGGATTTCACCACATCTTCCTGTATTGTCTACAACATGTACAACCTGAGAACCATAAGATGTTTGTTAGTTTCATCAGCTTGATGAGAGATGAGATGGTTTCTTGCATTAGCTTCTGAAATCCCATGTTGCAAAGGAATAGAAGGCAATTACAACTATAATTAGATCCACAAGTAAAATAAATTTACCACAAACCAATTAGAAGTAATAATAAAATTCTTGAAAACAAGAAAATGGAACATTTGATATAATGGATTACCCATACATTTTGAAGATAAATCAGAAGAATAACTATACATAGGAAGCCACGTAGAAAAGCAATGGAAAGCCCAGTAAATTGACTCGTGGGTTGGCCGAGTTATTCATTTTAATGGCCTGACATGTCAAAAACTCAAGTGACTCGGATATGATTAAGAATGCCCTATCTTGCCTAAATTTTTCAGAGTATTAACATCTCAGATGAGTTAAGAGGTCATGATTTTTTATAGAAAGAAGGCAAGACGAGGGAAACATGTAAACATTTGAAGGAAGAGAATTTTGGTTATATAGGAAGCCATGCAGAAAAAAATAGTGGAGTCCCCAGCAAGATGACTTGTGGGTCGGCTGAGTTAATCCATTTTTATGGCCATATTAAAAAGTTGGGTGCCTCAGCTACAATTAAAAATGTTCTCTCGCTCCACAGGTGACTCGGCTGAGTTAATGGGAATTTATATCAGTTGTGTCTATTTTAGATAAAGAACACGATAAAGGGGAACATAAATAGTATTTCAAGGATGAGTGTTTTGTTTCCCTGATGTTATACCATGGAGAAGCCCTCCACCCCAGCCCCATTAAACAACCAACTTGAACCAATCCAAATTGCTCAATTGGTGGGCATTGGCGGAGCCACGTGGGGCCCCAAGGGGGGGGAGAGGGGCTGAAGCTCCCCCTCAATACAGGGGGGCGGAGCTGGAGCTGCGGGGGGCTATAGTCCCCCCTGAACTTTTGAGGAGAAAAAATATATATTAAATTTATTCTTATATTATTTAATGGAGTGCTAACCCCAGACGCCAATAAGTCTTTTTTTTTTTCCAAAAATGCAGAGTGGGTGCAACACGTGGTTTTGCTACCATATAACAGGAAGATGGTTTGACACTTGTTGCCACCACCTTGCATCTAGGGAAGACTCTGACTGAGGCTAGCATTTATGTATTTAATTTAAGAGGGCGCAAGGGAAGTTGCCCCTGGACATTTTTTAAAAAAAATAACTAAGTTTTATACTTATATTATTTAAATAAAGATGGCATATCCACAGCTAAAGGGAGCAACGGCCCCTAACTTAAAAAGAACATTCTTTACAAAAGGACACAAACTAGCAAGATGGCCCACGAACTTGGCCCTAAAACAAAAAAAAAATTGTGACTACGCCCCGAACCCCCACACCCCATTGTTAGCCCTCATCCCTACAAAAAAATTCTGGCTCCACCCCAGTTGGTGGGCACTCTTGGATGTGCAACAACCAAGAAATCTTACAAGTTAGATGATCTTAAGGTTCCTAACCATCCAATACATCTGCTTTTCTAGACCATCAAACCATGTCCATTTTAGTCATCTGATCTTCCCCTCGTATTTTCCTCTTGAAAAGTAAGTTGAGGTAGTAGATTTTAACTTGCAAGGGTTTTGATTGATGCATAGACAGGCCACATATACGAATAGTGTCAACACAACTTTTGTGTCCATGTAGACATGAAGGTCTAGCCTCATTTGAATGACAAAAGGCAGAATAGATCAGAGATACCAACGGAAACTTACATTTACAGCTCTGGAGGTTTCGTCAGTAAATGGTGGGAAGATACCAGAGAATACTGCACTGAGTGTGAGGCCAAACAGAGTACAAGTTGCAATGACAATTGATCTTTTCGCACCTAAACACCAAGGAACGAGTAAATTGAGTTGAGTTATCTATAGCAAGTCATTACTGAATTCTACATATCAAGATGATTAAGGAAAAAAAGTACATGATGTTTTGAGCTTAGAGAATGATGAAAGATAATTATGGCTATTAGTATAATAAAATTGTGGACACATTTGACAGAAAAAGTTTACATTTTCCTCACCCTCGTCACCAAATGGTCCAAATACCCACATCCAAATAACAAGCAGTAGTCTATGAAGTCAAACGAAATGGACAAAAACGTGGAAACACCACCTTGTTTAGGTAATGCAGAGAACACTATTGTAAGCACCCCATTTTTGCACCTCCTTTCCCATTTCTAATCCTCTCTAACACTCCAAGGAATCACTCCCTAAATACCCCACATAGGCCCAAAACCCTTCAACCAATTCCAAAAAAGCCCCAAAAGGGGAGGAAATGCTCACTATCTAAAAATACCCTGCATTGTCTACATAAGGTTTACTGCCCAATCAAACATTTGAACAAAACAGCTTGGTGGTGTACCACCCCAGCAAATTTATGCCACTATGGGCCTAGGATGTAATGTCTCTACTGCCAAAAGCCATTCTGAACCTAAAATCAGTCCACCAAACCTTGTCATAGACCTATACTACATGCATGGAAGCAAAATCCAGAAAAGTATTGTAATGTGCGGTAATACATGTGTAGGCATAACCGAAAATAGATGTTTTTCATGTACCGCCCACATGCAGAATGCCTGCAGGAAAACAGTTTCCCCATGGATAAACCTTCTTTTGGACCCAAACTCCCCTCAAGCTCAGAATTTCTCCTAGAAGACTAATCCCTTCCATCTCCCAACTTTCCTAAACTACCCTTGGCCCCAAGTTTAGTCCCACATTGCTTGGGAGTCTCCTCCCTCCCTCGCCCTCTCCTATATAAATCTCTTCACCCCTTCATCCCATCACACTTCTTGAAACCTAAAAAAAAATTAGGCTTGAGTCTTGAAAATCAAGAACTCCCAAGCCTTAGACTCTTAGAAGTTAGAAGTTAGACAAGGTAATTTGAGGGTGGAAGCCATTGGCTCTCCTCTAGGACAAGTCCTTCTTGGGCCTAAACCTCCTACCTCTTTGGAGCTTTGAATTGGAAGAAGGAGCCTTCTTTGCCAACCTTCTTCAAGGTTGGTCTACCCCTCTAACTCTAACCCTTTCCCTTTATATATTGCTCAGCTTTTGCTTAGTTCATTTACCTCCTAGTTAATTTTTATTGATTCAAGTCAGCTTCTGTATTATTAGAGTTTACTTTGTATTTTAGATTCGGGCGGGGCACATTATGTACCATCATGTACCCGCCCAACAGACTAAACCCAAAGCAATAGCCCCTAACCTAATCTTTTGGAACTCCTGGACCTCTCTGATGATCATTCTACTCCCCACAGACTCCTAGGGGTCCAACCATGGCATTTCGGACAAGAACCAAAGTAAGGAAAGCTCTGTTTTGAGAAGCTTTTTCTTAGTTCATTTACCTCCTAGTTAATTTTATTGATTCAAGTTAGCTTCTCTATTATTAGAGTTGACTTTGTATTTTAGGTTCAGGCAGGGCACATTATGTACCATTATGTACCCGCCCAACAGACTAAACCCAAAGCCATAGCCCCTAACCTAATCTTTTGGGACTCCTGGACCTCTCTGATGATCATTCTACTCCCCACAGACTCCTAGGGGTCCAACCATGGCATTTCGGACAAGAACCAAACTAAGGAAAGCTCTGTTTTGAGCAATGCCCAGCGATAAACTGTGTACCACCCAACAGAGTACTGCACAAAAAAGTGCACACTTCTTGGGGAATTCTCTAAACTACTCCTTGGACACAAAATACCCCATTACCTCTTCACATACCCCAGCCGATTTTGGGCAACACACAAGCCTGGGACGTGTCATTCGGTGAAAAGCTCAGTCGAGTACTGCCCAACAGAACAAATTCAAGAATGGCATGTTTTGACCCCCTTTGCCCGGAAAGTTTAGGAACCTTTGGTGTTCCCATTCCCTCAGACCCCCTGGGACGGAGGTTTGATTTGGCCCACACTAGGCCCTGGTCTGAAGCCAAGAAATGCATTTACAGTACCATACTGTATTAACTCTGAAGCCTTTACACCGCTGACAGAATTGTTCTTCTGTCAGGATTGGCGGCAGAGGCTCTAAAGCCAATACAGACAGTGTTATAAGTAGCACTGTCCCTTGGAGTTAGCTACCTTTGGTTCCCCATTTGCCCCTAGGCTTTCCCAAACCACGTACCTAACTTAGGTTAGAATTTAACCACGGGTAAGCTTGCCCAACCCTCCATTGCTCCAAACTTGCAAGAGCCTAAACTGCTAAGTCAATCCAAAATACCAAAATCATTCGGAAAAAAAAAAAACTTAAAAATCAAAGTTAGCATTCTTGAACTATATTTGGCTTGATCCCGTTCACATGGGTACATAGGCAACCCTCATGGGTTCAGCTTGGATAGTTTAGGTTTTCCTTGTCTCTTACATGCATGTTAGTATGATGATGAGCAAATGTTAATTTTAGCATGGATGATAAAATGCAATTTTCCTTTCAATCTCCCTTAATTTGGTTTAGATTTAAGGAGTAAGTGACCATCCTTAGATAGTTAGATGAAGGTTTAGGGTGCCTAACACCTTCCCCTAACCTAAATGAATCTCTTACCTTTAATCTCACTTTAAACCATGCCTTATCCATTGACTTGTGGGATCCTATTTTCCCCCTACTTTTAAATAGGTGACGACTCTGTCTTAGGTTATTTAGCGTCATTCCGTTTTGGGGATACTCCTAATTGGGAAAGGCGGTAAATTTCCCTACCAGACTCATTCTTTCAATATGTAGTACTTGTTGCTAATAATAGTCAGTACAAATGGTTTTTGAATCCTATCTTTACATTATCTAAGGTGACTTTGAGCTACATTGTAACACTGAGGATTTGAATTTGTGGTGTGCTCTTATTATGTAATGCTCTTCCTTTAGGGGTCTTTTACTTTATGACCATGTCTATAGACCATCCATTATGTGGAGTGTGGACTTTAGAGTTTCAAACATGCGCAACAGTTTGCGTTACTTTAATTGGTCTCACATTTTTCAATCCAAATTGTTCTTTTCGGTATACAATGAAAAGCGTGAAATGGTGCTTATCTTATAATTTCCAAAAAAAAAATTACCAGATTTTCATCATTTCCACAATGTTGCTATAGTTCCCTTAACTTTTTACAATGTTTCCTCAACTTCCTTACACTTAGGGAACCGTAGTTTATACCGAAAACAAAGTTTAAAACCTTGAAATTAAGAGCCTTATGCAGTGTCCAAGAAGTTATCATTCAGGTGATTGGAATCTCCATCCCTTTAATATGATTACGAGTAACATACAAAAGATGACCCATCAACTGGACAGTGTGGATCAGAACCCCACTTGTGTATTTATTTGACGGCTGATAGCGGGCTACACGGTAAATGGTATTTCACTGCCATGCACAACTAAAAATGCATTTGAGATAAAATAATGACCTGAAAGGTGAACATATGAAAGAAGGTACACCAACGTAAGGCATATGACAACTGCAATAAATACAGCAACTATTACATTTCCTAGCCACTCAGGTGTACTACCAGGGTTCCTGCACACAAAAGCAAGAAAATATTAGTAGTCGTTCTACAAATGTTGAGTGGATCAAGAATAGTAAATGTTCACAAACTTTCATAAGGGAAGGCTGTAACTCCATCATAAGTCGTACACAGTGGTTTTCTATGGAAACAATGGTTTCCATTGCAGAATCGCAATAAGGACTATTAATCCCTTATATGCATGGGTGAGAAAGAATCATGAATATGGGCAGGATACGAAGGCTATACGTCGCACATACAGAACAGCAAATCATGTGTATGAGTGTATATTCTAGCTATTAAGGGGAACTAAAATCCTCATCATGTAGATTAGATAATACAGAATATTAATGGCATGGCAATTCATGTAGTGCATATGTGGGTGGGTGGGGGACCAATTAAAGGTGGGTTGCTAGGCCAAAGTTCAACCCAATTGAATGATCCTAAGTCGTAATCATCCATTATAGAATTCTCTCATGACCATTGTTTAACGATTGTCCAAGAAAATACGTGAAGTCGTAGTCTCGTAGATCTGGAGTCCAAATCCGAAATGACCATCAATGGCAATTTCAGCGGTAAAGGCCTGCCATAGAGGTCGGGGCGGAGACATAGGTATATTCAAGCGAGGGGGGGAAGAAGAGTCCGGTCAGGCGGGCATTACGGTCGATATCACCACCAGTATTCGAGTCGACTAAATAGATGTAGTGACACAACTTCTGATTACCCAATAATGTGTAATTAGTACCTAAATACATTAAATATATGAGTTAAGATTATATGTAAATAGTGGAAAGTGTGACCCTAAGAGACCCTAAGAATTGAGACTTCAGATCACAATATCGATCAATCTGCGCAAAATTTTTAAATTTCGACAATAGAAATGACCAGTCTAATATAGAGAAGGGTTTGGAGAGATAAAAAATATATATATATATTATTTTTTATTACTAATTATAATTAGTGAGTAATTAGTTGATTAATCAGTTGTTAAGGTGTTAATTATAATTTATTTTGAGATTAAGGGCTTAAGTATAATAAATGTTAAGAGGGGTTAATTTGAAAATAAGGTAAGTTAAGGAAGTATAATAAAGGTTAATTTTTATTATTATTAATTACAATTAGTAAGTAATTAATTAACTAATTTGAGATTAAAGAGGTTAATTATATGTAGTTTTGAGATTAGGGGCTTAAGTGTATTAAACGAAAGATGATGGGGTAAGTGTAATTCCTATATATTTAAGTATATGTGTTGGGTGGTGGTGAACCCACCCACACGTGTATTAGCTTTAAGCTTTAGAGAGTTTAAACTCACTGTTTGCATTCTCAGCACTGTTACAGCACAGTAACAGAACATCAGTAGGTTATGTATAGAGGAAGAGAAGAAAGGAGAGAGAAAAGAGAAGAAAGAAAGAAAGAAAAGGAAAGGAAAGGGAAAGGAAAGAAGAATAAAAGAGAAAAATACCTTCTTCACCTAGATTTTTGCAGTTAGGTAAGTAAATTGATTTAATGAATAGTTCTTTTAAATCTTATTATTAATATGTTTAATTATTTCAAATTTGTTATATGATTCAGTTAAAGTTTTCAAGATATGCAATATGATTCATTTAAAGTTTTAAGTGTTTGGGATATGCGTGAATTTTGGGAAAACACATATATGATGTGTCTTAATTTCTCAATAAGCGTGAATAAACATACAGGGTTCACCATATATTTAAATGAAATTACGAGAATCAATAGCATATTATGATGTGTTTTAATTTCTGAATAAGCATACGGAATTTACCTATTTTAAACGAAATGGTGAGTTCATGTGAAAACAGGTGATTTTTGGTATATGTGAAATATATCATTGATTTGTATCAAATTTAGAAATAAATACCTCGGGTGATGTGATTATGGAATTTGACGCAATTTATGTTTATGGAATTTGACACTATGATAGGATTTTGAGTTTGATAAATATCACTGATGATCCATGGATTTGGTAGTCAGATGATAATATGATATCTAAAAGAAAGAATACCACCCTGACAATCTATGTATTTGGTAGTTAGTTTATGATTGTATAACCAGCTAGTGAGCAAATCTTGTAGATATTACATTCCCACATTGTATTCTGAGAGAGCCTAAGGATCTGACTCTGGAACGGGACATCCGGTAGACCCCGACGTATTAGGGTGATCCCATGCAGCTGCGTTGGAACAATTGGGTGAATCTGATGTACCAATTCAATTTTGTCCTATTTCGAGAGAGCCTTTAAGAGGATCATTCTGCCGTGATCTCTTATAGGCGACTATGCTGACAAGATCGGTGAAAAATATGTGAGTCCGCATAGGATAGCACTCTGGTATTTGGTGTTGATGTATGTATATAGTAATCTGAATAGTTATATGATATATCCAATGATTTTATGAGTTATTAATCCTGAGTTTTTTTAGGATTTTGCTCCGGGACTTGTTGATACTCGGACTTATGATTCTAAAGGAGGTTTTGTATTTATGAACGGTTTAAATTCATGATTTTCAGCATAATTATTTATTTGAGTTTCAAGGCGTGACAGTAGATGGTTACGATCATCCAATGCAAGATGAGTACCAATATACCCGACAGGGACTTAGATTTTCCAGAAATGCAAACTTAATACTGGACTTAGATTTCCCAGAAATGCAAACTTAATACTAGACATTCCACGAAATATAATATATCCATTGTAAGGAGTAAGGACATAGAATTACAATCTAGGTAGCATGGACACTATTATCAAAAACTTGCCACGTCAGAGACATGGCTACATGCCAGCAAGGGAAGATCATAACAAATCCACAATCTACAGCTTCATGGTATTTGTATAACTTCCTATAAATACACCGGTAGCCATGGGAACAGAAGCACAGTGACCCAACTGTGCTGTATGAATATGATTGATAATCCCTACCGCTGAAAACATCAAAATATCATACTTAAGAGAAGGATATCAATTCTTTACTTCTTATAAAGAGTTGACTCAAGAAGTCTGAACAAAAGCAAACTGGTTACCAAAAGTATGGAGACCAGATCTTAATTTTTAAGCTTTTATTTGCTAACTGTAGCAACTACAGCATCATCTAATTTTGTAGTGGTTATTATGTGATAATTTTCACTAATGAAGCCTATTCATAGATATCATCTAAAACATACTATGCTATATATATAAATAAACTACAATGAATGAGAGAATCAATAAGATTAGAATCAAAACTCAAGGTCATTTGGTTTCTTAAGAGACACTACGCATTTATACATTAATAGGGCAGAGCGTTCATTAGAAAGGCCGACCAGAACACATCAGAAATTTTACCTATCAAATCGAACTACAATCCCAATTATTGTGCCCGCCAACCGAATAAATATACCAGCAGAGATTAAAACTGGTAAAGTCAAACCCAGCAGCAAGGTTACAATTTTGAGAGGCTTTGGTGATCGAACTGGAGATAAAGTTGCTTCGAGCAATCCATCTAGATATTCCAAACAATAGAATTAAGGGAAGTCATACACTATCAAGATACTGAATCTGAAACTTTTCAATGGATGGGATGGGCAGAGATGTGAACTTACATGCAAAAGCAGGCGAGACTAGCCAAACAAGAGCTAAATAGGAAGATCCAATCTTATAATAATTTCCAACTATCAAAATAACAAGCCACTGGACAATACCAGCTTTAAAGAGCCACCTTTCAGCCTCTAACTTAATTAAATCAGCTTGAATAACAAGAGATTGCTTCTTCTCTCTCTTGAAAGATACGCGCCGCAAATATTTTTGAAGAATGAGATAACCCAAATGTTGACCAGTTAGCGCCCCAAGGACCGCAGGTGCAGCAAATAAACCAACAACTAACCATGGGCTGGCAATGTAGGGCACTGGTGATGAACAAATGAGTGGTAGAAGGAAGGCAACAAGGACAGAGAAGCTTAGTGAAAATGTCCACATGAAGACAACGCTTAAACACGATAAGCCCAATGACACTGCTGCTGGATAGCCACCCATAAGCAATGATGTAGTCCATATTAAAAGTGCCTGTAATATCACTGAATTTTGAAGCATATTTGCAAGGCGTTGATTGTATACAATCATGTATGTCCCCTGAGAAGTTGCCATTACACAGATTGCATCAGACATCTTGCAAACTTACTCAAGGTAATATAATATCCTCCCACTCCAATCCCCATAGAAAACAAAACAAAAAAATAAAAAAGAGGTAAGCCTAGAACAGTAATAAAGTATTTGTAGTTATAATACCAAAATGTCAAAAAATATAGCCTGATCTTGGACTGTGTTTTTGTCTGTTTCCGTTCCCTTGCCTTTTGGGAGATGAGGCGAAGCAGCAGTCTGAAGCAGAAATGCAAGCATATTTTCTCCAAGATGCTGAAGAGACCCCGGCTTCAAAAGCTTCAATTTATCATTCTGTATAGTGGAAGCAATTAAATATTTATCAATAAATTCACATTAGAGAAATAATTAAGTTAATAGCATGTTAAGTCAATTTAGATAGGTATCCTGAAAATCAGATAGTGAGTCCAGTACAAGGGCCAAAACAAAATTGAATGATAAACTTAAATTTTCTTATGACACTAATTAACTATATAATTGTAAACATAAAAGAATAAGAAGATACAGACCAATTAACCATTTTATATTCCAGGTCAAGCTTTAGTGAATCTACAATTCCCCGTGGCACTTGATGAACAATTTAAGAATCCATATCAAATGCACAAGCGAAAGGAGTCAGCCTTAGTTTTGCCCACAATTCCAAAACTATCCTCATATCAATGAGATAAGAAAACTTTAAAACCATTAGCAATCATGAGACCTTTCACTAATTTGGGTGAATTGTGTGTATAATGTATGTTTAAGTTATCTGAATCAAATCCGATCTTTTTTCTCAATAGGTAAAGTAAGATTTAGTTTATGAAAGGGAAAATGAGGATGGCAAAACAGGATTCGTGTTGCCGACCCCAAATATTTGAGATAAAACACTGATGATGATAATGACGATGATGATGATGAAAGAGAAATCAGGTCCCCAAGTTAGGGCCTCATAACAAAAAGTTTGCACAGCGATCAAAAAAAAACAAAAAGTTTGCATGTAAAGATCTACAAAAGTGCTTCTCAAAAAGGATTAAATATTGAACAGCGTAACAGGATTCCGAGCTGATCCCAAACAGTGGGGAATCTGGGGATAAGGGCCTTAAGGTTCGGACGGTGATGATGATAATGTTGAAGACATTAGTCTGGAATCAAGAAGGTCCTTTGGGGTAGCCCAACCATATCAAAATCTGATAGGAAGGATTTGACCATAACATCTTGAAATTTCACCATAAATTGTTAGATCCAAAAGAACTGGTTAAGTACACACCTTAGTAACCCAAACCTCCTAACTTGCTACCCGCTCCCGCTCTCAAACCTCGCTTTCACCTCGGGAGCTCGATTTCAACTTTTGTAAACCTCGCTCTCACCTAAAGGTGCGGTTTTTGTTTAAAGTTTTATTTTTATCCTAATTTTTCATGTGAAATGAAGTGTATTTTGTCATTTTTCTTTGTAGGGTACAAGATTCATATAAGATTTGTTAATTATTAGTGATCCTATAATTGAATTTAGAATGATACATTTAATAATTCAATAGTCATCTTGTTTGTTGTGATGAAAATTTTGAATTATAAATGATTTTATCAATTTTCTCTTAAGAGTTTAAAAAACTAAAAAAGATATATTTACATCTACAAGTAATTTTCAAGAACATTAATATATATTTTATGTATATATATCGGCGATCCGGAGGCGCTCCTGACCCTATCCTAAATTGAAATTTGACGCTCTCGCACTCGCTCCCGCACCCGCTCTACACTCTGGTTACTTAGGTACACACCATGGGCTTGTGCCAGTGGTAGTGTCTCCCCCTTTGGAGGTAGGCAGGTGTGGAGCCAAGGGGGGGGAATTTGTATGTATATCCATATAGGAGCATGGGGCACGGAGGTGGATAGAGATCCAATCACAGCCAATTGTGATTGAACTCTCCCCAAGTTCAATCGCACCCACATGCCAACATGTCTCCTTTTAACCCCTATTAACTACAATTAATATTCACTAACCTTTGGGGTTCAACATATAACTTTAATTTTTTTTTTTAATATATTTATCATAAGGGTTAAAAATCTTTAACTAGAGTTTAATATTATTTTTCTAAAAATTAAGGTTATATTGTTGAAACCCAAGGGTTAGTAAATCTTAACCATAGTTAATAGGGGTTAAAAGGGACATGTGTTGGCTTGTGGGTGTGATTGAACTCTCCCCGAATTCAATCGTGATTGGCTGTGATTCGATCTCAGGTGGGTACCCTCTCAACTTTTGAATTTAAAAAAAATATATATATATTTTGTTTACTAAGGATTTAGAATCCTTTATTGTTATAACCAGACTCCTTGGAGTCGGTTACAACCCACAAGTCAACACATGCATGTCCCTTTTAATACCTCTTGATTCCGATTATGATTCACTAACCCTTAGGGTTCAACCACCTAACCTTGGTTTCTAGACAAAAAATTTAACTCTAAAGGTTAAAGTTGTTAACTAAAGTTAAAAGACTTTTGTGTTGTAACCGGACTCCAAGGAGTTTGGTTATAACCATAGAGGATTAGTCATGGGGCAGTTGTCCCATTGAATTTTAAAAAAAAAATATATTTTTAACTATTTTGTTTAATTATTTAGTAGGGCATAGTCATTGGACAAAGGAGCAACCACTCCCAGAATTTTTCAAAAAAATAATATTATAATATATAATAGGGAGTAGTCATAGGGTAAGGGGACAACTGCTCCCGTAAACAATGCATGTAGGATATGTACAAAATGTATGGATGAAATGACCCACAAACTAAGTCATCAATTTTTTTTTCAGGAGCTCCGCCCTAAAACCCCATCCCTTAAACCAAATGTGCCCCCCTACAATTGATTCTTGGCTCCGCCCCCGGGGGTAGGTTCTGGGATCGAGTCCTGAGGGGTGCGATGGTTGTAATATCCACCCTCTAGCCAAGTTTCAAATGCTAGGCATTAACCTACTAACCTAGAATAGATACTAGCACTACTAACCGGGGTGGCGGCCTAACCGTATGACTTGTACCCCAAAAAAGAAAGAACTGGTTAAGTAGACATGAATCTTCGAAGTCATCTAAAGCATTGGATTTTAGAGTATCAAAGACCTTCACCAAACAAGCGACAATACAAAATCACACAATTAAGGTTTCTAGTATTTAGGAAATCGAAGACTAATACATAAATTGAACTTCAGTTTATCCAACCAGCAATTACCATGGTTTTAGAGCCTACACAGCGATGTAATCAACAATTTTCAGTCATCACATTTTCCCTTATGTAAACATCACACTATACCTGTATTTTATAATGCTTTAGAGGTTCTTTATTATATTTCTTCACTAATATGCAAGCCATAGCTCTGATTAATTCAAGATATTATGCCAGATCAAACTACAAATGAAAGACTGATTGAGTGATTTATAAGTTAAACCCAAAATTTTGAACTTTGAATACAATAAAAATAAAAGGTGTCTTACTTTAAAAGATTAGCTTTCTTGCAACTCCTGGTACTTCTAACAAAATAAAATGTGGAACTACATGTACAGCAATAGAATGTTAAAAAGGACTAGTCAAGATCCAATTACAAAATGCAAAGATAAACCTTTGTGTGATATACAGCACCATTATCTGAGTATGCAAAATCAAGCCCAGACAGACCAGCAACCTCTTTGTACACTTGAAAATCCGTGGCAGATTTTATGACTCCAGAGGTGAAGAGATCCTGCAGCGCTACGGTCACTTGGATTTAATTTTATTTTTGAATCCCAAGAAATATATCCACAAATAAAAATAAAATAGTTATCTAGGAAATTTTGAAAGGAGAAAAAAGGGAATAAACCATTAAAGGATCATTAACCTGTGAAATGATTTGGCCAGACGGATACTTTGCAACCTGGGCGAAGTTCTCTATAGCCCACGGATGAGGACCACCCTATTAAATTAGGAAAGAAAAGGGGAAAATATTTTCAATATATTTATGATGATCTAATACGAGCTGAGAGAGAATATGGAAACATCAACTGATGACAATTTGTTCACATAAGGTTCGCTTACAACAGAATTGCAGCTCTAGTGTTTGATAATTCATAAAATAAGAAATAGAATTAAAAGCAAATAAAAAATAAATGTCTTCGTGAGCATCTTATGACAGTTGACAGTTGATAACTGGTGGATTCGGCCATTAGCCATCCAACGGGCACATGTTATTCTATCAGGATCGTCCAATTAATGAGCTACCTCCTCGGACTAAATGGATAATCATAACTTTTTCATCCCTCATGTCCAAAGGAATAGTCCATTTATAAGATGATTTGAATCATCTGGTACCATCCAAGAGGTGACCTATTGATTGGATGGTCCAGCTAGACAGCATGTACGTGTACACATATTGCATGGAGCATAGACTGTAACAAAAACTGAATGGTGTATGACTCATCCGATTAACAATATAATTAAACCTGAAATATACTGGACTTCCCTCCAATACCCATAGCCTCCAAATCAATAGCCAAACGAACAGTGTCACTCCATGGATGCTGCATCAATAAATTCAAGGGTTATTCCCTTCAAATAAGTGATATGGTGTTTCTCTTCAAAAATGTGCTCGATCTTCATAAAGCAATCACTCATTTTCTATTGTTTGCGGAGCAAGGCCAGAGAATTCCATTAATATGTGAAAGGTCGTACATGATTTGATAAAGTGGACAAGCTCTGAGCAATTAATTACATCAAGAAGATAAGAAGAAATTTCTTTTCAAAAAAACTAAATTGTAAAGATCCCATTATCATCACTATATAATTGTCTTCAAAAACTGGTTGGAGATCGCCTTTTTTCGCATCCACAATATGTGACAATGTGAGAGCACAAGAACTGGGAAAAATAAATTAGTGGCACAAAAGATAACATATAGAAAAAAAAATTCTAAGAATAACTCATTTAATTTTAAAAAAATCAAAATGGATTCTTCCCAGAAAAACATATTTTCCACTTCAAAAATATGAATTATTGTATATTCTCTAACAATGAAGGATGATCCCCTTTTACTAACCAAGAAAAAGGATGGGAAAAAGAAACAGATCCACATTAGATAGATGCCTTTTAAATACTCCAAACCTGTGTTATAAAGCTATGTGCACCATTAAGACCCTCCTCTTCCCCAGTATTGAACAGAAATATAACAGCACTCTTAAATCCATGAGCCCATTGAGAAATGCCTCGAGCAAGCTCCAACATAACGGCTACACATGAACTGCAGTCACCAGCTCCTTCCCTGAAACATGCATGTCAGTTTCTAGTTTCTACTTACTTACCCAAACTAAAGGTTGAGTACATTCTTAAATGGAATGGCCACATAACAGCAACGCAAATCATTTCTCAAGGTTGTGAAAAACATCAAGGGAAACCATCCCAGGTGCAATGGTTCTAAGACTCATCCTAGTCATAGCAGTTTCTTGGGTTACAACATCTTCACCAATTTTGCGGGATTTTGCAGACTTGTACTCAACTTCATATAGTTTCATCACCCGAGTTATTCCAAGTCATCACATTCATTCTTGCAGTAATGAGAAGCTGAATTCACCAAACGTATTGAAGACGAAACTTAAATTAAATAAATTCAGATGGAACAAAGAAACAACAACATCAGAAAGCAATACTTTCAACCATAGTTACCTGAACAAGAAGTGAGGCTCAAAAAAATCCTTAGGGAACAAGAAGAGAAATGAGATATGGGTTCCTCACTCCCATTATATTAGTATGGGCATACATACTTCCAATTTTGCCTTACATGAGATATGTGTGGAGAACTAGGTGTCCTAGGTTCTAATCCAACAATCCTTGTTCAGGGTCTACAACCTAAACTCTAGACTCAGCTCTATCCTATCACCTCCTACATACATAGCCCTTTTTTTTTTACCACTAAACGGAATGTAATGAAAGTGAGCTTCTTGGGAAGCGAAAACCCACCCTATACATTGCTTCCCTGCAACTATGCTTTCAACAAAATAATCCAATCGCATGCATAACTCAAACATATAGGGTAATTGCATGCATCCATGGGTTCCCACATAGGCGTATGCAAGTTAAAACTCAAATAGTATCTTCAGAAGCAATAATCGTGATCATCAAATATGTCAGGAAAAAAACTGTAATTAATTCTTCTTGGACAACAATTTGACTTATTTTCATGGTTTACCAACTGGATCCATTAACCTAATAACATATGAAAATTTATGTTACACTTAAGTTGTCCACCAAGTTAGATGGGCTTGCACAGGACACAATCTGCAATTGTGTGGGAATGAAAATTTGGATCATGTAGGCTTCGAACGCCGAACAGGCTTAAACCCATTGTCTCATTAGACCCACTTTTTTTCAGATGAATAACAATAACTTCACTGCTCAAGGTGCAAAAAATGGGGTTATGGTCATCAAATTCAAGCCAGACAGCAGGGATTTAACCAACCACTGCTGGCCCTATCCTTGGGAGTATCCAAACTACCCTTTAAGGATCAATATAATACTCTCAGAAGTTACTATTGTAAGGTTATATAACTTGAACAAAAGAATCCAACTTTATGTATGGGAATGTTAGGAAGAACATACAACTTTCATAGTTATAGTCTAAAATGTTGCTCTAGAACAATGAAGGAATTGCTAAAAAAAACATGTTTCCCCAAATGTTTAACATTGATCCTTTGGAGCTGTTGATACTCTTGGTTTCATGAATGACAATATTTATTTCAAAATTCTCTCCTTTTTTTCGCTAAAGCATTCAATGTGTAATAAATTGCTAAAACATTTCTGCAGAAACCATAAAAGAATAGAAAGAAGGATGAAGCATACGTTGAGAAAACAGTATCAATGTGAGAAGAAACCAGAATCGCATTTTCCCCCTCTTCAGATATATATTTTGGCAAGATTCTCAATACTATATGTTTCAGATCTGAATACACAAGTGTTTTCCCAGTAAACAGGCCACTGACAAGACGATTTGCACCAGATTCTGCATGGAAAACATCCACTTGAACATCAACCTCCCAGTGAGCTATTTTCTTTATCTTTTCTGATGCTGCCAAAACATACTGTCATGGAAAACTTGTTAGAAGAAGAAGAAGAATGCCTCACAATGATTTCACGGGGAAAAGAAATCGGCACATAGACTTTACTATGTTGGATAAAAGTTAGAATGAATATGAAGGTATATCCAGATTCATAAAAGTCATAATATATAAGAATACATATATAGGTCATATCTGAAAGCACAAAAAAAAATCATTGTTTTACTTAATTCTGACACGAGGATTTCAATACCACCAAGTATCTCTGTTACATTGGTTCAAATTCAAAAAGAATGATCAATAATTCACATGGGACATCAGTACCACGACTATAAACAGCTATTGGAAGAGAGAATCATGGTAATAAATTCGCCGAAACGGTTACAAAACGACCGTTACGTAAAGGTTTCAGTAATCCCCGAGAACTGTTATGAGCCACAGGTTACTTAATGACCTACAAAATGTTTGGCGCTATATTCCATACCATGAGTTTTAGAAACTCATTCTATCTCACTTCTTTTGAAATTTTCACTTCTTCCCCCCTCAAGCCAAATGTAACTAGTCCATCTTATTTTTTTGGATCATAAACAAGATCTACACTATGATTCTTCAGTGCTCATTTTTTTTTTTTGAACAAGAAAAATCAGTTCAAGACTTTTTGATTGGATAAGATTTCTCAACTTTTTTTCAATCATTGTTTGTTAGTTAATGCATATTAGCAAATTTAGAACATAGATTCAAAGATTGCATATTATGAATGAAAATACTTATGTATCATAATTAACAAATAATGAAATAAAAAAATGTAACTGCATTACCCAAACCATCATATATTCATTAAATTCATTTTTCCTTAATTTTACATTTTTTTTAAAAAGTTGATCTACAAAATGGTGGGGGGATATGGATTCTGACTGTAACGGTCAAAACCATTACCTCATGCCGCTACGTAACGGTCTTGGTCAAACTTGTTACGCAAACCGAAACCATTATTTAAAACTCTGAAAAGAATGAACATGTCATAGTTCAACGAAGAAGTGAATTACTACAACGCAATAGGAAATGACTCACACGAGCTCCAAAACTGCAAGCATGGTCCTTACCTAGTTAGGACATTGGCTATTATGTGAACAATCGAAAAATAGGAGAATTGAGAGAGGTTCTCCAGCATATGTCAGGACTCTTCCTTCTCTTTCTAATTGATCTCTACATATTGTACCACAGTAAAAGATCAAGAATATAAGGGAATAGGTTTTATGATGACACCACGACAACCGCAACAACTGTATCGACAAATGTCTCAGATCAATTAGAAAGTACGCCATCTCAGATTTTTTCTCATACTTAGAATTATTACGATATTTGGATGATAGTTCTTCCACAATTTATCATCACAAAAGCTCTCAGGGTTCTGAAAACAAACATGGGAGATGAAGACTAAAATTAGTCCATTCATTTTGGGGACTAAATGCAAAGATGGTCCACCATAATTTCTTATGAAAGTAGTTCCAAGTTTATTGGATAACTATTATGAGACTTATGAAAATCTTGTTCACTTATACTTGTTGTATTTCTGTGCTGAATTTTATCCTTGCAATTCATTTGAACCTGTAAGTGGATTGTAAGTTACTTTTTGGTTTGGGTGTAATTTTTGTTTCTGCAGTGATTAACACAACGTCATTGCAAAGGTTTGAAGAACTGAAAGTTCCAAGTGTGGGGCAAATCAACGGCTCCACTTTACCCTTGATGAAGCTAAACAAGAAAGATTACATGAAGGGGCCACACTCTGTTAAGAATCTTTAGTTGTTTCCTGAAAGGAAATTGGTGATGGAGTATTAAGTGACCACCACAAATGATAGGAATATGAGAAGTGGGAAGCTGGGAACTCTATTATGACAACATGGATATACTTTCAACAGATGAAGAGTATTTCTTTTGAGGACTCCTAGAGGTGGGTACATGCTATAAAAAAGAATCCTATTCTCAGCGCCAAATCACTGCCCCCCGCATCTTCTTTATATTAAGAGATTGCCACATTCCGAGATTGTATAGATCGCTGGGAGAAAGCTTTCCAAAGCTTGTACTAGATAGATGAGCAACCACAACCCAGTAGCCTCTTATTGTACTTACCGTGTGATTGCTTAGCGGAAGAGTTAAGAGGACAAGCAAAAATTTGGTTTACTCCATGGTGTTAATCCGGATTATGAACAAATTTGGTTCAGATCTTAGTTCATGCAACTTTCAGATCTTTCTACTGTCTTCACCGTCCACAAGCAGGACGAAATCTATACGAGTAATATGTCTCCTTCCACGGTTCCACCTAGGCAGCATCAGAGAGATTTTCCCTACTTACACACTTACCACCCAGGTGGCTTCAAAAGTGGAAGATCATAACCATGATGGACAATGTTGTGGTGGCAGTATTAGTGACTAAAATCAAGGAGGTGGAGAATGTAATGGTGATAAGAAAAGTATGGTTGATATGGCTGTATTGACCACATTGAGGAGAACAGATTTATTTTGCAGTGTCGACATCCTGGAGTGATTATACCATTGTTTTTGTTTATCCTCCTCTTTGTAGGGAGTTCTCACTGTATTTATCTCCTTCCGTTCTGGGTAAGGATTTATCTTGTTACAGTCCGTTCTTTTGCTGAGACTTATAAAGCTTGGCACTTTGCACTTTGTCATGGTAGTTGTTAGGAAATTTGAGTCATTGTGTCAAGGTTTCTAACAAAATTAATCCTTACCATTTGAAATCATTCATTTTACTGCATTTGAAGTCTTACGGGAATTGCAACCCAAGAGATAAGAAGCACAATACATCTAGTTCTCAAAAGAAAATGCATATTGTCAAATGACAAAAATTGTAAAGTGTCAGAGTTTATAAGTCTCAACAAAAGAATGGACCCTTAAAGATCAATATTTTCCAATCTATCACTATGTGGAATTAAGAAGCAACCAAGAAAAAACGTAAAATTTGTCCATGCCACTTGCAAGAGAAATCACTTCTAAGATTTTTAGATGAGCAGTTGAAGTATCTAAGACAATGACAACAACAAAATTAAAAAGCAAAATATGACATATCTCAAGATAAACATCTGGAGAAAATAATTGATTACATAGGCCAGACCTGCAATGCAAGATCAAGAGCATCAGAACCAACAGGATGAGGACCCAACTCAGTCAAGGCCTTGACATGTTCCATGGCCTCTTGCTCTGAGAAACCCCTTTTGCCAGCTTGATCAGCATTAAGAGGCATAGGCATACTCTCAAACTGATAATGATGAACAGCCCAAGCGGAATTTAGGATCAAAACAAACATGGCCAGCCATACAAAAGCTGACCTCTTTGGCCTTTCACTGCCATCATTTGAGCTGACGTCTTTATCATCTCCAGATAAATCAACATTTTCAACACTTCCCAGCGGTTTAGATGTTGACATAGAGTTGTCAGGCCTCCGCCGCATTTTATATGTATAGAATTAAGTTAAGAACCTGATAAAAATGGAAGCAACAAGAATTATTGAAACCATTAAAGAACAAAGTAATCAACAAAACCCGAAAAGAGAAACACTAAAGAACCCCAGAGAAAATTTGTAAGAACAGTCAATAGCTCCAGTAAAAAAATATTTATAAAATGGATTTGTGTAAACATAACCTAGAAGAGATCAGCAAGGCAACTGGTTCACTCGAAGTATCACTCTATCCACAATAACCTAAATAACTTGAAGATGATTGTCGTGTAGAAAGAGAAAATATTCATGGTTAAGAACTAAAGATAATGTAGAGAAAACCTAAAGCTTATATTGAAAAGAATTCAAACCTAGGGCTCTCTAATAGATAGATCTTCCACTTCACATAGACGACAACAAAATCGAATATTCTTTGCTCTAAACTACAAATTTGGGAATAAAATTTCTAGCAGCAAGGGATTGGAATCCTTGTCTGAATCAATCCCCAAGAGTAATTTGAACTCAAATTCAGATGAGTAACAGAAGACTAAACATAGAGAAATCATCAAAGCAGAATCACTTGAAGAGATGAATAACTGGTGGAAATCATTTGAATCAGAAGACAAGAAGAGCAAGAAAAGTGCAGTGAAATATACAGAGGAAGGATTACAGAAAAGAACTGAGCGAACCTTAGAGCGTCGAACTTGTGAATTTGGAGAAGAAGAGCAGCTACGGAGAGGTACGTCTGTTTCCCAGATTTTGGCTCGAAAAGGGGAAGTAAAATAGTAAACGGGGGTGGTTATTGGTTAGGTCTATGCTGATCCACAGGATCATTGAACGTGATGGGCTCTACCTCCCTTGGGGGTTGTAAAATGAGCCGGGCAGGACTGTCCAGGCCCAACCTTCGTTTATAAGGGTCCAACCTAAGCCCTCACATGGGCCAAAACTGGTTAGGCCCAAGCCCTACTCTAGGGTCAGTGATGGACCTAGGTGGGCCTAGTCATGAAAAGAAAATAAAGAATAAAATTGTCATGATATTTATTGGTTTTTTTTCTCAACCACTAACGGTTGCTAACCTGACTTCAACTCTCCACCTCATTTATTCGTGTTTGACACGGGCAACGCAACCCAAAGAGTAGCACGGTGAAGTATCAATGGCAAAGTAAAAAACTATTCTTTTTTTATTGTATTCAAAAATGTTATTTTGGTCAACTGTGGGTGACCGTCAATTGTCTTTATTTTAATGATATCGTCATTGATATAAATAAAATCATTAGTTAATTTGGCAAATCATTTTATGCTCACGCTAATAAAAGTATGGTAGCCAAGTCGATCTTTGCCTTAAGTGTAAATAAAGTAGTGAAAACTATATTCTATTTTTCAAACTAAATCCTTCATTATTTGATTAGAGACAAAAAAAAAAAAGATATGTTTGCCTCCTTTCTTGCTGAAACCAAAAGAGCTCGAGGAACTAGTGTTGAAGCACCTTTATTGCAACACTGGGATAGACTTCAAAACTTTCATCTTTTTCCTCTGAATTTGGTAAAACTTCAACTCTATTAACCACCACTTATGAATCATTTTTCAGCCTACACCCCTTTTTTTTGGTAAGACGGCCTGCACCCCTTTTCTCAAGTTTTGGATTGATAGTTTTCGGAGACAAGCTGTCCAACCTAGTCACTATGGATTACAGATCTATAATAAAATTAGTATCCCTGATTGAATTCATATCAAATCAATCCAATCCATTGACAGTCCTCTTGGGAAGCAATGCTTGCCCCATTTTTAACATAATGGGGTTGTGGCCGAACTTGTATATTGTGAAACCAAAAATAAATAAGAATTCCATCATATATTATATTCATATAGTTTAGCCATATATGTGTTTTGAGGGGAAATTTTAGGGTGTCAACGGGCCAGGCTGGTTGTAGCTTAATTGTTAATTGGACTTTAAATATAGGCCTGAGCCAGTAAGCCCAATTAAATGTATAGTCAAATAGGCCTCAAGTGCTAGGGGCTAAGCCCAAAATGCCCCCCCCCCCAAACTACTTAACTGGGCCTGGGCCAGCCCAATCCATTGACACCCCTAGAGAAGATGCCGCGGTTAAAGTAGTCAAATATATAAACGTAGTCGAAAACATCCTTCAGCACTTTGCGGACACGTAGCTGAAATGCAAAAGAGTGACCCGGCATTCAGTGGGCCACATCTGAGAAACCATACATCTACATGGCCTATAATCAACATGATACAATGATCATTAAATGCCGTCATGAGAATTTGGGCCAGCCTCTGGTGCTGGTTGGGTAGGGGTAGTAAAATGCATCTTTTTTATATACTGTTAATATAATAAGGCTTAGTAACACTTGCCTATTTAGCTCAGATGGCCAAGGTATGCCCCTCCTTTGAGGGAAGTCCTAGGGTCAAGTCCCGGGGCACCCCTCCCTCCCTGAGACTTGATCTCAGGACCACCCTCAATCGAGGGCCACAACTAAGCCATCTGAGCTAAAAGGGTTAAAGAGTGTTTGTTATGTACAACAGAAGAAGGAACAAACCCATTTATGAAGATTATTAATAAAATTAGGAGAGCTACATAAAGAAAAAGAACAAGAAACAAACTTGAAATATAAAAAGACAATGGCAGTAACAATACCAACAACAAGAACATGACCAACCATCCAATTTCTATTTGGAAAAATATAATGTACATATAAATCTGCCAGAAAATATCATTGCCACTAGCATTTGTCATCGGCTCTTAATCTTTTGGATTAAACAACCTGGCAGCACCGATCAACTGTCACTCCTGGATCACAGCAACCTCTTGATCGACCCTCCAGTAGTTCGTATCATTGAACTCCAATATCCCAGCCCCATCCTCATCAGCCTTCATCTCCAGCACTGTTGGAGTAAGGCTCCTCTTCAGGAGCCCTGCTTCCCCAACTATCCCCTCTTTCAGAGCCTGCTCCATTGCCTTCTCCGTGCCGTCTAACTCCACACCTACAAATTCAACATCCTCTTCGAACAATGAGTGCATGGTAGTAGCTCTCTGACTCAAGTCAGTCTCTGCGGACTCTTCACTGCAATCCATAGCGGTTGTGATGCCACTTGAGAGTACAACCTTGCCGTTCGACAGGTAGTTAGCACTGGGTCCCACAGCCTCTGACGATTCCAGATTGTCATTAGGATTGCTACTATCATTGACTGGATTCTCATCTGACTCAACAACCTGCAAATCTGACAATTCCCGCCATCCCACCCAATCAGGTAACGGCCTATCGCTAAACAGATCTTCATTGTCGGTTGTCTCACATGGAAAGAAATCCAACGCAACTGAAGCACTTGCCATCTCATCCTGGTGTTTCAACTCTCCACCATTCCTGGATATTTTCTCAGTAAATCCATTCAAGAAACTCGAATTGGATCTGGAAGCACCATTGATAGAAGCTGTGCTGTCTACTAACCCGTCATCCTCTCCAACCACCACCTCGTCATCACTACCACTGCTGCCCCCATTTGCTGTTCCATTCAAATTGATCTCGTCCATCGTCTCTGGAGGGGAGGTGTTCATAGGCTCACACCCGATTCTGTCGTCTTGGAAAGCAAACCAGTTGGAATTCGTGAACAAACTGCTGCAGGGAAGAAATATAGAAATTGTCTCAGCGGTGATAAGCTATATAGTGTTTTGTTACATCTCTCTGGTATTAGCGAAGAAATGCTCCAAAAGCCAAACTTTGTTCCAAAATTGCTCTTTCGGTTATGAGCTCAATCAGGGGCTGAGTCGATGGAAAGCTCTCAGACAATTTTTCATAAAATAAGAGTTTGGCCTGGAACTAGGAGCCATACAAACTGATGTGGATGCCGAGTTTCAACATAACAAATTTATTTGCAAAGGGAAATGTAAGGTCCTTTCAGGGGGAAACTTCATGATATCATGGCTCACATGCAGCAGAGTAACACCATTCGATGGGGCCCCACTTGGACCTCAAAAGCTACCAAGAAACCCTTTAGTGAGGCTTGCCTAATTCAATTACGTAAACCGTTCACTTATGAGGTCTAGTTGGGACCCATCAATTATTGTCCCACTCTGCCAGTGCACGAGTATTCTTTTGCATAAGGTTGACCACTTATTCCATGGGCACCTTTGAATTTTTCTTCCTTGGAGATACAAGCATGCGTGTTATATCCCAATGGCTAGGAAACTCACCTATTCTGGTCATCACCAAGCCTCAGTGACGATATCACTACTTCGGCAGATTCATCATCAAAGTAAACATCCTGCAGTTTTTTTAATCAGGAATACACATCTTAAGATCAAATTCTATAGCAAAAATAAAGAGATTTCCCAGATTCCTTCCCAACTACTTTTTCTCAGCCTCACCCCTCAATAATGCTTAACAAATCACAGCCCCTCCTTCCCCTTACATGAACAAGTGGAAGACAATTTCACAAAGCAAAAAAAAAAAATTACCTCATCATCTCGATCAAGAGCTCCATGGCCCTGCAACCAGTATGGCAGAACAGCCACAAAATAGTAAAACATAAAATGAACATTTATCACACCCATAAAAAGGAAGGGGGGGAGGATATATATATATATGTATGTATGTATATAGGGCATATATACATACATATATATATATATATATATATATATAGGGCAATGCTCTTCACTGTCTTGCCGGTCGCAAGCCCGGACTAGGAGGTTGACAGACAGTGCAAAACTTTGCTATAAACAATTTCATGAATCCTGATCCATTGTCTCAAGGCTAGAGACTGAACAGGATTCAAGTTGCCAACCTCAAAATTTTGAAATAAGGTACTGAAAAAATAGAAGAAAGATGTATTATGTAGATCAACTTGGACATAATACTGATAAAAAAAAACTATCAAATACCTCGGCATCCTCATTTTCATACATGTTGTATCTAAAAGCCTGGCTTAAATTATTAGCTATTGCTGCAACATCGTAATCTCTGTCATGGAGTTCATCCTCATCACTATCCCTTGTCCTGTCCTGCAATGCAGTCGGGCGGCTGCACGAGACAACAAGCAAAAAGCTTAAAATTTCAGATCAATCATAACAGAAGACCTCCATCTTTAACATAATGGCAATCCTAATCTCTTATAATCTTCACCAAAAAGTTACATGGACAAATAGACTCACCATTTGCGTGCTGAGAATTTTTATTTTTAAATAAAAAAGTACCAAGCAACAAAGCAATGTTCATATAAGCAACATAACCGCTTCTAAAGAAACAAAATGCATTCATCAAAGCAATGAATGTCCTTAGATGGAATCAAAGTATGCCTTGTTAAACATGATATATTCTCTCTCTCTCTCTCTCTCTCTCTCTCCGTGAGTGCATCTCTCTTGTCTTGTACAGTCGTTTTGTTTCTCGTTGCTTTCATCCATTTGCTGGTTGAGGATGCTGAATATTCATATGGTTGGCTCTTCCATTCCAATGATTTTAGGGTTTTGTAGTTTAATGGATGTTTTCTTGACTCACAGTTCTGTTGCTTTGAATATGTATGTAGCTTGATATTTCATCTTTCTTTGCTTGATTCTAATTGGAAATCGATTAAAATAATCTGCAATTGATCATTTCTTTCTTGGTTTGGAGTCACATATTTTGTGACCTACATGGAAACCAAAAAAATTAAACATGATATATTCTGTCTTAGGAAGTTTGAATGTGTATTGCCTTTAGATTTGAAGTTATTGCCATTTTTAGTATGTCTTAGGTACTTAGTTTATGTTGCATTTTTACCAATTTGCACTTTTTAAGTTTAATCATTTGAGTAATTTGTTACACATCTGATTGGTGTAGGTTATATCGTTGAATATATTTGGGCTCTAGTAGAACTTCCAGATGGTCAGTCATAATAAGTGGATTCATTCACCAAGTTAAAATTCAAGTAATGGATCTGTGGAGGGATATAAAGCAGCAATAGCGGCTTAATGATTCGTTCTAGAATATGGAATTGAGTATTGAGAGACTTTTCTCAAGTAGCAATATGTTTATTGTTGTATGCATATGATTGTGTACCAATATGCATATGTTACTTGATGTTTATTCTTTAATGCATATGATTATTTTTTGTATAATTTATGAACATAATTTATATAATTGTATATGTAATTAAGCTTGAAATTTCTTTACTCTATTCATACATTCATGCTAAAGTTTTTAATTATCCGTTGTAATTCCTTTAGGGATTAGGATCAAGGTTTGAATTAAAGTATCATAATTAAAATGCCAAGAGCTAGAGATCCTTTATGAGAGTATGTAATTGAAGAAGGGGGCAAAGATCCGGTATAATATTTGTCAAGTGTATAGTATTACCCATATGAAGTACCACTTTGCAAAACTAGTGCAAAGAGATATACGGCATTGTCCGTCAGAACCTGATTTTGTTAATGAAATGGCACTAGAGGTCGTACAATATATGGATTAGTGTAAAAAGACAGATTTCTGGTTTTTTGCGACCATTTCAAACTTGTGGTGGAAGTTGTACGGGATCAGCTGCAAGCACGGCATGTGGTAGTTTGGGTCTTATGGGAACATAATTAGGCCTAGGAGGCCATGTGGAAGGGTCTGGGTCTCAGCCAAAGATACATTAGCTCATGAAGAAAGAAAAAAAGTTTGCAGGCTGTTTGTTCGTAAAGGCTTTGGTGGTGAATAACCTTGCAAATCACTTGCTAAGGTCACAAGAGTTTAAGGACACAACCATACCCATTTCAAATTATGTCCCAAGCTATATTCCCACAAATAGTGAAACAGCTAGAGTGAACATATTGGTAAGCTTGAAGGATAAATAGAAGGGTACATCAAAACAATTAAAGAATCTTAGATTGTTTCGGGGTGTATTGTGAGTCTGTGATGTCATATTTGATTCTTGGACTGCTGCAAAGAAGAGGTCACATGTGAATTCGATGGTGGCATGCCCTAAATGGACAATATTTTTTAAAAGTGAGTGCACAAAGGGGAATAAGAAAGATGCATCGTGCATTTCAAATTTCACTGCATCTACGATTGAAGATAATGGACCAGAAAATGTTATTCAATTCATATCAAATAAATCTTTCAATTAAAGTGTGGCAGAAATTATTCTTGAAGATACATATCTAAAATATCTTCAAGACATTATGTGCAGGACTCTGTTTGGACCTGATCTTATAAAATATTGATGAGCCTTCCTCATGTCAAGCCAATTTGGAAAATTCCAAACTTATTGTGAAGTTTTTTGTCCAAGTTTCAACATATTTTGGATTCAATGAGATTGCACACGAAAAAAAAAGAATTTAGAAGTCTAATGCAACTAGATTTGTAATATGATTTCTCTGTCTGCAATCTATTATCAAAGAAGAACAAGCATTAAGGTTTATGGTTTATATTGCTTCAGCTAAATGGAGAGCTCTACCTCAAAGTAAGACAAAAGAAGGAACAGAAATTGCAAATATAATACAGGGGAATTTGTTCAGAGAGAGGGGCTGAGAGATAATATATACAGTTGAGCCTCTTGTTGTGGTGCTACGGATGGTGAAGGCCCCACTAAGGGATATCTATATGAAAAGCATGGATAGGACAAAAGGGGCAATCAAAGAAATGTATAAAGGCAACACTGAGAAGTATATGCTTTTTTGAAAGATGATAGATGAAAGGTAGAACAGGACATTGCATAACCCCTTGCATGCAGTTTTTGTCTATCTTAATCCTCAATTGTTATATAATATAAACTTATGATGATTGATAAGTAGGGGTGAGCATTGAGAAGGTAATTCATAAGATAATCCTTAGTTGAGAGGAGGGAACTAAGTTTAACAAAGTGTTTTACCACCAACAAGTAATCTTTAGCTAGTGGGCAATTAAATCCCTAAATCCCTTTTGGAGTCGCATCCAAGTACATTACATTTATTTGTTATTTTTGAAGTTTGGTTAGATTTTAGATTTTAAATTTTATAGTTAAATTTTTTTTTAATATGTATTTGTGATTATTAATTTGGTTGGGGCATGTGGGGACAAGTAATTCCAGTCCTTCGGAAGTTGACAATCAAAGTGCATGGCCAACCATGCAGTGTCTCAACATGTGAAAGAAATTCGAATGCTTTTGAGGTTGCAACAAAAAGAAGAGGAACAAATTAGAGCCAAATAAATTACATGACTTGGTGTTCATTTGTGTGTACTTGCATTTGATGAAGACAAATCTAAGTAAAAAAAGATTCAGAACCAATTAATTTTGAGAATATTTTGGCATTCTCAATTGTACCTGAAGCTGAAGGGGATCATCACCTTGAAGATGGAGCACTCTCCTTCAATGAATCTTTAGAAAATGAAGATGAGGCAGATATTGATAACCTTGATGATGATGCAACTTTTGAGCGGTTGATGAATCCATGAGTGATTTTATTATTGTAGTTTGTACTTTGTATTTTATAACACTTTTTATTGGTGAAATTGTGAGAATATAAACAATCCAATTTTTTTTTTCTTTTAATCTTGAGAGTTGATGTCTTGATGAATTTTGATGCCTTCATGGATTTGGATATTGAAATGATGTTATGAACTTATTAGTGTTGATGATCAACTACTTATTTTGGGTATTATCTATAATCTAATTGTTCATTATATTAGTGGGTATCATGTTTCTAGTTTTTTATAATTATTGATTAACTTATTTATATTTAGTTTTTCAGAAGTTATCCGGATTTTGCCAAAATTTTCCTAATTTTTTCGAACTTAACCCCCAACTTTGTTACTATGGTTGGAATTAATTAGATATTTAGATTAGATTAGAAAATAATGGCCTTGTATGTCGTTACTCTATTAGTTTATTATTCACCATCCCAGCTTACCTTCCAAAAAAAAAAAAAAGTCTATTATTCACCATTCATGCTCAGCTATTTTTATGTTTTTTTCCCATGGTAGGCTGGGATAAACTCTCAACCTCATGGTCAGCGACTCCACGGTCACAATACAAAGTCCCACCAGGTTCAGTTATGGGCATGATATCAGATATAATCGTACTACTGAAACAGTATGCATGTACCAGTCTCCATACAATGACTCCCCAATCACACTTTCTGCAATCGTATAGTGCATTACAGGACGATAGGGCAAGAAAGCATACCCACAAGCCCATCGGTAAATATTTTCCACAGTATTACGCTCCTGTAGAACAGTAGCTTGCCATTCAATCCATTCATTATTTTCCTGAGTCAACAAATGAACCAAGTCAACAAAATTTCTTTTAATAATCCAAATGATAAAAACAAAAAACGCAACCCATCTCCACATGCATTCTTCGTCATCTTAGAAACAATTAAACACATACGAGTATATAACCAGCAAAAAACTAATCTAAAATACCTTGCTCGTTATAGCTAGCACCAGTAATGTGGAACACAAAAAAATCTTCAATTAATATATAAAAATGTCAGAAAGTGAACAACATGAGGGGCAAGTTTGAGCCAATTGTTATACAGTAAATCAGTAATGTTTTTCTGTATTGGTGTTGTTATACAGTAAAGTTATCCATGATTTTTTTTGGAGCACTTTGTCTACGATTTGGTTTAGAGCATTTAGAAGGATGATAAAAATAGTGGAAAGACTTGAAATAATTTTTTTATCCATTATGGAGGATATTAAGAAGCAATAAGTTCAAGATAGTCAAATAGATTTCTATTTTTACCGGTATCCAAGGAGTGTTACTTAGGCACTTAAGTTTTCCTAAATTTTGTCGTGCTGACACCTAGACACGACACCACACTCCATGACATAGCACGACACTCTTTGGCAGATGCCTATACCATGTCATGGTGACATCAACATTATGGTTAGACACGTGTTGCTTCATGTATGTCATACTATTTTAAAAATACAATATATTGGATTGCTATGAATTTTTTTGTCAAGTTATGTAACATTTACTAGGAGTGCAACGACACTAACGACGATCAATAAGGACGTTTCTCTCTTTTGTTGCTCATTTCTATTCTCTATACAAGTATTTTTTTATAACTTGGGTATATACTTTTAAAAAATAGGGGCAGGTGGTCCCTCCTCTCTATCCTTGTTATTATTTTTTTTTTAATTAAGATAATATTACATGTGTATATATATATAATAATTTTAAAAAATCTATGTCTCATACAAGTATTTTTTTTTATATAACTTTGGTATATACTTTTAAAAAATAGGAGCAGGTGGTGCCTCCTCTCTATCCTTGATATTATTATTTTTTTTAATTGAGATAATATTATATATATATATATATATATATATATAATATATTTTAAAAATCTATATGTTCGTGCCGCTGTATTGGGATTTTCATAGCTTGTCGTGTTGAACACCGCCAGACACCTGGACACTTGGCACCCATACCACGTGCCTAGATAACACTGTCCAAGACGATGCTCGGTCTCTCCAAATGGGACATAAAACAGTGGAAGGCATCGATCATATCTCGAGACAGATGAGGGCTATCAGATGGAGGTATAGTAGTAGATAGTGGGGCTGTGGATGTAACAGAGTTTACACTCGAACCCCCTCTAGGTCTTTTGTCTTTGTCTCCTCATCCACCACCAGGACCCCGTGGGGGTGGACGATCGTGTAGATCCCAACAGGTGTCTTTTGTATGACGTGTGCGCCCACAGTGGTCACAATTAAGTTTGTCCCGATCATCAGTAGAAGGTCTAGAAGATCCAAAACGACCACCTCTACTACAACCACCACGCATGTCTCCCCGCCAAGGTTTAAAAAAAGGGTTTCGGACACCGTAACGGACACAGCCGAAACCTTTACGTAACACCGTTACGCAACGGTTTTGGCCTTTACTTTTTTCTTTTTTTTTGCTTAAAAAATTCCAAAATATAAAAAAATAAATAAACATATAATAAATGAGTAACAACATACTTTTAAAGTCAATATAAAGCTCAAAATTTAGAAATAAGGAAGTTAGATGGGTCGAGAGTTGAAACATACCCAAAATAAAGAACATGTGTTAATTCCTTCAAATTATGAATTAAACTCCAAATCAAGTTGTTAATTAACAAAAAAATAAAAGGATTTTAGAAAAAAGAAAAAAAAGGTACTAAGAATAGGTAAAGAAGAAGAAAAGAAGCAAAGATAAGGTTTTAAAATGAGTTTAGAAATTTTCAGAACCTAGTCCTATGACCGAAACCTTTACATATCGGGCGTAACGTCTATTATGTAACGATTTCGGGTGTTACGGTTTTGTTTTGGGATAAACGAGTAAAGGTACAGTATCAGGAATCGAAGGTCACCGAAACCTTTATGTAACGGGCTTTACGTAACGGTTTCGGCGTTTTTTTAAACCATACTCCCCGCTGGAATGAGGAGGCTGGTGCAAATCTATCAATAATGAAAGGAGGGAGTATAACACTCCGACGACGCTCCTCACGGTATAAGTATGCATAGACTTCATTAGGGGGTGGGACCAGGTCTTTGTCAAGTATTTGAACTCTGACTTGTTCATAGTCCATAATCAGTCCTGCAAGTATCTCAAACACCTGATTCTATTCAACCAATTTTGTATAAGCAGCTGCATCCCCAGGACACTTAGCCTAGAAGGTCTGATAGTGATCTAACTCTTCCCAATAAGGGCAAAGAGTAGAAGAGTAGGTGGGAATAGACATATACACTTGCTTGAGTCGTGAGATACTCTGACGTAACTTATAAACACGGGTTATACCCCTATCTCATACTAGGTATGTGTCACGACATCCCATATAGCTTTTGTGGAAAGAAGAAATAGGTGGGCACTATAGATGTCTAACTGCATAGAGTGAAGAAGTCATGACATTACAACTGCATTCTCAGCCTTCCACTCGGCATAGGCTGGATCTGTAGACTTGGGAGTGGAGATAGTACATTTTAAGTATCTCATCTTTCCCTTGCCTTTAACAAACAACATCGCAAATTGAGACCAAACAAGAAAATTTGTCTCATCTAATTTCACTGTAATAATCTACAGGTTTGGTGCATCACTAACACAAACCCAGATACTCCCTCCACCATGTGCAGGGACACTAAATGACTGGCTAACCTCATATTCATCCACAATGAATGTCACAAGACTGTTTTACACAACTCAACAAGCTAGGGTTCCACAACCTAAAAAAAAACCCAAAAGTACATCCACAATAGGTAGAATAGTCAAAATTAGCAAAAAAAAAAACTCAACAACCTAACAGTGTTCGGGATAATAGAAATCCATGGAATAACCCCCACCAGCCATATACCAATTTTCAAGTAACAAAAAAGGGTCTCAACAGTAAAAAATAAATAAATAAATAAATAAATAAAACACCAATTATGGGGTGAAAAATCTTCGTCGGTCATTCAATACTTCTCTGATTTTCACGAAACTTGTTTCAATCTGTCAATATTGATCATATGGATCAAACACAATAGATTGAGTCCCAAAAAACTCCTAAATCAATTGCACAATCCAAAAAACCAGATCTTAATTTTTTTTTAATTTTTGACGAAAACTCATAAAAAAGTAAATCTCCGGACATCAGAAAATTCTCAAAAAATAACTAAAATTCTCAAAAAATCACGATCTATCACATGGAATCGGGAAAAAATCTTACACAAAAAAATCTAACATGTCAACGGTCAGTCCGTATAGTTCCGTACGGCTGACGTTGGCACTCCTCTGAGTTCTTCCTACTGAGTTGTACTCCCTAGGTCTTCTCTTTGGCTTTGATACCAAATTGATTTAGTTTGTGAGGTTATTGGGGTTAGAAGTTAGAGTTTGAGAGAGAGGAAGCAGGAGATGGAGATTAGGTTTAGGAAAAAATAGTGAGAAAGATTAATGATCTCTCTCACACACTTTATTATTTATATTCTACTAATGGTCTACTATTAGTATATAAGAGCTACTAATAGTAGACCCACAATATAGTATATAAGAGTTAACATAAAGACAAGGCCCATAGGAATAAAGCCCATAAAACCTTATTAAACACGTATTTAGGAAATATAAATTGGACGAAGTGGAAATGATCGCTTGAAGCAATCAAGCAACAAGTAGCCTGTTGGCATCCTAATGTGTGTAGCCACGTTGGCAATGCAATAAGGAAACACCTAGATCGCATACAATACAGAAAAACAGCAAGAGATTGGGAAGCTTCTGATAGGTCTAACAAAACTTAGGTCTCGGGTGATGATGGTAATCACCTGAATTAAATCGGAGTTAACAATACTTCATGCTTAGATTTTTTGTTGTGCCCATATGTGGATAGTTATATTTTTGAGAATGTATCACTTTAAAAACAATGGTTGTATATCATAAATTATGTATAACTACTCTGACTTGGAAATGTAAGACATGTGCAACGGCCAACAGCTTATGTCACTTGTTATTGTCCTCATTTTCATTTCCTTTTTATTGGTTATATAATGAATACTGAGTATGTATTGAAGCTTAGATTTATAATTTTTCAACACTTCATCCTAGATTTCTAATGTTTCCACAGTTCCTTAGTTCTAAATGTTTCCTTAAACCTCCGCAAAATGTTCCCACTACATGATGGACAAAAGTTTAAATTGAACCAAAGTTTAAAAACCTTGTACCAACCTGTAGATATGCCTGAACATGGCTGTTGCCATTCCCCAATTGAACAAGCTTATTAGAAATTCGCGTAATGTGTCCAATGTTGCCTGACCGAGGTGCCTGTCTTCCAGCAGCGGGTAACGTCGGCTGCATAGTTAAAGTATAAATTTCACAGTATCATGGGTCATAATCTAATAGAGTAACCCAAAAAAAATCTAATAGATTACAAAACAAGACACAATAAAAGCTAGTTGGGATCATAATCAATCGTGATTGAACTCTCCCCGAGTTCAATCGCACCCACAGGTGAACAAGTGCCCCTTTTAATCCCTGTTAACTATGGTTAAGATTCACTATCCCTTAGGGTTCACAATTTAACCTTGGTTTTTAGAAAACAATATTAAAAAAATTAACCCTAAGAGTTAAAATTTCTTAACCAAGGTTAAAAGGGGGCTCTGTGAGTGCAATTGAACTCAGTAAAAACATGCATGACACGCAGGAAGAGTAGGGAATGCTACTAAAGAAATTGAAGATCTTTGTGAAAGACTTTCCTACAATTTCAATTTTCACGTCATATCACAAAAAAGAATTTCAAGAGGGATATCTGTGCTGAATAGTGAGCTCACAAAGTCTATGGAGCTAGACGTCTCATATTTTTTTGCTAAATATTTATTTCACAACTTTTTCTTTCTTTCTTTCTTTTTGGCCTATGTTGAGCTCAGGCTTTCTTGTGTTCTCAAATTTTCAATTCTTAATAAATAGCCAATTTAGGAAAAGTAAAATAACAGAACAGCATTATAAAGCACAAGAAAATTTTAAAATCCTATGAGTATCCAGTTACCTGATTTGCATCACCAGAAAGAATGGGATGGGTATCTGTTTGGAGAACTTTTCCAATTAAATTGCAATCTAGGAAGAGATGATCAACAATCGCATTATTCTTGCTCTCCAAGCATGAGAATATGATACTCTCTACATGATGATGCAATGAGTTATTGAATGGGTATCTGCATCCGTTATAACAACACGAATAAGACTACTGGTGGTTGTGCATATGTTAGCCAAAATTACATTATGAAGTAACAACTTACCCAAAAAAGAGATCAAGGATTCTCTGAATAGCTCCTGAGTTAACCAATTCCTTCTCAGCAGCTTCAGTTCCAGTTGTCAAGAATACTTCAATGAACTCCACAATCTAAAATCAGATGGAAAATGGAATTAGAAAAAGGAAAATAGACATCTACAGAAAATAAACCGTATAGAGTTCACGCAAATTTGACTATGGAAACAATATCCAGCCAATGCCAATACCAACTTTCGACCACTCATGAAAATCACGAACTAACCATATATTATAGGTAACAGGTTACTGCAATTTTTAAAAACCTAACACCCAACTCTAACTTTACCCCAAGTGACCACGTCATCAGACCAGGTAGACTAGACTCTCTTAATAGCTCCAATTAGATTGAGTGTCGGAACACTTGGGAAACACAAGGATTTAGTCGAGGTCTTGATACTTTCAATCCTGCCTTGTAGAATATATGGATGCTAATAATTTTCTTATACTATGTTTAGTTTCACCGACAAAGAGTGGCTTTCACAAGCTATAAAATAATAAAGCAAAAAAGAAAGGAGAGCATCACTGTAATCCAAAGACAAACACCAACCTTTAGACGATGCTTCCCGAGAGGAGGCCTTAGTTCACCATATGTCGTGGGCAAAACTTTCTCATCAGAAGACACATCCAAAAGCCTAAGTAAGTTTCCTGCACCATATGATGGATAATGGATGATAATCAATACAATGAAACTTTACAATCAGAAACTAGCATCCATGTGCTGCAAGTAAGAATGGCTTGATTAGGTTCCTCATCCACCATGACGGGCCACAGTTTAGAGTCCCAACAGCAACAATTGCCAAACCTTAACATGTGCATGGTGATTTTCACAAGAGTCAGATAATTTCCCTACATAATTTCATTAAAGAACCAAGATATCAAACTGAGTAATCATATTGATGATAAAATGGATGTAATATTTGGGAAATACATTGATGATGATGATAAAAGTCCTCATATTGATGTACAATTTTAAAGATATATCTCAAATTCTAGAAGCCCATTAACCTACAAAATTGCAAGATTTAATTCAAATCTTGTATTACTCGAACATACTTTTTCCCTGATTGATCATGCTCTCAGTAAGATTTGATAAATAATCAAACACGTTAGTACAAGTCTAAACAATGTCAGATCCAGGCTCAGCATATTCAGTTGTGATCGAATAGGCAGAAGGCAATACTATAAAATATACAACAATATTAACAAAATTAAGAACAAAGTATGAGAAAATTTGAAGAATAGAATCGGAAATTTTCTTCAAATAAAATAACAAAATACCATAATGCCGAATGTATTTAAGTGGGAAAAACATAAAATAGAAAGCAATGCACTAAAATGCTGCTACTTTCAGCTCATATCAAAGACCCACAAAAGGACAGGACAACTTACTCCCAACATTTTCAAAGAGCACAGAAGTTCCCGTTTCTTCCATTGGATAAAGTAATTACAGAACTGAAAGAAAAACAAAGGCTTAAAACACTATTGCAACTCAATTTTACCAATAATTACAGGATCCTTATAACTATATAGCCTCAGGCCCTCAACACAACTAGGTACAACAGAATAACCGAAAGTAACCTGATCCTGGTATACAGAACTTGGAATCAATAGATTTTTATAAGACTATCATTAAAAGCAATATTACTGTAACAATCAAAAGAAGAACATAAGGAGTTATTTCCATGAATACTCATAGGGACGAATAATCCATCGGATAAAAAACGCATTGCATCTACTTTGGAAATCATGGGACTAACCAATTGCGACAGATATTCATGAACTTACCAAGTTTTGACAGCATTGCACTAACAGTCTCAGGATTAACAGAGATAGGTGGTTCATATAAATGTTGACTTCGGATAGAATGAAACAAAGGAGAAGAAGCTGATCTTTTAGGATCCAACAACGAGACACACACAGACAGTGAGTGCACAAGACCAGAATTTGATTGTGCATCTTCCAGTGCATGACCAAATATCCTTGCAACAAAGCTGCATATGAACAGAAAATAGAACCAACAAGTCAAGTCAATATATGAGTTTCTTTTGTCTGAAAACTATAGCTCCTTTTATGGAAAAAATAAATTACAAGAGAGAGAGAGAGAGAGAGGGAGAATACTAACCTTGGACTAGAGAGTTTAGCGGCTAGAGCTGATGGAGCATTCCGAGTTATGGCACATAGTGTTTCTGCTGCATTAGCATGAACTTCTGGAGGACTCTAATCCAAGTAAGAGAAATTGATCAGAGAACTTTCATCACAAAATTAGCCACGACGACAACTGAAAGCTAACGCATTCATTCTAAAGTTTATGCTTAGGACGCATACAACTACAAAAGCCAAAAAGTAAATAATACGGGGGGTGAAAATATGATATGTTTGCAACCATGAAAAGTAAACAATACACGGTTGAAAAAATGAAATTGATGCAGGACAATGCAATAAACCTAGGATGATGTGTTTATGAGATCAGATTTCTTAATTGCAGCAATAATAAAATTTATAAACATCTACATTCCATAATTACAATAAAGAAAGTCAAAAGGGGAATTAGTAATACCCTAAGTTAAGTCACAATCCCGCAATAATGAAACCTTTCAATTTGATTAGTGTGATCGTAATGGAAGTAGGAACTTCCACCAGCTTAGGGATTTCAATTCAATAATCAAAGTAATTTCCTTATTCACTTTAAAATTTCAAAAGATAGATCTAGCTCAACAAGGGTTAGTGGTACAATATGCATGTGATTTAGGGTTTCAAATAATATGGAATTGTAGCACTCAAAACCAGCAGCAATAGTAATCAAGAAATACCAAATTAGGATTATGACTCCAATAAAGATTATGTCTAGGGTTGCAGGGGTATCAAGAATGAGGGATAAGAATTCTAAATAGTAGAACAGGGCTGTATGGACGGGACATCAAAGCTGTCGGGTAAAAAGAGCAGTTGTAGGGGCTGTAGGATAGAGAGAAAGCAAGGGAAGTTGCTGTAGGAAATTGTGGCAGCAAAGTATAGGGGTGGAGATGGTGCGGCAGTGCTAGGAAGGCTGTAGGAGGGCTGTAACAGCAAGGTAAAGGGCTGGGGTGGTGTATCAGGCAAAGGGGAATAGGTACAGGTTGGTACAACAGCCTAGAATAGGCTAGAACAGGTTCAGCAGGGTTGGGGAAGGTCTGGGAGGTTGTGGTAGTCAATAGGGTTGGCTGGGAACATGTGTTACAGCAAGGGGAAGGTTAAGAAAGCTGTAACAGTGAAGGGCTATGCCCAGAATTGCTGGAGAGCACCAGGGAATGGAAAATAAGGGCTGGGAAATGTTGTAGAAGTCAAGAGGAATGAGGATCTAGGGTTTTGGGAATTAAGGTTTTGTAAGGAAACAGAAAAATAAGGAAGAATAATGGAGAAGAGTTGACGAGAACAGTAACCATGAATAGTGATTTGAGAGAAAGAGAGAAGAAGAAAATAGAAAGATTACCTTGGAAGCGCTCCAAAATTGGCATCACACTATTCCCATCACAGGAGATTCTAAAAACCAAAAAAAAACTCTCATACTTCATTCATAAAAGTTTTGTCTCTAATCTCTAAAGAGAATATTTATAAACAATCATAAAGAAAAAATATTAAACTACCCTTATTATGTTATCTCATAATAAACTAATTACAAGGGACAAAACAAAGCAAAAATAAACTAAATAAAATAAACAACTAAATAACTAAAGGGGTGGCCCGGCCACTATGGCTGCCCATGCCTATCAATGATCCGATCGCGGCCCTCCAATTGTCATCTCTCAATCCAACGGTCAATCGTCCTCCAAGTCATGATCCAACGGTGGATCTCCATCATAAACAAAATCTAACGGTCCGATGTCCGCATCAAAAATGCTAGTTACAATCCGGTCAAGGAGCAACATGGCTACAATGGCAAACCATAATTTCCCAATAAGGGGCATGGCTTCATATAAGCTCTAGAAATAATGAAATATGCATAAAGGTTTTTTCCTCCAGTGGGTTCTCTATTGGAGGTAAAGAACATTTGGTATACGATAGCAATAGGAAATATCGCATGCAAGAGTACCGAACAGTGGTTTACACAGCCAACATGTGATAACTGCTAATTACAGTTTAAAAGTTGAGAGATGCCCATCCGCTACAAATGATAATCACTAAGTACAATAATAATGTAAAAGAGCATCCATTTTCACCAGGGAAAAGCTTTATCATATTCAAATTCAGTATGTGGTTTTGTACTCACAGATGGGCTCAATTTATCCACAATCATTTCTAGCAAATTGCTATCAGCCAGCCATTGCATCACATCCATAAAATTGGGATACATATGGTCATTGGCACTGACAAGTCGAACCAAAACCTGTATAAAGAGCTCGTCAGGAGAAAGTTCTGTTCACCAAAGGTAAAATTCAATCAAACAAACTATGTATTAGACCTTATGATTAGAAAGAACATTAATGGAACAAACAATGTGTGTTAGTTGCTGACCTCCATGATGGATGTGATTCCTATTAAATCAACCAGCTGGCGGAAAACATCCTGATGGGCCTGTTACAAACCAACATGTGGGTAAACCAAAGTAGTCTCAGAAGACGAAACAGAGAGACAAGCAAGTCATCTATAATTCACCAAAATTATAGGTTACTCTAGCATGCCAATTAGGATGGACTAATTGTGCCTGACCTGCACCAGAACTGGCACTTCTAGAAGACTATAACGCCATGTCCATGCCATTCTAACCCAGATGGGAATCTTTTAGAAGGTACAGTATCCAAATATCCTAAACACTAGTAAATAAGTTTCTGCCTAAACATTTTAATGTTTGCAACCTTCTCACTGTATCTTTCATCCATAACTTTCTATGTGCATTAAGCATTGCCTTCGAGCTTGGCATGTCTAAGTACCAAAGTCTTTGTCGTACTAGACAACCGAATTCATACCATACCACACACACATGCACATATATATACAACTTGTACATGGTTTAGAGCAGTTTACTGTCAACCATATCAGATACTTGAATAAAATGGAGAAATTGAGACAGGTTTGTCAACAACTGATAAAGCAGGAAAATCTTAAGAGACTCATGTAAAAGAGTGCTATTTTTCTTTTTTGGATCGACAACGACGATATCTTGGGTGTTACACTCAACAATTGGGCTGATATTCTATGTAGATAGGTATGGTAGGTGGGATCACCTCCTAGGCCCCATGTGCAGTAAGAGGCTGTAGACCATTCATTTTCACTGAGAGACCCTAAAATGCCTTTTTCTTCTCTTGAAACTTACGCTCCTTACCAATTTTTGCCAAACCACCTTCCTATCCAATAAGCTTACTTATAAACAGAGATAATCCTTAGGCTTAAAAATAACAGTGCTAGAAGAATGGCTGGAAACAAGTAAAGAAAGGGAAAAAGAGAGTTCAAGTAAAGCAGACATGACAGGTTAAAGATGCAAAACATGATAATAGGATAACACTACATGGAAAAATAAGGTTTTCCCCTAACTTAAATTAGCCACTTCGATCTGGTAATCTATAACATAGTTCAGTGCAATTGATAACTACTAAGTACTATCTGCTAGCAGTCATTGAACATATACAAAATATTACATACAAGCAAGTTTTGCATACTGACTACTGAAGACTAAATAACCCTTCACGATAAGGGAAAGTTTTCACAACTAGTCTGAGTCGTACAGGACTCGACAAATCATATCAATATTGCCATATTTTTTATCGGTAATCAACAAGTTATGTTATAAAATGGAAGACGATTTCGACTATGACTACAGAGAAGCTGAAGACCAGAAAATAGTTTACAATATTGCCATATTGAAGCTCACAAATCACAAGGACACCATGGACACCAGTTTACGGGAAACTTGATTAGAATATGGCAAATCAGGAATTTGAGTCAAAAGAAACACCGGCTGTAGTGCATTCCACAATATAAAAGATGTTCCAAATTTGATATAAACAAGAAAAACGAAAACTAAAAAATGATTACTACAAGAAAAGGTAAGGTAAAGCAATTACTTACTTCAACATAATTCATTACTGGAACTGTCTTCCGTAACATAAGGCATACAACAACCTAAAAACCAAAACAAAAATTAAGCAACTAGTTTTACAGTTTTACTGACAAAGAAGCAAGGCCTCTAAAACCTCAAATGATCAGGTGAATATAAACAAAACCCGCAATATACCTTGCTGAAGTACCCAGCCAGCAAGGCACAGTGGGGACGGTGTGGTTCCAAGAAGGAGAAAAGTAAATTCATCAGCTGCAATCACGAAATGAGTATACAAAATTAAAATAATAAACCATTATCAAAGCAACTTCTATGACTGAAGAGGACATGTGAGTGTGAACAAGAAGGAAGCATGTACCTCCTCTTCCTCTATTAATGTCTTAAAGATAACATCAATTTCACAAGTAAATATCTCACAAGCAATGAAGGGGAACCTAAATCATCAAACAAACAATCTCATTAAAAATACAAAAAAAATTTATTTCTGAACTTTTACAACATAAAGTAATAAAAATAAGGTTGCGGTGTAATCATGAAAACTAATTGTTCATCAAGTTAGCATAATGTACTTGAAGGCTCGTTTGCTTTCAGCATCCTCTGGAGCTTCTTCCACAATATACCGCAGTAGCTGCTCGACCTGAGTTCTGTCACGTAGACTGAAAAATATAAAAACATAAATGAGTTTTGTAGTTTAGTCATAAGGACTTATGTTGTGATAACGCAATGAAAAGCAAGAAAAGGATTGAGTATTGTAGGGGGTAAATAAGGGCTCAGGCGGTCATGCCAATGTGGAGAAAGGGGCTAAATAAGGGCTCATGTGGTCATGCCAATGCAGAAAAAGGAAAATGTGAGATAGTAATGTGAAGGTTCTCCAGTCCATGTGGCAGTAAGACAGTCCCATCCATTTTCTCAGAGTGGGCACAGGGAGTGGTGTTAGCCGGGGAAGAAAGCAGATTGAGAGGAGCATAGAGAGAGAGAGAGAGGCATTGGAGTGGGACAGACCGACAGAGTCCTCTTTCTCTCTTTTTATTACTGTTTTTCCTTGTACTTATCTTCATCACTTGGGTTCACTGTCTCGTGATCCCCCTCCTTTGTATCTTTTTTGCTTTTATATATTGATTCTCCTGATTTACCGATCAGAGAGAGAGAGAGGGGGGGAGGGACCTTGACAGTCAAAATGATGATCCCATCTCCCTCTCTGCTGAAGGGTGATTTATATAGGGCGCATAGAAAGGGTATGAGAAATCCATCTGCCAGGGCTTCAGTCACACGCGTATGTCATACTCTACACTGCATTGCTGACCCTTAGCCTGGATAAAAGAGGGTCACATCAAGTTTGCATCCACTGTAGGAATTTTGCATGATCCAATTATACGAAACTTAACCCTTTGTTGAGTTAATGCCGGGGCTTTCTCCGGAAACAACCCACTACAGCAAGACCCAGTTGTGGCGGAAGTGGGATAGGGTTGGCTAGGGCGTTCTCTGGAAGCAATGCACTGCATGACCATTCAGTTGTGGCAAAAGTAGGCAAGGCAATCGCAACAAATTGAATTATTGTGAGTAAAGAGGCTAGATAGGAGAGTAAGATTTGTCTTGCCACTTGGAATGTTAGGACTTGGGTAAGGGCGATACTAGAAATCAAGTAGGACTAGTAGCAGATAAAAACATGCAAAATAATACTGTAGGAGTTAAGAGAGTAGGCGATAGGTTGTTGTCAATCAAAATAGTGTTTTTTTTTTTGTGGGGGAAGGGTTGATAAGTGATCAATATAGTATTTAGGGAGGTAAAAATTGATATCTATAGTAATTACACACCCTAAATATGATTAGAACAAAGCTTAAGAAGAAATTTCGGGAGGAGATGGATGGATGAACTTGAGAAATTTTTTTGTGCATGGCACGTGCTTTTATTTTGGTGTTGTTTTGTCGTGTTATTTTCTTATTTTCTTGTTCACCTATCGATGAACCTTCTTTGTGTATTCCCTCTTTCTTCTAATATATTAAACTTATTTACCGAACATAAAAGAAAAAGAAATCTGTGAAGGAGAGAGTATATTTATAGGAGAAAAATTACATGGTCATATAAGACCTTATGACTATATGATAGATAGGGTGCATAGAGGACGGGGTATGGAGATGAAAATGAAATTCAACATTTGATTCCTGAGTTTGCGATGGCATACGAACTTGGAATTAAAAACACACACTCAAAAGAAAGATGTGCAATTGTTGACTTTCAAGAATGGCCCAAACTGGATTCAAGTTGACTCCTACTCGGGATTTAGGAGGGAGCTATTGACATGTAGAGATTGTACAATTATCCCCACAAGAGAATCTAACCACATGGCATAGGCTTACGGTTGTAGATCGTCACATCAAGCTCGAGTCGAGCTTCACTATTCTAATTCAAGCTCGGCTTGTGAACAAAACTATTAATTCCAGCACAGCTCGGCTACCTATTATATTTTTTAAATTAAAGGTCTAGATTCTTTTATTTTAGAACGACTGACAAGATCAAGACTTAAAAGATGTGAATTTTCTTAGATACTTAACATACTTAAATACATATAATAGATACTTAACTTGATAATTATATAAATATACTAAAATTATAATACTATATGAGCCAAATACATGGATGTTCGAGCTCTGCTTGTTAACCAAACAAGCTCGAAAATCAAGCTCAAGCTTGGTTCGTTTATTAGATAAACAAGCTCAAATGAGCTCAGTTGTTCGTGAACAGCTACCAACCCTACGCATGAGAGTTTGAAGAGAATGAAAAACAAAAAGGGCCCAAGAATAAGGAGATGGAAGGTATAAGGAAATAAAGTAGTTTTGAAGATAAATTTATTAAAACAACAATGAACATAGAACTAGAAACTACAAGGATATAGGATGAAATGGCCAATTGTAATACTAGAGATAGAAAAAAGGACTTGTGGGAATCTAAATGAAAAAAATCGCATAAGAAACTTGGTGGTGGAGCAATAAGATTTGAAAGGTCATTAATGGAAATGTGTCCCACTACAAGACTTGGCAATGAACTTGAAAAGCATAATGTCTAGAAAAATAAAACAAAAAAAAAATTAGTAAAGAAGTTATAATTCAAATAAGGTATATAAAAACCCATATAATAAGTTAGGCAGAAAAAGATGGTGAGAAATATGTCCCTAAGATTGCAAAATTAAGGGAGAGGAAAGCTACAGATCTAGATCATGTTAGATGAATTAAGAGAAATGATCATAGAGTCTCAAGGAGAGGAAAGCCATAGACCTAGATCATTCTATGTAGCATGATGTAATATGTTATCTCTTGGGTTCTATGAAGAGAGAGAAATGGATATTTTTTTTATAACATGGAATTCTCCATTCCCAAATTGTATGCCTCAATCGAATGGGATCTTCATTTTTGGCAGCAGCTAATAGGGAACTGGGGATGTTGCTACTCATGATTTTATATATGGATAGAGTATTATAGTTTTTGTACAACTTTTTTTTTATACATACATATGCCGGGAATAATCTCATTCCCATTTGTATATTTTGCTCTACCTTAACAAAATGTCTTGTTATTCATGAAAAAATGACCAGGGACCTTAATAAGAGAAAAGAAAGAAAGCAAATGTGAAGGTAATATTTTAAAAAGTTGCTAAACAATGATTGCACGCAAGGTTTCATATTAGGCAGAGGCTCAACCTCCATGGAAATTAGAGAAAAATATCATTTTTCGTAGAATTAGTGTAATCAAAATAAAAGAAGCTGATATTAGGATGGATATATGAAAGGCTCTACGACACAATGATATTCTAATGTGAGTGTAGAATGCATTTGAGAAACAGGTTTGTACAGGTTCACGAAGCATGTATGACTAGGAAATTGACAAACACATGGACGAGAATTATTGAGCTACTTATATACAAGAACACATGAGATGTCTAAAGTTGCACATATACCACAAGATCAAAGTTTTGAATCATACTATGAAGTTATGTGAGAAAGCGATAGAAGTTGGAACAGAAATAAAAGAAATAACTAAGCTTTCAAAAAACCAACTTGGATTCATGTCAGAGAGGTTTAGCAGTGAGGCTATCTTCTTACTTAAAACAATTGATGGAGAAGTTTAAAGATAATTAAAAAAAAAAAAATCTATAAGGTCTTTCTTAATTTTGAGAAAACATAGGATAGAGTCCCTTGAGAATTAATCTGTTGGTATTGGAGAATGAAGGAGTTCAAGACAATACATTTACATCATTAAGAACATGAGTAAGTGGAAATTACCACAAGAACAATCAGTGGCGAGACAACATTGGTTATGGATGAATCAACGGCTCAGTTCCTTGGTGTATGTTATACACGGATGATGTGGTACTAGTTTATAAGATTAGAGGTGTACATACAAAACTAGAATTGTAGAGGGAGAAGGATACCTTCAAATTTCATGATTAAAAAAAACAGACCAAGACATTAAAAAAGGCAGCCAATTTTTTTTTTGATCTGTAACCAAAATAATATATATATAAAGGAAAACCCAAACACAGGAACTGGGAGATTACAAGCTAGTAAACTCGAAGCACATAAAAGCAAAATAACTAAAACACAAACACGATATACTCCCACAGCACGCTAAGAACTTGTGGCTTCCCCTATCATCTCCTCCGCCGCTTGCTTTACCGAACACCAATCCTGAACTAGATGCCTAATTCTGGCACAAATGCGATTTGAAGAGGAAGTTGAACCTTCGAACACTCTTTTATTCCGTTCTTTCCAAATGCCCCAAGCTATTGCCCCCGGAAGCACTCCCCACACTATCTTCTTAGCATTGAAAGATTGAATGCAGCCAATTTCGGTATCTTGGCTTAATTGTCAAGAAGAATTGAAAGATTGAAGAGAATGTTGCTCATAGAATTGGACCTGGGTGGCTTCAATAGATATGTGTTTCTAGAATGCTGTATGACCGACACATTCTAATCAAATTAAATTGAGAAAAAAATATATAAGAATGTCAACCGAAGTGGCGCTCTAATTGATTGAGGGGTGGAAGTCTTTCTGCCTCCCAAAAGAGGCAAGCTAACCCTTTAAAAGAGCTCTTTAAATAGCTTACACACCTACTTCTTGTATCTACTCCCAATCCTAGACTCTCAATCTCTATTGGTAATAAATTGGAGAAAATCTGAGAGACTTTCTTTGGAATGAGAGGGTGGAGTACAAAAAGTACTATATGGTCGAATGAATGGTGTGTGCAGTTCAGAAGGGCTGTCAACGGATCGGATTCGGACCGGATCTGCGAATCCAATCCGATTAAGAATCCGACATATCCAAATCCGATCCGAGATCTATCAGATCATGAATTAATCAATCCGATTATATTTGTAAGATCCGAATCCAATCCAATCAGATTAAGGTTAATTTTATATATTAAAAAAAAAACCCTATTTTAATAATATAGAATTCTAATAGTACCTTAATGAACTCTAATTAATGTTAATTTTAAAAAAAATATAATACTTTATGCATAGAAAATCTATGTAATATATTTAAAATGATTAAAAAAAGTTATTATAATCGGATCGGATCACCCTATATCCAGATCTGATCTGATTATAATTGAATTCCACCATTCCAATCCGATTATACTCGGATTCCACCAATCTGATCCGACGGATCACATATAGGGTCCAAAGTCCGGCTAATCGAATCAGATCCAAATTTTGATCCGATCCATTAACAGCCCTACAGTTCAGTGAAGGAGTGGGCTTAATGTGAGACATTTGGTGGAGTTGAATAAGGCTTTGTTGGATAAATGTTTTGGCCTTTCGAAGAAGAAATGAAGTCTTTGGAGAAGGGTTATCATAGCAAGGTATGGCTCAGAGTTAGTTTGAAAGCCGAAAGAAGCGAGAGGAGGCCATGGAGTGGAGACCCCAGACTTACAATGGGGAAAGGAACAGATAATAGATTTTGGAAAAATAAGTGGTGTGGTATGGTTCTTCGAACCTAAAAAATATCATTTGGCAACAGATACTCTCTGGCCTGATCGTGTCTAATTTCAGATTTGTAGCGGGGTCTCCAGTGTGGGTTCTAACATTGAGGCGTGACCTTAATGTCTAGGAAATTATCCTGACCAGTTTGCTTACAGGCCTTAGTTCTACAAACCCCCCCCCCCCCTCCTCGGGTAGTTAGTTAGGGATAGTCATGTTTGGGTAACGACCACAAATAGCAAGTTCTCTATCAAATCATTTTTCCTTTTGATTTAGTCTTATTCTATCAAGCAGTTGTATCAAGTTGTGTGGTCCCCTAGCGTTCCCGCAAAGGTTTCTTTTATCCTTTAGGCGGCATGCTTTGGCAAAATTCCTACATGTAATCATTTGAAGAGTGGAGGGTACAGGATAGCGAATCATTGCTCTATAGTGCTTGAAGGTGGAGGAGATAATGGATCGCCTCTTACTACATTGTCCTTTGCTTATGAGATTTAAAGTTATTTACTCATTCGAATGAAGGAGGTATGGTTATTCCCTAGCTCCGTTTGGAACTTCTTATCTTCTTGGTTTTTGTTTCGGTTGGAAGTTTCGCTAGATTTCTTTTAGGCCCTTCTTCCAGGGCCTGTCTCATGGGCAACTTAGAAGGAGAGGAAACAAGGGACCTTTCACGACATGATCTCCTCCTCACAGAGACTCCTTTTTTCCGTATCAAGCATCTATTGTTAGCTTAGGGCTCTATGTCAAAGGAGTTCAGAGATAGGGATCTAGCTCTCGTTTGACCTCAATTTGTTTTTGGGTCAGCTTGGCAACCCTTATGTTTAGTACTTGCTTCCCTGGCAGTGCTTTTCCTTGTGGAGAAGGGACCCTCTTGTATATTTTATGTTCTCTTTGGCTTTTGTTGTGGGCTCACTTGCTTGTGATCCCTTAAGTTGTACTCTCCTTTTATTTTTGTTGTCTTCTTTAAGGACAATAATTTGCTGATTAAGAATCAAATATTAAAATTAGTTGTGCTTTATGGATCAGAATGTTGGGCGAACAAGAAGCAACATACTGATTTTTTTTATCAGTAATCAAAATTTATATATAAAAAGGCATAAAGCAAAGCCATACAGCAAGAGGGAGTTTACAAGTATGTAAACTCAATAAATAAAAAATAATGAATACATAAAGAAATCGAAAAGCATACACAACAAACCCCCCGGACTGAGGAAAAGATTATGAAATAGGACACCATACTCATAGCATGAGTGTACCCAAGCAAGAAGAGGGTGTTCAAATGGTTGAGTGAAAATATTTAGAAAAATAAGATCAAAATCAATGCATTCAAGAGTAACTGAGAGTAGCTCCAATTAGTGGTGTCAATGGGTTAAGCCTAGCTATTTAAGGGTTTTATTTTAGTCAGGCCGAACTGGGTCAACCTAGTTAGAAGTATAGTCAAATGGGCCCTAGGAGTATAATCCCAAGCCCACCCAATTAGGTAACCAAACTAGGCCGGGCCATTGATACCCCTAGCTTCAATAAGTGATAAAATAAATGAGTCAACTGAGATGGCTTGAACATGTTCAAAGAAAACTAATAATGCCGCTGATGGAGTGAGCACAAGTTGAAAAAGGCTCTATATAGATGAAAATTTTGATAACATAAGTATTAACTAAATTTATGGCTTTATATTAGACTAGTGGAACATGATTCATGTTGCCGACCCCAAATAGTTAGAGAGCACTGATTGACATGTTGACAAGGATAAACCAGCAGGTTAATGCCATGCAGCATGGCTGGCATCCAGGTTACACGTTGCTCTATTCTCAGTGAGTCAAATGGGGTTGGCATTGAGAACTGTCTCTTGAGCCGTGAGTGCCGTGCTGCAAGCATCAAATATCTGGGACGCATAGTTCCCCTCATCACTATAGCACAACGTCCTCATAATGGCACCGAACCCATTAAGAATGGCTCTTGTCGGCAGCACATCTGCTCCCTCTTGTTGCTTACTATACCTCCATGCTGGCAACGGGCACAGCTGTCATTTAACACACTAACGCCACCAAAACACGCTACAAGATCACAACCAAGCATATTCCCAGACCAATCTCTAATATCCTCTGCCTAAATTCTGTAATTAATGCTAACCATGTCGAATTCCAACCAATTATGAACCCCTTATATGAACTACTTAACCAAAAATGCTCAATAGATAACACATGCAATAAGGACATGGAACTTATAAAGGAGATCACAAAAGGCCAATCCATAAGTGGAACAACGAAAAAAATTACAAATTTATGAGGCGACTGTTTAGTGCTTTGCATTCTTGGATTATTTCTTCCTCGTCCAGAAGCTCTTCCAAAGTGAAATTTTCCTTGTCTAAAACTGTTTCCACCTAAAAAGAAGAAGTGTCCATTAGCAATGTGAAGGGAGAACATAAAACAGAACATACGTACGAACATGCAAAATTTTCTGGTCTTTGAAAAATACCCCCATGAAGCATACATGTCCGGCCTAGAGATAACCAGTGAAAATGTATATATATATATATATATATATATATGAAAACAAAACCCAAATAGAATAATATAGACAAAAAACTAGAAGACAAAATCAGAAATAGGAAACTCTACCAGGGATGCCACATCAAAATCAAACACATGGAGCAAGTCGACAGATGAACCAAACAGAAATCACTTAGAATAAAAAGTCAACAGCAAAATCTCAGAATAATTACCATGAAAACCAACAAGAAAAGATCTCTGTTTATCATGAATGCCTTAGAGAAGAGAAAACAGAACAGTAACGCTAACAAGAGCCACACTTAGGGGCAGAGCCACATGGGGCCCAGGGGAACTGAAGCCCCCCCCCCCCCCCCCATCTGAATTTTGGGATTTTTTTTTTAGGGACGGGGCTCTATCCCCCCCGAAAAAAAAAAAAAAAAACTTTTAGGGAAATATATATTTTATACAAACAGACACAATGGCCCATGAACTTGGCCCTCAAAAATAAAAGAACACAAATAGACACGATGGCCCATGAATTTGGCCATCAAAAAAGAAACCGGGGGCGCTGCAAGAGAATCCTAGCTCCACCCCTGGCCACACTGTTGCAGTATCAAGCTCGGAAAGCAAATGAAAGAAAAAACAGGAAAACAGATATGCGAAGGGGAAAAAAACATAACTTCTCCATTATAATTAAATTTAAAGATATAAAACCACTCACTCAAACAAAATTCTACACAATTCAAACTCATAAAGCAAGGTTGAAATTTAAATTCAATTTTAAGGAAGAGAGAGATACAGAGATTAGTAAAAGCCTCAAATGACACATATATCAACAGCTATTATTTCCTGCACTTAGTACACCTCTAACGGGAAATCATGCCGAAAGTGATTTCATATCGTTATATTCAGTAACCAAATTACTTCAACTTACGCTCAACTCAATCCGTCAAAATTTGATTTTTACAAATCGAATGATAAATCCGAGTTAATATGATAAAGCCCATCCAACGCCCACTAATATATCTTTCGTTCCACTAAATTGTTGAAAACAAGAAACCAAATAGAAACCAGTGCATTGCTTTCTACAGATAATATAGAGACAGAGGAAAAAAATTAACTGGCTAGGAATTCCACTTACAACCGAAGAAGCAGAAAAAGTAGTCAGATTCCAGAACATCTTGGAAGGCGTGTTTTAACAGAAAGGCAAGCTCGAAGCAGAAGCTTAGAGGATCTGTAAACCCTAAAAAAATTATGAAATCTGCTTCAGTAGAGATGGAGGGAGAAGAAACGCCCTTGGATTAAGAAACCCTAAACAGCCGCGAAGATTTTGATTTGAAGTTTGAACCGGAAGAACAAAAGCCCTAATTTGCTGAAATGAGGGATATAGATCGAAAGCAGGCCGACCCGTGAAAAACGATAGTCCAAAAATATCGCAGCGGCAACGCAGGCTAATGGAGTTGCTAAAGTACAAAAGAAGGGTCCATTTGCAAAACAAAATGCGTACGGGTGGGATGATGCTATAGGATTCTGCTAATGTCCACGGTAGAAGTGGCATGCTTTAATGTACGCCATTTGAGTTGACGAAATATTTCCACGCAAAAAAAAAAAAAAAAAGGGAGTTAAATGAATAACCCCCTACTTTTGAAAAATGACCGCAAAAAGCAAGTTTAGGGAGTTAAACGAATAACCCCCTACTTTTGAAAAATGACCGCAAAGCAAGTTTTTTAAAAAATTTGGCTGTGTTAGATGCACACCAATGTTTGATGACAACACCCTATTAGTAAAAAAAAAATACTGATTGCACACTATTAAATTAATAAAATTACGTATAAACACCAAAAACAAAAAATAGCTAGAAAATGTATATCTACACACCATTTATAATTGTTATAGACTCTATGGTTGCAATTTCCCAATGGCATGATGTTAAAGAATCCAATTGATTGCTCAAAAATCAAATATGATAGTTGGTACTTTATCGTCCTATCATGAACATTATTAGTTGCAAATGGGTATTTAGCACTAAGTACAAATTAGATGGTTCCATCCAACGATGATTTAAAGTCAGTCTAATTATAAATGTACGTTATTTACAAATGTTCAGCATCATAATTAAGTTCACCATCATTTGCACATTTTTTTTTAGTTGCTATTACCAAACAGTGACCTATTCATCAACATCAATCTATTCATAACATCAATCATATGTGTAGAACATAAACATGTGTCCACAACAAATGTCCACAAATTTGTATTAACCAAACATTACAACAGCTTCGTAATAGCTTCATGTGCATTGTGGCTCAGGGTTCGCTTTGCACACCTCTGTATTGAAGCCACAATCCATGAGAAGCAGCAGTCATGCTCGCTACTACTCTGACAGTCGATCCCTCGGACCTTTAACTTCAACAAGCTTGGCCTCACCTCTATAATCTCCAAAGAAGCGCCAGAGCAACAAGTCTAGCATTCCACTAGACCAGCTCCGGTAATCTTGTGCCAAATGCCAGCAGAGTGAGGCCAGACAAGGACCGCCAATGCATGTAACAGTAGCCCGTGGGTCAGACAAGGAATGCCGGTCCCAGTTGACTCCTCAGCAAGTTGTTCCGATGTGTGATTCCCATGAAGTGATGAGGATCTCCTCAGCCATGCCACCATGAATTTTGTGTAGGTGAGGTTCTATGAGGCTCTTTCTTAATATGTAAAGTTGTCAGTCTCGAGATCTAAGGGCGTAGTCTACAAAATTAGAGATAAATCATGTGTACCGTTATAATTTTAAACATGAAAAAAAATATATAAACTTTATGGAATGAGCAACAACGAACAATACAAATATTATTGACAATACAACAAACAAATCAAATTGTAGAACATACATTCAGTGAAAACAACAAAAACATGTAATGACTTCATTCTAGTGATCTACCAATGTGGCGATTATGAGACTATCCACTTCTGCAGAACTATAACACAAATTAGGCGCTGATATTGACTGATATCAATATTAAGTTTTTAAATAAAAAAATGTCACTTAAGCAACCCGGGGGAAAATGAAAGAAAGATGGCCCTTTAGAAAGTGATTCAGATAGAACATCGGTTGAGGTCATTTCTGGAGATTAATTCAAGAGAAGCTCCTGACAAGTCATACGAAGAATTAACCATCTTATAAAACCAATATCTATTCTTAAAGTTGGGCATCTGGAATGCTTCTGAAATCAGAAATCCAAGCACAAGTTTCCTGTTGCATGCACCCTGATTAGATTCATGTTTTACTTATTAAAGGCTTCATCTTCATAAAAAGAAATAACAGAAAAGGTTATGTTGACTGTGTTAGCAAAACAATTTAAATCTCCTATGAACAACTTGAAGGTCTTCGGTTCAAGCAATGGTTATTTTGGAAAGTTACCCAAGAGAGATTTGGTTAGTATATCACTTGTAGCCAGAAAATACATGCATTGGAAAGGTATGCATATAGTCAAATAAGCATGTCACAATTAACAATGCAAGCTTCAACTTGGTGAAAGCAAATTGACAGTGGCAACTGTCAAAGTTCACTGCCACCCATACCTGAAATTTGGTGTGGAAGACATCTGATACATCTGCGAATATAATATCCCACATTAGTAGCCTGAAAATAGTCAACAAAATACTAGTGAAATGAAAAACTAATTAGAGACCAATGGGCCCAAAATCACGGGTGAGGAGGATGTTGGTGGGTCTTAAATTTGTGTACAATGGAACCCACACGACAAAGTTCACGGAGATATCTTAAACCTCTAGCAGCTCCTATTACCTTCATCCTATTATTCCAATCTATAATCTCATTTCTCTCTGCTCTTGCAGAATATTTCAGACAAGAGTCTCTAACATGACCAAATATCAAAAAATTTGAGTTTCTTTGTTACATAGATTTTAATTTTTTGAACACTCCTGTTATACCTCTTCTATCATTGGCAAAAAAAACTGAAATATTGTTAGTAGTAATAATAATGGTGAAGAATCTTAAAAGTAATATTACTATTTTAGCTTACCATTCAAGTGCTTGTCCAATGAACCATTGCAAGCAAACTCATAGATGAGGAGCCATTCCTTTTCAATGCAGTAGCCCACCAACATCACCAAATTCCTGTGTTGTGCACGACTCAACACTTGAATCTCCGAGCAAAATTCCAATGCACCCTGTGCACTTACCAACTTATGTCGTTTCACTGCAACGACCTGCCCATTGGTCAAGACTTGTCCGGGTAAAACTCTAATGCTGGAAAAATCTAGGGAAAACCTTAAGGATTCCCCTGGGGAAGCAATGCTTGTTCTATTGGAAGTGTGTGCATGACACCAATCATTTGGTCCGGGATCTAGTCCCTAGAGTGTGTGAGTGTTGAAATCTCCACCTATGGATACAGAAGACATCACAAAGGCAAGCACGGGCTGAGTTACTCGGTTTCTTTAAAAACCATTATCAACCAATTGTTTTTATTAATTGTTTCAAATGTCATAATAACATAGAAATCAATCATTTATATAATAAAAAACTTGCATATATCCCATTACTCCATCAATTTTTACTTATTCCTAAAAAAAATATATAGTCCTATAAACAAATTTATGAAAAAAAAAAAACGTATATATTTACTACACCCATATCACATCTTTTGGCATCTCATATATAATTGTCTCTGGCTCTATCACTTGAGTCAAAATTTTGATCCTTGAAGGATATGGCGCCGCCCAATTGTCAGCGATTGGATCATGATATTTGGTCAAATTGCAGGCAATTGGTGGTATTGGAGCATTCTCAACCATGTATAGTTTGACAAAATGATTATTGTGTATGTAACCAATAGCGATGAGCTTATGGATAGTAGGAGGTTGGGACCGCAAATATAGAAATGTGAGACACTGCTCTTTTGAAATATGTAGCAATACAACATTATAGTATGAGGCAATCAAATGGCCCATGTCTGGCATAGACATCCAAAATTGATGACTAGCAGAAACTTCTTCACACCGTAGGATTTTAGTCAATTCACATACTCTCTGTAAATCACCAAATAAGTTGACATATTGTTCATGGTGCTTTTGCAGTTCATAAGCCAGATCTGTTATTACTTTATGCCAACCTTCTTTTCTCATTCTCATCAAACTAGCAATTGCTTGAAATCCACAATGACCATCACCCACAATATCTATGGCGTGTTAGATGAAATTAGACAAAAATACAGGGAGACAATTGACAATTTCACAAAAGCTCAGCATTCCGTGAGTACATTTTTTGTCTTTCCTTATAGAGATTTTTCCACGTATTCAAATGCAGAAGGGTCACGTCTTGTTGATTTAGAATTCTTTGGTAACCGCTTAACTGATCCATTTGGTTTGCCCATTTGTTTAACCGGCACCACAAGCTCCTTCATTTGTATTGAGGCTGGGTTTGCAATCTCACGCAACTTTTGTTTGATTTCAACATTTTGATGTTAGTTAGACTCTAGATATCTTGTAATGATCATTTCAAACCCACAACGTTTAGTAAAACTATGACGAATTCCTTTATTCATTTGAGTTGAAGATGCTTGTTTCTCTCTATAACTTCCTGATCGATCACATCCAAGAAGCACTCGTAGACATTAACATAAATTCAACTCATCAGATTTTTGGATTGTTAAAATAAAACTAAGACCATTGGTGACTTCTTGCGCCTATTTTATTAAATCATTTTTTTGTTCAAAAACCTATCAATCAGTAACAAATAAAAAGAACACAGTATCATGAATAAAGAGATATCAATTATTTTAGTAAAAAGATAATACTCAAGCAAAAATATCAACTTTAATTTATATATAACATATCTTATTTGTTGAAAATTGATCAGCAACATTAACTTCGATTGGTCCAGTAAATGGTTCAATCTCAATGTCATCACTAAAACTAATTTCGGTAGACATACTTACTGCATATAATATTTTTTTATTTTGAAGTATGAATTTTAAGTCATTTTCCCATAAGAACAAATATCATAAAAAGAATTATGGGTCATCCTCAAGGCAAATTGAGGAATAAAGTAGCTAGAGAATAAAGAACCCACTTAATTGCAAAAACTCATATAAAAGACATCACAAACTATCAAAAACATCTGCAACTTACATTGCTCATTCTTCAACAACAAATAAATACATAAATAAAACGGCGGTGCTGCAATGACAATAACCATGTAGAAATACAAATTATCAACAAAACAGGAAAATATAAAAATCTAATTTCCTAGAATAGTGTGAATTTTAAAGATTCAACGGGTACCCTTCTAAATTTAGAAATGGATTCTTTACCAATAAATTACAACAAGAGAATATTATCAGTCAATAGGAAGAAAAAAAAAATCATTAATGCTATGTTTGGTTGTCGAGAAAATATGGAAAATAAAAGAAAATTTTGAATTTATAATATAGTTTTTTATTGAGTTTTGTCTCGTTTTCTTTTATTTTTCATGTTTTTATTTATTTTATCGGCAACCAAACATAGGGTAAAAAACAAGTTAAATTTTATGTTTCAGAAAGAAGAAAAAAAACTTCATTAGATAAAGGAATTAAAATTGAAAGAAAACCTATGTTGGGCACCTTCAAAATCGAACCCTACCCGAAAACACACATAGATCAATAGAATGCAAAACACCTAATTCAGATTATTGAGTTTAACGATCATCTGAACATTCTACATACCAATTTTTAAAAAAAAATCAAAACAAATAAATACAAAGAGCATGAACAAAATATAGAAGATGAAAAGTACCTTGAGATAGAGACGGTTGATCACACTTGACATAACCCGAAAAATTCCAGCTTGGAGACTTTCAATTCTTTATTGAGCGTTGGATTTTTCGGCTAGAAAAGCTAAGAAAGCGCGGAACCATGGCTTGTTTGTTTTGAGATTTTTTGCTGTCGGATAATGGAACAACCACCGTAGAAGGTAACAACCGCCAGAGAACAAGGGAAGAGCAAGAGAAAGGAGAAAGAACTGAAAAAAGAAAGCAACCTTTCCACGCCAAACTGTGAGGAAAGAAGATGGGATGCGGCTATCAAGAAGCGTGAAAACGGAATATGAGAAAAAAAAAGTGCGGTAATCATTTATGGGGGTGCGCGTATCACCGACCTTCCCCCCCCCCCCAATTTTTTGACTTGGGATCTTCTCTCGTTGGTGCTGGCGAAGCAATCTTCCCAGTTGGTGCTAGCAAGGAGACCGTCAGCTCCAATAGGAAGCCGTCACGCACTTAATTTGTACGTTTGGTCGAGATGTGTGGACAATAATCAATGCATTAATTGATGTGCAATGGGTAGGTGGCATCTTCCAATTGGACGCTGGTGATCTCCTCATCAGCGCCAACTGGAGGATATCCTAAGTCTTTTTTTTAGGTACTCAAACGCAATCATAAAATTTTGGACCCCAAATTCGAGGCTTGTGGTGTCCGTTTTGATTTTTGAGGTGGTAGGTGGCTGTAGAACCCTACAAAATTTTAATTTTACCCAGGTTCCTACACCCATAAAATTATGCAAATAACCTAAAGTCAATAAACAAAAAACTAGACATTTAAATTGGCCCTAGAGACAAGGCATGGACCTCCTACGGATCAGGTTTGGGCACGAAGTAGAAAGCCCATAAACCCAAAACCGAAGTCCAAATCTAAATGGGTCACACCCTCACTAAATGGGTTGATCCACAACATGATAAGTCCAAATGTTGATTCAATTTTGGAGAGAATGAGAAGGATCACCAAAGTCTCTTAGGTCCCTTAAATCACTAAATGGAGTGAGACTCTTATGATATTTATCTCAACAAATCTATAAACAAGACTCAAAGCTAGTTATTTAGGGATAATTGAGAAATTCATAAAAGAGATTTAGAAGAGTCATCAAATGAAGCAATACGTATCAAGAAACACAAGTGAAACATATTAAATACAAGTGAAACAATGCAGATCAATGAACACAATTCAAACAGTTCAGATGAAGAAAATTAAATTATTACAGATGAGACAATACTATAAAGAATTTAGTTTTCTTCCAAAACCACTTTCTACCCGACCAAGCATGAAACCCAGAATAACAAAATACATAAACACATTCAAATAAGATCGAGATTACGCTCCGACTCTCGTATTCTACTTCAAAAAATTATGATCGTTAATCAAAGGTTTTTTGAGAGTTGTACCATCTTCAGATATAAAGATAGTTGTTAATCCCTTTATTTCATGATCTATTTGCTATTGCAAAATTTGTGTCGACAGCGGCGTAATGCCTTATGTGCCCTACATTTGTGAGGGCAATGGATGCCCAAGTATTATGTTACGGCATAACATCTTCACTCGACACATGATGAGAAATGTGTGAGAAATTGAAATGATTTTTCATATTTTAATTTATCTCATTATTTCTTGCTACGTATCCCATGAAGAGGTTATGCCTGAGTATATAGGTGAGTCATGCACCAAAATTTTTTCCCAAAATTTGGTAAAATTCGTATATGTGGATTTTTTGATATCTTAGTATTTTGTATATTTTATTGAAATAAACTATATCGCAATATACTCAAAAAAATATGATGATGTTTCATGAAATTTTGATGAAATAACTCTTTTTTTTTATGAATACATTATATATTATAATATTAAATATAAATAACTTAAATAAATATAAAAATATTTAGATAAGTTAATTTAATAATAGTTTAAATAGGTTATTAAAAGTGTGCAGGTCATAAGATTTAAGTTTTTGGTTTTAAATATGTTACTAGAAGTATTTAAGGGTTCGTTTGGTAAATCTTGTATATTTCAGAAAATCTAGCCAAAATAAATTTGTGACAAAAGTACACGTGGTAAAAAATAGTTATAGACAATAAAATTGTTTGACAACACACAGTAATAGATTGAGTTTTATAATAATAATAATAGAACAAAACAGTTAAAAAAGACAAAAATATTTGTTTCATTGTATACGGAGAATAAATGCATTCTTATTTTTTAAAAATTGTTTAAAAAAAACATTATTTTTAGAGTCTGTCAAGTAGACATGGTACTAAACAATCTAAAACGTGAAAATGTAGATTTACATTAGACTTATAAATAAATAGACCTAAAGTCCATAGATTCCAAACACAACCTAAGAATCCAAATATTTACCTTTTTTTTTTGTTAGTTTAAATAGGTTGTTATAAATGTTTAAAGGTCGTAAGTAACCTATCTTATTTGATATCCTGTTATAATAATAGATAGACATCTAACAAAACATATAATTCCATAATAAAATATTATTATTTTAGTTTTAAAATAAAATTTCATAAAATTTGGAGTATTGTGTTAAAAAAATACAAAATTTTGGGGAAACATCATGCAACCTGAGATAATTGGCATTCGGTTTTAGAAGGGGTGGGGATGATATTACGCAATATTTCACAAGATAAGATCAAAATTTCAGACCTTGCGCCATAATGCATTTTAAATCTAATTGATTTCAATTTACCAGTATATATATAATCCACCAAATATTTGATGGCTACACTACATTATTAAAATATGAGAAATACTAGCTTGAAACACAGATTTCCAAACTCTCATCGAGTGTAATACATATGTCGCTATATCTTATGGGCCTTTAAAAGTTAAAGGCAAGACAAATAGCATATGGTTTGCCATATTTTGTCAACTTCTCAAAAAGGTAAAAAACAAGTGAAAGTTGAAAATTAAACTTTCTAACCAAGTTGTCCCTTGGTTACTTTTACGGGGAAAAAAAAAAAACCAATTTGATTCTCTATTACCGCACGCGTTAGGGTGTATCTCCGGGTTTAGTCCCACATCGGTCGGGAAGTGGACTTCGCATGGGTTGTATAAGGGGCCACCAACCCCATTAAGACAGACCCTTTTGGAGTAGGGGTGATATCGAGCCGAGCCGAGTTGAGTAGTGGTGTGTTCAAATTTGTTTGTTTATTAAACAAACTTCGAATTCATGCTCGAGCTCAACTCGTTTATTAAATAAACGAGCTTGAGTTTTACTAGCCGAACTCGAGAAGTTCACAAGAAGCTTGTTTTATTGGATATAGCTATTTATATTAGGTAAAAAATCAACTTTATTATCATAGGTAAAGAAATCCCAGTGTTAACTAAAATTTTATTATAAGATTATAATTATATAAAGGGTATTCTTATTATCTAAAATACATTATGTACAATTAAATTACTAGTATATAATAGATATACTTAATTTTAATATTTAAATGAAATAAGTATATTTTAAATATTTTAGTAGGTTAATATGTATATATAATCGAATCGAGCTTTTATCAAGTTGAGCAGGGGTGTGTTAAAGTTCGACACATTTATTAAACAAGTTTCAAAAACGGTGTTCAAGTTCGGCTCGTTTACTAAATAAACGAACGATAGTTGAGCTTTTAACGAGTCGAGCCCGAGTATTTCACGAACATTTTGTTAAATGAGCAATAGTCCCCTCCTTGGCCGAGGATGAGACTATCCCTCTTCGGCTTTCACATAGCCGACCTTCACCTCCCATTAACTAGGGCTAGTTTAATTTTTTTAAACCCTTTAGTTATTTTTTTAAAATTTTATTTTTCTAAAAACCAAGGATAGATGGGTAAATCCTAAGGGTAGATGAATCTAAACCATAATTAAATGGGTTAGAAGGGGTACATATGACAAGAAAATGGGAGACAAGAAAATGGGAGCCAAGGCGCCCCTCCTCACGTCACCGACCGAGGAAGCGATTATTTTTCTTGTTAAATAACCACCCTTATTTTGGAGTGGTTGCTTGGACTTACCTCATGACACCTTGAGGGGTGTTTGCATCGTTCTGCGGAGCGATTTCATGTTCATTTTCTTCGGAATTAATAGTAACACGTTTGGTTAACGAGAATTCTTGTATCGCTTGCGGAAACGGAACAAAACAGACGGGAATTCTCGAAACAAAAATATTATAGCTTCGTGGAACGGAACGGTCCAACTCAAAAGAGTCTTTCTTCATTCGGAAGGAGAGAGCTAGCGCACCAAATAGGCGAACAGGGAGACTGAACTCCGGCAGCAATTCAACGCCGGTAACGATTCGTTTGTTTTGGAGGTTCTCTTGTAGATCGAACAATATATTTTTGTTGGTTCCTCTACTGTTAATCATTTTTGTTGGGTTTGGGGGTTACTCTTGTAGACCTATGATTATGAATGAGAATTTTTCTTTTGCTCCACTTCTGTTAACGGATCTGTGAGCAATTTTTTTTCATGGGTTTCCATTCCCAAATCCAGCTTCTTGAATTGAAGAAATACAAAAGAGCCTATCTCATCTTTTGCTAATTGATGCCAGTTAAAATGCACCAACCGTTTCTCATCCTATTAACTGTCGTTCGCCGGCCCAAAACCCTGACGCCGGCCTTGTACTCATCCATGCCAGAACAAGAACAACGAAGACAACCTCGACCCAAGGCTCTCATTGGCTCCCCAGCTCGAGTCCAAAAACTCATCTCCTCCCAAACAGATCCTCTCCTTGCAAAAGAGATATTCGACATAGCATCTCTCCAGCCAAATTTCCGCCACTCTTACTCCTCCTTCCACACCCTCATTTGTAAACTCGGCCGCTCTCGCCACTTCTCTCTCATGCAAAATCTCCTCCACCGACTCAAAACGGACTGCTACTCCGTCACTCCAGGTCTATTCTCTGATATCATCCAAATCTACGGCGATGCTAAAATGCCTAATAAAGCCCTCAAAACCTTCTACACCATGCTCCAATTCGACTGCAAGCCCCTTCCCAAACACCTCAACCACCTCATCCAACTACTCCTCACTGGCCACCCAAGCTATCTCCGCACTGCTTTTGATCTGTTCAAGAATGCCACTCGATTCGGCATCTCTCCCAACACTACAACCTACAATATCTTGATGCGTGCTTTCTGTTTTAATGGTGAATTGAGTATTGCCTACTCTCTGTTCAATCAAATGTTCAAGAGAGATGTTGTTCCGGATGTCGAGTCCTATCGGATTCTAATGCAGGGATTGTGCAGGAAGAGCCAGGTGAATAAGGCAGTAGATTTGTTGGAAGATATGTTGAATAAGGGGTTTGTGCCTGATACATTGAGCTATACGACTTTGTTGAACAGTTTGTGCAGGAAGAAGAAGCTTAGGGAGGCATATAAGCTTCTTTGTAGGATGAAGGTGAAGGGATGTAATCCTGATATCATGCACTACAACACAGTTATCTTAGGCTTCTGTAGAGAAGGCCGTGCTCTCGATGCTTGTAAGGTGCTTGAGGATATGCCCTCTAATGGGTGCATTCCAAATTTGGTTTCTTATCGAACTTTGGTTAGTGGGTTATGCGATCAGGGTATGCTTGACGAGGCGAAGAATTATGTGGAGGAGATGATATCAAAGGGCTTTGCTCCACATTTCTCGGTCTTTCATGCTTTAATTAAGGGTCTTTGCAATGTTGGTAAGGTAGAGGATGCTTGTAGCGTGCTTGCTGAAATGCTGAAACAAGGGGAAGCTCCACATTTGGACACTTGGGCGGCAATTATACCGAGGATTTGTGATGAGTATGAGACGATGAGGATGAAGGATATTTTGGGGAAGGTTATGAAGGTAGAGATAAGGCGTGATACAAGAATAGTGGAAGCGGGTCTTGGTTTGGAGGAATACATGATCAAGAGATTACGAGCTAAAGCATGGAAGACTTGATTGTTGTTGATATTTGGTGGGTTGAGCTTATCGGCACCTCATTTTGAATTTTGAGGGATCCATAGCAATTGAGGTACGAGGATTACAAAGCAGTTACAATATAAAATTAACTACTTGCCTTGCTTGTAATTGTTGCCTGTTGTTCTTAGTTATATGTGTATGTTGTAGTGTTTTCCATGTTCTTCAGATTTTGTATTTTTGTTTTTTTCTATTCTTTAAATTATGTTTTTGATGTGCTAAAAGTTCATTTTCTCCTATTTTCATTATTTCATGTGCTCCTTTTATTTATTGTAGCAGGCAATATAAGCTAAAGGTTCTGAGAGTTCTTTTATCTTTTCCCTTCTTTGTCTGTGGGTTGCTCAAAATCTCTATCCATTTTAAAGTGCAGAGACTCAAAAATCTGTACTAGGATCTTGTCAATTTGAAAAGAATGGATGACTGCAAGCAGGAGGTAACGGTGAGGCAGCGGAAAGAGAAAAAAATTACTTAATCTACAATCATATATGAGGGTAATGTTCCTTGATCTACACTGATGGTGGAAAATAACAGGCCTAAGTTATTACGGTTTATTTAAGTTACAGATCTTTGGTGGGGGAGTGTTATCTCATCACCTTGCCTTTGAAGTAGACGAAGGCTTCTAAAAAGAGAGAAGAAGCTGGGGAAATGTTAGAAAAAATTTATAACCATTGTAAAAGAGGCTTTTTTTGCCCCTATATATTGAATTTCGTCTTACCTCTTTTTGGCAAATTCCATTAATATCCTATTAATTCCTCTACCCTTTCAGATGCTTCCCAACTCTATTATAACAAGTTGAGTGTTCCAGAATCCAGATGTTTCTCACCCACCTCTTCTCTCCTCCCTATCCTCTCTTCACCCCTAACGCATTTACCACCGATGCTCTCCGATGAAAGAGAGGGAAAATCCCTATCTGTCCTTTATCTCTCACTTGCTCATTCGATTGACAAATTTTTTACTTGAAGATATGGAGGATTAGATTAGAAGTTGATGTTTCTAAGGATGAATCTGACATGTATGCCTTCTCATCATTTCTATGATTCTTGAAATAAGGCCACAACAGTGGTTTATGAGATCCCATACGGCTCAGGAAATTTATTCAACAAATAACTCAATTGTTTCTCTTTCATTTTCATATGCACTTGCAAAGTGAGTTAGTTTGGACAATTTGGTTTGTTCTCTCATCTTGGTATTTAATTGTTTTCGTTTATTTAATTTGTAGTTTTGTACACTTGACTTGAAATTGGATTTCAATTGTATATAAGAATTTGCTAATCACCTACATGTTACGAACAATTATAGTGCACATCACAATATCACATGTTTGATTTCATGTGCTCTAAAGACTATTAGATTTGGTTGCATGAGTTAATTTAAATGGTTGATATGGTTTGACATTTATTCTTTTAAATGTAGACTACATTTGCATTTGGGGGTAGTCCTCAATGGGTTAGGATGATTTGATTTGTAATAGCTGACTTGGGTTGAAGATTCACGTACCACCAAACTTGATGTTAGCCTATTGCCTCGATTGCTTTTTGATTACTATCTTTGCCTCATTCTAGCACATAAAAATCATGAAAGCAACGTGATACCATGTTTCACCTACTGGGTTTGAGAAAGATACGATCAATAAAGCATTCAAAGGAAAAGAATGGAATTTGAAAGAATATGATACATTTTGCTTGGCTAATAGACCTTAGTGCTTGATCAAGACCATCCATTTTTTTGTTTTCTTGAAGTTGGGCCACCACTGCCATCATATGTGCTCTAAGGCCGGGCACCCTCGTAGCTGGTTGACAACCCATTAAAAATGTTATTATGTGAAGGACCTCTTGACTAAGAGATTGACGTTTGCAAAAGCAATATTACAGTTTACAACTTTTATTTCTCTTGTTATCTTTTTTTAATGGGATTCTGGGTTTGTACTTTCTTGATATGCCTTATATATTATAGATATGGTCTATAACATCTTGAAGTGTGGAGGGTGCTTATCAAAAGTAGTATTTGCTATAGGGCTGCACAAAGCCCGATCGGCCCGTTGGTGTGGCTCGGTTCGCCTGGTTCAGCCTGAATTTTAGGCTCGAATGGGCCAAGCCAAGCCTAAAAAAAAACCCGAAAACTCAATCAAGCCGAGCTCGGGCCAACCCCTGTGCGGCTCAGCTCGGCTCGATTGATGCTCAGTTCGGCCCGAACTCGGCTCAGCTAGAATATTATTAAAAAAATTTTAAAAAATAAAAATATTATTTATATATCTCATTATTATATATATAAATAATATAAAATATTATTTTTTTAAAAAAGTATTCAAGCCGAGCTCGAGCCAAGCCAAGCCTGGCCCGAAGCACGGCTCGAGCTTGAATCAATTCGGGCAGAGCCGAGCTTCAAGCTAGACTTTTGAATTCGGGTCGAGCTTCGGGCCGCACTCTCAAGATTCATTTTGGGCCGAGCCGGGCTTCGGGCCTAGATCAAATCCTTTCAAGCCAAGCCTGGCTTGGCCAAACCCGAAAAAGCCCGGCCCGAATACAACCCTAATTTGCTAGCCATGTCTCAACGCATATGTGCATTTTATTGGTCCATGTGAATAGTTAAAATTATGTTACATGACATTGTCAATGTATAAATGTATCATGCAAATATAAATTCTTTCAAGGTCATATTATGGAAGGATTGTTTCAAACATGGTTCAAAAACCCGAAAACTTGACTTGACTGAAAAGTTAGCCGGGTCGAGTAACTCAAAAAACAATTCGACTTGGTCCAACTTGGAATATATATATATATATATATATACACATACATACAATTACCAATTTCTTGACATTTTATCGAAGACTGAACCACAAATAACTTGAAAATCTTGAATTAAAAGAACCCAAAGTAGGCTGGTTTTGTTGCCTCAAACCTAAAAACCTGGTTTAACAGAACGCGTAGTAGGTTCAACTTTGCAACCCCCAAAAAATATGATACAAAAACAGTGTGACGTTAAGTTTAGGTTTTAAAATAAAATAAAAATACCCTTCCGTGACTCGACCTAGTCTGGCGAATTGAAAAACATGACTCAACCGAGTCAACCGAGTAACTCGTCAAATAGTGTTTTGTTCGAGTTTTTAGGTGACTCGACTCGAAACTCAGCCGAGTTGAGTAACTTGGCTAAGTTACTCAGTGACTCGCCGAGTTTTCGAACTATGGTTTCAAATACATATTATTATAGATACATATTACGATTTCATGGAAGGATTGTGCAATGGTCTCTTTGCATACACAAACAAAATGGGAAAGTTGGAGAAGACGAATAAATATGGAGGTGAAATTGGTAGAGTTCAGAGTATATGGGAGTCAGAAGTTCTCGATTGCTTTGAAAATTGTCAAATCCTTTTTGATAGTCAAGTAGAACATTTGTTGCCCATTAGTGACTTCTTCCGTGAAAAAAATGAATATGTGGTGTTTCACATTACTTGATGACTCCTAAGTGTGAATCTTATGTAAAGTACATGTCTCTTTGATTTAGAATTCAAGAAATGAGAACTCAAATGAAACTCTCTCTCTCTCTCTCTATATATATATAGTATATGTATATATGTATATATAGGGGTTGATATTTTCAAAATCTTTTTTCGGTCTTTTGTTGATATTCTTCTATAATTGAGGAAATATGAACAATCTATAGAGGGATCCGTTGTTATGTTCAATGATTTGGTGTTTATAGCATGAAAATAAAAATTGCCGAAACCAATATGAAATGGGAGATACATATAGGTATCGGTAGCCCCCTGTATGATATTTGTAGCCCCCTATACGATATTTATATTGATACAAAAGGATACGTATCGTTTATTAGTTATCTATTTTTTAATTTGTTGTGAAACTATGCTTATGTTTGCTACTTTGTCTTTGAGTCGCCTTCCCATGACTTTATATTTGGTAAATTTGGTTCTTATAACTCATTTGATTTTTTAAATTTAATTTTAATTTTTTTTTGTTAAAGATAAAAATTATATGTATCGTCCGAAATCGATACGTATAGGTTTCAATTGGGACTGATACATCCCCCGAAACCATAGGTTTTCTGTGTTTAAATTGAGATTTTATAGGCATTAAATGATGAGATCTGGAAAAGTATGTGGGATTCATTAATCCATTAGAATTGTAATGCATGAGTTCGTTCCAAATTTGTTCCTTTTCAATGGAGGGGTCCAAGAAAGAGTCCTCTGGATCGAAGGGTGAGGAGTTTGCAGGATCTCGAGTGCATAAGCTTGTGCTCGATGAAGCACACATTGTAGTGTAGATGTAGTGAGAGAAAAGCCAAGCCATTACGCGCGATCCAAACCAGCCAAGCTGTGGTGCACATGTGGACTAACATAAAGATCTTCTCCGGGTGAGATTGATGTGCTAGCATATGTGAAAGCCGAAGCACCTAGCTTGGGATATAATTGAATGTAGCGAGAGGGGGGAGCCCGTCCAAACCGTGCGAGCAAACTCACATGATAGAATACAATGTTCCACAGTTTCAACTGGGTGACCACACACAGGATAAATAGCCTCTAAAACAAATTAAACAATATGGCGATGGACTTGATTGTTGCCTAGTGAGAGTGCATTCGTACCACACTTCCATATGAAGGAATGAAGCTTGTGCTCGATGAAGCACGCTACAAGCATTCTCTACCTTACCAACATTGCAGAGACCCTTAATTAAAGCATGAAAGATCGAGAAATGTGGAGCAAAGCCCTTGGATATCATCTCCTCCACATAATTCTTCACCTTGTCAAGCATCCCCTGATCGCATAACCCACTAACCAAAGTTCGATAAGAAACCAAATTTGGAATGCACCCATTGGAGGGCATATCCTCAAGCACCTTACAAGCATCAAGAACACGACTTTCTCTACAGAAGCCTAAGATAACTGTGTTGTAGTGCATGATATCAGGATTATATCTTTCACCTTCATCCTACAAAGAAGCTTATACGCGTCCCTAAGCTTCTTCTTCCTATACAAATTGTTCAACAAAGTCGTATAGCTCAATGTATCAAGCATAAACCCCTTAATCAACATATCTTCCAACAAATCTACTGCCTTATTCACCTGGCTCTTCCTGCAATATCTCTGCATTAGAATCCGATAGGACTCGACATCCGGAACATCTCTCTTGAACATTTGATTGAACAGCGAGTAGGCAACACTCAATTCACCATTAAAACAGAAAGCACGCATCAAGATGTTGTAGGTGTAGTGTTGGGAGAGATGCCGAATCGAGTGGCATTCTTGAACATATCAAAAGCAGTGCGGAGATAGCTTGGGTGGTCAACGAGGAGTAGTTAGATGAGGTGGTTGAGGTGTTTGGGAAGGGGTTTGCAGTCGAATTGGAGCATTGTGTAGAAGGTTTTGAGGGCTTTATCAGGCATGTTAGCATCGCCGAGATTTGGATGATATCAGAGAATAGACCTGGAGTGACGAAGTAGTGGTCAGTTTTGAGTTGGTGGAGGAGATTTTGCATGAGAGAGAAGTGGCGAGAGCGACCAAGTTTACAAATGAGGGTGTGGAAGGAGGAGTAAGAGTGGCAGGAATTTGGCTGGAGAGATGCTAGGTCGAACATCTCTTTTGCAAGGAGAGGGTCTGTTTGGGAGGCGATGAGCTTTTGGCCTTGAGCTGGGGAGCCAATGAGAGCCTTGGGTCGAGGTTGTCATTCTTGTTCTGGCATGGATGAGTACAATGCCGACGTCAGGGTTTTGGGTTGGAAAATGGCCCGGCAAACGACAGTTAATACGATGAGAAACGGTTGGTGCATTTTAGCTGGCATCAATTAGCAAAAGATGAGAGATAGGCTCTTCTGTATTTCTTCAATTCAAGGAGCTGGATTTGGGAAGCAATGCTCGCCCCATCGGTATTGTGTGCTATTCACCACTCCATTGATCCGGGTTCCATTCTTGAGAGGATGCGATATGAATGTTGTCATCTTCATTCTCCACCCACGATGAGAGATAGCTGCTACCTTAGGCTGGATGTGTGTGAGTTTTTAGAGAGAGTTGTGTTAGTCTTCCCCCGCTGCTCCCAATGTTGTGCCCGTTGTTGCTCTTAGTATAAATCCTCACCCTCCGTTTTCTTCTTCTTAGAATGGTCGCTTACTTACGACAGACCCTTGTTTTTACTCTTCTTTAAATTGAATTCATTCATTATCTGAAGATTTTGTCCCAATACGTAGCTTAATTGACTGAAATTGAATTAGGGCTTCTTTCTTTCCGGAGATCTGTGGAAATTCAGTGGCTATGACTCCGAGTCGATGTTAGTTTCCCCTAATTGGGATAAGAATCAACGTAATTTGGGTGTTGAGCTAAGGAGGTCATTAGGTCATTAATTCCACTGGATATGAGCTTTTTGAATCCAAGATTTCACTTTTTTTGCATCCATGCCATGAATTGTAACTGAATTTCAACTGAAGCTATGAATGTGAGCTGTCCTTCGGTTCATCCAGTGGAAGCTCATCCTCTCACTGGTGATGCCAATAATATGCCGAGGGCCCGAGAGTGAGGATGAAGGACATCCATGGGGGACTTGCCTTACGTGTTTTTCAGTTTGTGTGTGCAGTTGCAGCACTCTGCATTATGGCTACCACCAGTGATTTCATGTGCCTCTGAGAGGAGGAATTAGTCAATCATCTCCTTTTGCATTGCCTTTTTGCTTTCAGGATATAGGGCCAGTTTCTTTCGGGGTTGGGCATTTGGTGGGTTTTCCCTCGTACTTTAAGGGAGTTCTTATCCTGTTGGCATTCGGTTAAGGTGGAGGGTTATATGGAGAAAGCCCAGAGCATTATCCCAGGGGTTATCGGCTGGTCCATTTGGAAGGAGAGGAATCAGAGAGTATTTGAACTCTCATCCCTTCATTCATATCAGCTTTGTGTTAGGGTTATGCGTCTTCTTTCTTCTTGGCTCTCCGCAAGACGGGACAGGGTTACTTGTGATAGTTAACTGGAGCTGAGAGCCTCTATTTTCTTCTGCATGGATATATGCCCTTGAGTTTTTCTTTGCTTTCTCAGGATTTCTTCTTTTGTGTTTAGTTTCTCTTCAAGTTTACTCCGCTTGTGAACTCTCTTGATCTTGTTCTCCTTATTAATATATTTGCCTTCTTACCGTTCAAAAAAAAAAAAAACATTCGGCCCAATGCATATTTTGCAATAATAGAAAGGTCTGATTTGGGGATTGGATATATTGGTATTCTATGATTCTTATCCCCTTTTAACTTTACTAATGCTATTACTGTCGCTTTTGATATTGGATGAGTGTTTTCAGGGTGTACTTGGATATGCTCTTACATGTTCTATATACGTTAAAATGCAGATAATTCATTCTACGTATTGAAATGGATTAGATTCTATGTGATTCCACTGTGTGAGAAGATATGAACCACAAAACAAAATTTTCCCAGTAAGCTGATGAGCGAGTTAGTTGATTGTTTTAATGTCATTGCCCTATTGTTATTCATTAAGTTTTGGTGAGATATAACTGCAGTGCAACTCTTGATCCAAGCAAATTGAAATTAGCCCTGTCAATTAGCCCTATTGTTATTCATTAAGTTTTGTGTGGCTCTCTCTTTAGTTTACGCCGCTGTAAACTGCTTCTTCTTTGATATATATATATTTGCTTTACCGATCAAAAAAAAGTATCTGGGAGCAAAGTTGAGAGTACCAATCGCTTTTTGACCTGATGTTGGAAATCTTTTGCTGCAGTGCATCTGTCTATTAGAGGTTGGCACCTAGTATACTAACAGAGAAAATTTTGAATCGAACAAAATTGCTCATTAAGATTTAAGGGTGTATTTAGTTGTTTTTGAAGTATCATTCTTTTGATTCCAGATAGATAAATTCCAGGAAAGTTGGTTCAGGTGAATAAAGTTGCAGGAGTGACATCTTAGTATTGCTTGAGCATCAGAATCCTCCTTTTCTGCACTCTAGAACCTAAAAATGCTGTAATTTTTTTAAGTCTACTGTTTGCACATTATGGTATATAAAAAAGAGACATAATGGTTTGACACATTTGGTTCATAGAGCTGTTCCAGATTTCTTTTGTTATGCGGTTCATTAGTTGGGAATGCGTGGATGAAGATTTGTGTGCATTTACCATGGGTAGCAGATGGTGAGCACCATGATTTTTTGGGACCTTTTTACTATTGGGGATGCATCGTGTTACGAGGTTGTGATGGATGGTGAGCAGTGTGGTGATACGAATGACATTCAGAAACAATTGGATTGTTTCCCGTCAGTTTTTCAACCTACATTAACCTCATAGCAGTTCCAATGGTTTCTTATAGGGGTTACTTTTTGTCCAGGTTGAAGATGGCTGATGGAGTGAAGAAGTCAGATTGTAGTAGTGTGATCACTATAAGAGTAGCCAATACCGACTAGTGAGGTTAAGCAGATGGATTTTAATAGTGTTATTGGTTATGAGATAGCTCCTGGAACCTAGACATGTCAAGCTTTAGATGAAAAAAAAGTGTCTTTTTATAAGCCAATTTAATATGTTCACAATAAAGATGTGAGATTTACAGAGTACCAAGGAATTAAGAATGTAAATGTATTTATTGATATCGAGAATAGATGTCAATTATGAACTTTATCATTGGAAAGATTGGATATATGAACATGGGGTCATTGTACTAGTATACAATATGGGTTTGACGTAGGAAGGCAATACAAAATGGTGTCTTTATAGTAATTCAGCGAGTAGGCATAAAAATGCATCCAATGTCCAAAATCTGCAGAAAGAACAATCAAAGCGATTTTAACTTGAAAAGTGACTTGTGATTAGCTCTCACGCAAGTTTGTTTTTCTTCCAATCTATCTCATATGGGAACTTTATAAGATGCCATGTATAGATAGAGCCTTCTTAAGATGCTGGAATAACTCCATCTTATACAACCACACAAGTATCCATTTTAAAACATCAAGCTGCCAGCCTTTATAGCATCTTGTAATGTACCCTTAGAAGATGAAATGCCATGTATCAGTCATTTAAGAACCCATGCAGCTGTGATTTCATTGCATAAAGCACCATAAAATGATACTTGTAATGAAACACCATTCTAGTAAGGTTTTAAATCTTTTACTGCCCAGTTGCTTTTGAAGCTACACAGTACATCAGAAATGTGTAAGATATCATGTGAAGGAAGTGTTGGTGGCCCTCATGCAGACTACTCCTATTGTTGGACTGGATGTGTAGATTGCATGTATGTCTGTTGGTTAGACAATATCTGCAAATTGCACTGGGAAAACAGTATGTCTGTTGGTTAGACAATATCTGCAAATTGCATCGGGAAAACATCATGGAGGTTTATGTTGAAGAGAATGTGTAGAGGTGATAAAAGGTCGTTTCGTGGAGAATGGCACACCTAGGTGCATCTGTAGGGATGTCCACAAGGTAAGAGTAACAATTGTTAGTAGAAATCTAACCCTAGAGAGATAAAATGGAAGAAAGAAGTAGAAGATGGGAGAATAGAAGAAAAAGAGATTCTTTAGGGCAGAAAATAGTGAGTGCACTATTACTTATGTACGCCAACATTTTTATTAATAAAGATAATAGTGAAGGATAATAATGCCCTTGCTAGTGTGTAAAACATAAGACACTAAATAATGTATACTAAAGCATCGGGCTTATAAATCGAGGCCAATTACAATACTCCTTTTACATATCTAACATGTCCTTGCTAAGAACGTCATGATGCATACTTGATGTCACTGCTTTTGTGAGAATGTTTTCCAATTGATCTCCTATCTTGACATACGGAAAACTCAATATCTTGGAAGCAACATTTTCTCCAATAAAGTGTTTGTCAACCTTGTTGTGCTTTATCATGTCATGTTGAACTGGATAGTGAGCAATACTAATGGTTGTCCCGTTATGACAGTGCAACTTCATCTCTAACTGGACAGGAAATCCAAGGTCTATCATTAGGATTTTAATCCATAATAACTCACCAGTCCATGAGCCGCTGCCTTGTACTCTACCCTTTTAGTGATGTGCTGCTTGCGGAATTCCAGAGTAATTAGTTTGTTTGCCATTGGTGATGGGGTAAGAACTTGTATGGGCAATTTTAGCTATATTGAGCAGTTACAGCATGTATAGAACCAACTTTGTTGGGCTGCGCCACGTAAGCTCTGGGTAACAGCCATGGAGATGGATACCAGTACTTTGTCCCATCACCATCCTTCTCCAAAAGGCGAGTACAGGAATTACCAATTGTACAAGTAGGCAGTCCCTACTCACTAGGGCTTGAGTGACGTGGCACCAAACCAAAGGCAGTCCTAAAATACTGACAGATCAGTCAGTCACATCCACTTGTATATCACCAGCACACATATACTTCATACATGTATATACGTATACTCTATAGACATAGTTATGTACAGACAGAGGCAGGCATAAAAACATACAGTAGACCCTTTTGTAATTAATAAACTTGGTGGAAATAAATTATATTAATTATAAGAGAATATTATATATAAGAATTACTGTATTAGTTCATCAAAAATTTTATGTTCATAATTTATTTTGAATGTCAATATAAGCTTCATGTCGATACAAATGTATAAGGCTAGTATATATGATAATTTTAGTTTGGTAAAGTTAACCTCATTTTCAAAGAAAAGAAGAAACATCAGAGACAAAATTCTTTTGAACTCTACTTTGTGGGATTATCCCTTGAAGTTTATTAATTATTTAGAAATCCCCATACAATGATTTTGTTAGTTTTTTCTTTTTAAAATATCTAAAACTATTTTATACTATGTATATGATAATTTATTATACATAGCTAAAATATGTAAAATAATATTACCCCTTTGTCTTCCTAATACCTAAACACTCATAAAGTGTTTATAAGATTTATATAATTATGCATTAATATAGTATAAAATTTCTCTTATAATTAATAATATATTAGAACTTTCTTAAAAAATGATTAAATAGCAATTATAAGAGATTATTAATTATACATTATAGAAAACTAAGATGGTTCCTTACAAATTTATTAATTATTACAGATTATTAAGTTATATGTTATTACTGGTTTGGTAAATGATCTGTCAGTATTAGAGGTGAGGATTGCACAACATGCTTGTTGACAACCACTAATAGGATCGAAAGTTGTTGCTTTGGGAGATGGGCTGCTTGGATCTCTACACCAAGTTGCAGTATTGCCGGTTGGTAAAGTCTCTTGGCGTCGTACCAGAGACCTGGGATCGATTCCCACCTATATCAGGGTTGGGGTTTTATGGGAGGGGGGAGGGTTACCCCTTATTGTGTAGCCCATAGGTCCATGTGGCCTCCAATAAACCAAAAAAAAAAAAAAAGGTTGCAATATGAGTTCAACGTGCATCCAACATATAACAACCTTCTTACTGCACCAGAAATTAACGCTGATCCACCGTGGCTGCCACCACAGCCAGTTTCGACTACAGATTCAGGAATTCCAACCAATAAAAGTATTACCAATGGTGGCATGGCGGGGAAGAGTGTTGACTGGAGTTACAGCTGCGGCAATTGGGACAGTTGTATACTTGTATTGGTAGTTGAAAACTTTTGAATGGTAAAATGAATAAAGGTTGAAGATAAAAGAGTTTAGTGTCTAATCTGGGTCCAATGCTATTAGAACTGTCATTGCCCACTCATAAGTAACGGATGATAAAATATTAAAATCTTCTAGAAAGCTTCCATTTCATTTGAGAGATTTTTATCCCAGGGGACCACACTACACTCATGATCCCATCCCCATATAATCACAAGCAAACAAGAGAAAGCAAATATAATCACGAGCGAACAAGAGAAAGCAAAACGTGAGATCACAAATCCCCAATTGGTTGAGTAACTGCTCCCACATGTAAGGCGTAAGCCACGTTTACTGGAGGGACACCACCTGCATTGCGTGGTCAGATATTCCAAGTTTCCGTACAAACAAATAAAGCCCAGGATATGGCTGATCCCTCTTTGCAAAGTACTTCACTGTCTTGTAGCTTCCTTCAACAAAATAACTACCTCTCTTCTTGTTGGGTTCGTGACGCGCCTGTACATACAAACTTGACTTATTAATGGCCTCTCCAAGATGAACTCTCTCCTTCAAAATCCCTAATCAGACTTGAGTACTATGCAAGTGTTCCTCTTACAATTTGCAGCAAGGAAAATAATCACCTCCTTGGTCAGTGACGCGAGGAGGGGCTGTCTCGGCTCCCATTTTCTTGCCATGTGTCCCCCTTCTAACAACCCAATTTAACTTTGGTTAAGATTCATCCATCCTTAGGGCTCACCCATCTACCCTTGGTTTCTAGAAACATAAAATTAAAAAAATTAACTAATGGGTTAAAAAAACTAACCCGAGTTAATGAGAGTTGAAGGGTCAGCTATGTGAGGGCAGAGGAGGAATAGTCACCTCCTGGGCTGACGAGGGGTCTATTGCTCCTACAACAATTAGAGAAGTGACAAACCATCTAAACTCCACAATAATAGACAATGCTCGTGACCCCTGCAATGTCAGGAATTTCGGAATAGTCTCCTAAAGAAAACAATTCATTTCTCCTCAGCTCAGTACCAACAACCAACAAGAGAAGAGACAGAAAAAAGTGTTTCCAAGTTCCAACCAACCAAAATTTTTAAGGGATTTTTTTTTTCTTCCCCTTTTGGATGAAGACATGTTAGTCTCCAACTAGGTAGTAGACTGTAGAGAGCAAGAACAGATTTTAATCAAATTAATATATGCAAATACGGGATATTTAGCACAAAACCTTTTTTTTCCTCTTTTTAATCAATAAATAATGTTTACACAAAAGACCAGTTGACAAAAGCGAAGGCAAGGCAATGGACAGTGTTCTCCTCCGAAACAACTTTCCAGGCAACGACTTCTTCAAAGGAAACATGGCGTCCCATGGTTGACATGCAGATTCCGGCGGGTAGATAAGCAAAACCCTGTAATGCAAAAGATTCAAAGGCGCAGAGGATTATTAACACACCCACAAGAAAGAAAACACCAGCAATTTTTAATGTAATCAAAATATTATATCTGGGAATAGCAGTTTTATTTCCATGCACATTACCTGTTGCATTATCTTCGTGAAATCGGAGCACAATGCCTTCCTTCCAGGTTCATCAAATATCTTATCCAGTGTGATATCCTGTAGAGCCACTAGTGTGGTCTCCAGCATGTCAAGCCCTGCTTGGTTGGCGAAGGTGAATACTGGTAATGACTGCAAACCACCCAAAAACCCATTAACTAAATTTCCTTAATGGTATGTTTGGTTGCCGAGAAAATAGGTAAAAACATGGAAAAGAAAAGAAAATAGGACAAAACATGGTTACTGGTAATGACTACAAACCACCCAAAAACCCATTAACTAAATTTCCTTAAATGTATTTCAGAAGACGCTGTTTCTACTCAAAAGATTGACTTCACACTTTGGTTGCTGAGAAAATAAGTAAAAACATGGAAAAGAAAAGAAAATAGGACAAAACACAACTAAAAATTGTATTAGAAATCCAAAATTTTCTTTTATTTTCCATGTTTTCACCTATTTTCTCGACAACCAAACATAGCATTAGTGAAATTCAAAGCAGCAGATATCTTTATATATTAATAAATATCATTTGAAACCAGAACATTGATTATAAGTTTCTTTTAAAAAAAATTATAAAAAGAAGTGTTCTTTTTAAAATGAGGATACTTTCAGCAACGAAAGGGAGTTGACTTTTTTTTGGTGAACAAAGGGAGTTGACTGACTACTTGCCACAAGCCACAGGAAAGAAAACCCATTTTCCAGAAGCATTGCGTTATCCCTTTAATAAAGCATGGTTTTCCATTCATAAAATACACACAAATGCATGTATGAATCCCATGAAGGAACGCAATGTACTAGATATAGTAAATCCCAGAAGCACAGTATACTTAGGACGAGACTAAAAGAATTGTACTGCACAAAGATAAAATACAACTAGAAGATGCAATGTGGCATATAATTAGTTAGCATGGCTATAAGATAAACGTTAAAGGAATAGAAGTGGTAAAAATGTAAAACCTAAGAAAATTAAAAAATAAATTCATCTTTGCCACTGATAGCTGTGCCACCGTGCACCTACAAATGTCTGGCATGACAACTCTTTTTTAGCATCTCTTATGGATAGGAAAATATTTCTAAGGTACTGTAACCATACCTTCAACGAGCAGCACAATATGGCATCCTGATGGTGCCAGAGCAGTTTCAACACTGAGTCGCCACCCCGACAATCAGACCTCAGCAATTCTGCTCCTAAATGTAGACTGGAAAAAAACAAAAAAAAAACTATCAAATTTAGCAAGGACAGCGAGGTATATTAATGAGCTAGTCCATCAAAATGAAAGGAATTGTGTTTATTTATAAAACAATGGGAGCTAGACAGAAGAAGCTTGGATTGGATGACTCAACTCAGAAGTAGAATGACAGGTTTCTGACATGCACATTAAGCTTTTTAAAGGGAATTATGGTGCTTTAAGTTTAGCAGAACTTGCCTATAGCTCTGGGAGATCCATTGAGCAAGAGTAAGAGCTTCCGGAGAGCCTGGAGATAGCTTTGGCCCCACATGCGGGCTCAGTCCAGATGGAGCTATGGCCATGGCAACCCTCTGCACAGAGGAAATCACACTGCGGACGTACTGCCGAGCCATAGTCGCAACATTATCCCGGAGATGATCCTCGAAAGGGAATTGGAAGGCAATGGTCAACACCGATCGCTTGTTATAAGTCAGAGATGCTTCTCCTGCAGCGCGGTTTGTAGCAGGGCCTACTTCAAGACTGGATGCTAGATCCAATGTTCGATGTGCAATTAAAGTATCCTGTGTTTCACACTGTATAATGATAACTATTAGAATTTGGAAGCAAAAGACTGCCCTCATCTGAATTTTAAATATCTAAAGTAGGCATTAATATTTTCAATTTTCAGTGTTAAAAGACAATCTTGGGCTCAGACTTCGTCATTCGGTTCGCAAGTTCAATAGCTCAATATGAATATCACCGATTTACTAACACTGGAGTTTGGACCTGGTAATAGGAACCTGGACAAGCATCAAGCTTAGTTAACACAGTCCAATTTCAAAATCAATAAGGATTCATTTTTAACATCTCTCAACAACCTACAAAAAGACACGACATAAACAGATTGGGGCTTAACAGAAAGAATACAATCAGTTACTAAATATGGACAGGGCTGGCTAAGAGAAGGCTTCTATTGTCACAAGATGCCCACTCCAGATTGGAAAAAGGTCCAGCAGACCTGAAAGCACCATTACAATTTATGCTCGCCCAGGATCTCCATATTGCATCCGAGTTCTGATCCATGCCAAGATGACGTACAGAAACTTGTAGATCAACTCACTAATTGGACAAGTCCACACAGTTTCGCAGATTACAATCAGGAAAAGTTGCTGATCTCTATGGATTGAGTCAAAAGTTTCTACACATTGGGGAATCTTAGACTCAATTGAGTCCAAACTGAAAAATTGCAAAATATATTTTCGAACTGAGCCCAAGATTTTTGTTATAGTTGTGTTAAACCAACATCCAATCAGTCATCATAGAACTATATAGTACTTAAAAATGAAGAGAGCCAAAAAAAAAGTGGAGTATATTTGAACTCAACAGTTTTTGAATCCAACGGTATGATCCGGAACCCAGAGGGTAACAGTGGAGCATCATCTGGGAACATTTCATCTATTGGAGCAAAAACAAGTTCAGAGCAAGCTCCCACTGCATTCTCATCCAGTCCACTACAAATCTGCAACACAGGATCATTAAAAAAAAAAATTCAATGTCAAGAATTCTTTGTATGTGAGAAATAGAGAGCAGGATATGATTTTTCTAAAAAAAAAATCTCATTTCTTATCCTCCTTTTCTAACTTAATTTAATAAATTCCTGAAGAAAAGGTACATGACTTCAACCAGGTAAATGGTTTAACCTGAGCCATGATTTTAGGACAAATGAGTTGAGTTGAAGACAGACTGGAGTAATTATAAGATATTAGAAGCAAACTATTCTCTTTTTTAAAAAAAAAAAAAACTTTTTTGAACAAGATATGCATAATTATTTACTTCCACTCTAACAAATCAATAACATAACTGAGCAATATTAAAGGAAAACAAACAACCAAATTCATAAAGTAATTCACTGGACGATGAAGAGTAAACCTGTAAGAGATGAATATCCCTGGATAGAACAGCCTCTTCTTGGGTAAGAGCATGGCCTTCAAGTCGTATCACTTCCAGCAACTGGGATGTAAAGTAATTGTCAATGCCAAAAAAAAGAGAAAAAAACAAAAAAAAAAGGAATATAGGATAGGATGAATGTGAATTGAAAAAAAAATGGTAGCATTTGACAGATTTGTTGCATCATTCACTGATTTTTTTAAAAGTTAAGGGCCTGTTTGGTTCGGATTACTGCAGTCATAAGTGATTATCCTAACAAGCACTGTCAGGACTAAGCGTTGTTGTTGCTGTCAATAAGTGACGGCAATTGTACTCCTATTTGGTTGGCACTCTGCCGATAAACGATTATCTTGTCATTTTTAAAATGGTATTTTATCATTTTGAAGGGAAAAAAGAGAATAGCTTGAGAAATCTCTGTCAAAATTAATGGATCATGTATTGAGACAGAATCCAGACAAAAACGATTTAAGTCCCAAATAAGCGCTTATGATAATCCGAACCAACGACCCATAAGTTTCTTCCACCGGAAGAAGGAATGAAAAGGCATTTTATTAGCAGTTCTTTGAAGGGACATTAATCATATTTTCTGACAGATGATTTGGGGTACTAATGCTTCAAATCTTCTCAATATTGCACTTTAGGGACCAAAAAAGGGATATATTGGAGCGCACACTTTCTTCATGAAAAAACAATTGAAGAAATCTCATAATTTTCGGCAAGAATTGAATTGTCTACAGTAAGCCTAGGCATCTCAATATCTTGATTAAAAAAATTTCAAGCACGCCAAAAATATGTGGAGGGGGATGATAAAAAGATGAAAAGAAATATGAACGTGAACATACCTCTTCATGCTCAATCGTGTGACCAAGTGGCATGATGATTTGGCTGCCAGAAAACCTAGTGGGCCTCAATCCCGGAAATGTATATGAACCAGCTTTTAATGACATGGCAGAAAAAGCATCGACATTGAAATCAGCCCACTCAGAGCGGTGCTCCCTCAGAAATCGAACCATCAATGCAGGGGGAACATTCTAGCAAAGGAAACAGACAATGTCACATCAATTTGAAAACCAATAGACCAGGAACATGCTCTATAAATTTCTTATTATATATGAAAGTCATGATTAATATTTGAAATCTCAAGTTTCAGCTTGGAATGGCCTACTAAATATTCCAGTTCCACTGGGAGAATTCAACTGGTTATTCACAAAGAATAGAGCTTAAATAAATATGACTTCAAAGTTTTTAACGTGAGCCATCAAAACTGAGACAACTCGGCCAAAGTTATTATGCATTTTTTAACATATAACCGAGAAGTCTATTGATTTTTTTATATAGTCATCTACAAGACCACAACCCAAGTTGGATGGTAGAAAGCTGGATGAAATGTTCTGCCAATGTCCAAAACTAAAGACTCAACAACAAATTAGTTTTGATTTCAGAGTTCATTTTGGCTAAATAAATCAGACACTCACTAATTTTAATTTTAAATAAATAAAAAAGGGCTGAAGAGTTACCAACTCCTTCATATTCTTTATTTTTTTTGGAGAACAAGAGTTCAAGCTAGTTGACCAGCGCCCAGACAAAGGGTGTGATCTTGGCGGGTTCCAAGTCCATCACCCATTTTTTGGAAAAGCCTATTAATTTCAAGTTTCAACTAACTCGTTATATTTTATCAATGAAGGTCTGGGAATTTCCTGGCAAAGCAATAAAGGGCACAGGAACTATAATGATAGGTTCAAAACTCACTTGGAGTAGCATGGATGCCTTCACACAGAGAATGCCTCCAGGGAAGGAAAGAGCATTAACCGGATTTGCAAAGGTGCCCAAGTTCTTGGTAGAGTTAACAGCTATTACTACATCTTCGGCAGCATCACAGTTCATCAATGACCAACCATCATCACTGAATCCATTGATTGCATCATTGAAGCCTCTACAAGAAAATAATAAATAAATGATGTAAAACTAGAAGATATACTGTGCACACATAAAAACTGCAAGATATAGTCATACTGTGAATATGACATAGTTGTAGATGTGTGTGCATGAAAACATACACATGTGCATATGAATCAGAGAAACATATGCGAGGTAACAAAAAGAATCATAGAAATTACCTGCTCAATCTTTGGCTAAAAGTCCGGAGAACAGCAGGTTGCTTGCCCAAACCATATACCATCTCACCACTTGTCTCCTGAGCTATTTGCCTGATGTGTCGCAGTGCCTTCATAGCAAATGTTCAATCAGTTTAGAACTTTCGGGGTGGGTTAATTTGAGGATGAAATTACTGGAAACTAGAATTCAATTCTAAGTTGAAATGACGAGAGACATTGTATCTTACTTGATTTTAAACTAATAAATCAGTACCAATGAGAAAATTTATAGAAATGGTGTGCCTTAAGTACTCAGACCACCACCACTGAGTGAGCCCCATTCTAGGAGATTTTCTTAGACAAAATTTTGACCAATTAATTTTTAGAAGTCTTTTCCAGACTTCTGTTAGAGACATTTCCACCATCCAAAGAAGAGTAAAATGGAATGCTAAGGATCATTCAATCATATTGATTTTTGGCACTACAGATCTCTAAGGTAGGGTCTGTTAATTTTTAATCCCTAGTTCCCTACCCAATGCCTGCCAACCACAGATTAATGCTTAAGCATGCTCTGACTTGGAGTACTCAGACTCTACATTTCCCATGGAGAAATAAATAAAAGTGAGTTTATATATATATATATATATATATATATATATCCTGGGAAAAAGTTGTATAGATCAATGTAAACAAGACTGAATATAGCTTGTTAATGTAAATTCTTCTTTTCTTTTAGGAAAAATACATACCATCCAAGAAACCCATTGACCATGCAGAGTCAACTGACCAACTCGGTCAGTTAGGCCACCTCTTGGATGTTGCATAAACCAAAAACCTAATCAATTTGGAAATTCCACCCACGGTACCTAGGTACTTCTCTCACAGTTGACCTTCACTTTGTTCTTTTAGCCAACAATGTTTTAGGGTTTTAAAAAAATTTAACTCTATGTCAGAAGGTTTAAGATCTTTCAGTGATTAAATCTTTGGAAAATAGCCCATATAGGAAGTGGTCCACCACTTGAACATTTTTTTTTTTTGAGGGTACCACTTGAACAATTTGAATGCGTTAGGTCATGATCATATGTATGGTATGGAATAGGTTTTGCTTGAGGGAAGATGGACTTCATGTCCATAATATATATTCTTTTTCAATTAGCAACCAAGTCTCAGAAGAAAAGTATAATCTATCACATTAGCCTCATTTCGAACACCATAAACATTTATTTACTTACCGCTATTGTCATTTTCTGAGCTACAACTTTGGATGATTCGTAAAGTGGTCGCAGCACCTCAGGCACACTCCATGCCTATATAAGGAATGCAAGAAAATGAATTATTGCCAAGTAAGGTGGATTCAATAAGCTAACGCCTAACGGGTAGAAATCGAACCTCAAGATCCAGGTGATCAACAATGTGGATGATTGACCCTCCCCCATCACATGGTCGAATCAAATAGCCACTGGGCAGCATCTCAGCTCTTACAAACTGGGGAGCAGCAGTTGCGTTCGGACCGGCTCCAGAACCAGACAGCGATCTCTCACAGACCTGGACAAATTGATACCAACAAATAACAAATAGCAGTTAGATAAGGTCTAGTATGCTACATAACCCCAAATGGAACATGGGGCTCTTTCGATTATCAGTATTGTTAGATAAAACCGGAACTCAAAAATCAAAATTTTGATTTGAGGAAATCTGAGGAATTCATTTGCTAGACAAAATCACAATAGGACAGTCTAAAGTGCATAATGTTGCGCGTGCAATAGGAAGGGACCAACCATATGATGGGTCCTACCTAGGAAATCTATTACCCCAACTGGATAATCTTAAATCATCCTATGGCATTTCTTACTGCAGAAACAGCATGACTAACTGGGAAAAAAACTTATGCAATAGATGGTAACATTTGTCAATTGTGTTGATTTTGGTGTCTAAGGCATTCTAGTCAACCAGATAGTGCGTCCCAGACACATGAATGGTGTGGGAACATTGATAATACAGCATTTTGTCCTATCCCATGAATGATGTGGGAACATTTATAATACAGCATTTAGTCATAGGACATCCATGTAGAACCATCACAATGATGGGTCAGACAACCCTTGCATCATGTCCAACCCATCCTACAAAACTGTATGCCATTGGTAGCCACAGTTGCAATCAAATCCACGAGTATCCTAAAGTTTCCTCTTTGATTAATTGTTCGGTTCTAGTTGCTTGTTAGCTAACAAGCAACAGCAGTTCGTGCACAACATCGTTGGCTATTCTGTGGCCCACTCCGGATGCCTTTAATCAGACCCTCAGTTAATTATCAATAGTTCCCATATATATTACTAAACAATCAAGTAATAAGTAGATTCAAGTAATGTATCAGACCATACCACAAGACTGCCATCTTCTAAACTTGTAGTATATCTCAGAGTCCAGAAGTCCCGTGCAGAAGCCAGTGTAGTTGGGGCATACATCTGAAAGCAGCTGAGTTAGTGTTCGGCAAGGACAATAAGGGAAGTGAGATTTATGTATTGGTGCATGGTAAATCCTGAAACTCAGAAAATAATAGTCAAATTTTGCAGCAACTTTTACCCACCTGCATATATATCAGTTCAATTGTCCCTCCATTTCCAGCTGGAAACATGGTGAAAACTTCAAGGCTCCGACAATCTCGGAACCAAGATGGACGATCTTTGAGGATCTCCGCAATCTGTCAAAGATGCAAATAGAAATATTAGTTGTCTAGGAACATACTGACAAGCACAAGAGTAAATAAAACCATCTGCAAAGAATTGACGGAGACCACCTTGAAAAATTTAAATCGACATAAAAATTTTAAAGCTGCCTTCAGTTAGGCCTTTGAAACACACATTTAACAAATTGAAAGCAATCCTTATATATCTGCTGTGGTCAATTTAAAATTTTCAAAGTGGTCAGTCTCCAATTCTTTAGGATAAACAAATTCCAGTTTGATAATACAAAATCTTACCTTTGTAGGTTCTAAACTTACTAGACCACAGGCTCGTGCTGCCACCCCACTGCAACCTTGTGAAATGGCAACAATTCCAACCGAATCCGGACCAGGCTGGTTACAAAATTAAACAATGAGAACACTTGAATGCTTCAAAATTACATAGAGCGGTAAAATATGCATACTTGATCATCAAATCAAACATCAAATTGATCAATGAAATGTAAAAATAAGATGATTATTCTTAGGATGAACCTTCATCCCAGGCATCTGGACCCAATCAACAGCAGTTCCTGTAGCCTTTGAGAGGAACTCTGCCAAGGTCTCATCTGCAATCGAGAGGAGTCTGCAGGAAACATTTAATAAACAGAGATCAGCTGCAGCAATAGAAATATGGAATATGGAGAGAGAGAGAGAGGGAGAGAGCGAGAGAGAGAGAGAGAGTTTTAGGAGTTCACAGTCACTGGTTTCAAGATTACCCAGCAGGGTTATTAGCATCCCTTAAAGAATGCTGAGGAGTGGTAACCACGGACTCACAGCTTGCGTCAGCAGTCCCTGCAGACGCCTGCAGTAAAATTCATTACAGATTAGAAAACCAGTCAAAGCCACCAAAGAATTCTGCAAACTGGTTTCTTATTCAATATTTTAGTTGCAACTTGCAAATGGGAATTTCCTTTAAGGGGAGTGGCATGCGTGGTAAAGTTCCTTCGAAAATTTTCTTCACTATATTGCATATGTAGATGTGATTATGTGAAGGAGAAAGAACAAAGATATCCAGTCTAAGACAGAACCAGGGGAGAAACCATTTGCATGCATTCAGTAAAATCTTTAAAAAGGTTTGAATATTTGATCCCACATCTCGGTCCTTGTTAAAACATAGCCATGGGGAACTTAAAATTCAAAATATGACTGTTAAACCTTAAAAGATTGAAATATATAGAATATACGTTTTGCAGTTGTTGCCGCATGTACCCATTTTCATAAACCAGCTGCGACACCTGTTTCTGGAGGCGATCGTTCTCCTCCATCAACAGCTTGTTCATTGCAGTCAACTTCCTGTTTACTGTATGAAGTCGAGAAGCCTCCTTTCTCTGCTTCTCGCGACATCTGCAAGAAAAATAAATTAATTTCCTTCTGCCTCCACTTGACCATTATTTCAAGAAACAATTTTTAAAAAAAGAATACCAGAAGGTCCAGAACCCTTAAAAAGTCATTTTCTTTCCTTGTGAAAGCAAATACGAACTGGGACTAGCCTGGGGATTGAACCGTGCCAGACTCGGCCGATCCATGAAGCCGAACCTCTTACTAAATTTATGGTTCTCGGGAAAAACGAAAACTAATTTCTCGTTCACGGTGCTTAATGAGAAACGAAAAAGCAAATTTTCGTGAGAAATTGAAATCAAATCGAAAACCGCTATAATTTGCTTTTGGGGCAAAACTCGTCCGAGTCGGTGTTCTACACGGCCGAGTCTCACTGAGTTCTAGAAGCCCAGAGTTTGCATGAAAACGAACCGACTACTTGATCAGGAAAAAAAAGGTCTGCACTTGCAGAACAAAAACACAAACATGAAATTAATAAGACAAAACGAAGAAAATAAAAAAAGTTTGATTGTTTCGAAAACCACTTGCCTTCGATTCTGAAACCAGACTTTGATCTGTTTGGGTTCAATGTTGGAGAGAATCGGGCACTCGCGAATAAGCTGCTGCCGACGCATCGAACTCGGCTTGGGACACTCAGCGTAGACTCGTTCGAGAGCTTCGACCTGCTCGGCGGTGTATCGGACATACTTTCCGCTATCGAGATGCTTGTTGATGCTGCCGCTACTGCACTCTCTATGCGGCGCGACGGCCATCGCCATTTCTGCAACGCGAATTCCAATTCCGCTATGGAGAAGAGAGAGACAGGAGTAGAGGCTATGAGCACCCTTTTTAGCTAGCTGTTTTGCCCTAAGATTCTCTCGTAAACTCCGTCTTGGTGAGATTAGGGCTAAACAAATGTTGATTAAAGACCTTTTTCTTTTAAACTTTTTACACTCGCCTTATATACGAAGTTACAGCCAAAAAAATTCGAGCAGGCTTTCTGTCAAATACAAACAGAAGGTATGTATTTATCTGTAACCTCCTGTTCTAGCTCAATGAAGTTGCAAGAGCAGCTCTTTTTTTTATAGCGAAAACGCCTAACTTCGCTGATTTTTCCGAAATCCCTTACGTTTTGAACAAAAACCGTCTCTTTTTCCTCCTAAATTTCCAGGAAAACACAGAAGCAGTTCTTCTCTATCTCTCTCCGTTTCTTCTTGAACCTGTTAAACTCCTGAGTTCAAAGCAGGAGCTATCGCAACTCGTTTGCCCTTCACCACCTTGGAATTGCAGAACTAAAGTCTCTGCAAGAATCCGAAACACCAAACTTGTTTCTCGACCTTTATTCCGATCTTAATCTTCGCGTTTCTGGCCCAAATTCGAAGAAATATATTCAAAAAGGCTCTTCAAGAACAAGAATCCTTACCGAACCCGACTGCAACCTTATTCCTCACAATCCAAACCACGTTGAGAGAGATGGACCTCTTTAAACACACACACAAAAAAATCCTCGATCTCCCACGATTCAGACAAACGTACTCACGCCACAAGATCGTGAACACAGAAAAAGATCTCAACCGAGCATCTGAAACGCAAGAATCCGTTATCCCCCAAACTCCTACTCAAATCTCAACGGTTCGACGTTCAACTTAGAGAGAAATCGCTCAGGAAAACCTCCTTTACTCTTCTTCCGCTGTCCGAATCTGAGAAAAAAAAAATTCAAAGATGGTGGTTCTCAACAATCGCATCTAAATACCTCAAATCTCAACTGATTTCATCAAAAGGAACATCGAAAGTCACCTGCTTTTTCTCCTAGCGAAGGCCCTCTCGGCAAAGAGAGCCTACTTCTACCGCATCAGAGAGCTACAAAAATAATCTGCAAATGAAAAAGGATTGAAGGAGAGTAACAGAAACCCTAACCATAATCTGCAAAGAAACAGCGATGGAGAGGAGAAAACGAGAGTGAAATGAAGGTTTTAGAGGAAAAGGAGCTTAACCTACTGTTGGGTTCGCCTTTTTTTAAGGGGAATGGATGAGGGAGGAGAGGAGAGAACAGGGAAGCAGCAAAGTTCTCAGCTGAACAGTGGAAAAAAGAAGAGGAACTTCCTTGCCCGCAAATCGAAAATCCTGTATACCTTCTTTATAGCGGACGAAGTTTACGTACTTGTCCCTAGTGTTTTCTGAAAACGACACATTAGACCCGGAGTTTAAAAGGTTTCGTCGAATTACCGAGATATCCTTCAATTTCTAGAATTTACTGATATGCCAAGATCCCAATTATTCCAGTAATTGATCGGATTTTCTAATTATTTTGAGCATTAGCGGACCCATTGGGTCCGCTACCTAACCTACCCCGTGTCCCCGTCTCCTTTTTAAAACCGCTTTAGCCAAGGTGGATCCTTAACTAAATTAATGTTAAGATTTTAGATTTTTTTAAAAAACTAAGATTGGATTGCTAAACCCTAGGGTGGGTCCGTGTGTGCACAGTGTGTTATGTGGTTAGTTAAAATTATCAACAAAAACAAAAACAGTGTGGTATGTGTTTGCTCTTATACGAGTTCTTTGTCCATTAATCTCACATCTGTTACCGACAATAAAGACCTTTTTTAAATACTCCCACCCCATCCCTATTTTTTGAAAGGTGTGTGTGGTGGTTATAGGCTTGAAATTGAGATTGCAGGGCGTGTGTGTTGTGTGTGGGTAGTTAAAATTATCAAAGAAAAAAAAAAAAAAACCTTAGAGTGAGTCAATCTTAACCATAGTTTAGGGTTTTTTAAAGTGGGCCATGGGTCAATAAGGACCAGCCACTTCGTTACATACTAAAAACTCAGGCACGTTATGTATTTTTCCAATTATTAATTTTTAGAAAAGGAAAAGATCATCGATGAGGTGATTTCCTTTCTCCCCACACTCCATGTCTGCCTTTTTACTATATTTAACTATGGTTAAAATTTATTAACCTTCAAAATTAAGATATTTTATCTTGATTTTAAAAAAAAAATTTAAAACTTTTGATCATAGATCAAGTGGGCTCTGTGAGGGTGAGGAAGAATTGTCCTCTCTTCAACTGGGAATATCCCTTCTGGCTCTCACAAACCCCTTCGAACTATAATTAACCAATAACTAGAGTTACAAATTTTAATCTTGATAGTTAATTTAAAAAAAAATAAAATTAAATCATTGTTAGATGATATAACTTTAAATGTTAGAAGGTTTTAACTATAGTTAAAATTAATTTAAAAAGGAACGTGTGTCCAAAAGGGAGGGGGAGGGGGGCAAAATGATAAAGTTATATCATCTAACAATCGTGAGGAAGAACATAGGGTGAGTTCAATTGCACCCACATGTCAACATGTGTCATTTTTAAACCCTAATACTCATAGTTAAGATTTAGTAGAAGTTAGGGTTCAACAATTTATCTTTAGTTTTTATAAATTATTTCTAATAAAAATTTAACTTTATGCTGTGTTTGGTTGTCAAGAAAATGTGGAATTTTTTTTTATAAATTTTCTATTGTTTTGTTGTCTAGAAAATTAGAGAGAAAATTTACTCTTTTTAAAAAAAATTATGAAAATGCCCCTACCTTTTTAAAATTATCAAAATTTCCCTAATCCTTTAAAACAACTTCAAAAATTGTAATTTTACTCAAATTTTTTTTTATACTTTTGAATATTTTTTTTTACATTTTAAAACTTTTTTTCAAAAAAATATAAAACAATTAAAAAAATACCGGCTGTGACCCTGTCTTCTTCCTCACGATAGGGACGTCCCAGCTACTGAATTCAGTTTTTTTTTTGTAAATCTTTCCTTATTTTAACTAAAATCTAATATGGAATTTCTAAAAAATAATTTTAAAACTTAAATTTTTATCTAAATCAAGATTAAAAACTATCATAATCTTACTTTTAAATCAATCCAAACCCCATTGTTTTAGGTTTTTTTTTTTTAATCTTTACTTATTTCAACTAAAATCCACAATGAATTTTTAAAAATCATTTCAAAACTTAAATTCTTATCCAAATCAAGATTAAATAAAACCTATCATAATCATATTTTAACTTGTTTAAATCAATCTAAGCCCCCAAACCGTGAGTTTGAGAGAGAGAGAGAAAGAGAGAGGAATATGCTATTGCCGTCATCGGAATCACCGGAGTCTTCGTAAGAGCCATCGCCGGAAATCAGCATTGGATACTTGGAGTAGGGAAGAAGAAAATGGATGAAAAATGAGAACCCGGTAACTTTTTTTTTTCTTTTATCTTCAAAATCCAATGTTTTTTAAATATTCTAAATCCATCAAATGAAAGAAAATTTTCTAAAATTTTATTTTCTTTCTTTCACTTTCTTTGTAACCAAACAATGGAAAATCAGATTTTTTTTTCCATCCCTTGTTTTCTTGACAACTAAACAAAACATTAGGGTTAAAATTTTTCAATTGTAAGGTTATTTTTTTTAAAAAAATTCTAAAATAAGATTAGATTGTTGAATCCTAAGGATTAAAAAATCTTAATCATAGTTAATAAGGTTTTTTTTTTGTAAACATGGTTATCCTGGACTTAGATTCAGACTAATCTCCCGTGATGTATAGGTAAACCCTCAACTTATACCTCTGATAATGAGGCCACTCGACTACACTCAGTGGGGAGTTCAATTGCTACACCCAGTGGAGAGTTCAATTGCAATTGGTCGTGATTCCATCTCAAGGATAAATCACCTGCCGGGAGAAGATTATCTTCCATCATAAACTAACCAATCCTTCTACTTTTCATGTGTGAGCCAAGATCTACATCAACCATACCCGTCCTCAACCTACGATGACATCAACTACACCCGTCCTTAACATAAGATGACACCTCCCCGTTGCTCTGTGTACGATTTTATCTCCATTTCCACAATGACTGGTGATCTTCTCCGGTTGTAACCGGTTTTGGGCAAAACCGGTTACAACCTTGTGGTCACCACAAGTCCCTTTTTACACCCCTTAACTGTGGTTAAGATTCACCAACCCCTAGGGTTAGCCCACCTATCTATGGTTTTTTTTAGAATATTTAAAAAAAATTAACCCTAGGAGTTGGTAAATTTTAACCACAGTTAATAAAATTTTTTATTATTTTTTCTAAAAACCAAAAATAGGTGGGTGACCCTTAGGGGTGAGTAAACCTTAACCATAATTAAGAGTTGTCAAAAGAGACATGTGGCCACCTCAAGGGCGTAACCGGTTTGGGCAAAACCGGTTACAACTGGAGAAGAATACGTCCCTTCCACAATATAAAATCATTTCAAGATGTTGGGCGAGGTTCAGGTTCTATTACTGATTGGTACAATTAGTGGGCCATACTACTAAACCTATAAATTAGGACAATGATCAACCCACACGCATTTGATTATATAGTTAAATTCTGTGTTCCCTGTGACATGTTTTTTAACGGTCCTTTAATAATGATTAAGCTTAAGAAAATTAAGATTAATATTTTTTTCTTTCTTAAAATGAAGTTAGATCCTTTAATCCTAAAAGTAAGTAAATCTTAACCATGGTTGATAAGTGTTGAATGAGTAATGATCACTGTCCTATATGAAATATTTAACTTACCGTTGCATTCCATTATGCGGTGGAATGTGCAGTCTTCATCGGTCCATGCCCCCCTCTTTTAATACTCATTAACTGTGTTTAATTTTTTTCCTTACAAATTATGACAAAAAAAAAGTCAGCCAAGATAATATTTTTATATTTTTCCACGGTACAGTATCAATATTACGTAGAAACAAAGCTCTCATTTCAACATAAACTTGGTGGCAGATTTAGTACGGATTTTTTGCATGAAAAATGCTCAACTTATCAGGAGGTTTCATGATGTTACGGAATGACTGATTCTCATAGGTCTCCGACTCAATGTGGTTAAGATTCATTCATCCTAATCAATCGTTGATCTTAGAAGAAAAAAATCATAATTTAAATTTAGTTAAGCTTAATCGGGGTTAAAGGAGTGTTACAAGGGACATGTGGACACGTGTAGTATGGTATATTAGTTAAGGTATGCTCTTTTTGCATATCAAATATATGTATAATAGTTTTGCAAATCAACTCATTATTTTCCAAAGTCAAGCAAAGAAACTCTACCCATAGCTCCCTTAAGACTTTCATTTATTATGTCCTTAAGTAATTTCATAACCTTACAAAGTCTCTTTAACTATTCGCGAACTATGGTTAGTAAATTTTAACCCTTATGATTAATTTTTTAAAAAAAACAGAAGGTTAGGTATTTTAATCTCAAGGATTATTGAATCTTGACCATAGTAACATGAAGTTAAAAGGGGACACATTAATTTTTATTTTTTATTTCTAAAAACTAAGGTTAGATGCCTTAACCCTGAGGGTTACTAAATCTTAACAACAATTAACAGAAGTTAAAAGGGGACGAGTAAAAATACATGATAATTTTTATTTTTATTTCTAAAAACTATGGTTAGATGTTTTAATCCTAAAGATTAGTTATCTTAACCACAATTAAAGGGAGTTAAAAGGGAACACTTTTTTTTTCTTTCTAAAATCAAGGTTAGATGCTTTAACCTTATGGGTCAGTGTCATGCCCCAAAATCCCATGTAGGAATTAGGTGTGACTTTGTGCCTGACTAACCTATCATAACAAATCATCCTGTATAAAACACCAAATGCCATTATAGTGGAAGCGCAAACTGAAAATTTCTTTTATACATAAACAGTATTCCAAGTTTATACAAAAAGAAAAACATAACAAAAATGAAGTGGACATGCCTAATTCTACAAAATACAAAAAGATATACAATCTCTCTCTCAAAAGTAGTCAGGATAAGGCTACCTATCAAGGTCTCTATCCACTACTGGAATAGCTACCATAGGCTCTTCCTCGTCATAATCCTTCTTAACCCATGGTCCGAGGAACACAAATATCGAATTCTTGACCTGCCGACATAAAATGTACGACTGAGCATGGAATACTCAGCGTATAAAATCTACTAGCTAACAATGTTATAAATCAACGATATAAAACAAAAGTTTATAATACATGCATCAAAACTGAACGTAGAGCAATAATTTGAATCTTTCTTAAAAGTGCATATTTCCAAAATCTCTATCTTATAAGTTTCGCAGAACTCGAAAACGTGTCTTATGAAATTTAATGAGAATGACATATCTTATGAGCTTACGAGTCCTTATGAGTTCTTACGAGTCCTTATGAGCTTATGAGTTTTTATGAGGCTTGTGAGTTTAGTAACCGATCTTAGACTAATGATTGTAGAGACTTGTGAAATGATCTTAAACATGATCCTTAAAGCTTATGAAACAATTAAACATGATCCTTATGAGTCACTTGTGAGCCTTATGAAAGCCTTGCGAGACTTATGATCCTTGGAGCTTGGTAAAACGATCTTAGACTTGATTCTTGGAGCATATAACATAGTAACCGATCTTAGAAAATGTCAATCCAAAGTTTGGTATTGTCAAGTTTTATGAGTCATTATTTTTTTATGAAGTTCCTTTAAAATCTTTTCTTAAATTCTTTTTTTCTCATGTCTTTGAAATACTATGCATAAGAGGAAATCCATCATGTGAAAATCATGAGTGCATTGCGTGCTTGTGTGCATCATACTATACTTGAAAAATTTTAAACATTCCAATCATATTTATTGAAATCATAGAAACATCATAATATACTTAAAAACCTTTAAACCTAGTTATATGAAGCTTATGGATATTATAGTAGCATGCATAGGAGACCATTAAACATTCAAACATAATCATGTAACACCATTCATAGCAATAGCATAACAACACCATTCATAGCAATAGCATAACAACGATCTTGGTTACTAAGCCTATATCATCACTTCTTAATTAGATCATAGTTTCTTAAATTAAAAACCATTATTTCTAGGTTGGATTAATGGCATGATTAAAGAATAAGTGTATTTACATATAAAATTATAACAACACTAATTAATAGAAGATATTTATCCTTATTCTTGGGAAAACCTACATTATTTCATTTTCAAGATTTAAGTCAGGTCATAGAGTGTATTTACTCTTGAGAAATCCCCATTTAAAATCCTCATTTCATGACTTGGATTATAACAAAGTTAGATAAAGAGTGTATTTACTCTTACTCTTGAGAAATCCCAATTTAAAATCTACATTTAATGACTTAGATTATAACAATACTAGATAGGAGAGTGTCTTTACCTTGGAAGATCAAAATCTCTTTGATCTAAAACTTGAGAAGGGTTGAGAAAGCTTGAGGAAACAAAAACTCAACTTGAGGATGAAGCTCCAAGCTTTGAGAAAGAAAATTCAAGCTTCAATGGCGCGTGAAAGTGAGATCCAAGCTTAAAGAAGCTTTGGAAGCAAAGATTCGAGCTCCACCTTTGATCTCAGAAGAAACCCTTCTTTGGAAACCCTAACTCTCTCTCTCTCTCTCAAAATATGCTTCTTAAAGTGTTAGAACCCTTAATCCCACGAATAATGAATATTTATAGTGTTAGGTTTGTGAAAAACCCTTTAAATAAACAAATCTGCGCGATCCCACTCGAGCGGGTTATTTTGGGCAAGTCTCGCTCGAGTGGACTTGGAGCTCGCTCAAGCGGGTTGCTCACTGGAAATTAAAAATGCTGATTTTGTCAAGTTCACTTGAGCGGGCTTTCTACTTGCTTGAACAAGATTTTTCTGCAACTCCTCAATTCGGTGTTTCGACCATAACTTTTGACTCACTTATTGGATTTAGACGATTCAACTTGCATTAAACTCGAAATTCAAATACGGACAATTTTGTCTCTAATGTATAAGTTTTAATTTTGAATTATTAATGGTTTAAATTGGTCTTAAAGTTAAGGGCACCTCCCTCCTCGCTCATTTACAACTTTGATCATATTATGATCTGGGGGTGTCAACGAGCTGAGCTGAGCTGCGCACTGCTCGAGCTCAGCTCGGCTCGTTGGAGTTTTACAGAGGCTCAAGCTCGGCTCGGCTCGGCTCGTCCATAGATCATTGAGCTCGAGCTCGGCACTATAATTTTTTTTAAAAAAAATACATTGATAAGCATTAAATTCAATTAAAAAAAATTTTAAAAGGACATTTTTTTTCTTTGGGATGTCATGTGACTCACATGAAAGCTTGAGTTAAAACTTTTTAAAAAAATTTATGTTAATGTATACTATAAAAATTTTACCAAAAAAAGGTATACTAAATATATAATATAAATTTAATTTTTAAATGGTATTATTATAAAATTAATCGAGCCGAACCGAGCTAAACCACCTATTGTTCAAGCTCGGCTCGTTTATTTTTTGAGCTTACTTTTAAGGCTCGGTTCGGCTCAACGTGTCCAAAGTAAAAGCTCAAGCTCGTTTTTTTTCAAGTCGAGCTGAGCTGGCTCGGCTCATTGACACCCCTACTATGATCACACAAGAGAATTATTAGGATCTTGTCTGAACACACACCCTAACATATGTAGAGTGTGTTCACACTCTTTCAACCCGTTTTAAATTGAACACATGAATTAACATGTCGATAATATAACATTCTCATTTTTGACACTTAAGAGTATTTCTACTCTCAATTTCGAACGCCTATGACCAAACATGAACATGTAGAGTATTATACTATTTTCTTCCCACTTACAATGCTAAACATAAACAAAACTTCATTTCATTAATCATTACATGAATAAACACAATTATATGAAGGTTTTGGCCTTTTACAAGACTAGTGCATGACACTATTCATAGCATTATTCACCGTGCTTTGAAACCAAGTTTCGGGGTTCTATAATTAGTAAGTCCTAACTGTCAGCACCCTATTTTTACACCCCTTAACCGTGGTTAATTAATTTAGCCATGGTCCAAACCAAACCCTAGGTAAACCCTTAACCATAGGACTAAACCCTAGTTAAGACCCTAGTTAACCTAAGCTTAACCCTAGGTAGTCCTAAACCCAAACCCTAGGTAGCCCTAGCCTAACCCTAATAAGCCCTAGGTATACCCAAGGCCCAAGCCCATTTGACCAAACTTATACCTAAACAACTCAATCAAACCCAATTACCTAATTTCATTACCCAACCTAAGTAGTCAAGCCCAAATACCCAATCACCCAATTACCTAAGCCAAAGCCTATTCCCATAGCCCAAGCCCAAATGTCATAGTCAAAGTCCAATAATCATAACCCATGACCCATCTACTAATAACCCATGATCCATAAGACCTAATCCATATATCCATATCCACCTACCCTATATCCTACAACCCATACCCATATAACCCATAGTTCACTCAACCCACCAACTCTCTTACACCTCTCTTACACCAACCCATACTCATATAATTCATAGTTCACTCAACCCACCAACTCTCTTACACCTCTCTTACACCCTATATCCTAGAACCCATACCCATATAACTCATAGTTCACTCAACCCATCAACTCTCTTACACCTCTCTTACATCTCTTACAATACTCAACCATCAACTCTCTTACACTCCTTACAACACTCAATCTATCAACTCACCTTACAACACTCAAGTCTTTACCCACTAGCTCCTTTTATCCCCCATGTAAAAGACACAACCCAACCTCTTAGTTTTCCTATAAATACAAATCCCTTAGCTCCTTAGATCCATCCCTCAAGACCCCTAGAAGGTTTCCATCCACTTGTGTTTCTCTTGAGTTTGAAGAAGGGAGAAGAAACTAAGGTTTAGAGTTTGGAAAGAATTCTAAGACTAAAAGCTTAGAGTTCTTCACTAACTCTCTTCCTTTGTGGATTCTAAAACCCTACCACTTGAAGCATTGAAGGAGAATTCTTGGAGGAGTAGGCACTCCTTCTTTCATTTTCTCTTCTTTTTAATCTTTTTTTTATTTGGTTCTCTCTTCTTGATCTCTCATTTCTCAAGCATAGTTGGGCCTCTCTACACCAATCTAATGGTGTAGATGGACCCCATATCAAAGACAATGAGATGCTCATTTTTTCTTTTCTTTTCCATGTACATATTTTCTTCTTTTTTATGTACCCACAAGTGTGGATATGGGTAGGCCCATAGAGAGTGGAAGCTAAAGCTATACCTCTCTTTTTCATTTTGTTTTCTTTTGAGATTCTAGTCCTCTTTCTAGAATTTTTTGTGAAAGCTCATCTCCTCCCTAACATTCTTTAGAGCAACATTACATCATTAATAATGGTGTAAATGAACCATCTTAAAAGGGAGATGATGAGTTTTCATTTTCTTTCATTTCTTTATTTTTCCTTCATGTTCTATGTTGAATGGGTAGGTGATGGTTTAAGGACTTAAAATAAATGATAGTTTAAGGACTTAAAGAGGACATTCTTAAAAATGTTTCATACTAAAGACAATGGTATTTGATCTATTATCAACATCAATCCCACAAAATAGGTGTTGGTAATAGACCATTTACTATTCATAAGGCACATTCCTCTTTATGTCTTAAACTATAATCTTTTAGCCAAACTCTTGGACTAAATTTGACTTTAGTTAAGTTTGTCAAAACCTTACCTATATGAAAATTCAAAAACATGATAAAATCTCAAAACACCAAAAACATTCAAATATAACCAAAATATAAAAAACATTCAAATATCCCCAAAAATCTCAAAAAGTAGAAAAAATACAAAAATACCAAAAAGAGACTTGTAGGACCTCCTTAGCTTTAGTTAGCTTATCTAACCATGGATTAAATACCATCTAACCGCGGTTAGACTTAACACTTGTGCACTTGACCTCCCCGGTCAACTAAACCATAGCCTTCTAGGCTAGACCCTTTGACCATCCTATGCACACACACACTCCCCCCTAGCCTCGGCACGGGCTCATGTGCCAGAACTACGCTCGGTCTGATCTCACCATGTGAGTACGTAGGCAACTCAACTCGGGTTCGACCCTAGCCATCTAGCTTTCTATTTTTCTTGGATTAGCACTCACTTAAAAACTTTGGACATTTTAATTAAACTTTGAGATTATAATTGGCTTAAGTTTAGGGAGTAGGTAACCGTTATAAAACGGAGGTCTTGGGGTGCCTAATACCTTCCCCGGGACTTAATCGAACCGCTTACCCTAACTCTGTAAAGACCATTTGCCTTATCCAAACAAACAAATACCCGGGACCTATCCCTAAGAATGAATAGGTGGCGACTCAAGTCAAAACATATAATTGTGAAAGTGGGTAGGAAAATCACATGCTCACACTAACCATAGTTAAAAGGGGACACATTAATTTTTTTTCTTCTAAAAGTAAGGTTAGATGCTTTAACCCTAAGTGTTAGCAAATCTTAACTATAATAAAGGGAGTTAAATGGAATAAATTAATCCCATGATTAAAACTTGTTAACCATAGTTCAAGAGAAATTAAAGAGACTTTTGTGATGTGATGAAATATCTTAAGTGGATTATAATCATTTTACTAACAATTACTAACGAATGTCTAATGAAACTAAGGATTAAGATTGTTTATCTAACGGTATTTAATTTGCAAAACTGTTATATTGTAATTAAAGTGGTTTTGCAAACTAGAAGAACGTAGCAACCGATGCAAGAACTAATTGTGTATCAATCAATTGGCATCTTATCAAAGTTGATGAGATAATTAGGAAAGTTCCAATTGCTATTGTACTTGATAATTTAATTGCATTTTTATCTCTTATTAAGAATGTTTTAATATTTAGGATTAAGTTTTTTTTTAATATATTTTTAAAAAGAAAGTTAGATTATTGAACCTAAGGGTCGGTGAATCTTAACTACAGATAATGAGTGTTAAAAGGAACACATAAATTGAACTCGGGAAAGTTCAATCGCAATTTGACTATGATCCCAACTCTAAGGAGAGCTTCAAATATCATAGCTCCATGTCAAATTTAAACCCGAGTCTCCTAAATATACTCTTTAATCATAAGCGTTTAATTATAATTGTTTATAATCAATCACTAAGGGTCAGGATTTGAGTTGGCCTATTTTGTCATTTCTAATATCACATTAGCTCTAATACTAATCGTGTAGTAACCGAGATATTAGAAGTACATTTGGGAGTACACATTGGGAGTATCCCTAGACTACTAATTCTTTCTTGAGATAATTAGGAAAGTTCCTATTGCAATTTGAACTTGACAATTTAACTGCATTTTTATCTCTTATTAAGAATGTTTTAATCTTTAGGATTAAGATTTTTTAAATATATTTTTAAAAACAAAGTTGGATGTCACCCTCTTAAATACTCTCCATAGTCCACCAATGAGGTGGTGCCTTAAGTTTGGAAATGGAATTCATGGTACGTTAACTATTTCCTTTCTTTGAACATTTCTTTTATTCAATTGTAAGACTCAATGGAAGACATATCTCTGACGCTACAGCGCATCAAAGCTCCGTATCTCAGTTAAAACTATCTTTATCTAATCCTAGTCAATAGAGAGACATATCTTAATGCTACAGCAGATCAGGGATGACGGTCCGCTATCTATTTCCATACCCTAAGAGAGGAATCAGTTTGTCGTTTCTTAAGATCCTCGGAGATTTGATTGCGAAGTTCTTAGTCTGGCCGTTCGATCTGAGTCTCAAAAGTGGCCTTCTTCTTAGCCAATGGGCTTTAATTCTTCTAGCTTAGTTCAATAATTAATGGCATTCTCGTGATTTCAAGATACGGCGAGAACATATTGGTCATTAGAGTAGTGGGGACCAGCCATTCATTTTTTATTTTTTTTTTGGTGACGAGGGTATCCGGGCCTCTTAGAGCACCCGACTAGTTCCCCGGGCACGTGCAGAGCCCTCACTGACCAGCCCATTCATTTCAATTCAAGGCGGTTTCTATACACAGGGCAAACAGCAATAAAGCGAAGCGCATGAGAGTGGAGCAGCATTTTGGAATTCTTCCGGCGCGAACCGTCGGCGCACATTAGATATAGTCGGTGATACTCGGGTATTTGATAACGTATTTAATGACATAACATTATTTTTTTAAAACTTTTTAAATAATTTATTTTTTTAATTGTATAACATTTTCATGTGCTTTTCGCATGCGAAAAAAGCAGCTTCACGTGCTTCCCACCCTTGAGCTTTGAAGCCCACACGCTGCAAAAACTAGGAGTAAGTAATTCAACTTGTTTATCCGATTTTTTAATGAATAAGCAATGCATATTAGTAAAATATAAGCATGAAGCCGAAAGGGAAGTTTTGGTTCCAAGCGACTATTAAAAAAAAGAGGGAAAAACATCGTATTCTCTATCCTCTGCACTTCGAGTTAGAATAGATCTTTAAAAAAAATTTTAGCTAAGAGAAAAGATCTTTTATCTATATATTTTATGTTTAAATATGAGGAAGAGCCTTCTTCAAAAAGTTTTGAGCCCGGTTGTTTTTGTAATTATGGAGAGAAATTTTTGCAAAACTATCACATTATTTTCAATAATTACAAGAATCTTACTTTGTTTATACTTAATAGGGTAGAAGGAGGAGTTTCGAAAGCACATCAAAATGTTTTCAAGTGGAGGTTCACCTCATATTTTATAGTTGTTATAATAGAAGAATGCTAACCCTACTCTCAGTCAACCCATACTCTCACTATCTACTAACCATCTGTCTACTTTTTTTGCAAAAAAATGCTTTAATCGATGAAGAATGGATAGGTGATTGGTGAAGGGTGAGAGTAGAATTTGACCGAGAGAAGGGCTAACACTCCTCATTATAATATGTAGTAAGACAAACATTGTGTCAATGGTAGTGTGACATTTTCATAGATTTCAAATTCCCTTAAAAATGGTTAAAACGGTATGGAGTTAAAACAATCATTTTTTTATAAACACGATACTAATTATAAATAGAGAGAGAGAGAGACTAATGGGGCCTTGCATTATCATGTCTCTTAAGTGTAACAATCACGCTCATAGCATAAGTAGGAAACTTATGGCATAACGTGGAGAAACACAAGGATAATATGGTATCGAATTCTTAAAAAATGGTAAATTTAATTAATTATTTTTTAGTTCAAGCTCCAAATACTAGGCTTAACCAACTAACTTAGAACATATACCACTCCTAACCGGGTTGTGGCCTAACTTAGTATGACTTGCACCCAAATTTTTTTTTGTAATTATCTCTTCTTCTTCTTGGGTCTGATACTCTGCCATAGGCTAAGAGTCTTTGGCTCAACAGGTGCATCAAATCTAGCCTACTCACACAAAAAGAAAAAGAAAAAGAAAAAGAAAAGAAAAAAAACCACTACTACCAAGCAGTATATATATATATGATTTAATTAAAAAAATATAAATATATATTAGACAAATCGCGTTTGGATTCAATGAGGAATACAGTAAATTAGCAACTATGATTCACTGGAATTTCAAAAGAAAAAGATTTTCCCAATCTATCTCATATGACTTTGGATCTACTCCAATCCAAGCATGCCAATGAGATAGAACCATGTGGAGAAAAATGAGAAAATAAAAAAGAAAAGTAATTGACTTTCCAGACATTGAAAAGGCTCTTATGCGCCATATATGGTGCTGTCGGTATTATTGTGGTGCAAGCACCTCGGACATAATCCTTTTAAACCTTCCATCTCTCTCTCTCTCTATTTGGTTTTTTTTTTAATTCATAAAAATCTTTTAACCAGTACAATCAATGTTCTATCATGAGCTCTAACCAAGTCAAATGGGTATATTTTCTTTTCTTTAGTTGATGGGATTATCATCCTTCCACTTTGTCTCTCTTCTTTTCCTTTTCATGTTCCTATCGGTGGAGGGTTCCTATCTCCTTTGCCTTTAGCCAATTGCTTTTCTCATAGGAAAGGAATATTACCAGTGCCTCCTCAACCCTTTTGGGCCCCAATTGAGTCCAATCAGGACCCCTTCTGAGACCCCTCTTGTCCGGGGTGGCTCTATACACCCCAGAAAAATGTTGCGTGAATCGGTAGAATGCCGATGTGGACGTCGCTTTCCGGGTTGGTGTTGTTGCAGTGGAAACTTTACCCCACCATTGTATTATCTGAATTGACACTGGGACTCCCTCTCTCTTTCTCTTTCACTCTATCCTTCTACCTTTGCTTGTTTAGCACACTTATTATACTAGCCTCTTTTACATCATTTCCCTCCCCATGCTCTGTTCTTCTCACCAGAAAGCTTTAATCCATTTATGGATAAAGGTGCCACTTCTTCTTCCTCTGGTGGTTAGGGGTGTTGGGATCGCCGATCATAGACAGAGACAATGACGCGTTAATTGTTTCTAATGGCACCCTGTAGTTCGCATTAATCATTTAACTGCTTGATTCAAACCGCTGACCTACGGGGTAATTCTTTATTAGATTATCTTATATGTACTATTCTTTTCTTTTATGAAGTAACATCAACAGTTTTTATAGCTATAAATGAGTAGGAATAATAATCACCTACATGTTGAGCTCCCCACAAGGCTCAATTATGAGATACTCTATCCCTCTTTTTTCTTGTTCCTATATATATATATATATATATATATATATATATATATATATATATATATACACACACACCATTTATATAAGTAGCCCCTGAAGTCCTCTTTTCAAGTTAGGTCGTGACCACATAGCAATTAAGCAACCCCATATTACAGGCTTAGCGGCAACAATTTTCAACTTGTCTACTCTGGGGACCCTCAGAAAGCTATTTTCCATGGGAGGACTCTCACTACTTTAGTGCAGGGATTCATTATAAGGATTACTATTTATTTATTTTATTTGTAAGTCGTTATCATAACCTTGAACAGCGACGACTATGATTGTTGTCGCAGATCAGATGGCAGGCTAAATATTAGGCCTAAATTTAAGCCACTATAAATGGAAGAACAGAGTCATACGCCTTTTTTATGATGCCATTATTCAACGACATTGTTGGCATGTTGCATAAAACAAGGCCTGGTAGTCCCTTATAGGAGGACACACTGTTGCTGCACTCCATGGCAGGCACATTGGAGGATTCTCCAACCCTGCAGGAAGAAAAGGTTGGAACTGGTCAAATGAAGGGGTCTTAGAAAGGGGAAGCTATGAACCCCGGGGGTGTAGCCTAGTAGTGGTCGAAGGACGAATCATAAACCCGGAGGTCTCGAGATCGAATTTAGGCTCCCCTCAATATCGGATATATGGGTTGGGGGTTTACCTAGGCCCAGGATACCCACGTTAACCAAAAAGGAAAACTATGCAGATGGTAGGGGCTTGGACAAGGTGGTTAAGGCACAACATATCTGTATCGGTATCGCGGTTAGGGTGAAAGGCTCGGACTTCAAGTCGGGTTGGTGAAGTGGAAACATAACGGATGCACCATCGATACACATCATGTTGTGTCCTTTGTGCTAAGACTGCTAAGGCCATATCTTTTCTACCAAAAGGGGAAATGCTAGCCCAACTATCTTTCTTCCGCCCTCTCTTTAAAACACGGACATGTGATGGCCCTATGAACATGATTACGCTGTCCATGAATATAGTCCATACCGTGCTCATATCACAATCAACTGAGAGTGGAACAGTGGTTCCTAGGCCTTTCACCATGCGGGAGGACCTGGGTTCCATTTCTCACTCCCATTTTGGGGGCAGTCCTGTCCAAATTTTCCAGACTTTCCTGGTGGGTTGGGTTGCGGGCTCTTGTCACACCCCCGAAGACTTAGTCCTGACCCGAAGGGTTGGGGAAACCTCGGGTTACCAAAAATAAAAAAACTGACTAGTTAGGAGTAGGGCAGCACATTCTTTTGGGATGGTTTAATGTATAGTAGTACTCTATCATCTAAGTGCTAATTGTTCCAGTGTAGGAACTGTAACCACGTAGTAGTGGTCTCGGTTTCAAGTCTTTGAAGTGTGACAATTGAAAGGTCCACCATCGTGACCTACTTCATAAATGATTTTACATACGCACACAAAAAAGAATATCAACATCAGGCCCAAATCCAGCTTGGGCTCAAATTCAATCCACTTAAACTTTTTATGGGTTCGGGCTGAGCCCTAATGAGGTCCAAACTTGTTACACCTGAACTGAGCTCAGTTCGGCCCAATATGTATTGTATCCATATTAACTCTTATAAAAGAGCAAACTTCAAATAAGACAAAATTTTCGTTTGTACAAAAGTTTGTTCATGTAATACCCTTTGTTTTTTTAATTATTTCCCATTATACCCTTTGTTCCACCGAACTCAAAATTTGAAGATCGGATCACTACCAATTGCGATTGAACTAGGGAGAGTTCAATCACACCATAGGTCAACACTTATCCCTTTTAACCTCTCTTAACTATGTCTATATTACCTTTTATAAAAGAGCAGACTCAACAATTCGGAGATGAATTATGAACTTTGTAGGGACTTCTCTGATGAGGAAATTAAGAACATGCTCTTTCAAATGGGGCCAACTAAATCTCCAGAACCGGATGGAATGTTAGCAATTTTCTTCCAAAAACATTAGGAGACTATTGAGGGGGACTTTTGTTTGGCGGTTCAGAATTTTTTCGTTACAGACTTTCTTCTTCATTGGACCAATCATACCAACATTACCTTGATTCCCCAAATCCCAAACCCAGAAGAGATTGGCAAATACAGACCTATTAGTCTTTGCAATGTTTTTTTATAAAACTATAGCAAAACTTTTAGCTGCTAGGCTTAGCCTGATTATTCCCCAATTGATAGGCGAGGAGCAGTCGACCTTTGTTCCCGGAAGACAAATTACGGAAAACGTCCTCATAGCCCATGAAGTGAGTCATTACTTAAAAAAAAAGACAAGGGAGCTGATAGGAGAATGACAATCAAGATTGATCTCATTCATGCTTATGACGGTGTGGAATGGAGCTTCCTTTATGCAACTATGGAAAAAATGGGTTTTTGTTCTAAATTGATAAATTGGATCAAGCAATGTATTTCATCTGTTTCCTACTCCATTAACATCAATGGTCATCCTCAAGGATTCTTCCAACCATCTCGTGGTCTCCGTCAAGGAGACCATTTGTCTCCCTATCTATTCCTCCTATGTGCCGAAGTCCTTTCTAATATGTTAAAAGCGAATGGGGTCTAAGTGCTATTCTCGCTCATTCTGCGTCGTCACTTTCTCACTTATTTTTTGCAGATGATATGTTTGTCTTTCTTAAGGCGGATCTTGGGGAGGTTGACACTTTCAAGCTCTTAATGGAGAAATTTGATAGAGCGTCGGGGTTGATGATAAACTATTGTAAATCGAGAATTCAGTTCAGTGCTAACACTCCAAGTAAATTTCAAAAAATGATTCAGAATTTCCTCCACATCAAGGCTGATTACTCAAAAGGTAAATATTTGGGTGTTCTGGCTAGTTTTGGGAGCTCAAAATCCCAAAATTTTAATCATATTGTTGAAAGAGTTAATCGAAAGTTGCAAGGTTGGACAAACTCCATTTTATCGCAAGCAGGGAGAGGTGTTTTGATCAGGGCGGTGATTCAAGCGATTCCATTGTATGTAATGAGTTGCTTCAAACTTCCGACTCAGTTACTAAATGAGATCATATCTAAGATTGTTCGTTTTTGGTGGAGTCAATCGGGAGAGAAGAAGATTCATTGGGTTGCTTGGACAAATTTTTGTAATCCAAAGTCGAAAGGTGGTCTGGGTCTTAGAAATTTTAACGCATTTAACTTGGGTTTACTTGCTAAGCAGGGATGACGAATGTTGAAGAATCCCTCGTCCCTATGGGCTAGAATTATGAAGGCCATATACTTCGCTCAATCTACACTTTCGGAAGCCAAAGAAGGAGGTCGTCCGTCGTGGGGGTGGAGAAGTCTTTTAGCTGGTAGGGATCTATTGTTCCAAGGTCTCAGATGGAATATTGGTTTGGGAGAGGAGGCGAGAGTGTGGAAAGACCCTTGGATCCCTAATTGCCCAAATTTCAAGCCAATTCCTAATCTAGGAGTTCCTAGATCTAACTTGCGGGTATCCTCCTTGATGGTTCCAGGAAGAACAAAATGGTGTATTAAAACTCTTGAGAGTCTATTCACTCCATATTCACTCTTGGAAATTCAAAAGATAGGGATTAGTCAGCAGAGAGCTATGGATAGGTTGTTGTGGCACCATACAAAGGATGGAATGTTCACAGTTAAATCTGTTGCTCACCTCAATCACCAAATCACTCTGCAAAATAGGCCATTGTCGAGCTCGGTCCAGAGGTCTGAAGGAGCTCCCTTTTGGCAACATATTTGGAAATTGTCTGTCCCTTCGAATATACAAGTTTTTATATGGATGATTTGTTTTAATGTCGTTGCAGTAGTAGATAACTTGAGGAGGCATCATTTGTAGGTTGAGGAAGTCTGCCCTTTATGTAGAAATGAGAAGGAATCGGTTGTTCACTTGGTCGGATTTTAAACAAATCAGATCACCCTATGTCCGAATCTAATCCGATTATAATTGTATTCCATCGATCCGATCCGAATCTGATATGATGGATCACATATAGGGTCCAAAGTCTGGCTAATCGGATCGGATCTGGATCTTGATCAGATCCATTGACAGCCCTAGTCCAGTCAGTACTGAATGACCTGATGTATAGTCCTATCCCTAAGGTATAGGGATGGCAACAAGCCGGTCTAATCGGCTAACCCGCCCCTATTGGGACGGGTTTGGGGAGATTTTAAACGGGGTAGGGGTGGGTTTGGGAACGAGTTGTTAAACCCGAGTCGGGTTTGGGCCGAGGATGGATTTAGGCCGCCCTGCCCTGCCCCGCCCCATTTATAATGTTCAAACTCGGCTCGTAGAAATTGTCATTAGCTTGAGCTCGGCCGGAATTTTTTTTTTAACTTCCTATGACTAAACTCGACGAGACGAGCCGAGTTAAGAAATTTGTTTTAACTTCCTATGACTAAACTCGAGCTTGGCTTGTTAGCTCAAGCGTTAGTCTAGAGCCATCATTTTGTGGATTGACTTACAAAAGAGTCACTTTGATTTTATAAGCGAACAAACCCTTGACATCCACGTTTTTAACCGATGTGGGATTAAACAAATTGGAAGACAGTCAAATGTTACTTATACAAGACAACACAGTTCACAAAAAATTAAAAACCAAAGGGACTTAGTCCCACATCGACTAGACACAAGAAAATAAATGGACAGTGGGCCTATAAAAGACCAACTTAAGCTTTTACTTGGCATACCTTTTGGCCCATTCACTTACCACTTAGCGAGCCAGAGTATGAAATATAGTCTCGACCCGTCCCATCTAGTGCTTAATAAGATGGGGCAGAGACGGGGTTAAGAACCGTTGGAAGCGACCCGCCCCGGCCCAGGTTTGGGGTAGGAATTTTCCAATAGGGGCGGGGTTTGGATGGGGCCGCCCCGGCCCAAACCCGCCTCGTTGTCATCCCTACTACGGTAATATAAGGTATTGTGTTAGTTTGGAATTAAGGTTATCCAATCCTAGCAAAAGTTTTGACTTCTAGAAGTAGTGCTGATAAGGGAAAGAGTTATTTGAAATAACTTTAAAGAAAAATAATTTTTAAAAAAAAATTGAACTTCCCACAAAAGCTAGTTGGAGGTAGATTCCCCTAAAATTTAACATTTTGGCTTTTTATGACTTGACTCGTGGAGAAGTTACCCTCTTAAGTGTCAACTCAAATGACATTTTGAAGTCAAATTAGAAGTGAATCCAAACACTACCTAAGAGGGGATCATTGGGATGATGATCCCTTACTAACTCTCCAATGTAGGGTTGCAAAACAAATTGAAGTCACACCTGATATGGCTATATCTGAATCAGATTCGTTCAAATTTTCAAATGATTTGAATTAGATTCAAGATCCATTTAATTTAATATCTAAGATTCGTTTCGATCTGACAGATCGATCAGGATCTAGTCTATTCGGATCTTGATCTGATCCATTGACAACCTGCTCCAAAGCTCTTAGTCTTTATGACTTCGGCTATGCATGCAGATTAGTTGAAATTTTGTGAGGGTTATGTATTAACAATACTTAGGAGGGATGATTATGTCTACCTAAGATTATCTATCAAATATAAGTTATTCAATTAAACTAATGGAAGACAAATCACAAACCATAGAACGCGTAGATTTTTACGTGGAAATCATTTTGGAAAAAACCAAGGGACCTCGTCTAACAAAGAGATGTCACTAAGAGTAAAGCAAAAAATACTTACAAGATCACTCGAATTGTACTCAATTGGACTTAGTACAACGATCCTCAGTACTCGGTCTTTCACGTCTTGCTAAGTAACCACAAACTCACAAATCCGATCTCCACCGCAGTGGCACCAACTCCTCACTGACCAAGCTTTCTCTTAGATTTCACGATCTCACAATGATTTCAGTGGAAATGGCTTTGGCTTTCACTAATCGAAATTTACGAATCCGCATATTCAATCTCCGGTAATGACAATTCCGTATCACACCGACCAACACTAAAAAATATGAGTTTTACGTATTGATTGGTCTAATAAACCTCTAAATGAATTTCTACCACAATGGAAAATCTCAGCAAACAAGATGATCAAATTTTTCTAAGCTTGCATTCTCTAAAGATGAGGAGAGAGAATAAGAAGAATGAGATCTCAACTAAAGAGTATTAGGAAACCCTAAATCTCACAAAGTACTCTCAATTCCCACACAATAAAACCCTAATTCATTCATAGAACAATTAGAGTCTATAAGAAAACCAAAAACATAGTTTAAAAATTAGAAAAAAGCTGTCTTGATGATAGTCGTTCGAACCAAATTGATTATGTTCGAATGATTTGCCTTTGAAACATTTCAGACCAATTGCTCTATCAAACCCAAAAGTATTTCGTTCGAACGACTTGAGATTCGTTCGAACCAACTATATTTTGTTTGAATCAAAGTACATTCATTCAAACCAATCGTTAATTCGTTCTAACCAAAATAAGTTGGTTGGAACCAACTTGACATCACAACACAAAACCCTGTTTTTAAATGAAATGACCTCAAGCAAAGCCAGACCACTAACCACCTAAGGAAAAACATTTTTTTTAGGTCAATCTACTTAAGGTATAGGTTAAGTATTTAGGTCACTTACCATCCTAGAGGTGAGACTAAGGCGAGAAGTGAAATATTCTTCAATTGTAGACAGATAGGACACAAAATACATGACTTGATATGGTTTTGGCAATGGAATGCGCCAACACAAAATCCCAAGCTGTTGAGTTCAGATTCATGTTGATACATTTAATAATTAGGTTGGGCTTTTGAACATTGGATCGTGGGCCAACAAGATGCCTCTCCCACCTTGAATGGGTATTTTCATTATATACGAGTTTGTTAAATGATTCATCAGGTCGATTATTAAACTACTTACCCAAATGTGATCTCCAATCCGTATCCGGGGGGTTATGTCGATGAGATGACGATAATGGACAAGCTTCAGATTTGCTCTGGTGGATGCTCGAGTTCCCTTGAGCTAGGCGCTCGGGCATTCACACTTCATCGGACACCTGACAATAAAAGGGGGAGAGATATCAAATGGGGAGAAGTCAGAATCATGGGGAGAAAATGAAATGACTTCTCCTCCTTTTTATCACCAGGTGCCTGATGAAGTGTGCATGCCCGAGTGCACAACTCAGTCATCCACCAGAGCAAATCCGAAGCTTTAGTGGACATAGGGTTGGGATCAATGTTTTAAAACCCAGACCGGACATTAATCCGGTTAGGGGACGGGTTGGTCCAAACCGGTCGAACCGTTGGGTCAATCCTGGTTGACCCCTACTAATAAAAATATTTAATATTAACATTCTTTTTATTTTTTCTATTAATAAAATTGATTGAAGAGATATTTTTTCCCTATCTAAGAAATCCTAAATGAGTATGTTGGCTATCACATACAAACATGTGGAGATATATTATATATATGAGTGGGGTTTTCTATATGCCATTTCCTAATAATACATAAATCTTTAATCTTGCAAGTCTCGGGTTTACCAATTGGAAATATAAGTCTCTTTTCCACTATTTGATGAAGATGATATCTATGTTGATATCGTGGGAGGTACGGTTGGTGAGAAATCATAAGAATCTCTTTATATCTGTTTGGAGAGAAAGCATCTTTTGAAATTTATGAAAAATTGTTAAAAAAAATAGATTCCTATTCAAAATTTCAAAATCAAGTAAAAAAACATATACAAACCCTTCAGATTAAATAAAAAAACATGTTTTTATCTTTATCTCACATTGGCTTGAGTTCTTTCTATCTCTAATCTCTTCTCTTTCCTACGTAGCATTTCCTTTTTCTTTAAGGTTTTGTTTTAAAACCCCTAATTTTGTTTAATATATTGTGTTTTAGGATGAATAAATCAAAATTACATTTTTCCATGATCCAAACAGTTCAACAAAAACCGTACGGATAGACAGGGTCACACCGGTTTGGATGGTTTTAATTGGGTCACTTCGGTTTTGATATTCATCCCATCAAAGAGTCAACCAACCCATTAAGGTTACTGGGTCTCGGTTAACCGGTTCGACCCACCAGTCCTGTCGGGATTTAAAACATTGGTCAGGATTGGGATTTAAAACATTGGTCAGGATATGTTGGTATTGTCAATTGTGTCCGATCGAGCACACTCTCAACGAAACCCACATGCGTCACACAACCCTAACCGCTCGTTTGAAATAATTAAATCGAATATATTATTTTGTTTAGAGGTTTAGACTTTAGCCATTGGCTCCTTCTACCAAGTTCAAAGAGTCGCACCAAGTCTTTCCCCAAGCTGGAGAAAATTTGCTATTTCGACTCTCGAGGACTCCGCTCATTCCATGAAAAAGAACTGAAATTAGGGTTTCAGGTTCCCATATTGGGGCTTTCTCTGCAATTTGTAAGTCATGACAAGCCTCCATCGATCTTCAAGTGCTCCAATGAAAAACGGTCTTCCTCCTCAAGAGCTCCTCGACGATCTCTGCAGGTCTGTACTTGACTTACTTGTTCCATTTGGTTCAGATTTCTTCGTATTTGTTTGCTATTTCGCTAATTGGATCCTTTCAGTTATATAAACTGTTTGGTTTTATGAGAAATTGGTACTTATGTATGTAAATTCAGTTTTTGACTATATTGATTTCCTTATGGTAAATTGATTGGAGGAATTCAGAGGAGAGATTGGAGAAAATTCTACTAGGATTAGGAATCTTTACCCCCAATCCGGGGTTTCCTGATATAAGTTGCTTAGTTCACGCATTATCTCAAGAGTTGTTGTTCTTTAGCCAGTGAAATGCAACATGTCACGGGAATTTATTTCATGGGTTCTTTAAATTCTGGAACTATGCAACCACTATTTCAGTTGGTAGTTGAGACTAAAAGATCAAAAACTGTTTAGGAATTTGAAGAGCCAAGAAGTAAAAGGTTGGATTCTAACTAAGCTCTGGGCTCATACGTGTTATATACAGCAGGTCTGTACAGTTTGACAAGTTTGTTTGAAATTACAATGCTCTTTGAGTAGATAACCCTCTCAAGTTGATAGTATTTGTTCACTGTGCTCTTCCTTATAAAACCCACTGGACATGAAAAACATGCACGTGATACCAAGATACCCCATGTGGGTTTTCATTTCCTGACCAGCACTATAATTTCCACTTCTCACTAATAACTAATAAGGGATTTAGTCTATTTTCTTTTATGCAGTGTTTAGTTGAACTTGGAAAAGTAATGCATGTGCGCACTACATGCTACAATAGTGTAAAAAAGAATAATACTTTGAATTGTGGGTCTGGCATTTTTGGCTGGAGAACATCCGAGAAGTGACCTTTTCGTCTGCATACCTACTAAGCAATCTTTCCGGAAAAGAAGGGGATTGAGAGTTAAATATGGGTAGTTTGTAGGACTCATCAATCCGACTAGAAAAAATTCATTTTCCAGGCCCACATATACTCATCTTTGTCTTCTGGCTCTGGTGTGACGATAAATTGGTTCAGATGCATATATTGCATGGATTTAAAAATCGCTAAAACAGACACGTATTGGTTTCGGTGAAGCTCTATACGATGTTTATACTGAAACACTATTAATTAAGGAATTGATATGACTCGTCCGCACTGATACGTATCGGTTTCGGTAGGACTCGTTTGATACCTCACTTATAAAAGCCTGCTACTATAAATATCGCTTGATTGGCAAGACTCGGTCAATATGTATCGGTTTTGGACGATACATGAATTTACATTAAAAAAAAATAACTTTGTACATATAGTCTGATACGTATTGATTTCGGTGATACGTAATAGTTTCGGTTGAAACCATTACATACCTCAAAACCTATATTTTAATCCTTGATATATAGCGAATAACTATAGTATGCTGTGATTTTTGCTAACAATCCTTGTTAAGTCCATTTTAATCCTTCATGATTTCTTTCCCACATATATTTTAATCATTCATGTCCGATACGTATTGATATCGGCGATACATAACGGTTTCGATTGAAACCATTACTTACCTCGAAACCTATATTTTAATCCTTGTTATATGGCGAACAATTATAGTATGATATGATTTTTGCTGACAATCCTTGTTAAGTTCATTTTAATCCTTCATGGTTTCTTTCCCACATCTATTTTTCCCGAGTCTCTCCAAAGGTTCCCTCATATCGGACATGGTAATCTCTTCCCCATCTGGTATGGATTGGAATTTTAACTTATTTAGAGCACCTAGTTCCGTTGAAATCAAAGAACTAGAATATTTCCTACTCTCTCTAGTAGGGATCCACACTCCCCATAAAAACCGATGCTAGTATTTGGTCTCTAAACCCTAGTGACAAAGGTTCTTGCAAATCCTTCTTTTTGTTATTAGTTTGAGTCTTGGAGATAAGGAAAAGACATAGCTTTCCTCATAAGGCCATTTACAGGCCCATCGTGCCCCTTGATGCAGGGACTTTACCAATTGCCCCCAAAATCCGCGACTGATGGGAGGCGTGAGATCAAATTCCTTATCTATTAGCCCAAGCAACCCAGTCGAGAACTCCCAGTGGTCCAGCCCACCTCAGCGGGGCCCACCCCATAGGCCACCCTACCCCAGTGTGGAGAGCATCATCCACCCATACCGGTGAGGAGACTCGAACCTGAGACCTGTTCTGATATCATTTGATATAGGGACTTAACGAATACTTCCTCAAAAGCCACGATTGATGGAAGGTGTGAGATCAAATCCTTATCTCATAGCTCAATCAACTTGGTCATGACCTCCCAGTGGGCCCTACCCCATGGGCCACCCTACTTCAGCGGGTCCTGCCCCGTAGGCCACCCCACCCCTGTATGGAGATGCGCCCGAATCACCCCCAAAGGTTAGAACGTTTGTATGGATTCTAGCCCATAGCAACAACAATACCTGTGACATGATTCAAAGGAGATATTGCCATGGTTTAAAAAAGCGCTGAAACGGAAATGTAGCAGTTTTACAGAATCCTATTTGTTTTTATAACCTATACATGTTTTTTTAAAAGAATTTTTAACACTCGCCTGAAAGCAATATTTAGGGCAAGTCCTACAGATAGGTATAGGTTTCGGTGTAGGACCCGGTCGACGCCTTTAAAAGAGGGTTAACTACCTCCCTCCCAAAAAATAAAAACCCTCTTTCATTTTTTTATTATTTCTACTTTTTCTACTTGGTATTGGCTTTAAAAGTATGTTTCTACTCATCTACTGCATTATTTTATTTTAATTTTATATGATTTTTTCAAAATAAAAAATAAATATCGGCTGAAACCGATTTCGGTTAGGACCTTTACATTACGGCCCCCAAAATCGAGTTTTTAACATGAAAATAAAAATTGCCGAAACCGATACGAAATGGGTGATACGTATAGGTTTTGGTAATTTCCTATACGATATTTATACTAATTCGAAACAGACGATACGCATCGTTTATTAGTTATTTATGTTAGAATTCATTGCGTATTCGTAACTATGTTTACTATTTTGTCTTTAAGTCTCTTCTCATGACTTTATATTTGGTAAATTTGGTTCCTATAACTCATTTGATTTTTTTAGAAGAAAAAAAAATTATATGTATCATTCGAAACCGATACGTATAGGTATCGGTTGGGACCAATACATCCCTAAAACCGTATTTTTAATCCTTGGTTTTTAAACCTTGGATACTACTATCTCGGTATCTCCAGACATATGCATGATGTGCATGCAAGATGGCGTGTCTGCTAGCCACCTTTTCATTTATTGCAGAGTTGCTAGAGCCATTTGACAACATTTTTTGGGCCTCATAAGGCTCTATTGGTTTCTCCCTCATGACTTGATGCTACAGTTGTGTCACTGGAGTGCGGAGGGTATGATCCCTAGTTGGAGCAGCACTCTCCACGCAGTTTTGTGGTCCCTATGGGAGGAGAGAAATAATAGGGTCTTAAATACCAAATCTATGAGTACACCTATTATTGACAAAATTCTAGGCAGGGTAGCTTTCTTAGTTCAGAGGAGTGCGTGGCATTTACATCATCATTCATCATGGATTGGAGTTTGATCACCTTACTAGCTCCATGATTGGTGTCTGATGGCAGACCTTGGTGGTTTTGGTCATTGTGGGCCTGTCTCTTTTGTTTTTCTTTGGTTTTGTATTGGTGTTGGCCTACCAGAACCCAAGTAACAAAATTCACTGCGTTTTTGAAAATTTCACTAATTATTCGCGAATTTCAGGTGTGTCGAATTATTCACAAATTATTAGTGTGCCGAATTATTCCCGAATTTTGCGAATAAATTATAAAAACTGCAAATATTTCATTTAGTCTGGCAATCAAATTGTTGGATATATTTTTATAATTCTAATTTTTTATTTTATTTTTTTCCCGATTTTTCCTGAAAGTTTCCAAATTTAACCCCTACGGAATGGTCAAAACGGCTCATTCTCATGGACCCCATCTTTTTTTATTTTATTATTTCTTTTTTGCTCTCTATTTTATAGTTGTCCTTTTTGGCTCATGGCTCCTACCTGCTGGAGTCCCTTCTTGTTGCCTTTGATAGGTTTTAATATATTATTGTGTTACCGATAAAATAAAAATAGAAGAAAAAGAAATTCTATTTTCTAAATGGTTGATGATCAACTGAGAAATATGATCTAGTTAAACTCCTGTGAAGTTCTAGTGCTGGTCTAGAGTTTCTATCTACCACAGTAACCCCTATCAATTGCAGAATTTACGGTGAATAAATATTTATAAACTGCAATTGCTGCTACTTATAGTTCTGCCACATACATTTTATAGATAATTTAATTTATATGATTTTATAGCAGAAGCTATTATCTCAAATTTTGATTTTTAAATGGGAAACCTGTAAATTATTCTGTATATATCAGTAAATCAGTACCTACGGGTCTTTTCCAGCAGACATAGCTGATCAATCTAATAGTACCAGCAAATCATGTAGTGATGCAATAAAATGACCCCTTTGTTTCTTTTGTCGTATATGGTGGTTATATAAAGTCATTACTCATTAGAATATAGTCTTCCTCAGATTTGTCACTGGGAGAATTATCTGGGAGCTTCTCTCTGAACTTGCAGTTGACATTTAAGCATTTTGTATATGCCTCCAGAATATTTTTCCTTTTATAAAGAACAAAGAAGCTTCTCATTCTTATCATTTCAATATCACCTAAAGTAGGCCCTCTTATAATTAACATTCTATAACTTAATAATCTCTAATAATTAATAATTTTGTAAGGAACCAACTTGGTTCTATAGTGTATAATTAATAATCTCTTATACTTGCTATTTAATAATTTTTTAAAAAAATTCTAGTATATTATTAATTAAAAGAGAGGTTTTTATACTATATTAATATATAGTTATACGAATCTTATAAATACTTTATGATGGTTTAGTATCAGGAAGAGAAAAGGATAAAATGATTTTACATATTTTGGCTATGTATAATAAATTATCATATATAGTATAAAGGTTTAGGTATTTTGAAAAGTAAAAACTAAAAAAATCATTGTATGAGGACTTCAAAATAATTGTCAAAAGTTAAAGAGAATCTCACGAAAAGCATAGTTCAAGGTTTTTTTTTGAGTGCTAGCCTTGTACGTTTGTATTTACACGAAGCTTATATGGGAAATACAATACATTCAAAAAAAATAATGAAAATAAAAATTTTGATGGACCAATATAGTGATTCTTATATATAATATGCTCTTATAATTAACATAATTTCTTTCCACCAAGGTTATTAATTACAAGAGAGTCTACTTGGTTAATATCTATTGCAGATCAAATATCTTGTTTAGTAGCAATTTTGTTTAATATTGCTCCATGGAATGTCTATTTCTGCAGCCGATTTGTTTTGAATGTTCCAAAAGAAGACCTAGAGTCGTTTGAGAGAATTCTGTTTCTTGTGGAGCAAGCACATTGGTTCTACGAGGACAATTCGGTGGAACAAAATCCATCATTAAAGTCACTCTCTCTGAGGGAATTCACTTCTTTGAGTATCCTATTCACTACTATTTTTTGCGATTTAGGGCATTGTTGTGTACAAGGATAAATTTTTGATTGACAACCTAACAGTTATTGATGTATGTATTGCCCCATACTCTGTCAAGTTAAAGCTAATTGCACTGTATCAATTGTTCTTGTCTTTTGTGGAGGTTGACACCAGTTTTTGTGAAAATTTACTATCAATGCCTCTAACTGAGAAAAATATTCAGCCACAAAAGACAAAAGAAAACTAACAGGGTAATGCTAGCTTTAGCTCGACAGTTACATGGAACAATTGATACAGTGCAATGATAGATTCAGCTACCAAACATGGCCTTGCCAGTGGATATTTGCTTGTTTCAGGTGTATCTACATATTCTTACAATTGATGCTTCTTTTCCTTAATTTCTTAATAGTGTTTAGTAGCTGTGCTGCTTTAAGACCCTATATTGCACATATAGATGACATATACAAGGACTTCACTTCCTACAAGGTTCGAGTTCCAGTATCGGGGGCAATCATTTTGGATGAATCTTATGAACTGGTAAGGTCACTTGCGAATGCGTGCTAGTAGAGAAACTAGTCTCGTCCTTCTTATTGAGACAGATTCCATCCATGGGGTTCCCTTTCTTTCATCACATCACATGAAATCGAGTTCCTTTTCTTCGAATTTAATATTTCGTGTAGTACTTCATGTGTTGATATAGACGTGCACATTACTAACATCCTTAGCTATTTATCTGTTACAAAACCTGTTTTTTAGTGGTAGACTTAGTTTTCACCTTGACAAGCACTGCAGCAAGCTTGGGAGAAGATATTCCATTTCCTGGAAAAGAAAAAAGGCATCTCCAATCTGCATACAAAGGGTACCTCCAATGTATCGTTAAGAATCTCCTTAAATCTAAATTGTAGTAGCTGGAAGTTCAGAGAATGTTGGCTCCATTCTGAGACCTAGGATCACATCTGTAGATTGCGATATGCCTGCTGGTACACACACACAAAGGGTATCTCCAAGGTATCGTTAAAGAGGTCTCCATAAATCTAAATTGTAGAAGCTGAAAGTTCAGAGAATGTTGGCTCCAATCTGAGACCTAGGGCCTCCACATCTGTGATTGCGATGTGCCTGCCGGGCTGGCGTAGACATTAATCCAACCATTCCATCATTTTAAGAATTTAGGCCTCCAAAACCTGCTGCCATATCCCTTTTATTACAGAAAAAAAGGAAAAAAAAAAAGGCTAGAGCCATTTGGCTTGTCAAAATGATTGCTTTCACCATTAAGCTTCCTTTTAGCTTCCTTTTCACAAATAGTGTAATCCTGTTACTGATGTTGTATATATGCATTTTGCAGTGCTTACTAGTGAAAGGATGGAAGGCTGGATCATGCTGGGGTTTTCCCCGCGGAAAAAAGAACAAAGATGAGGAAGACCACACATGTGCCATCCGAGAAGTAATAAATTCTTTTTTCCTGCAAATTTTTCTAGCCGTTCTGCTATATATGGTTTTACTTTTAAATGTTCTTATTGAATATTAACAATGAATTTAATTGACTGGATCCATCTTCAGAGTGCTGACCTAACCAGGTCCACCTTTCAAGTTCACTCGTAACTCTTCAGTTTAGTTAAGTCTTCTTTTTAATTTTTAATATTTAGTGAAGTCTTTGGACAACTTTCTTCAATTAAGCCAATAAATACTGATTGAAAAAGGAAAAAAAAAAATCAATTGCTACTACATCATCTCCAATCACTGATGAGCCATTTAAATTGGCAAATGTGTTGTGGCCAAGATTTTGAACTTCGGTTTCGGTATAAATTTTGGTTTTTATAAAAGTGGAAACATTTTGAGAAAATTTAAGGAAACGTCGTAAAAGTTACAGAAACGATGGAAACATTATAGAAGCAATGAAAACGTATGATGACAATTTTAGGAAATGATAAATAAGCATCAATATACACTTGGGACCAATTGTTAAATAAGCATTGGTACACACTCATAACTAATTATGTAACAAAAAAAATCATTCGAAACAAATATAAAAAGTGAGATAAATAACAACTGGCAAAAACATGCATGGGTTGATCTATATGTTATCTTATTTTAATTTTGATTTTGTAAATTAAATAATATATATATATATATATATATATTACTATTTCAAGTATGGAAAAAGGTTAATAATCCATTAAGTATCTTATTAATTACTAAAAAGTAAGAACTATACATATTTTAGATATTAAAAAAAAATTAATCTCTTTGTAAAATAAGCTTTTAATATGTTAACCGGAGTTTTAATTTTTCTGTAATAAGAAAGTATTGTTTTGGCCCGCGATACAAAGTTAAATGAGTTTCTCTTAAAAAAAAAAAAAAACTTTCAATATGTTATGGTTAGAATGTTTTTTTCCTTTGCAAAGGCTTGACAACCTCCTCAACAATGATACAAAGATTCTGCTCAGTAGTAATATCCATTAGATCTCTCCAACCTTAACCTCCTACATCTCTTGCAGCTCCAGCTCCACTCCCTTTCCATTTTCCGCAATTCCTTTTCCTTTTGCAACCACATTTATGATTTATTTAGTCCTCTTTTCACCTCCTGCCGCCTGTAACTTTGGACATTTGGTATCTGAATGATTAAAAACATATATCCCAAGAACGTCTATAGTTTCCACTCGTAAACCACATTCCGCCAAACAGCTAGTCCTCTTTGTCCCACCAAAATATTGTTAGGTAGCTCCACACATAACTCCACATATTTGATCCGCTGTCTAGCAGCGGTTTCCTGTGCACAAATTAAGTGTTAGATATGGGAGCCAAACCCACATCAGGATGGAGCTGAATCTACTTTCTCTAATTATTTTTGACCAGTCTTTCTCTAGGTTTAACTTAAGGCTCCATTCCTTAATGACAAAAGTTTTTCTCTGAAATAGGACCTCCACAACCTTAAACTTTTCTTCATCGTTTACAAACTTCAAAAGATAGCAATCATTTTCTATAAAAACAGCTCAAATAACCCTTTCAAATCCCAAACCTTCTCCATTTCGTGCCTCGGTAGTATGGGGGAGTAAACCACAAGAACATAATTAGACTTCTCATTTTCCACTTCAAGTTCAGATTTTGGACAGTAAGCTTATCATCATTAACCTGAGGTTTGATAAACTCAACTTGAGTATATCACCTGAATCCTTTCAAAACCCAAATAAAGGGATACACAAGCTTAATGAAACAGACAAACAGTTCAAACCTTTACACGTCTTCCAAAAGAAGGAAACTTTATATTTTAAAATAAAACATGCTTACCCTTGCATGATTTGTAGTCATACTAACAATTATGTGATTTTTTTGAAAAACAAATTATCTATTTAAATCAAAATTTAAAAAAGCACTTTAAGGAATAATAAAAATTACAATTAACTTAGTAGACCTTATAGAATCATTTATATTTGCACGTGTCGTTTATTTGACTTTTATTATTAACTATATAGCATTTTTAAATAAACTTTACTCTTATCATCTTATGTCTTGTGAGAAGAGGCCTTGCCGTGATGAGGTTCTTGCAAGGTGCTTGGCGCTGGCTGCCAGCATGGAAAAGAAATGATTAGTAAAGAGATTATTTTGACAATTGTTTTTGGGGCGGAGGTGGGGTTATTACATTTCCACTTAAAAATGAGGTTATATCGAAATATTTGGACTGAAACCTCAAAATTGCAAAAAATAAAAATAAATTTACGACAGCCAATATTTCATTAGTTTTTATTTTTATTTTTAAATTGCAAAATTTCTCATAAAAAACTGGCAAAACTGTAAAGTTTATATTTTTCTGGGATATATTTTTGTCCTCTTTCGAACCTAGAAAAGTTCTGCCATCCCCTAGTTTTTTAAAGGACAGTGATCGGGTAGGCTTTTTAAGGAAAAAATTGGACAGTCCAGCTGTATGATGCCATGTAACAGAACACCGGGGAACTAGCCTCACCTGTTCCTTCTTTTCAAAAAAAAAAAAAATTCAAGACAAGAGAAAAGGTAGAAACATTAGCCTGGTTTCCCCTGCCCTGTGGCTCAATACAGTTGCATAAGGACAATAGATGTCCAAGAAAAAGATGGACGATCCAGCCATATCACAACACATGGAAAGAGAGGAACCAGGCAACTGGCCTCAGTTGTTCCCTGCTTTTCAGTATAAAAGAATTGAAGATGAAGGGGGAAAGTGCTAAATGTTAATCTCTCTCTCTCTCTCTTGTTTTTGTTGATATTTTTCTTCCCCTTTGGTCTACCTTTTTCAAACTTGTTTGGTATTGGGGATGATGCAGGTCTTGGAGGAAACAGGTTTTGATATTTCAAAACTTCTGAAAATAGATGCCTATGTTGAAGTTACAATTGGACAACAGAGGGTGCGGCACTACATAATTGCCGGTGTGAAGGATGATACTGTCTTTGCCCCACAGACCAAAAAAGAGATCAGTGTATGTGATCCTCTCCATTTTAATGCCGACATTGGAGATAAAATTTATTTCTGTGGCCAGTTATTTGCAGAATATTTTTCCCTTATGAGTTATGGACTTTGGATCAGAGATATTCAATTTTTTTTCCATCTGGTTAAATATTATATCTTTAACTCAATTTGAATGTCTTCTTACTTAGCAAAAGAAAAGAACTTCAGGTTTGTTTTAATTCTCTCATCCTTGAACTTTGAATGAGAAATTGACCAGGCAAGGACGGCCGTTCATCACATGATACTGGATTTTTGCAAACTAGAATTCTGGATCCATCTCTAGTTGCATAATTCTTCCAAGAGCCTGTCCTGCGGTGCTTGAAGTTTTAAAGTAGCTTAGCTATCTACTTATGCCTTCCCTCCAATGACTCCTGCCAAGTCTAATAATTAAGTTCTGCAAGAAATTAATAGAAAAAAGTGCTGTAACTTAAAGATTATATATATATATATATATATATATATATAATTAATTTTGAGAGTATGCCTTCTTTATTTTTTCTTGCTACATGCAGGAAATCTCTTGGCACCGGCTTGAGGAACTACCAGCAGGCAATGATGTAATCTCTCGTGGGACCAACGGCCTGAAGCTTTACATGGTTGCCCCCTTCTTGGCGTGAGTATCCTGGCATTTAATTTAAGGAGACCATTTTAGGGATTTTTTTTATTGGTTGATTTTACAATTATCCATTATCTTCATGCAGGTCCCTGAAAGCATGGATTTCAGCAAGTCAGTCCCCCATGTCGCAAAAATCTGACACGCCTTCCAAAGGTTTCTCTCTCCTGCTCTTAAATGGAATTTCTGCTAGACTGCTAACATGTTAGGTGCCTAATTAGTTTACAATCTTCAACGATGTTTGTAAACTCAGACTTAAAAGCAACCTAAGTTCAACTCATCTAACTTGTTGACATGTCTTTTTTTGGGGTGCCAAACTGAAACCCATTTGATTAAAGAGTGTTTTTTTTTTTTCCAAGTGCAACTCTATACCTGTATTTTATTGATAGCAATTGCCATGTAAATGGATTATCTTGACAAATGGCGTGAGATTGGAACCCACTGGTTGATTGTTAACTCCAAGGGGTGCCCTGTGCAAATCAGCCTGTTTAATCACATTCTTGATGTACAGTAAAAAAAGTGGTAAATGATCCAGTAAACAGAAACATATTGATTGAATTGTTGCATACATGTGATCAAATTGGGTACTTAACTAGAAGATGTTTTCTAGGTCTACAATACTCGGACCAGGATTTACTCTTTTTGCATTTTTATCATAAGGCGGACAACAGATCTCTCTCCCTTAGAAACCAGGGTAGTGTGTTAATGTTCCCATGTGGTTTTGTTGATAAGCTCCTGTTTATTTGTTTAAGGAACATGTGTGTGGAAGGCAAAGAGCAGTTCTGTGGGGGGCACAAATACAATAGAGAACCAGTCGACCAAACCTGCATCTGAAAATCATCTCTCCGACTTGGGCCCTGGCAAAAGCTTCAGAAGCTTCAGGTTCGATTCTGCTTCAATCTTGCAAGCAATGGAAGCTGCTTTTCCTGCTTGATGAAAACATAATGCTGACTCAGTACTGTTTGTAAAGTGTTTTCGGTTCATATAGCATGGCTAATTTAGTTCCAGCTGTGTCGTTAGTACATACCTAACACCTTAAATTGGCCTTCAGGCCCCAACTGGAAGCAGCATGAGCTGTGGACTGTCAGATTTGTGATAAATATAGATCTGTATAGAAAGTCTGTAGCAACAATTAAGTCTATCTTTGGTCCTTTTTCTTGTTTTATCAGAAAGGGTAATATGTAATGCAACCTATTTATTCACTTATATGTTCATCATCAGACTGTTAAACATGGGACTGCTGCCTCCACCCTCACCAAAACTGTTATGGTATTTTGCTTTGAATGGGCTTGGAAAGGATATTAGTTCAAGTCATTGGTCAATTTTACTAATAGCACTTCTCTTTTGTTTAATATATTTTAATTTAAAGGTAAAGGCAAAAGTTGAGAGAAATTGTAGATCTAGGCCTCGGGGTGGATCACCAGTGGGGCTATATGAGCAGGTAACTATCATTCCCAGCTTGGTTCATCTTATCCCTGATGCAGCGTTGTATTATTATCAAAGCAAAGGAGCCCAGTTTGATTTTGATGTGCATTAGCCACCCACCAATCCACCATCGTTGTATTATTATCAAAGCAAAGGAGCCCAGTTTGATTTTGATGTACATTAGCCACCCACCAATCCACCATCATTGACAATGCTCTGCACAAAGCTATGTCTCGCCTACAAGATACAAAATCAAATCTAACACTAAAAGACCCTCTGTTTTCCCAAGTACATCTTACAAAATCATGTTTGTATTTATTTTTCTTTTAATGCAGCACAGCTCTTCGCATGTAATAGGTGAAGTTTCCCTTTCTCGCACCTGTAGGGAGGTACACCATATCTTCCAGTCCTTAGAGCGTACATCAGTAGATCCTAACCCTCCAAATGGCCAACTCATCCATCCTGGCCATTCATTTCATGGAGTAACACATCAGAATCATCCAAGTTCTAGCACCAGAGTTAAGGGCGTGGTCCAACAGTTGGAGCAGTTTTGTTCAACTAGTTTAATACCCAGGTCCATCATACATTACATTTACAACGACTCCAAAGCCAAACCTGCTCCTGAATTTCCTAACCTGCTCAGTTGTATTGATAGTTGAAACATGCTCCTGAATTGCCGAGAATCGAGACTGCTTATGCTCAAGTAACCTAACTGTTTCCCAACAAGGAAGAAAAGAGAAGCGAAAAAAAAAGCACTCATATAAGATATGAAAATATGACAAACAAACTGAAAACCAGCACAAACAAAAATCAGTTCCTCAAGGAATCAAATCCTCCCCCCTGCCAGAATCAGATTTTGAGCTCTTTCATTCCGTGTATCACCTCAGGTTCTGGCATTTCGTTCCTGGCTGCGCTCCCAGTCTCTTCTATCTGAACTGATGAACTGGTCGGTGGGGCAGGAACAGTAAGAATTGGTGGTTCCTCTATTCGAACTGGCGGAGCTGCAAACACTGGCACAGCCTGCCTGATACGGACCGGTGGGGAAATACGCACAGGTGGTGGCCCCATTACCTGAGGGGGCCGTCCAGGAGGTGGAGGCAGTGGTGGAGCGGAGAAAACAGGTACTGCAGTCCTTATCGTAACTGGCGGTGCAATCCCATGGTATGGTGCCCTGAAATGCTGGACAGGGATGTAAGGCATTGCTCTCGCTGCGGGGAACTTCTGGGGGCGGATCCCACGAGTTCCGGGTAGCAGGAATTGTGAGTTTGATTGAGGGACGTCATTTGCTGTTGTGGACACGGGTCTAATACGTGGAGCTGTCTTTAGGCGGATTAATGGGAGGATTTTCGATGTAGTAACAGGGGGAGGCTGTGCACTTGATGGTCTAGGATTTTGCATTGGGAATTTCTTTGGGAACGGTGAAGGGGCATTGGGAGAGTTTGCCATCGCCATCTTTTCCTTCACACGATAGTTCAGTAGGGCCCGTGCTATGGTGATCTGCTCCTGCTCATCATTGTTCTCCGTTTCTGATGACGAATTCGCAGCTTCTTGTGCCACTGGCCATAAAAAGAAGCATTTCAGTTACATATAAGTGGAAGTTCCAAATTGGCTAAAGAAAGATAATATTGGTGGAAGTCCAGAACCAGTCGCAGCCTTGCAGGGTGTCTCAATGGACCCATGGAAGTGATGATAAATATTCTGCTAAAGCCAAAGTCACTAAATTTTATCAAAACATAACTTGAGTGTGTTCCATGATGCTATGCAAAATCTAAATCCAGCCTGAGACTGGTGGATGGGTTTTCATCGCAAGACCAGCCCAAAATATTATTTCATGAGGCACATACAAAGTGCTGGAACATGTTGAGGCTCTAAGTGGACAGGTAAGGGGCAAAAATGACATGATCCATATAACGAGAGAAGACTTGAAGTGATGGTAAATATTCTGCTAAAGCCAGTCACTAAATTTTATCAAAACATAACTTGAGTGTGTTCCATGATGCTATGCAAAATCTAAGTCCAACCTGAGACTGGTGGATGGGTTTTCATCGCAAGACCAGCCCAAAATATTATTTCATGAGGCACATACAAAGTGCTGGAACAGGTTGAGGCTCTAAGTGGACAGGTATGGGGCAAAAATGACATGATCCAAATAACGAGAGAAGACTTGAAGATGCATATTTTAACAGAAAATATTTCCTGGATAGAATTAATGACGAAACCCCAAATGTGTTGATATATGGGTTGGACGGTGACTATGTTTGTGTTGATGTTAAAAATGCATCTATCCACTGAAGAATTTAAAATTTCAGCAACAGTATTCTCCTAGAAATGCTGGTTTGGTGCCACTGAAGAATTTAAAATTTCAGCAACAGTATTCTCCTAGAAATGCTGGTTTGGTGCACCAAACCAGCTATATACACACACCCGCCACCCAACTCAGACAGCGAAGGTGTGCCCCACATTAAGGGAGGTCCTGGGATCAAGTTCCAGAGGGGGAGAACTCCAAATAGATTGGTAGCAGTTCTCCCCGTGTGATGTGGCAGTCAGGCCCTCTCACCCCAAATACTAACACTGACCCTTACCAAAGAACATAGATAAAATGATGCTTCAGATCAAGAGAAAGCCAGCTCTATGATTCATATCCAGCTGTAGTTTGGCATACATGCCCATCTATCTTGTGTCATGTGCATAGGCGATGAGGATAGCTTCCCATCCTCTTGTAGTGGCATGTCTAAATTTCTTAAAATAAAGTGTGACATTTCTGGTGATGTTTAAAGTTTGAAGTGTACTACAACATGACAAGTGTTTGAATCCGAGTTATCTTGGCACTTAGCCAAGCACCTGATCAAGTCATTTGAACTAATAAGTGTTGTGTTGGAGTCTGATTTTGAGGAAGTGCACAGCCAAATCTCTATTTTGATAACTAGATGAATTTGTTGACCTAGTTTAAGCTGTGACAAAAGGAATTATTATATTTTAATCATACCCTAATTGCTTCACACACACATAATGAAGGTTCCCTCAATTAAGGGAACATAACTACCATGTTCTGAACCAATATTAGATTATTAATCTACATTCCATGGCCAAAACCATTCATGACTAGATCAGGGGAGGAAGAAACATCATGGGTTTGAGGAATCCTCCATTTAATGAAGCAATCCTCTACATTCATTCCCTTGCAACCAATTATCACTAGAAAACTTAGACAAGGACTCACGTTGTTTTAGAGATGACCAAGCTGCCATGGCGGCATTCTTCTCTGCTTGCTTCTTGTTCTTGGCTGGTTCGCCCGTGAATATGATTCCAGATAGCTCTACCGTGCCGGTAAAAACGGGTAAGTGTCCAAGGCCCGATCGGAAAGTTGTATATAGCGGCAATGCGGCTCCAACTCTTTGTGCAATTTCCTGTAAGAGGTTCTTGTAAACCCCCGTCTCATCCTGTCCGTTGGGAAGCTTAATTAGTATCGGGACAGCAAAATATCCGGCAGCTAGAATGCAGAGAATCGAGCTTATCAAGGAATGACATAAGTAGGAACTTATGTATGTGTGTACAATGTGAAAGGCTAAAACTACACACTGTGAAAGGCTAAAACTAGCCCTTCTTGTTTACTTTTTAAAAAGGAAAAATACATGAGAGACATTCAGCATACCATTTTTAATGTCAGGACCAAAATATCCTTGTCTATTAACCAATGAAAAAAGAGTATAAATGTAGAAGTACTCGGTATGGAATTCGTTTTCTATCCCTTAGATGTTACCTATGCACGCGCATTAAATAGAAACAACAATATACCATTTAGATAGATTATGAATACAAAAATATACTATTTAGAAAAGCTGTTATGTAAGAGGATCACAAACAAACTTGTATCCATAGGGAAAATTCTGAGTGGGTTGGTGGTGCGAATACCCGAAGAGACTAGTCCTTGGCTCGAAGGCCTCGGGACACCCTCCATTACCAAAAAAAGACTATCACAATCTAATGCATCACACACTAATTTTAGTAGCGATCCTTTTACATGTTTGTAATTTAACTAATATTACATATAAATATAACAAGGTGTCTGACAAATTAACTCCTTATATGTTCTTCATTACTTATAAGTATCTGAGATCATAAGGATCTCTAACCAGTATTTCAATTTCTTCATTTATACATAACTTTTCATTATATATTTCATCAGTATATTTAAATAATTGAATTACATACTAAGAAAAGGTGATAAAGAAGCAATATACATTATATTTTCTAAAGTTTTAGTTTGAAATTACTTCGAAGGCATAACCTTTTCCCATGTCAGCAAAAATTATGTCAGCTCAGCAGACATGAGAGGCTTACGGTACCTAGAAAAAATATGGGCCCGAAACGACCTTTTTTGGGAGTGGGGATGATGATGACATGTTAGGATCACAACACCTTTCTGCCACATAGGCAAATGATGACATGTTGGTCACAACAACATCGTGTACCATGGAGCACTATCTGATCGAGGTATATTCTGATGAGTAATGGGATTGAAACACCGCCTAAAGGTTGTAGAAAAGAAACCCACCCAATAATCCATGGACTCATGGATAAGTAAGTGGGAAAGCTGGGGTTGAACGGCACCCCACCCAATTATGCTATGTGATCATGAGGTCGGCATCCATAAGAGTGATTAGTTGTATTACAATCGAGGTGCAAAATTAATATCATAATAGGACATAATATAAAACAATACACTCGAAGATTAAAGTACGATGAAGGTTTGTTTTTTTGATCGGTAAGTACAGTGAAGGTTGAAAAACATTAGCTAATGCAGGCACAAAGGAAGATGATGGTGCTGGAAAATAAATAGTAGATATGACCCACAAACTCATCAATCTAAACTTCGATTTGAAGGGTAATCAACACCGGCAAAATGCGCCAGAGACCTCTACAATGCTGGCAACCAATGTAAGAAGATATAAAGGAATGAAAATCCAAATTCTGCAATTTTGGTTATTGGCCTTCAAACAGTGAATGTTAACAGAAGAAAGGGAAGGGTAATATATAAAAAAGGAAAAAGAAAATAAAAGAAAAGAAATAAATTGTTGATTTCTTCTAGATTTTAACTATTAAAATACATTTTTTCTTTAAATTTAAAGAGTTAAACCACTGAAAATAAATTTTTATATCTGCTAAACATAAAACCCCACCAGCTATTGCATTCAACTTTTCTTCCATAATCAAGATATAATATTTTTTTAATTGAAAATTTTAAATTTTTAGGAAAGCTAAGAAAGAAGAAGGAAATAGGGAAAGCATACTTTCGGCGAAAAGTAACGGTCCAGATTTTCTAGAACAAACCCTAATAATCCCCATGAGACAAATACAGCTTGTTAGGCAAGTAATTACACTAATACCATCAACAGCTGTCCTACGCATGCAAGACAACAACACATAAATAAGGACTTAGTGATGGCCTCTCAGAAACTTCCTAATTTCACTATTTCCTAAATTAAGATCTATTTTCGTCAGCCTGTCAGAAAATCCTACTGGTTTCTGGCCGTTCCGAAAACAGAAGAGGGCCATTTTGGTCATTTCATAAACTCTTCCACTCCGGCCAGTGACCGGCGAAATGCGCACAATAGCACTGTTGACTTATCCGCGCACGTTAGCCGAAAAGACTCCGTTCTTAAAAAAAAATAGAGGGCATCTCCCTCCCCTGGTCTGCGCATGTTAGCTGATAATCGTCAGGGACTGGGAGGACTTCAATAGTAGGGCATATCACGAAGGGAGGTCGATAATTGCCTGTACTCCCGAGGCGCACATTAGCAAAATCAAATTTTTTTTTCCATTTTTTGTTTGTTTTGAATCTCATTTTCAGGGTTGATTACTGGAAACGAAAGAGTAGAGAATCGAAAGCAATGGAAATGAGAGTAACGTAAGCATACAACCAGAAACCCTAACGGAAAATGAGGCGAAACCCTAAGAATAACCATGGAAAACCTTACTTACCAAGATCTTCGCGGCTAGCGAGAATGAAGGGCCTCTATTGGAGAGAGAATTGAGCGCTACCTCAGCTGCCGAGTGCTCCGCTTGCCTTAACGTCGTACAGTAGTTAGGGCTCTCGAAGATCTCGCCGTTAAAGTTAACGGTGGCCTTGAATCTCGGTGCGTGATCAGGACCTTCTCTTATACACGTATACGACGGAAGATTAAAGCAGCTCCTCTGCGCCAGCTCTTGAAGCTGGTTCTTATACATCTCTTTCTCTCTCTAGTCTCTACAACCCCTCAAAATCGCTTTTGATCGACGATAAACCAGAAAACCCTGTCAAGAAACCGCTTTGAAGCGCCCAGATCCGATAATGGGATTCGCAGGTCGAAATGCGAAAGATTAGTACTTTTGCCACGGATTATTGTCCGGTGAAGGTTTGCCGGCGGGATCGCAGGTTTTTAGGGTTTTTGGTTTGTAGGATAGAGAGAGATGAAGCCGTGGAAAACGGGAAAAGAATGGGTTTTCTAGTGGAGTTTTATTTTTATTTTTATTAAAAAAAACTTTGATTATTTTACAATCGTTTTTGTTTATAATTTATTATAAATATATGTAGGTCAACTGAACGTATGGATGCATGGATGTGATATTTTCTTAGATTTTCTAGTTTTTTTTCTTTTTTTATTAAAAAACAATTTAATAGTTTGGAATCTCCGTCATGTAAGTTAAATTACGAAAGTGCCCTCAAATATTCTCAACTAAGTTGGATATTGTTCGTTTCTTCCAGGTCAACATCGGTAGGAAAAGTTTATTCAGTGCTTCTCTCTTTTTCTTTTTTGGGGGGGGGGGGGTGAAACTCAGCGCGCTTCTTTCTCTCTCTTGTAATGAAGTGCGAATACATTTGTAGCCTACGAAACAGGAGAAGTTTGACTGCCAAATTACGAGACTGCCCCTAAATGAAGGGTACCCTTAAAAACAAGGGCACTTGACACTTGGTGATACCAACCTACCCACATTTACTGAGTATATACACACTTCAAAAATTATTGACACGCATCATTAAATTTTTCACATCTTCCTCTATCTTCTCCAACCAAAGATCACAACAATCTCACATTATTCAAATGCTCCCTCTTCATCTTCATCTGATAAGTCTCAAGAAGCGAAAGGTACTTCTCACTCCCCCCATTGGCGCCAGCTACCGTACAGCATTTTCTAGACTTTCCTTGGTGAGGGTAGGTTGCACACTCCCGTCTCACTCTCGGAGATTAGGGGATACCCAGAGTTCCCAAAAAAAAAAAAAAAAAATGTCTTCTCTTATCAAAGACCCTATCACTCCATCCAATATTTTGGTAATTTTTAATAGGTCCAACTCATTTACAAAAGCTTAAACTGGTCCTACACTTAAAAGTTATTGACTACACATCATCTTCTTGCACTATCTTCTCTAACCAAAGATCCTAGTCATCTTTCATCGTATCCTATTAAAGACCCTACGAATCCATCCAAATCCTCGTGGTGTCAATGGGCAGGGCTTGGCCTGTATTTTGGTGATTTTTTTTTAATATGCCCAGCCTGAGCCCAGCCCGTTTACATGAGGTTTCTCAGGCTAGAATTCTGCCTGTATGTTGACACCCCTATGAAAGGCCCCTCAAATTACCAATCCAAACTAGAAAGTGATGGTCCATGAGGAAGAGGGATTTGCAGATTTGTAACACTATCGCTGCATTCGCGTTCCTAATCGTTGTTCCAGTTTGGGGGTGATAATGGGCTAGGCTTGGGTCTGATTTTCTATGGTTTTTAAAAGGCCCAGCTCAAGCCAGACTATTACAAGAGGTTTTTGAGACCTGGATTCGACCCATTGACACTCTATTCTCGTTCTCAGTTGTAAAGTATTAAACCATGCTTCTTCCTCGTTTTTGCATGATATGGTTAATGTTTTTTTTCTGCTTTTAAGCTATATTATTAAACATGTAAAAAAGCAAAAATTGCATGAGTAGACTGCTTGGATCTTCGTTTTTTTTAAACAAACTTATGTCCAAATTATTGCTGTTTTAGTAAAGTGAAGTAGGGGTCTGCCAATTGCATGAGTGTGTGTGTGTGTTTGCATGTGGGGTGTGAGTGTGTGTGTTTTCCTTTCTTTTCTTTGCCTTCAGTGTTCACCTTGTGGTGGTACTGAGTTTACCAAAAAAATAGGGGTCTGCCAATTCTCATGCTTGTCACTGAAAAAATTTGATTGAAAGAGAGGATAAAATCTCAATCTGATGAGTCTAGTCATATGCATAATTTGTGGAGGTAAGACATTGTTTTTGTGATTTTATCATATTATAATGTGGTTGCTAACGGTTGTTGAGGCGACTACAATGGGATGTAGGTCATTATGGTCACGGGAGGAGCCAGGAATTTTTCATTTGAGGGGGGGGGGCAAATACATGTATAAAAAAAATATGATCTGTAAGTACGGAACTTGGGGGTTCGGGGGTGTAGGCCCCGAGAAATTTTTTTTTGGGGTAATTTTTGTATTTTGAGATATTTTTTTTCTGGTAATGTCCTTGAGGTTACCATGTGTCCCTATTGATACCCTTAACTGTGGTTAAGATTCACGCACATATCCTTGGTTTTTTAAAAAAAATTCAAAATTTTCAAACCATAGTTAAAATTCACTAACTTCTAAGATTAAAAATATTTAATATTTTTTTTCTAAAAATCAAGAATAAGTAGATGAACTCTAAGAATGAGTGATTTTTAACCATAGTTAAGGGGTGCTCAATAAAGACATGTGGCGACCTAAAGGGCATAAAGGGATTCCATTGGAGGGCCAACTATATATGTGGAAAAATTTGGGTGGGGGGGCACTAATACATATAAAAAAATGGGGGTGGGGGGCAAGTATACTAAAAAAACAAAATTAAGAATTTTGAAGGGCCCACTAATTCAAACCAATTCTTTTAGAAACAAAAAATTACCATCATTTTTTGACTCGGATTTCTAGCCAGAGGAATCTTTGGTAAAAAACTAGAAAAAGTGAAAGATTATGAAAGCTTGAAAAAGGATTTAGAGGTCTTTGCTGAGGTCGTTGTCCGGAGGGGAAGAAGATGGGTAGAAGTTAGTGGTGTATAGTTAGTAATTTTAAGTTTGGTATGGTCCACGAATCTTGTTGTGTTTGTAGCATCACTCTATGCTTTTTCTGTTGAACAGAAGAGTTTGAATACAAAATTACGGCAATGTCCTAGATGAAGATACCCTTACCCTATGTTATGTGTTGACAAAAAAGATAAGTGAAAATAAAAGAATATTGGACAAAACACATTTTCACATATTTTCTTAGCAACCAAACATAGCATTAGGTACCGGGTTCCATTCCCAAGATGGTGGAGTTTGTATATACTTTCCACCCATCTTTCTAACTGAATAGATACTAACACCTAACCGGTGTTGTGGCCTAAACGTATATCTCAAATCAAGAAAAAAATACATCTTATAAGTTATACATAAACATAAAGCATAAGATACATATATATATATATATATATATATATATATATATATATATATAGAGAGAGAGAGAGAGAGAGAGAGAGGTTCTCGTTGGCTTAGCTTACTTAGTAAGCTACGCAATCATGACCGTTAGATCAATACTATTTTCAAATCCAAGAGATGAAATTAAAATCATATATTTTATGAAAAATCATCCTAATACGTAACCAACCTCCCCCCTTAAATAGGAGTTTCTCATTTTTCTTTGTTTTCTCTCTTAGTCACACATTTTCTCTCTCATATTATCTTTCTCTCATGTTACTTTTTTTAAAACCATATTGGGTTGAATCCCAACCCAATGCGTGTCCTTTTAATTGTGGTTAAGAAGATATTAACCTAAAATTTCATCTTTTCTTTAGGGCTCAATCTCTTCTCTTTAGGTTTTTAGAAAAAAAATTACAATGAGAACGAGAGGAGAATTTTTTTTTTTTTCTAAATCATATTTGGTTGAATCCTAACCCAACATGTATCCTTTTAACTGTGGTTAAGAAGATATTAATCAAAAGTTTCGTCTTTTATTTAGGGTTCAACATCTTCTCCTAACTTAGAATTAAAAGGGTAGTTATACAAAAATCACCTATCTTGAATGTAAGATTTGACTTAAACGAATTTATAATCTAACGATTAAGAATCCACTGCTTACCAGAGTCTCCTAACAACTAAGCTGTTGGGAATGTTACTATATATATATATATATTTATTTATTTATTTATCTAATATTATAATGAGAGAAGCGGGGTTAAAAAGTAGGTTGATTTTTTTCTAATATTCTTAATGAGTCCCAATTTTATGAAATTTTACCCTTAGGGTGAATTTTTTTATGTTTTTTTATTTTGTCCATAACTCCATATAAAAAAATTAAGATATATTCTTTATCTTATTTTACATGAGAAAAGTTAGTAGGGGTATTAAAGTAATATCAACTACAACTAACAATAATCATTCAATATCTCCACGATTCTTTCAAATCTTTATCCTTATCTTTTCTCATGCTCCCTCATTGGTTTCTTAACAAAGATGTACACCCTCTCTACGTTGTAAATACTTCTCAAGAGAAGAAGTAAGGACATGTGTTATAAGGTAGTTTCTACCCACTACTTCATCTTTTTAAGTTAAAATTAATTTTTTTAAAAAAAGTTCTCTCACTAGAGTCTCTCTTTCCTGTCTCTCTCCCTTTCCCCTATCTCTCACATGCATCGCACGCGCGGCCCACTAGTATATATATATGAGAGAGAGATTCAAATAGTATTGATCTTATAATTATGAGAAGTGGAACCCATTGCATGTTAGTATATCATGAGAAGTTGATAGTGGATGGTGACAAGAAGTGGGGTAGCACTTGCTAATTAAATCTTTAGTATGACTTTTATCTTTGCTAAATGCTATTAACAGCCATACAATATGCATACTTTGATAACAAAGCACCATGTAGACTAAAGAACTAATTAAATATCATGATTAGGTGAGTAATCCTTGTAAAAGACCTCATATGAACACTTGTTCCACTTCCAATATATGTTTAGGGTTCTCTTCAAATTTTCAACCAAATGCCAGGACCCAGCAATCCCAACTGTTTTTTTGTTCTATATGTATGACTTGAATTTTTTTTAAAATTTTATTGATAGTTTTAAATATATTTTCATGAGCGGGATTACGTTACTGTTAGATAAGTGCGATGGGGGATGGTTTTTTTTTGGACGGTGGGATAGTGTCTCGCATAATTGAAAAATATCATCTAGTTGATTCAACTCGATTGAGACTGTTTGTCAAGTTAACAGGAGTGTATTGAGTTTCCAAGAACCTCTCTAAACACTCTCATAGTTGATAGAAAACAGACGAAGTAGTTGAAAATCTGATAAAATGAATAAATATCAAAATATATTGTAAGCATTTAAAGCTTAAAAATGCAGAGTAATTACAGTGTTTTGAGTCAACTCAGTGGAACTCATTTTTCTGTTTTAGGCCCTTGAATCTCGCATTTTTGAGAGTGAGTGACCATTGATTGGCCCATCCAATGATGGGCTTATAAAGTAAAGCCCATGTTGGTCACCTAAATGTAGTCCATGTTGAGTACCTAAGTGTTGGGAGCTTGGGGAGTTTAACAAGGACAAAATAGACATTTACAAGATAGTTGCTACCTTATGTTGTTCATTTGCTGGTGCTTTTAATTACTAGATCTTTTGTCTAAATCGTTAATGCTTAGTTTTTTTTTTTTTTGGGTGGATAATAAGTGGCTGGTTATTCACGGGGTTCTTGCAAGTTGTAACTCCCTATGTTTTATTGTATTTGTAAAATATTCACTTTTTTTTTTTATGGTTCGTAAACTGTAAATTTTTTATTCAAAAAAAAATTCACCATCTTCTTGATAATTGCATTTTCACCCATTGACTTTGAACCATCTTCGAGGACACCCACTTAAAGAAAAAAAAATATTTCTAGGGTACATTTTGTTATTTTTCTGTCAAAAATGTGTCTTTTTTGAACTAAACTGTTTATTCTAAAATGGACACGTGTTGACCTATGAGTGTTATTGAACTCTCCCAAATTCAATCTCAATTAGTGTGATCCAATCTGCTACGAAGATGTGAACGGCAAATAATCAGACTAGCATACTTTCATTGATTTACATTTTGTGCCTCTCAAATATGCAATAATAATTTTTTGTTTTAGAAATACAAAAAAAGAATAAGTATTTGGAAAAAAATATTTTATTTTTAATAAATGTTTTATCTTTTTACAACCAAACATATTTGGGAATATCTTATAGATCATATGGATTTTCTTCTAGTTTTAAGAATATGTATACCTAGATCTGATTATTAATATATTTGAATCTCTTATAGATCATATGGATTTTCTTCTAGTTTTAAGAATATGTATACCTAGATCTGATTATAAATATATTTTTGTGTTTGAAGGGTTATTTATCTAGGTTAGTGATTACTGTCCGTGTTAGTATATGGGGTGAATGAGTATACTCTACTCGCTATATTACCCAAAGGATGTATAATTGTTACCATTTTTTTTTGGGAGGGAGAGGGCCGGGAAGATTTGGACTTGATCCATGACCTTCCTCAATGAGGGACACTTATTTGCCATCCGAGCTAAGGGGCAAGTGTTACCTAAATCTAATTCTATGGGCAACATTATCATATTATCATAACTTTCTATGTTTGTTGAAGCTGTCTTCTGGTTTCAACTAAATTATATATTATTTTTCTGATGCTTACTTGAAATGCAACCCGTGATAATTATATAATAATAATAACATTGTTATTATATTATTTAAATGTGATTATTGTTGTTATTTTAGCCAACATTATGAATCATAATAGGTGTACGTACATTATTGAGAATGCCATCATGTTCACCTAACTGAAGTCACTTGCCTTAGGAAAAGCAGCTAAGTTACTCAAACTTTAACTATTGTTTTGACACAAGAAACCATAATTAATCATTCATTTAAGTACATGTAAAGTTTCTTTTCATCATAACACACTTTAGGGGTTGCAATCAGGCAGGGCTGGCCCGAAGTCCGATTATTCGGTTCGAAGTTTGGGTGTCTGTGCCTTCCTTATTTTGGATTGGGTTGAGTTAGGGCCGGAGTTTAGCACGAAGTAATTTTTGGGTTGAGCTTGGTTGCCTTTAGCTCGCCTAAGCTACTAATATAATATATAATACAATACCATACAATAGTAATCCTTACCCTAGCAAATAAAATTGTTCATTAAATTACATCCAACAGTCCTTAATAGTCCTAATCCTATATATTCTCAATTTCTCATTTTGTAAAACTGTTACCTATTGTACTAAAAAAAAAGTCTTAAATATAGAGAAGTGGAAATGTGAGTCGAACAATGGTTGAGACACATGTTGATGCCTTTTCAACACGTTAGTAAAAGGGAAAATTATGGCCTTAACCAGTTTTAAAGGTAATAGGCAAAAGTATCGACATACATGTGTCGCAACCACAACGAAAGTTTGGGAAGCTCCAATGGTAGCACTTCTCTTTGTGTATTTACTTTTTAGAGGATGATAGTTTCAATCGCATAAGCTATTAATCACTTTCATTAAAGAAAAAAATCAACTTATTTTTTTAAGGGCTTATATTCAAAATTAAATTAAATTTTCTTTTGTTAAGCAACTAATAATTTACGTGACTCGCGGTAGCACTCCCCTCATCTTTTGTCGATGAGGGTTAGGCCCGCATATTTACCAAGAAAAAAAAAAAAACAATACAACCAGGTCCAACACCTGTCATTGCTACCCATCAAGAAGTTAAGCAAACAATTCTTGAACTGTAAATGTGGTCTATAAATGTTATCTAATCAAATGCACTTTTTCTAAGTGCATAAATGTTCAACGATGGGAGATTTTTTTTGGGCAGTGATTGGAACACCCCACATTAGACTATATACTTTAATGCCATGGCCACATGTTCATTTTAACACTCCTTTCACTATGGTTAAGCTTAAGAAAATTTAAGTTAATATTTTTTTTTTGCTTTTTAAAATCAAGCTTAGATTGGTAAACATAGGAGTAAGTGAATGTTAACTACAGTTTATGTATGGTAAAAAGAAGAGCGTTGACCAATGAGGTTTGTCCAGTAGATTACATAGTCTATTAGGGCGGTAAGTAAGTATTTCTCATTAAAAAATATATATATATATGTCCTTAAATTTCCTTTACGTGAGGCCATAAGGCCCATAATCCATATGTGTCATATTAAGGTCCATCATTGAATTTTTTTTTTTTTTGTTATTGTCATCTACGTAACATGGCTAGGTATGAATCAGCGAATTCAGGCAGAGGAATAGAATAATATGAATCTATTTTGTGTGTGCAAGTCTGGCACACGCATCTCTCGTGTGTCGTGTGCCCCCAAACACCACATGATATCTATAAATTATAAGGGCCGGCATGATGAATGTTCTCACTATATGCCCACAGGCCTCAATTGGTGTAGTAAGGGTGTCAATGGGCCGGGTTGGCCCGTATTACATAATTGGATGAGCTTGCGATTGAAGACTGAGGCTCAGTGGCCCGTTAGACTAGGTTTTTAATTGGTTTTGGCATTGACCGATATGGTATGATTATTAAATCCTTAAATTATATATTTTTTGTTCTTGTATAAATGGGTTGGCCCAAGCCTGCTCGATTAATAAGCAGACTTGCCTAGCCCGAATTGACCCCTTGACACCCTTAATCATCCAAGCACACAAGATCTGTGTGGACTTGCACACACAAAACCGACAACAATCACTTCCAATTGTAACCTGAGGATTTAGGGATGATTTTCTTGCGTTACTAACCTTGTAGCCACTTGCCCAACATTAACTAATATTTGTTAGGGTAATGTTAGCTCCTCTCTTTTCAATATATATTTGAAAAAAACCGTTGTTTTTTTTTAAAAAAAATATATATATTTTAAATATTTTTTTTTCTAAAAACAAAGGATAAGTGGGTGAACACTAGGGGTGGGAGAATCTTAACTATAGTTAAAGAGTGGAAAAAGGAACACGTGGTGACTTCAGTGGCGTAACAGGACTTCCTTGAGTCTAGTTATAACCGTAGAAGATTTGGTTCATATGGAAAAAGTTGCAAAAGCCGACAATTGTACAGTTGTTGGGACATATCAGGGGCGGAGCCAGGATTCTCTTGCAAGTTGCGTGGGGGGCTAACGATAGGGGTTCAAAGGCTTAGCCCTCAATTTCTTTTTTAGGTCAAGTTCATGGGCCATCGTGTTTGTTTGTGTCCGTTTGTATAGAATACATTTTTTCTCACAAGTTTAGGAGGGGCTAGAGTCCTGTGTGGCTTCAGCCCCCTAGTCCAATGTGGCTCTGCCCCTGGGACAATTAGCATTTTTTCTCACTTCCAGGTTTAAACTGGATGAATATAACACCCTTTCATGGTTTCATTCGGTTTCAAATATAGAGGATCCGAGTCCATAATATAACACATATCAACGTTGGAATGCTTAAAATCATCATTTTTTTGGGTAAATGTGGGTATCCTGGACCCATACTCAAACTAGTCCCACGTGATGTATAGGTAAACTCCCTATCCATATATCTGATATTGAGGGGATCCCATATTCGATCTCGAGACCTCTGGGTTTACGATTCGTCCTTCGACCACTAGGCTACACCCCCTGAGGGTTGGTTAAAATCATCATTACTCTTTTATGAAGATCTTGTCGATCGGTCAAATGGTTGCCGGATTTCCTATGCATAAGTTGAAGGCATCAGATTGTCTCTGACATATTCCAGAAAAGTGGTCTTGGGCTCCACACATCATGCAACATGTGGCGATAAAAAGGGGAGAGATATTAAGTGGGGAGAAGTCAAAAACATGGGGAGACAATGAAATGAGTTCTCCCCCTTTTTATCGCCACATGTTGCATGATGTGTGGAAGCCCGAGACCACTTTTCTGACATTTGCCAGAGACAATCTGATGCCTAAGTTGAAGATATGATGTTGCATTGTTGATATGTTTAGAAGCTTCATATGATTCTCACATTCTGCACGTGGAAAAATAAATGGTACTTTGTGGGAGGTCCTGGGTTCTATTTCTCACTCCCCCTTTGGGGCCAGCCCTACACGAGTATACTCGCACTTACCCAGTGTGGTGGGTAGCGGGCTCACGTCACACCCTCGGGTATTAGTCTTGACCCAAAGGGTTGAGGACATCCCGAGTTCCAAAAATAAAATGCCTTATCACTCTCAGATGACAAAGGATTGTCTCTGGCGATTGCCAGAAAGAAATTTTCTGACAATCCACAAGTCAGCAGACATGTGACGATAAAAAGGAGAGAAGTCATTTCATTTTCTCCTCATGGTTTTGACTTCTCCCGACTTGATATCTCTCACCCTTTTTATTGCCATATGTCCGTTGATTTGTGGAGCCAGAAAATTTATTTCTGGCATCGCTAGAGACAATCATTTGCCCTCTCAGATTAGTAAATACAATGCACATGCCTATTTGGACACACGGTTGACATGCATTCGTCGAGACGCATTGTATAGAAGGTCCAAAATCAATATGGTTGCATGAGTTATACCATCTGATATATCTATTCCTTTTCTGGAACTCTTTCCGTGGGTAAGCTGAACCTAGAATTTGAAGAACGAGTACACATAAAATGCATTTGGGCGTGAACCGACTGGGCCCATTTGAAAGGTCCAGCCATATCTATTTACACCAAACTATGACTAAGCAAACTCAGCTCGGGCTATTGGACTATAATCTAGCCAAAAAGATACTATAGTCAATATGTATAATGTATGTATAAATATTAAGTAATAAGTATATTCCATATTGGCTCAAAGTCAAACTCACACTTGGCTAGAAGTTGAACCACCCAAACCCAATGAAACGCATCCGATTAGGGGTGTCAACTGATATGGGTTCATTCAAATTAGTAGCGAATAAAAATTATACTTTTATTATTTGTTTATAATCAGATACATATTTAGAAATTGATATATCCAATTCGATAAATACCTAATCGATTGTTTATATATATATACATATATATATATATATATATATATATACACACACACTTTTTTTTATATAATTCTAAGATATTAAATTATTATTTTAAATATAAAGAAGGACTACTAATTTATCATTTTAAAAAAAATATTATTTTTAATAATTTTTTAATATTTTAATCTATTTCAACTGATATTTAACGAATACAAATTTGGATATAATACGGTGTGATAGAAAACAAATTTACTGAGCATTATTGAGAATAACTTGGATGATTTACAATGAGCCATAGAGGGTTTATATAAATATTACATCCTCTCAAGATAGAAACTCTATCAAATCTAATCCTAATCAAATCAAATTAATTGATCTTAATCTTTTTCAAAATTTAAATCAAATAGATAGGAGATGATAAGATACAGTGTATATCATCTCACCTTGTTACACTACTCTGTATTCTCTAAACTATCTCTAATACCCTTCCACTATTGCATGATATTTGAAAAAGAATCGTGCAATTGTTACACAAAAAAAATTAGCTCATGATCATTTGAGCTGTGGTGAAAAGTTGTCGGAACATCCAATTGTGCATATTGGTTGTCACCGGTTAGTCTGTGAAGTCCATCATTGTTGCATCTCACTCAGCTTAGAGTATATCGGAGCCGGTGGTCCACTAGAGTAAACCGTCATTATCTCTCCCAATAGTACATAAAGAAAAGGTGATCGTTTGAAAGAGAAAAAAAATAACTCAGGGTATCAATGATGAGATATTTCAACAAGAGTTTGGAGATTGCTATAGCTGTGAAACTTTTTTTAAGAAAATAGAGGTTTAGGTCAGATGAGCGGCATTGCAGCCTGCTGGAAAAACAAGATTAAAAAAAAAATCAAATCAAGGCCTAGTCGACCCGCTCTGATACCATGATATATTGAGTATAACTTGAGTGATACAATGACCCCATAAAAGAGTTTAATATAGATATTACATCATCTCAAAATAGAAATTCTATTAAATCTAATCCTAATCAAATCAAATTAATCGATCCTAATCTTTTTCAAAATTCAATTCTTACTAGATATGAGATGATCAAATACATTGTATATCATCTCACCTTATTACACCACTCTATATTTTCTAAACTATCTCTAATACGGCTATCCTCTTTCCTCTTTGAATTCGTTGCGTTTGCCCTTGGAGCCAAATTGCGGAGTTGAGATTAATGTGGCTAAGTCTTACAATTCATAAGATAAGATGGGATGAGAACACACCATGGGAATAGCCCAGTGATAGTGTATCCCCTCCTTATGAGGTTGAATCCGGAATCGAGTCTTGCAAGGTGGGCGTTGTGATTTCCCCACACTTTGAGTTGAGCAGATGCTAACCCCTAGCCCTAGACTGTGCAAAAGAAAAAAAAAAGAGCTTGGGCAAACCTTGCGGCCACAGACAAATCAACATCCGTTCATCATTTGATGGGTACCATCAAGGAAATGATTCCGGACACGTGGGCCCAAACAAAATGACTCGGACGATTATGCGAATAATGACCAATATTGAATGGTCGATACATCATTTCAGTCTCTCTTAGTCTCTTAACTTTATCGCCACTAAAGATGGCATAAAGGTCAGCATGGAACTAAAAAAATGACTCAATGTACTGAAGATGTGATGCCCCATCACTGCATTATACATATAGGCATGGAGGTTAAAAACAATGACATAGTTCTTTCTTTGGTTTTTTCTGAAGACTTTTATTTAGTAAAATTTTAAATTAAATTCCAATATCTATTATATATATATATATATTAATTTTAAATAATTATATAATATATTATATACTTTACTTCTCACACACATCCTTCTCCTATATGAGGATTGCTGGGGAAATTATCAATAGAAAACCTAATCGACAAAAAAGAATAAACCAAAGCACACACAAAAGGCACACAAGAGATATACGTGGTTCAGCAACAACCTGCTTATATCCACGGGTCAAGAACGATCACTTCTTTATTCACATAAACCTTGAGGAACCAGTACAAAAGCACTCAACTCATATTCTCTATGAAAACCCAAAGAAGAATCCCTATTTATCCTTCCTTAAACCTTTCTCAAACCCTGATATGTTTTAACCCTTTCTATTATCTCCCACTTCGAATACTATGTATTGCCCTTGATCTATTTATTTAAAATCCTAGACCCATAACTAAGTATATATAGCCCTAAACAAGAGTCCTAGATAATTAGAAACAACCCCAACTCAGAATTGAGAGTTTCTCAAAGCAAACAAGATTCTAAATCCAACAACCTGGACTTTTTTCGTGGTATCTCGGAATTTGCGCCAATGTGGAGATTTATTGAATATTGGCGTAAATTAAAGGAGATCCAGGGTGGGTGATCACCTAACAAACCTTCAAGATAGAACACCATATCACCCACATCTGGGAAACATCTCCACCTCGAACCAAAACCTCTCTCAAAATTTTGTAGCCATTTGCAAATACCGCAAACAATCCTTTTGACCTTGCCCGTTTTTGCATCATCTACGAAAGAGACCCACTAGCAACACGCACCCTCGAATCCTCCCAGAAAACACTCTACCAGATTCGATAAAACATGGTCAAAACTCATGTGTAGCCTGAAAACCCATTCTCCAATCTAGAATAATCCCGAACGAGGACATAGACCCGTCCTCTATGTCAAAGGCACATCATCATCATCTCCACCCTTACGAAAACCTACCGAAATATCCATCTTTATATTGACTTCGAAAGAGACTTTAGGTGACCATTCAACTCTCTACACAACATCAGGTTTTCGTTTTCCTGCAGACCTTGTAGTTGCTCCACCTACCACTGTATTCCCCTACAGAAGATATAAACTATCACACTTCTTCTTCTTCATCAAAATCAAGCATCCCTGTTTTTCCCGCTTTATTTTGATAACTTCACCTGCAATTATGTAGCAACAACCCTTAGAGTTTAATTATCCGATGGATATTAAATTTTTTCACAACTTAGGGACACATGTACTCCTCCCAAAGTCCGAATAGCTCCATCAAACATTTTTATTTTTACATTACCAAACCCCGTGATTTCACATTCAAATCCATCACTCAGGAACATTTTTTCCGTCCCCTTTTAGAATGTATAAAAAAATATTATATTTGAGCAAATATGACATGAAGTCCTCGAATCTAAAATCACTCACCAGGATCTTTGGAGACTGTGAAAGCATCTCCAATATATTCCTTCTTGTCCGTTGTTATTACCGTCGAAGAATCTCCTCCCGAAGAATCCCTTTTCCCCTCAGCATGCCTCAGACACTCTATTTTGAAGAGCCCTAATTCTTTGCAATGATAGTATTGGACTCCGCCTTTTCCTTTGGATTTGGATCTGCACCTGCCTTTTCCAGATTCTTTCTCTAAGTTCCTTCCTCCTCCTCGAGCAACCATGACATTATTATTCTCATCATGTGATGATTTTCGCCTAATCAACCGTGACCTCCTTCATCAGTAATGTCTCTTTGTCATACATGAGGGTTATCACCAAGTGATCATATGAGTCCAGAAGTGATGTAAGAATCCCCACGACTTGGTCTTCTTCATCCACCTTGACATCAACTTTCTGCAGTTGATTCAAGATCTGGTTGAACATATCAGTGTGCTCCATGAGATCTGCACCCTCCATCATCTTTAAGGTATTAAATTCATTTTTTAGATATAACCTATTGGTCAGACTATTTCCAATGTATAGCGTTTCCAACTTCTTCCAAAGATTCGATGTCGATTCCTCATCCATAACGCTATGCATCATGTTATCTGCAAGACAGAGTTGTATTGTGCTGACTGTCTTCTTCTCAATGTCTTCCCAATATGCGTCGGGTATCTTTTCAATTTACCAGACTCCTCATTCAACGCCTTTGCAAGACCCTATTGAACTAGAATATTATTTACCCTCATTTGCCACTGATTGAAGCTCTATTTTCCGTCAAACTTCTCTAGAGAAAATTGTCCAGAGTTTTTCAAAGTCCTTGAAAAATAATTAACCCGAAACTCTAATACCAATTTGTTGGAGAAATTAACAATAAAAAACCTAACCGACGAAAAAAATAAACCAAAACACACACAAAATGAAAATAAGAGATATACGTGGTTCGACAACGACCCATCTACATTTACGGGTTAAGATCCGATCACTTCTTTATTTTCAAAAACCTTGAGGAATCAGTACAAAAGCACTCAACTCACATTTTCTATGAAAAACCCATAGAAGAATCTCTATCTATCATCCCTTAAACATTTCCCAAACCCTAGTATGTTTTAACCATTTCTATTATTTCCCACTCTCAATACTATGTATTGCCATTGATCTATCGATTTAAAACCTTAAACCCATAACTAAGTATATATAGGCCTAAATTACAAGAGTCCTAGATAATTAGAAACAATCCTAACTCAGTATTGGTTATTTCCCAAACAAGGAGGTGTCGTCCTGACCGTACGTTATAGTTAGTTCAACATCAGTTGTGACATGTGATGTGTATTTTTTCCATCCGCCCGTTGGGTATTAATGTGGGTCTCTTAGGCCTGGACATGTGACAAAAGATTGACCTGATAGGAGGTTTCTATGCCATCAGGTTAAACGCCGAAAAATCAATATTTTCTATAGTCTAGATAAGGTCTAATAAATCTTATGAGATTAATGCTAACCAACTAGAGTCTAATAGGATTGTCTGAAAATATTTAATCATACTAATTTTTTTTTGTCACGTGTATATCAACGGATCCACCTTCTGATCAGATGGTAGAAATCCAAAAATACACACCACCTGATACTTTAATTCTTCCAATTCAAAGAGTTGACTATAAGTTATAATTAAGTGGGCTGCCACACCATCTTATATATATTATAAATTGTATCGTGTATATATAAGGATGACATTCGGGTTGATTGTGCTTTTAGAAACTTCAAGCTCGGCTCAACCCAAGATAAGGCCGGGTCTAAATTTTCCAATCCAACCCAGCCTAATCCAACCGAAAGTATGAAAAGCTCACCCACTCAACCCTACCCAACATTGGATTAAGTTAGGTCGGATTCTAGTTAGCCCAACCCAAGTTAACCCCTAACAAACCTCAACAAAGGATCATAAATAGCTGTTTGATCTTTCCCTTTGATTTAGATACATTGGTAAAAGTTAGCTACCACATATGAGACACCCAGCCCTTTAGCTTAAATGGCAAAGGGGAAGTCCCATATAGATTGGTCCATTGGGGAGTTTTCCCAATTCACGACAAAGAAAGATGTCGACATGTAGAAAAACTCTAACCCAATAACTACTACTGTGATGCCCTGTACTCTGGACAAAAAAAAATATGTGGTCGAAACTTTTTTATTACATCATCTATTTCATTACAAGTGGCTCTTTAGTTCTTCGATCAGTCAGACTACAACTTGTTGTGAAAATGGCAACAAGTGTCGCAAGTGCAACTTGTTACTTATCCAAATGCAATCAATTAAGGCACGACTATATCACGCTTTTCACGATTATCCATATTTTACAGGTTAGTACCTTGCTGATCACTCTCTTTTCTTCTATTTTTCTTCTATTTGAGTGTCTTATACGAAGTTTGGATTAATTTGGATGGGCAAAATGGATTTTATACTGTCAAAAGTCAATAACTTTGAAACTATGAGTAAAAAATTGTTATTGAATAAATACTGATTTTTATTATTATTTATTTTAATTTTTTTAGAAAATTTAATTTGTTGTCTTGTCTTATGTTTAGCAAAATCAAATTTGTACTGATATCATTTTCTGTACATAAGTCTGTGACATCTTATTGGAGGATATATGTTAATGAAATGACTCTTTTACAAAAGATTTCAACAATCGATAGAACAATCGATAGAAAAAGCGGAGAAGAGAGAAACTGATGCTAACATTTCCCTTATGCTAAAACTTCCTCAGCTTTTCTAAATAGATAATGTAACTATCTCTCAAATACTTATTTGTCAACTTTGATATTCATCTACCTCAACACTTAGATATATATCAACTAATTTCATGACTATGTTCCTTTCCTAGTGCTCAAAGTTGTGCCCCATTAAAGTGTACTTGGGTTTATTGCAAGCTTATATAATTTTTTGTTTTAGCTTGACTGTATGAGTTCAGTATGATGTTGAGAATATGAATGAACGAAGAAGATTTCCTGCATGCACAAATCTGATTTATGAATACACAAATTTGACTTTGGGAATCATAGCATACTGGTCTCTCAAGCAAAAAATAAATAAATTAAGGTGTACCTCTTATAAGGAGAAGTCGTGGGTTATAAGGTGAGCTTCAAGTAAAATATCCACCTTATGTGATGTAATAGTAGAGTCTACCTAACTAAAGGCTAATCAGGGTGCTAGACTTAAATGCAGACTTTCTAACTATGACAGTGTTACTATCCCCTTCAATTAGTTAAAAAAATAATTTTTTTCAAATGAAAAAGTTATAATTGAAAGGTAACAAGGTAATCACACTTGTTACAATCACGGTGAAATTAAAAGTTTGTGTATGAGGCTAGTATTTCACACAAGTTAAATCACTAGAGTAGTATCATTTTTTTTTTACTCTTAGATCTTCTATGATTATTTTGTCCTGTTAAATTGAGTTGTTAATATAAAATATATATTTTTAAAAAAAGCATAACCACTTAATTATTGTTAATAATAGTTAACAGAATACGTGTCAGTTTGGCACACAATCAAAGGGATCCCAGTTTTTGTTATTAGCTAAACCCACTTTAATTTTGTTTATCTGCTTTGCATGCCATTCTCCAGTTTTTTGTTTTTGGTAAATCATATCATTCTCCATTTAGCGTATATGCTTGAAATAACAATACTCATCCTAAAGTCAGGATAAAGAAGAATAAAGTTGGAAAACCATCCGACTTTTGACAAAGCGTATAGATAATACTTCTTCAAATACTCATCCAAATCAACATCCAACATCAACGACCCCACTTATTAATCTCGCTCACTTACTTTTTCTTGTTCCGCTCATATGAATCTCTTTCACTTATTAATCTCACTCACTTTTTCTTTGTTCCACTTTTATAAATCTCTTTATTTTGGAAAGAGTGCTAAGCGTACTCTCAATAATCTCACTTTCAACCCACCCTCTTTAAATAATAAAACTTTGTGTGCCCATACGTGAGCTCACACAAAGTCATTTTGCTTTATTATCTCTATTTTGCTTTATTGTCTTAAAAGTGTGCGGTAGGGATTTTTATTTTATAATAAGCTTTGCATAAGCAATTTCCTTATCAAATGAAAATGATTCAAGAAAATAATCAAACTTTTCCTTGAAGAGCTGCTTTCAAGCCCTATAGTCTCCTATTATGTGGCCTGGAATGTCCGTCTCACATGATAGTGAAATTCAACTAAATAATCGAACTATCTACATCAACCACAAATAAAAAGAAAAAGAAAAAGAAAATGTCAAGTCGTTCTCCCCTAAAAGTAAAGTTCTTATATTACCATATTACCCTTACAAACAAACAAACTAAACTAACGACGAGAATGCTCAGTTTCTCTCATTCTCACTCTCTACCGGCCAATACGTGTCTTCAAATCTTTCAATTTTTTCGACTACTTTTGCGGCCGTTTAAGGGAGAGGATTTAAATGCTGAAGCCTCATGACAGGGCTAGCATTCCCCAACTAAAAAAATATAACTAAATAAAATTACGTTTTCAGATCAACAATTCTAATATTCTCTATACATCTTAAACCAACGTTTGATCGATGCTATCGTGGGCGTGGGATAGTTTAATAGTTTAATTCACTATGACACCAAACGTTCTTCTTCATTTTGCTTACCCAAAAAAAAGAAAAAAAAGCTTATTCTTATTCTTGAATACGAAACAAAGAAAGTAGGGGGAAACATGGAGATCTCCTTCGGAAATTTGGAATAATCTGTGAGTTCGAATTAAATGCATGAGTGATCCTCTTGATAGCACTAAGTTCCTCCAATAGAAACCCACAGGAGAAGAAAGATAAAAACACGAAAAATTAGTCTAATCAAATCATATAGTGGAAACAAAAAATAGCTATTGAGAACCAAATTTTCATTTTTTTTTTAAAAAAAAAATCTCAACTGCATTTGGATTCTCCACTGTTAATCTTCAAACCCAGTCTTCTTCCAAATAGCGTTTCTCACCCTACTCAAATCCCTTCCTTTAAGAGTCCTTCCAACCCCTTCATGAACAGAGAAGGAAGCGATTCGTGTCCTTTCATATTGCCTCGCTAAGAACTCGTGTGGAGGAACCCTGCTGTCCTCGTCTTCGTAATCAACGTCCGATTCGATTTCTGTCCTCCTATTGTCTCTGAAGTCCTCTCTAAGAATCTTCGACCAGTCCGGTATGTTCATCGGCAACGACCCAGCCGTCGTACCACTCCGGTCACAGTCGTCGACCCTTTTCACCGATTTCTTCGAGACCCGCGAACTGGGTATCGATTTCCTGATCTCAGGAGAGGCAACGTGATTCGAATTATTCCAGACGTCGGCTTCGTCGAACTCGAACATGGTTTCTGAACTAATCGGATTATCGCTTTTGCCGGGGAGAAAACGGTAGCTGGTTCTCGCAAGGTAGCTATTCCCTGCTGCCATTAATGGAGGAAAACTGAAACGGATACGTTGCCTGCGTTTTCCTTTGCTCTGGCTATATAAAGGTATAAATGGATAAGGTTTCTCTCTGTCTCTAGCTCTTCTCTCCACTTTCTCTCTCTTCTCTGCAACTTTGTTTGAAGTTACTAAAAAACCCTTGACCTTCTGTAGAAATGATACTTTCGAACCGTTTAAGAGAAATACTTGAGGTACTCGCTCTTAGTCTGTAGGCCATGCCAGAAATCACGTGTATTTACTTGCCACGTTTAAAAGTTGTGGCACTTTGTAGACGCGCGTAAAGCAAAAATCTATCGCCAATTCTCTGGCTTATGCCACGTGTAAGGTTAAACTGCGATTCGGGATAATATTCTGTTTTTGGACAATAGGGGAGGAAGGGGGTATTTGGGGTAATTTGGGTGTACGTTTATTGATCCGAATTGTTTTCTATTTTTGCTCTAATTTTGTCGCGACGCGGGGTTCATCTGGTTCTAGAAAAGAGGAGGTGGTCCCTTTGAGACGATCGAGAGATGATGACACTTGTTGAAATACTCGGATTTGAGCCACGTGTCAAAGGAGAAATTTCACGTATCAGGGCTCGTGATGGCACGTGAAGTAGGGCCCATACTCGGATCTAGTGAGCCCTTGCCAGCTGGTCCTGACCTGCTTCTGTCTTCACAAAGGTGACACTCCAAATCTCACCAATTTATCATCTCTCTATTTAGTATTAACTCTCATATCGCGATAATTTTAAAATTCGATAAAAACTCGTTGAACAACACTGCATGCAGTTATTTACGAAAACAAAATTGAAAAGGACTTTGCTACTGAGACGGCAAACGGCCGAGACCACACCAAGACAGTGCATCACATGGATCTTAAAATTTTATTAAATCCGTTTATGAATTTTTGAGATATGTGCATGTGATGTATCGTCTCGGTGTGGTCTAGGCCATTTGTAGTCTCAATAGCATTTCCCAATTGAAAATACGCTCCTAATGCATGTTTATACCTAGACCCGTGCGAACGCCTGCTCGTGCAAGGAAAATTAGAAGACCCCTATTTGGTAGGTTATGGAAATAGGGCTCGATTCTCGAGTACATGTGTAGCTAGAAGTAGGGTTGTCAACTGGTCGGATTCAGATTGGATCTGGCTATATCCGAATTTGATCCGATTACCGGCACATCCAAATTTGATCCGAGATTCGTAGGATTCTAACTTATCCGATCCGAGATTCGTAGGATTATTTATTTATGATTTGGATTTGATCCAGCTAATGTTAAACCTCCAATTGAACGTTTGTCGATGAGGACAAAACAACCCTGTTAGTGTCGTTGTTCTTCGAGTTCAAGCAGCTGGAACCCTTCACTCAAGAACATCTCCTCTAACATTCTCCAGGCTATCGGAGTGCTCCACCTCGACGTCGTCTGATCAATTGCTGATCGTGACCCTACCCAGCCAAAGCTCTTCATCTAAGGCATTGGGTGGAACACCACCACCGAGGGCCTTCGCACTCTATTCTCATCATACAACGATCTCGAAGAAGCCATTGTTATCCTTGACAAGGTCACTGGTACGAGCAAGGGATTTAGATTTGTCACTTTCAAGCACATCGATGGTACTTTGCTTGCCTTGAAGGAACCCAGTGAGAAAATCGAGATAGAGGAAGGGCCATTAGGGTTTGATAAACGGATGGGGAAGTTGAGAGGGTTTGCGTTGTTCGTGTACAAGAATGTTGAGGCTGCAAAAGCTTCACTTGTGGACCCAACCAAGACCATTGATGGGCATCAACTTGTCTGTAAATTGACAATTGAGGGAAAGAAGAAGACGTTCGGTGTACTTGATCGGTGAACTTTGAAGCTGTTAGCAAAAGAGAAAGTTATTGACTTAGGGTTTTAATGTAATGTAAAATTATATATGTAGCCTTTACTTTTATATATATTCCCTCTAAAGTCTATTATATATATTAACATAGGTACCTGTACATCAGAATCAGATCAGATTTTAAACGTATTAGATCATCCCATATTCGGATCCGATTCAATTATAATTGGATTCTATCTTCATGATCCGTATCCGATCCGATGGATCGGATTACTACTTGGTTCTAGAATCTGGCTAAACGGATCGGATCATGATCCGATCCATTGACCACCCTAGCTAGAAGCAATCTTATAAGTCCCTCAGAAATAAATACAAGCTCACTAATACAAAATTGATATCTAAACGAACTAGTATTCGAGTCGAGTTTGGCTTGAATATGCTTGAATTTGATTTGAGCTTGGTTCAAACTTGATTCAAGTTTTTTAAGTTCAACTTTTAAGGCTCGAGCTCAGCTTGAATAAACTTGAACGTGGTCAAGGCATGACTTGAGCTCGAATTTTAGTTAAGCTGAACTAATCGAAACGAACCAAGTTGAGCCGAGGTGAGTTTAGGTTGACTAATATTAATTCAAATTTAAGGATTAATTTGATCAATTTTACATGTTTTTAATAAAAATGTTTATTATTAAATTATGATACAAGAAGTTACACAAATTCATCAATTCATAAACAAAAATATAATTTGAGGATCGTCCTTTCATCCAGAGAGTAGAATGTTAGGATTAAGATTTTTTACTTTTTAAACTTCTAAACTTTTAAGCGTAGAGTGTTAGCCTATTAATTTTTTTTTTTGTGATCCAACAAAAGGTGGGCTCAACATCCAACTATAAATTGGTAGGGGTTAGCTTATTCCCAGGCGAACAAGCCCATCCATCGAAGCTTTAATTTCTCAACTTTCATTTGTTATTATTATATCCTAAATTTATTTAATATAAATTAAAAAATCCATATGATAGTGAAAGCTTAAAAATATTATTGAAATAATATAGACAAAATTACAAAAACATATAATATATATAATAATTCAAGCAGAATTGTGCTCAAACTGAACCAAGCCCTAAATGAGTTGAGCCAAATAAAAAAAGTTTGACTTAAGTTCGACTTGTGTATATATTCGAGCTCAAATAAAGGTATTGCTCAATTCATTTGAGCTTAAATTGCCAACATGAGCTTCGCTCGAACAAGTCAACAGGGCTTGCAGTACTTTTTATATCAACCTCTTGGTTAGTAGTTGTTCAAATTTTTTTTCTATTGCTTTTCATATTAAGGTTGTGTCTCATTGGTAAGATTATGTCTTTCATGTTCTTGGAAGGAGAACTCTCAAATGGATTTTGTTTTAATTTAGATTTCCTCATATAACATCTCCAAATCAATAAAATCAACTATTAGCTACTACCTCCTTTGACATTCCGATAATAGGAGTGTATCAATGAGGTGGACTCGATTTTAGAGTCTTTTAAAACGAGACGGTTGATATGCCTACTCATTTACTAACATAATTTTTTTTTTGGTAAACTCAATCATACCACAAGCAATGACTAACCTTAATGCTATGTTTTCCTTTCTAATACCGGTAGCTTTGCCTTGTGGTATTGTTACCTTGACCAGAAAAAATGTTATGTTTGGTTGTTCAGAAAATATGTGAAAACATAGAAAACAAAAGAAAATTTTGGATTTCTAATACAATTTTTAGTTGTGTTTTATCCAATTTTCTTTTCTTTTCATGTTTTCACTTATTTTCTCGAAAGTAAACATAGGGTTAAAGATGCATGATACCAGTCCGAAGGGGAAAAAAAAATCACTATGCCTATCCAAAGAATTAATTCCTCAGCTCAAATAGAAAAAATCGTTTAAGGAGATTCTAAGATCGAGTTCTATTGAAGAAAACTTTCAATAAATTGATTGTAAATTTCGTCCGTCATCCTCCTACTAACCCGTACTTCTAATTTTAACTATGAATGTGCAAGAGATATGCACTGACCATTGCATGAATACCCGAAAAATGGAAATAAGCAAAATCCCGTTATTCTCGAGGGGCGAATACAAAATACATCTGAAAAACTCAAACCCCACCATGGCGTAGAACTATTCATTTTCAGAAACACCCAAACTCGTCTCTCAGTATCGAACAAAATGAGATATTGGGTGCATTTGGACTCATATCGAGAGTGAGACAGGCGTGTAATTATCCTCCAAAAGCCTTTGATATAGACGTCATGGGTTAATGCCCTGTTTGGATTTAAAATTCAATCACGATTAAATTAATAATAGCCTACAATAATGATGTTTGCTAATAATAATTTTTAAAAAGCATTTAGTAATGCAGGCTTTAATTTTCATAATCCATCTCTATCCTTACCAGTTGTTTATTGGTTTCTTAACTAAGAAATGGCTTAGGAATAATAAAACAAAGGCATCTTGCACCACTTGCATACTCCTTTGTAAGAAGAGCTAGTATTTTACAGGAAAAAATCTCTTATTGAAGTCACAGCGATTGCTTAAAAACATTTTTATAGAATAACTTTTTATTAGGTCTTTAACTTACAGAAAATTAGGGTTCCTTGCACTAGCATTGCATTTTAAATGGCTCATGAAAATTGGAATCTGATGACCTGATGGGTCTATTCTTCTTCCTGCTTTTCCTAATTATGGTTAGCTACCAAATGCATAGAAATGGTAATTCCGGTTACGGTTTTTTACCTATAGGTTGTGTTTGGATTTGGTTTCTCAACCAGTTTACAACCACCCAGTTTACAATGGGGTGCAAATCCTCTCCAGTTATAACCGGATGTGGCACATCCGGTTATAACCCCTAGAGGTCGCCACGTGTCTCCTTTGACACCCCTTAACCGTGGGTAAGGTTCACCCACTCCTAGGGTTCACCCACCTATTTTTGGTTTTTTTTAAAAAATATTAATTCTATTTTTAAAATTAAAAAATTGTTTTTAATATTAAAAAAACTTTAAAAACATATTTTTAATTTTAAAAATAGAATTAATATTTAAAAAAAAAAACCAAAAATAGGTGAGTGAACCCTAGGGGTGGATGAACCTTACTCACGGTTAAGAGGTGTCAAAGGAGACACGTGGCGACCTCTAGGGGTTATAACCGGATGTGCCACATCCGGTTATAACTGGAGAGGATTTGCCACCTTTACAATGAGGTTGCTTTTTGGCATAACAGATAGTAATTTTTTTTAATAAATATGTAATCTTATATAAATAATTTTAATTAAATTTAAATTTGACTAATAGTATTATTTGAAATATATTAAATAATATATATAGTAGATATTTATATATAAACATGTTAGACCAGTGGTTGGGTTATCCCTCATTGGATTGAGTTGGGTTTGTGTTTGTGTTTGCATTTGTAAACCGTTATAAATGAGTTGGATTCGGGTACCCGACCAATTTTGGATTGGATTGTGCATGGAGCCCTTGGGTTATAATTGAGAACAAGGTTTGCCGACTGTCTTGCTAGGTTCTGCCCTCCCTGCTCTTTTGTAACACTTTTGCCTTCTAAATTCCCATGCGATCTTCAATCCATTGTTTTCGAAGATAGAGCTGGGAATCAATATCTGAGATTGTAATCGGTTCGTTCGTTCTCTTTTTATATTTGTGGTCGGGTATGCCTAACTCCAGCTTACCTTCCAAGAAAGATAATAACTGAGAACAAGAAGGGTTAGGGCTTTCCTAGCTAGTTGTGAATTATTTGATGGCAAAGTCTATAAGGAGGGTTCATTGTCATGCCAAAAGGATGATGTATGCGATGTGGGCCTTAACATGTATGAGTGATGTTTACCCTAATAGATGGGGATGGGACTCCTTTCATAATGCTTTCAAGCTCCTCCAATTATTTTGCCTTATTAAGACGTGTATGCCACTCTAAATGATCCTCAAAAGCTTTTATATATGTCCCTGGCTTGTCTCTGGCGAAGCCAGAAAGGGCTTATCTCGGGGTTCCATAGAATAGGTGACAAGTGGTGGAGAAGTCAAAATCATGAGGCCCACGATTTTGACTTCTCCACCCTTAATAAGACATGTGGCGATAAGTGTAGGAGAATAAAGGGGAGAGATATCATATGGGGAGAAGTCAAAAAAATGGGGAGAAAAACAAATGACTTCTCCCCATTTTTTTGCCAAGTGTCCCACAATGTATGGAACCCCGAGAGGGGTTTCTGGCTTCGCCAGAGACAAGCCAAGGCCTTTATATATATATATATATATATATACTAGTGAGCGACACGTGCGATGATGCACAGGAGAGAGGGGAAGGGAAGGGAGGGGAAGGGAGGGGAGAGACTGGGAAGAGGGACCTAGTGAGGGTATTTTGGGGAAAAATGAATACTCTGGATATAAAACTTGAGGGATATTTTAGATAAAAAAAATTGTGAGGGACACGGTTATAAAAATATGACGTAAAGATATTTTGAGAACCAAAAACCTTTTGGGGCATTTTGGGTATAACAAAGAAAGGGCGCGGGTGGGGCCTTGCCAAGACTTTCTACTTCCGGAGCGTTTTGCCAAGAGAGCGAGGAATCCAGTTACACCACTGAGGATAAATGGGTGAACCCTAGGGATGGGTGAATTACTTAATCTTAACAACAATTGGAGTCCAGTTATGTCCTTGAGGTTACCATGTGTCTCTTTTGACACCCCTTAACTCTGGTTAAGATTCACTCACCTCAAGAGTACATCCACTTATCTTGGTTTTTAGAAAAATAAATTAAATCCTAAGAGTTAGTGAGTTTTAACTAGGGTTTAAATAAAATTAATATTTTTTTCTAAAAACCAAGAATAAGTGACCCTAGGGGTGGGTGAATTTTAACCACAATTGGAGTCTAGTTACGCCCTTGATGTTGTCATGCGTCTCTTTTGACACCCCTTAGTTGTGATTAAGATTTATTTACCCATAGAATTCACTCACCAATCCTTAGTTTTTAGAAAAAAATATTAATTTTTTTAAACTCTGGTTAAAATTCACTAACTCCTAGGATTAATTATTTTTTTCTAAAATCCAAGGATAAGTGGGTGAGCCTTAGGGGTGGGAGAATCTTAACAACAGTTAAGGAGTGTTGAAAGAGACACATGGCGACGTCAATGGCTTAAGTGGACTCTAAGGAGTCCGATTATAACCGTAGAGAATAAGGGGTAGTATGAGAATTAAGAAAAATATTCAATTTAGTGTTTTTCTTATATAATGATTATGATAAGTAGTTGGGAATTATGAAAAAAATTTATCTAGTTCTGGAAAATTCTCATTATATATATATATATATATATATATATATATATATGCACACTTTTGTAACCGGAAGCAAGAAACTTCAACTTGAGTCAGTCTATGGGTACTTCCGAATATATACCCTAGTCCTAACTGTCTATAACTAACAATTAATGGTTAAGATTTAGTTTGACTTCTGTTATCTTTTTCTAATACCACATCAGCTCTAATACTAACCGTTTTAATAATTGAGTTAAACGGTTAGAATTTGAGAGTATATTTAGGAGTACTCGTAGACTAATTTAACTTAAAAAGGGCTTGAAGACCTAGTTTTATTTTTTTGTAAGAAGTTCAAACAATCACTCCAAACGAGCCCGACTAATGGAGTGTTGACGGTCTAGTTTAATCCGCCCGTTTGTGAGAGTTTCATGAGAAATAACAAAATGCTTATTATAGGCCTAAAAAAATGAAAACAAAAGATTCATATGTGAATTATGGCCAATTACTTTATAGAGAGGGAGTGGGTAGGTTTAGCTTTTTGTAGCAATCATCAATTGGAATAAGACGGTTACCAAAAAAATAATAATTTTGGAGTAGGATAGCATTGTTGATCAAGAATCGTTTCAACCATTGATCGCTCTAAACATTAAGGATCCATTCTTTTGTGGAGACTTATAAAGTTTGATAATTTGCAAGTTTTGTCAAAATTTTCTCTTGAGAACTAGATGTTTTGTGCATTTCATTTCTTGGATTGTAATTTTCGTAAGATTTCAAATACGGCAAAATGTATAATTTCAAACTCATCTCTACTATTATAATGAGAGAAGCGGGGTTAAAAAGTTGGTTGATTTTTTTTTAATATTCCTAATGAGTCCCAATTTTATGGTATAAGGGTGAATTTTTTTTATATTTTCTCTACTATTATAACGAGAGAAACGGGGGTTAAAAAGTTGGTTTTTTTTTTTTTAATATTTCTAATGAGTCCCAATTTTATGGTATAAGGGTGAATTTTTTTAATATTTTTCCTATTTTGTTCACAACTCCATATAAAAAAATTAAGATATTAGTAGGGTATTAAAGTAATATCAACTATAACTAACAATAATCCTTCAATATCTCCACGATTCCCTCAAATCCTTATCCATATCTTTCCCCATTCTCCCTCCTTGGTCTCTCAACAAAGAGGCACACTCTCTCTACGTTGTAACTACTTCTCCCGAGAAAAAATAGGAACATGTGTTATGAGGTAGTTTCAACCCACTATTCTATTTTTTTTAAGTTTAAGATTTTAAAATAAAAAAAATTTAAAATTCTCTCACTAGAGTCCATCTTCTCAGTTTCACGTGCATCGCACGTGCCGCCCCTAATATATATATATATATATATATATTAATATTAGTCTAATCAGATTTGGATCTTGAATAAATCATCGGGCTCTGTACAGCCCTATTTATGATCAGTGGTGATCTAGATATGGTGATTCCTTCGAGAGGTGGGCTTCCAGCGATGCAAAGTAACAAGGAAGGTCTCGTAGAAAATAATAAGACTTGAAATTTTATGATGATAAAATTTTATTTTGTTAAAAACCTTGACAAAATAACTCAAATTTCCTAACAATCATGACAAAGTGCAAAGTGCCAAGATTTATAAGTCTCAGCAAAATTATGGACCCTAATGTCAAGGTTTCTAACATGATTAGTTCTTATAATTTTTTTTATGTGATATGGAATCATTCATTTTGTTACATTTGAAGTCTCATGGAGTTACACTCCCAAAATATGAAAAACACAAAACATCTAGTTCTCAAAAGAAAATATATATTATCTATGACAAAACTTGCATAGTGTCAACCTTTATAAGTCTCCACACTATAAGTCAAATTATTTTTTGCTAGGGCGTTGTTCAAAGGTGTTCAACTTTTCTTGTTTAGTGGCTATTAGGGGTTGACACAAATTTTTCATGCTAAAACCTCTAAAATTACTTTTAATGACCAATTTGAAAAGCTAGGAAGATAATTATTTTTCACATACAAACTAACCCTCAATCTCTTGTTCATCAACCTACGCGCTCGCGCGGGGGGGGGGGGGGGGGGGGCATGTGCCCCCACTCAACATTTGAAAAAATTATTTTTATTTATTTATTTTAAGGAATAGAACGGGAAGGGGGCAGGTATTACTAAACTTTGGAAAATTAATATTTTTTTGAGTTAGGTTCATTTTCGATTGAACTCAGCCCACATGTGTCCCTTTTGACCCATTAATAATGGTTAAGATTTACTAACCCTTAGGATTCAATAATCTAGATTTTGTTTTTAGAAAAAAAAATAACCTTAAGGATTAAAAATTCTTAACTAGAGTTAAAGAGGTCTATGAAAGTGTGATTGAATTGTCCGAATTCAATTCCAATTGGATAGTATTCGGGCTCGTATTTTTTATATTAAGTTGTTTAAGTATTTAATTGGGCATAATTCATTTGACAAGAGAGCAATTGTTCCTTAAAAATTATATGATATTATTTAGAATGACATAGCTGTGGGGCAAGATTGCCACTGTCTCCTACAATTTTGAAGACAAAATATATCTTTTTATATCATTTAATTTAATTATTTAACTTGGCATAACTATGAGGCAAGGAGACAATTGCCCTATAAACAAGAAGAAACAATATTCATAATATGCACAAATTGTATATATATATATATATATATATATATATATGGACGAAAGAGGCCGAGAATTTAGTTGTCGATTTTTTTTTTCAGGGGCACTATGCCCCCAAACCCCCATCGCCCTTAGGCCCTAAACATTTCGTTTTCACATAATCTTTCTCCATATAATCCATCAACAATTGCTACTATGTTCAATCAACCATGGGTGCCTTTCTACCATAAAACCTTGGCTCTGCCCTTGGGGACAGCTATCCCGTAAATAATGAGAAATAATACTAATAAGATATGTATAAAATATTAAGAAGAAAATGCCACGAACTTAGTCATAATTTTTTTTTCCCTCCCTATCCCCTAGACCAAGAATATTTCTTACCTGACTGATCTTCATTACAATCAACCATTAGTGCCCCACTACTACAAAATCCAAGCTCCGCCCCTGTTACCACGTTTGAATATTATGAGTTTTTGAATGCTACATCTCAACTAATGATAATTTTGGGTTTACATATGAAATCCTTCGGGCTTAGCAGACCCCAAGGACTGGACTCTAGTCATATAGACACTGCTATCTGACCCATGGATCAAACTCAATTTTAACCGGTCGATGCACAGTAGCAGCAACACTTCTATGAGACTCATTGGGTTGTTTTTGGATCTTGCTGGGCAGAAAACTCTGGTCTTCTCACAGGCATCCAACTATCTCAAGATTTTGGTGTCCGTACATCTAAGGGATTGAGGGCGATTCACATAACACGATTGAGTTTGTTCTATCATCTGCCTTAGCGCATTGTACAGTTCGAGTATTGTTGCATGATATCAAAACATTTTTTCGCCAGATTTGACTCTATTTGAATCTATCATATCTACAGGGCAAATCGAGTTGCAGACCTTCTTAGACATACTACAATCTTAAATTTGCTTGGGATGATCTACTTAAATTTGCTTGGGATGATCTTTTTGTATACAACGCCTAGACATTGTATTATTTATGCGTTATATTACCTCGTACAAAAAAAAAAGCCAAAAAAGAAAAGAAAAGAAAAGAAAAAAAAAAGAGTCGTTCTAGCCCTATTCTTAGGCTTCAGCCCTCAAACAATACCAATACTTTAACAAATTGATGTTGGTTTTTGACCAAGAGTAAGAGAACTTTTGAGTGTACGGTTAGCAACACTGTTTTTAGGTGACAAAGTTGTCTTTCCACAAGAAGGCGCTTGGTGATTAGCACATAAATACCTACTTTTGAAATAAGTGATTACTGAGACTCAAACGACTTAAGTGGTACAGCCTAACAGGCAACCCGGGGGCTAGACCCGAACTTGTAAGTGGTAAAAGTAGACCACAACCAACATGGGTGGAACCAGGATTTTCTTGTTGGGGGTTAACAATTATTATTTATGAAGTTGTCAAAAATGATTATGTGGGTATAAAATATTCTTGGTCCGTGGGGTGGGTATAAAATTATACGGGTATAAATGATTATGCTGGTATTATTTGTTTGTGCCAATTTGTAAAGAATATTTTTTAAAAAAAAAGTAAGTTAGGAGGGCAGCTGTTCCTTTGCCTATGACCATGACTTTTTAAATTTAATAATATAATATAAAATTTAGTTTTTTTTCTTTGTTCCCTTGCCTATGACCATGACTTCTCAAATTAAATAATAGAATATAAAATTTAGTTTTTTTTCAACTCGATGTTACCACTTTTAGCTATGACAGGATGCAACAACATGGTTCTAGACCGACAGAGGTTCTAGGCCAGATGAGCCATGACACCTATGCCCATGCCTTTTAAAATTAAATCATATAGTATAATTCTTTTATCAAAAGTTCAGCAGGTGCCCTCTTTTCCCTTGGCTCAGCCCCTTGATGGGGAAATAACAGAATAACACCGACGGAAAAGAATAAACAAACAAGCACACAAACAACATGATAAGGAAAAAACACAAGAGATATATGTGGTTCGGAAATAACCTGCCTACATCCACGGGTCAAGATCCGATTACTTCTACTTTATTCAGAGAAACCTTGAGAAACCCAGTACAATATTTACTCTCATCTCAGATTAAATCCTAACCCATGGCTAGAACCCCTTGTACACTCCACTCAAGTCACCTTCTCAATGAACCCTAAGAATTCTCTAAAAAAAAAAACAATAAAAAAAAAACCCTAAGAACAATCCTTATCTATCATCCCTTCAATCTTTTCCTAAGCCCTAGTATGCTTAAATCATTTCTATTATCTCACACTCCCCGAGAGCAAACCCTGCTCTCATCGGGAGCCCTAAAATATTCACCTTGTTCTCATAACCATAACCTTACCCTAGACCCATAATCTCCTATTTATAGGCCTAAACTTGGAATCTTAAACAATTAGAAAGACTCTCATTTGAATTAGGAGTTTCCAAAAGCACATACATACTAAAATAATAAATTTCTGTAAGAATTCCGCGACCCGGACCTAAAACGGCGCTCCGGCGATCGATCTCCCTTGGTGGGCGATCGATCGCCCCTTTTTGGAATCTCCAATTCTTGCCAATTTTTACATCCTTACCCTACCCCCAAGCTACACTACTATTGTTCAATAGTCTAACCGAATTTTTTATATTCTTTTCCCCAAAAGTTCAAGGTGGCTTTAGCCCTTGGCCCCATGTGGCTCCACCCTTTACAACCAAGGTGCCTAAGGTAAGGAACATTGTCCCGGCATGCTCTTGCATGTATTGGAACAAGGCCACTCATTCTAAGCCATGTCGTCCATAAGTATACATGCTTTTCATCACACTTTTTTTCTCTATATATACTAGTGGTCAAGGGGTGGAGAGAGTAAAAAAAAAAAGGATCTTAGTGAGACCCACATGATACACATGTATTGGAGGGGAGACATATGAGAGAGAAAATATGTTAGAAAAGATAGTTGTGCTGCGGTTTAAAAACACATAGAGAATGAGAAAAAAAAAATAGAAATAGATGGTTGATGGAATAAGATCTGTTTAAGGGGGCTGATTTTAATAGATTTGAAACGATTGTAATACCCTTAAATATTTATTCACTAAATAGTAATAGGATAATATAATATTTAATTTTTTTGTCATAGTAAAAAAAGTCAGTCAACCTTACCTACCTCTCATTCTCTCATTATAATAGTAAATATAAACACATGAGTTTTGCATGATATATGATTCGTAATATGTGTTTGATGCATAAGCACGCTTACTTATGCATTAAAATGACATGTGAAAGGTTTTTGACCCCATAAAAAAAATTCAATGGCAGAGGGGAGCTGTGTGCCATGTGGCAATTCATCGATGTGTTGTTTCCTATGACCTGAGTGTTTGAGGGCCATATCTCTTTTACAACTATCTATAGCTTTTAACTCCTTACAAGTAGGGCTGTAAACGGAGCGGATATTGGTATATTCGAATTCGTATCCGATTATATATCTAGATATCCAAATCCGAATAAATATCCGGCGGAGAGTGAAATATGATATCCGTAACCGACTTCGATTAAAATATCCGAATTCGGATAGTATCCGAATTATCCGTTTATTTTTTTTTAAAATTAAAAATAGAAATTAATATTTAAAAAATATATAATTTTTTGTAAGAAATACATTTTAAAGGTTGTATTAATTTTATAAATTTAAAATATATTATTTATTTATACTATATAATCAGATGAATATTTATCGAATCAGATATAACAGTATCTGAATCCGTATTCGATTATAAACGGATAATATGTTACTATTTGAATCCGCTCCGCCGGATACCTATTCGGATAATTATCTGATTAAATAGATTCGGATACGAATCGGATACGGATAATATCCGCATCCGTTTACCGCCCTACTTACAAGGAAAGAGAGATCTTGGCCTTTTAAACATTCAAGGTCACTAGGCCCAATACTCATGGGTGTGGGCCTGAAGATGGCTACTTCGACCAGACAGCCTAAAATGCACTCTTTGGACTGAAATTTTTTCACATAGCACGCATGTGATATCGCCATATTCATTTTTTTAGGTTAAAAAAACCTTCAACGTGTCGTCGAAATGTGTAATGCATAGATTAGTTTACCCATACGTCAAGTTCTGGGCATGCCCTAGGAATAATAAGATGACTAAAGAATTGAGCGCCACGCCCTAGGAATAAGATGGCCAGAGAAGTGATCTTCAGGCCTGTAAACTGACCCGCACATAGCTGGGCTTGGCCCTACTTTTTGGTTCAACAAGATGTGCCAAATATAGGACAATTTGCTCCCATATTCTATTTCGGGTTTTTCCTCAAAATTCCTCCAAACCTTCATTCATTTCAAATTTTGAGTAATCAACCATTTTTCCTGATTTTGTGTTGAATTTCCGAACCTGAATTATAGAATAATCGAGTCGATAAGGTTTTTGTTGCAAAATCCCCTTCTATTTATCAAACCAAGGACATGTTGGGAATTTCATTCAACTCTGCTAAAGCCCTATATTTATAAAACCCTAATCTTCTCATTTTCACTTCCCTCTCGGCGCTCTTTCTACTATCCTCTCTTCCCAAAATTGCATCGGTAGAGCCGGAAAGCTTTCATCGCAAAAAATGCCACCAAAATTCGATCCCGCACAGGTGGTCGACGTCTATGTTCGCGTCACCGGCGGCGAGGTCGGAGCGGCGAGTTCACTGGCTCCGAAGATCGGACCGCTCGGTCTATCTCCGAAGAAGATCGGAGAAGACATTGCCAAAGAGACCGCCAAGGACTGGAAAGGTCTTCGCGTGACTGTGAAGCTCACCGTGCAGAACCGTCAGGCGAAGGTCTCCGTCGTGCCTTCGGCGGCTGCTCTGGTCATCAAAGCTCTCAAAGAGCCCGAACGCGATCGGAAGAAGACGAAGAACATCAAGCACACAGGCAACATTTCTCTGGACGATGTGATCGAGATCGCAAAGATTATGAGTCCGAGATCGATGGCAAAGGATTTGACCGGAACGGTGAAGGAGATTCTCGGCACTTGCGTTTCCGTAGGATGTACGGTCGATGGGAAAAATCCAAAGGATCTGCAGCAGGAGATCGCCGATGGCGATGTGGAGATCCCTCAAGATTGAGGAATTTGAGTGAGGATTGTTGGTTTCTTTCAAATACATTTTGTTTCTTCAATTCTCTTCCTGATGTTAAGTTTTTTAAAGTTCTCTTTTAAATATAATCACCGCTTTGGGAAGATAGGGAGATTTTGTTTTATAACTCATAGAGATTTACGTTTTGAATTTAGGTATGGATTACGTCTTTGAATCATAAATCAGATCGTGAATTTAGTTATATATTCTCCGTTCTTTTAGTTCTTAGTTTGTCACTTGGATTTTTAGTTAGTTGCAGTACGAAATGAATTCTAGTCCAAGAGAAATTTATTTGTATTGTTTGGTTAATGCATTTGTTTCATTGTTCTCTTCACATCTGATGTTGCAGATATAGCATGATAATTTTATTCAAATGTTACATTTTAATCCTTTTACCTGGTGACTATGGCCTGCTGATTGCTAAACCATGTGTGTGAAATATGTCTGTAATAGTGGCAGTTGATTGGGTACATTAGAGATATTACAATATTAACTTAGAGAAATATTGCATGCTGTTGCATTTAAAAAAAAAATTGATAATCAAGAATTGTATTAACATACAAAAGACAAAATACGAAAAGATGAAAGAGAAACAATACAAGGAAAGCAAACCGTCCGCCTCCAACAAGCAAGGCCTGACCACTTACCCATCCCCAAATAATAAGGAATAGCCTAACTCATCATAGTCATATTTAATCATACACCAATTGTGGACTAGCTCCAGAAGTTCAGAGCATAAGAAATTAAATGAGAGGAATTCTTGAAGACCGGCCAATTCCTCTCCCCAGACAGGCTGTGTTGGAACCACAGCACAGAGTGCTTCTTTCTTGAATTTGAAATACTTTGTTTGTGCTTATTATTTGAGGAAGAATGCTGGCAGATAGAGTATGGTTGATATTGGTTGGAGGATCTTGATGCCACATTGGAGGTACATAATATGCAATAAGTTCTGATCGAATGGGTGTACGATGTGCCAAAAGAGAATGGGTTGCCCCCACCAATATTGGATAAGCAGTTTTGTTATTAAATGTGCTAAAACTTCCAATTGGAATAACTATAGAAAACGATAAGAAGCGCAAAATGTAAGTTTTGTATGAACCTAGTATTGGGGTTGGACCATGTCTTTGTGGCAACAGATTTTTTATCTTTAAATAATGATCTTTGTATTATTATTATTTCCCAAATCACAACGCATAGACCAATGATAGGGAGCATAGAAACAAAGTTATCCGATTTTTTTAGAAAGTCCCAAATAATACACAATTTTTTCGTCGAACAATTAATTCCTAAACTATTCACGATTTGTTTGAAAAAATAACAATTTATTCAAAAATTCACGAATTTCTTGAATTAAACACGAATTATTCGTGTCTCTTTGAAAAAATCCCGAATAAATATCTAATATATGAAATATGTTTGTTTATAATTTTATAATTAGTAATCTTATTTAATATTTTTTCATATCCTACCCGATGTTTAACAGATATATTTTCAAATTTTTTGAATTTTGACAAAAAAAAGTTCAAAATTTTTCCTGGACAAATAATTTTCGAACTCCAACTTGTAACTATGGTTGGTATCATAGTTGCAGGGAAACCATGTCCAAGGTGAGAAGCTCGCTTCCTGGGAAGCGTGTTTGGGAAGCGCATTCGATTCGGTTTCCCATTTTTTGGAAAGCGATTGGGAAACGTTTGGGAAGTGCCTTGGAAGCACTTGGGAAACACTTGAGAAATGCTTGGGAAACTATTGAGAAGCGACTGAGTAACAATCAAAAAACGTTTGGGAAGTGATTTATATTACACAATTCTTAGTTATTTGCATATTATTATTTTTTAGGTGAATTTGTTATATTGTAGTTGTCCCTATAGGGTGTAACCTTATAGTTATGTGCTTTATATTGATAATCACTTATTAACATATGATTGTCATTTTATTTCTTAGTCATAATATTTTTTTCAATAATTTAGATATCACTTCTAAATTGCTTCATAGTTTCTCGATTGTTTCTTAATCATTTTTTCTAACATATTTTTACTCGTTTTTCCAAACGCTTCTTTCTCGCTTCCCCAATCGTTTCTTTTACACTTTCTCGATCGTTTCTCAATTTTCGTTTCCCAAGGATTTTAGGAGCCTTGCTTCCCGCTTCTTATTTTCGCTTTGTTTCTTGATTTCGCTTCTCGTTTTGGTAATTATGGTTGGTATGGTATCATGTTATTTTTTCTTTATAATTATTAAGTTTATTTTTAACTATATTTTTTTTTCCTTGAAGTTTTCTCAGCTTTGTTGATTTTTTCGAACTAGACCCCCGCCGAATTATTCCCGAACTCTACTTTGTTATTATGATGGGGAGCACCATTGTTATATGGTATATGTTTTGTTTTTGTTTTTTGTTTTTTGGGTATATGTCATCATTTATCTTAGGTTAGGACTTAAGTTAGTGACACATCTCGAAGACAAAAAACCATGTCCTCCTTGGGATAAACATGTCCTACCACTTGAGTAACCATGGAGACATGTTTTATGGTATTGGTTGAATTCTTTGAGAGGAGAAGGGGATCGTCGAGTAGGGACATGGTTGGAAGCGGAGAAAAAAAAAATTGAGGTCTCACTGACAAAAGATATTGCTCTAGACATAGTAGATTCACGAAAAACGATTCCTGCAGCTGGTTCCATGTACCTGACCTTTGTATAATCATATAGGAGAGCTATATTGTTGGTTTCATTTAATTGGTCAGTTGTGTTGCTTTGAGGTACTTTGTTGCGAAGACATGGTGGCATTTTTATTCTTCATTTGAGATAGGTTGCATATTTGAAAAATGCTCTCGGTGATGGTGTTGAGAGTTATTCTTCATTTGAGACTCCTAAAAATTAATTTATCCCCGAGTCCAGACGGCTGCAATTGCAAGCATCACAACACTATTCAGAAGAGGGGTTCTTGTTTTGAAATCATTTTATCAAACTGGTTAGATGTTTTCTATATTTGTGGATTCTGATGTGTTAGATATGACAGCTACCTAGTCATTGCCTTGGCTTAGATTAGTGCTTGTAATTCTTTAGAGCAATGATTAGCGGACCTATGGGTCCGCTAGTTATCTTACCCCCATATCCTCGTGTCCCTTTTAACACTCCTTTAACCCTGTTTAAGCTTAAGAAAATTAAAGGTAAGATTTTGTTTGTTTGTTTTTTTTAAAACTAAGGTTGGATTGCTTAACCCTAGGGGTGAGTGAATCTTAACTATAGTTGTATTTGCTTAAAAGTGGGGTGTGGACCAATGAGGACCGGCCATTCCATTACATAATGGAAACCCCAGGTCCATTAACTATTTTCCAATTCTTTATGGGGCAGGTGTGAGGTTTTGCCTACAGGAAGTCAATTGCTTATTGTGCTGTATGAATGTCATGGAAACCAACAGGACCTTGATGCAGGGCAATGCAATAAACCTAGGATGATATGATTAAGAGATCGAAATTGAATTGTAGTAACAAAGAAAATAAAAAAATTACTAAGGATTCCACAATTCCAATAAAGAAAGTCAATAGGAAATTAGTAAACAATGTAGGTCAATCACAATCCCGCAGTAATGAATTTTCATATCTGAATTGGGTGATCGTAATGGAAGTAGGAACTTCCACTAGTTTAGGGATTTAGATCAATAACAAATTGTGATTTCCTTGTTCAATCGAGGATTTCAAGAACAAGCTTAGGCTCAACAATTATTAAGGATGGTATCATGCATGTAGTTAGGGTTTCAATATTAAAGAGTCTAGGAAAGATGAGACAGTGATGGAATATGCTGGTACAGTTAACAAGGAGGTCTGCAGGGGCTAGGGTATGGTGTGGCAGCAGCTAGGGTAGAAGGTTGGGGTGACTGTGACGGGGCTGGAACAACAATAGGACTTAGGAATAGGGTTGGGACAGGTTAGGACAGTGTGGTAATAAGGCTGGGACAGGTCTAGGGACAGAGAATAGGGCTTCTGGGGTTCTGTTGCAGCAGTAGGAAGGCTGAAGGGATTTGTGACAGCAAAGGACTGGGTGCTGGGAACAGGGTTTGGGGGGTTGTAGGGTGAAGAGGAGAGGTTGTATGGACTGTGGGGTGGCTGTGGCAGCTGGGGGAAATAAGTATAGGCGGTGTTAGTGCAGGGATAGGGCTGCGACTGTACAATAAAAGGGGCTGCAGATTGGTGTTTCTGTGGCCCTGGTTGAGAAAAAGGGGCCGTGGCAGCAATATTAGGGTTAGGAGAATGGCTGGACAGTAGCTATAGTGATGGAGAATGCTGGGACAGGTTATGGACAAATTTAAATTGCTGGGACAGTGCCAGAGCCAGATTAGGGCTGGAATCTTGTGTCAGTAGCTAGGGATGGGCTGGAATAGTTTTAGGTGAACAGTAACACATGAACAGTAACTGTGAATAATGATTTGAGAGAGATAGAAAAGAAGAAAATAGAAAAATTACCTTGGAATCACTTCAAGATTGGCATCACACCATTCCCATCACAAGAGATTCTAAAAGCCAAAAAGCTCTCATATTTCATTCATTCATAAAAGTTTTGTCCCATTCTAATATCTAAAGAGAGTATTTATAGACAATCATAAAATCCTATTTAAAAGAAAAATATCAAACTATGCTTATTATGTTCTCTCATAATAAATTAATTACAAGGAACAAAACAAAGTAAAAACAAACTATATAAAATAAACAACTAAATAACTAAAGGGTGGGTCAGCCACTATGGTTGCCCATGCCCATCTACGGCCTCATCTCGGCCCTCGAATCGCCATCTCTTGATCCGATAGTCAATTGTCCTCCAAGTCGTGATCCAACGGTGGATCTCCATCATAAACAAAATCAAATGGTACGATGTCCGCATCACCCCAGGTCCGTTGACTATTTTCCAATTCCTTATGGGGCAGGTGTGAGGTTTTGCCTACAGGAAGTCAATTGCTTATTGTGCTGTATGAATGTCATGGAAACCAACAGGACCTTGACATATCAATTCCGTATTTTCTTGTCAAAAGCCATTGACATAGATTTGAAATTGTCTCAGCTTGTTGAATGCTGGTAGCCTCTGGATTGTTAGTTCTAGGGTACAAGAAAATCTTTTAGGATCTGTTCTTTTGGCGATACTTTTAAGATCTAGCACTTGGCTAGTTTTTTTATTTGACAATATGCATTTTATTTTGAAAACTTGATATATTGTGTTTATCATCTCTTAGGTTGCAATTGCTTTAAGACTTCAAATGCAACAAAATGTATGATTTCAAATCTCATAAAAAAATGGGAAGGCTTGAAATCTCATGATGGTGAGAATTATTCTTGTTAAAAACCTTGACAAAGTGACTCAAATTTCCTACCAACTACCATAACGAAGTGCAAAGTGCCAAACTTTATAAGTGTTAACAAAAGAAGGGACCCTTTGAAATAAGTGACTTTCCCAGAATCACTATGCCAGAGATCTCACCATTAGTTAGTGATGTTCTTCAATTTCAGAGCTGTTTTCCACTTTGCCAGATGCGTTATTTTGCATTTAAGTCTCTAGGGTTTTGTCCATGGATTCCTGGAGAACTTAACATGATATTGAGTTGGACTCTTTATATTTTATTTTGTTCCTGTAACAGAAGGTTCAAATTGAGTTTTGGTGGTCATGAGATATGAATTGTAAATCTTGCTTTTATACCACGCAAGGACAAGTTGTGTGTTGGAAGTCATTTTAGATGTAACTGCTGTGGTGAGGTGGGAATGTAGAGTGTGCCTCAGGGACTGGAGAAAACCTAAGCTGCAATCTGCTATAAAATGCAGTGTTTCCTGTTTGTTTTGTTCAGATTTTCCCCCAAACCCTTTAGAAAGGAAAACCTGCAAAAATTTAAGATGTGCACTGAACTGGGGGTTTTGTGTTTGTCAGTGTTCACAGTGAAAGGTTCTTGAACACGGGTGGTGATTAAATACCACTCTTATCTTTTGGCATTCATAGGACTAAATGAGATTTCACATGAACTCTTCTGTATGTATATGATACTTATTATATTGTTTATAGTTGCTGCCGCTGCTTTTCTACTCAGTGAAATTGCTGAAATTTTATGGCCTTGAAATTTTCTAATTTGCAGTGTTTGTGATTGTATGATCGTTGATATTATATGATTTGTTGAGTTCTTTTTTTTTTGGTAAACTCAATCATACCACAAGGCAATGACTGAAGGCAAATACAAGGAAATACTCACACCACCCATGCAAACCCACACACACACACACCCAGCATGCAAACTCACACACACACAGCACACACATGCAGCCTTTGCTATTGTTATTTCTGTAATGTTATGAATGTTGTTTCTCATGTGAATGTTCAAATGATAATTTTGTTGGCACTCTCTTGAATAGAGTGCTGTTGCAGAAAGTTAAGGCCATACTCTTAAGATTAAGAGCTTAGCCTTCCAATATTGGTGTCTTCTAGGTTACTGAAAAGAGGAAATACATGCCAACTCAATCATGTAGGTTTATTATGGGGGAAATGATAGGGTTGCTTTGTCTGCCATTCTTGAACTTCTTTTGTGGCAGTTTTACCTAATGTTACCTGGTTCGTAGGTTTGCTCAATTCGAATTTGGGTTCCCGGTTCACAGTTCGTCACTGTAGAGTGAACCGAGTTCGGATGGGCAACAGCGCTTGCTGTTGCGCTGTTACCCCCTTGTGTCTGAAAAAATGAGAGCCCCACTCATGGTTGATGTGAAGGCCACCCTTATTGAATGCAGGAACTATTTTTTTGAGACACAAGGGGCAACAGCGCAACAGCAAGCGCTGTTGCTCATCCGAACTCGAGTGAACCCGGTTCACTAGGGGTGGCATGAGGTAATTCGTTTCTCGGATCGCTTAGGTTCTTTAATTTGGTTTGGTACTTGAGCATGTAAAACATATATATATATATATATATATATTTTTTTTTAACATATTATAAAAATATTTTTTTTTAAGGATGTAAATAATATATGGTGCTGTTACAAGCACACCAATATTTATTGAGTGGACACCATTAAAAAAAAAACTATCTTTTTTAAAAAGATGTCTTGTCTATGATCACCCATACCCCTAAACCCATTTCTAAAAACTCCTCCTGATAAGAACGAACCACAAAGCTCCTCTTACCTTACCTTCGGAGAGTTGACGATAAGAACTACTATAAACTTTTTCTCATCTTAGTAATCTTAAATCTTAAAGTTGTTCATTGTGCTTCAATCTTTGTCTCTCTTTCTCTTTTTGCTATATTATCTTTTTTTTTGTGTTGAATTTGTTTTTCACGATCTGAATGATTTTTATGTATGATCGGAATGATTTTTTAGGTTTGATTATATGAACTACCATAATCTTTTCCTCCACACCATTTTCAACATTTAGTTTTCTATGATTTTTGTTGCAAGCTAAAACCCACACAAATAGGGGTACAATATATAAGGATTTGAGTCTAATTCGTTTGATACCAATTTATTGGACCTTCATTTGAGTCCATGAAAAAGTAATGAATTATCATGTTTTATAGTTTTAAGTTTAGAATGGTGTATAATTAGAAATTTTTAGGTATTTTCACCTCTTGGTGTGCTCTTACAATTTGTTACATTTTAATGGTGTATACAATTAGTAAGTGATATTTGGTGTCCAATCAGTTAATATTGGTGTGGTCGAAGTAGCACCCATAATATATTGCTATATATTGCAACTACTTATTGGAAAAACTATTTTAAAAAATGTCTTTTTATGAATGGTTGGAACATGAACTCGAAGTTTAAATTTGCCGAACCCAAAGAAAAATGTTGGTGAATTTAAATAAAAAATTCAACAAACCAAGACCGTTTTGAAATCGCCGTGTGGTTCGTTCAATTTCACGAACTAGTCCGAACCATGAACTAGTTCTGGTTCTTTCTGGTTTTCTGTTCGCCATGGCATGCAGCAAACTTAGTAACCCTGGTTTTACCCTATTTTATGAGGAATGACTGCCTAGTTTCTACCGCCTAGGGCTGTCAATGCAGCTCTTAAGTGAGGGTACTTGGCCCTCAAAAGCCTGAAATATTGAGGGTTTTTTTCTACATTTTACAAAGCTTATAGGTCTGGATGAGCCTAAAAAACCATGCATGCTAACATGAGGCCTGGGCTTACCTAAAGCCTGGCCAGGCTTAGGCCCTTATTATATATATAATTTTATATTTATTTTAAGTTTTTAAAATATAATGACCTATATATCATTCTGGAATATTTATTGGGAATATACTCTCTTAAAAGACCACCCACAATGGAAAGATTTTAATTTCGATTATCTAATGCATCCTCCTTTCAATCTCTCTCTCGTCTTTGTTCACTTGTTTTTTTGTTGTCACTTGTTGCCCATCCGAACTCCTTGTTAGTTGGGGTGGTTTAGAGAAAAAAAAATTGATATATATATATATATATATATATATATATATATATATATTATGACAAGTTTTCTTTGATCTAGCTCAGCCCAGCCTTGACCGAGGGTAGGGCTTGGGTCTGGCTAGTTCAGGTCCTGCAAGGCCTTGAGCTGAATCCTTATGAGTCGGCGGGACTGGAGAAATCCTGTTCCAGACCTTGCCTTGCCTGGCCCATTGACAGCCCTACTACCCCATCTTATAGGGAACCCTTTGGATTGGCCGCCTATTGATGGTCTATGGCCTGTAATATATCTTAAATGCTGCCTCATGGAAGTAAAGCTCCTTCACTGGACGTGCTCCACAATATAAACTCAGCCAGCAAACGGCTAAGAAGAATTCCGTTCAAAGATCTTCCTCCATCACACATTCTGCCCTCTATTTTGGGGAATCTGTTAAACCACATCCCTTTATATAGGTCCCCCTTACTAGGAACTATCTGTTGCAATTCGTTTTCCACATTACTTTAATAAGCTTTGACCCCTAACAACCTTTTACTAATTCCTTGTTTTTTTCCCCTTCTTTCACCCCTATATGAAGGCCCTTTGCATTTCCATATTCTCTCAACCCAATCTCTCCCCCCCCCCTAAAAGCTTTCCTTTTGAAGGCTTTTAACAATCCCATCTTCCATCTCTCTCTCTCCTATGGTTAGAGGAAGAGAGAGTCAAATCCCCATTACCCTTTTGAGGGTTTGAGCCTTTAGCTTTGATTGTTTGTTCTTCTTATTGCAACATTGAAAAGTCGCACATCCTATCCCAACTTACCCATCAATAGGTAGAAGATTTTCTCATTGCAACAGCCAGCTAAAGGTTGCGAATTCAAATCCCAAGTTACCCCCATCAATTGAAAAGCATCTTTTTGGACTGCAATGGCAAAGAATTATAGATATGCGCATTCTTGGATTGAGGTTGCACCAGCCCTCCTCATTTCCCCCCAAAAGTCTTCTAATTCTCCTAGCTTGGAGACCATCACTGAAGAAGCAGAAGATCAAGGTGAAGATTCGTAGTTACAATGGGTGCTTTCTAACGAAGCAATTGAATCAGAACTAAAGGATAAACAGCCTGACTGCTTAGCATTTGTACGCTAATTTTCTTTGGTTCAATGTTCATCTAATTTTGATCTCTCTCTCTCTCTCTCATTCATTCATTTTGGGTCTTCAGGGCTTGTTTGGTAATAGAACTAATTTTGTGCATGTTTAGCCTAATTCGTATCCTGAAATTCTTGTCAGACTCAAATTTAAAATAATATTCGTACTGGTGGGGAATTGTTGTTGTAACCAAACACCACAGTTCTTATGTTCTTGGCAAACATGTTTAGGGCTATCTCTTTGATTGAATAAGCAGTCCTTGTGAGATGTACAAGTGTTACTAGAAGAATTTTATCAATGGAGTAAGAAATTGCTAGGATCTCTCTCTCTCTCTCTATCATGACTTGTACTGCGACAGGGAATGGGGTTTGGTCTGGCCTACATCCCATAGCTTGACATGTGTCCCTTTTAACACCCCTCAATTGTGGTTAAGATTCACTAACCCTTAGGGATTTACCATGTAACCTTGGTTATTTATATAAAAAAATTAACTAGGATTAAAAGGGCAGTTAAAGGGTCTCTGTGAGTGGACCAGACGGTTTTGGTCGCCAATGCCAGACCAAATCCGGTCTGATTACAGTGGTCTTTATGTGCGGCATAAGGGTGCACCTTAGCAGACCTCGACATTTTTAGGTCCATGGTCTGGTCTATATGTGCGGCATAAGGGTGCCACCTTAGCAGACCTCGACATTTTTAGGTCGATGGTCTTAGTTCGGTATTTCAATTTACGTACTGATAATTAAAGGGTGCTATTAGGCGCACCACATTTTTGATGATTGCACTCCCATTAGTAAAATTTACTTACTACACACTTTAAAATTAAAAAAATTACTTGTATACCCAAAAAAATAATAGCTATAAATTTTATAACTACACGCCAAGCACAATTTTAGACATTACCTATCAACCAGCAACAACAGGATGATGGACCACATTCAAGGCTCTTCGACCCATTGAAATGCCACCAATAGAGTCCTGATTGGCTTGCATTTGTAGCTTGAAGACGTTTGTTAACTGTCATTTTGATAAGCATTTCTAATACGACGTGAAATTCTCTACGATTATAACTGGACTCCTTAAGAGTGCGGGTTACATTAACGCGTGTCCCTTTTAATATCCCTTATATGTGATTAAGATTCACTAATCCTTAGAGTTCATCCATCTAATATTGGTTTTTTTTTTTTTTTAAAAAATACTAAAAGTTATTAACTCTAAAGTTTAAAATTATTAACTAGAGTTAAAAGTTAAGAGAAGACTTTTGTATTGTATAAAGGTTTCAAGTCTAGTAATGGAGGGTCACAAGACAAGACTTGGTTGAGGAAGGATCAAAGTTGAAGTAGACTATCATCCGGATGGCATGAAAAGGCGCTTCCTTCGTATGCTTCTTTGGCAATTAATAATTATCATCTCATGAGCCTGTAAACAATGGGGCATCATCATTTGTTGATCCAACCAACAGGGCCTTCTTGGTGAAGAATTATTGCTCAACGTCCATGATTGTAGGGTAGAGAGGGAGAAGAAGGCATGTCTTCCATGGGGAGTTGATAGAATACCTAGTATCCTATCAAATAAAAAGGATTGTTTTGTTTCGAGAGAGATCGATCTCTTAAGTCACGAGACTTTAATTCATTTCATAAACTACCTTCTTGTTCTACATGTCTTTTAATAAATAAAAAACTAAGATAAAAGATAAAACTAATTCAAACAAAGAGATAAGGATGATCCTTATCTCGTTATTCAAATTAAGAGAGGAGCGATAAAGCTATCACTTCCAGAAGTGATCTAGGTTGGCATGCAGTAACGTGTCCACTTGAATGACCAAAGCAAAAGGGATACAACATTCCCCTCCCCTTGAACTGACCCTTGTCCTCAAGGGTCAATCGCGAAGCCAATATTCCTCCAGGATCGTACAGGTGCCCTACAATTGCGTAGTCTAGGAAATAGATGGGGACTAACACCACCATTTGATCGAAATGTTGAAAATGTTCTATTGAAAATATCTGATCCATCAAATCCTTCTCATCAAAGTGTGGCGCCTTGACATGTGGGGTTCTTGGAGGAGCTACATAGTGATGGTTAAAATCCTTAATTCCATCATATTTGATCACCACGTGAGGGTCTTCAATTGATACTTCATCTTCTTTGGGTGTAAGATCTTTAATTTCTTCTTCTTGTTGTTTCAAAAGCGTGATTTTGTTGAGACTCTTTTTCAATTTAGCTAAGATTTCTTGAATTTCCTTGATTTCCACCAATATCTGTTTACATGTCATAGTCTTCAGGATAGCCGCTCTGATACCAATTGATAGGATACCTAGTATCCTATCAAATAAAAATGGTTGATTCGAGAGAGATCGATCTCCTAAGTTGTGAGACTTTAATTCATTTCATAAACTACCTTCTTGTTGTACATGCTTTTTTAATAAATAGAGAACTAAGATAAAAAATTAAAGCTAATTCAAACTAAGAGATAAGGATGGTCCTTTATCTCGTTATTCAAACTAAGAGAGGAGATAAATCTATCACTTCGAGAGGTGATCTAGGTTGGCATGTACTAAGGTGTCCACTTGAATGACCCAAGCAAAAGGGATCCCAACAGGATTGGAAAAAGTGAAAGGAGAAAAATAAATGGAGTGCAGTCATCAAAAAGTGGGGTGCCCTAATTAAATAAGGCATCTTTTGCCCTGGCTATGGCCACGTCCCGAAACTAATGGCCTGACCTAAGTGTCATGCTGGCTCCAGGGGTTGGGAAACATGCCAAGGGATGGTCTGAGCTTTGCCCTAGCTTCTCATATCCCCAGTGGGCCTAGGGTCTTTTTCACTGGCCAAATTCACGCTCATATTCAGCCCTAGTGGACATGATTTTTTTTTAAATTTCAGTGGTCAGTTGCAAACAATTTGGCCCATTACGAAGGTGATTTCTAGGCCATTGATTTTGAATGTTTTTTCACCATGAGCTAGGTCCAAGTGTTTCGAATATGGCCTGGCTGTTAGAAAAGCTCAAATTCATCGGCCCAATTAAAGCCTCAATTTCCCTCCCGGCAGCTATTAGTTCACGTGTGTGATTACCGGTACTCCCTGAGTGTAATCCCAAATCCTCACCCTTCAAAATGACCAAGATTAAAGCTGATGTTGCATTAGAAAATACAAAAAGTCAAGTCAAATCCTAACATTTATCCTATGTTTGGTTCCCGATAAAATAAGTGAAAAGAAAGAAAATTGGATAAAATGCAACTAATTAAGAATTGTATTAAGAGTACAAATATATTTTTTTTCTATGTTTTCACTTAATTTCTTGGCAACCAAACATATAAGAGGGTGTGTTTCGTTTGAAAAAAAAGTGGGTGGAAAAAAAAAAGATTTTAATTTTAATTTTAAAATAAACAAAAATTAATAGAGAAAATATTTAGGATTTGTATCAATTGTCACAATTCAGAAAGTGCAAGAAAAAAGAAATGTGTTTTTCTTGCACACCGGTGGGAAAGTACAAGAAAGCTTTCTTTTCTTTTAATTTCTCACCAAAGGAACACACCCTTGGTGGTTAGCTAGATGGTTAGGATTCGGTAGTACCCACAAAATGACTCTTAGGAGGTGGATTTGAGGCGTGGCAGCTGAAAGACGCACGATAACCTACCAACCTTAGATAAATGATGACATGTACACCCCTCCCAGTGGCTTGAGGTAACATAATTCTATGACGACCTACATAGAAAGTGATGGATAAAAATATTTAAAACGAAAATGAAAATGTAAAAGGACTAGTTATTCTCTTGAATTGATCAAAGCTAACCGAAGATCTTAGTTCATAGATGCAATAATCCAGTCAGGAATAGACACGAAGCTGATAATGTGACAAGAGCTTCATGCTTTCTCGCCACCTCGTGTACCACGCAAGACAAATACACCCAAGACTATGAATTATTGAAACCTTGGACCACTGCGAAAATTGAGCTTCAATTCACGACCCTAACGCATTTAATAAATGAACGTCTTTGGACTGCATAATCAGTGGTCCGGGACTGAACTTCCTATTTTAGATACATTTGGGCTAAGCATATCTCCAAGTTGTGGTCCACAATTAATTATCCAGGCTTCTTCTGGACCGTTAGAAGGACATTGAAGTTATTTTAGATACACGGGTGTTTGTTTTGTGTAGAATTTCTTAGCACTAGGAGCCATTATTCCTCATCCTTATCTTATAGATTCAGAGAAGAAAAATTCCAGGGGTTAAAATGGGATTGTCGAGCCGACAGGAGCATAAATAAATGTAGATAAATAATTAGAAAAAAATAAATGCAGAACCATATTACAAGATTTGCATAACTTAGTGACGTTAGTGACTATCAGAATTGGAAAAATAATAATAATCAAAGAGCTCTCACAATAAGGTAGGGTTGTAAACAGATCGGTTTCAATTTGGATCTAACTACTACATCTGTATCTATCTGATTCGTTTAAAAATCTGATAGATCTGAATTTGATTTGAGATCCGTCGAATTTTGAATTGCCCTAATTGAATTGGAATCGTATTATTTATTTCAAATTCACTCTGATTAATATTAATATCTTTAAAAATAAAAATAAAAAATTGTGTAGATTACCATAATAGATTTACTAATTATATTATTATTATTATATAATGTAATCAATTCGGATTTTAATTAGATTGAATCATTATATATCATATTGATTATAATCGTATTCTAAATCTCAAGTTAATCTCCGATCCTACGGATCTATAATAGGATTAGGATCAGGATCTGGTCTTTGACATTGACAACCTACAATAAAATAGTTATAAATGAGTGATTTTCTAAGGAAAATAATCACCTCCTCGATAGGTGACGTGAGGAGGCGTGTCTCGGATCCCCTTTTAATGCCACATGTTCCTCTTTTAACTTCATTTAACTGTAGTTAAGATTCACTCACTCCTAAGGTTCACTCATCTACCCTTAGTTTTTAGAAAAATTAAATACATTGATTTTAACTACAGTAACTTTTTTTAAAAACAAATTATAGAGGACTTGCGCTCAATTTGATACGTATCCGAATCAAAGAATAGTATTAGTTCATTCCCAGGAGCCCAATTACTTAATTAGACCCTCAAATTCCCTCCAGTGTTATCCTAATTCCCAAACAAAGCTGTTCTCCCACTTAGTAGAGAGTCTCCAATGATTGATGGTTTATGCATGATTTCAGACAAGACACTTGCTTAATTACTTCTACTAACTTGCACCGACTTGGGCCAACTCAGATCAAGATGTGATTATAGAGAAAGCTGACCCTTTGGCCCGCCTATCATGCCCATGTGCGCATCTTAGCCGTTTGAGGAGTAAAGAACAACCGACCAGTGAATATAGTCAACAAAAACCGACGCCATTAGCTTGTAAGCTGATGGATCATGTTGGGACACCTGGCGGTAAACCAACCAAGAGCTTCCTCTTTCCATATTAAAAAACACATGCCTTGAAAATCAGTGAAAACAACGTACGTTCAAATAATTACTACAAAAAATTATAAAATTGAAAAAAAATAGAGCATAATTAATGGTGGTGACGGCCGCGTTGGCAGGATTTGATTGGCCCGGAGAGTATGAAAGAGGTGGTCGGTGTGATGGTCGGTTTGGCACAATAATTGGCACTATATTCTTGTGATCAACGTGCTAATACAATTTACAGATATGAGAAATTTATGTGCATGAGGTCATGACTGTTCTATTTCGATGCTTATACCAAGAATCTGGGATCTTATGGCCGTTCGTTTTTTCTTTTTTTTTCTTTCTGTCTCATCTCATCTCAGTCTCTGTCTCCTCTTCAATTTTCTCTTAACTTTCTTGTCTTTTATTCAAATTATTTGGGGTTAGCAAAACAATTCTATTCCGTCCGTGTAATACATTAAAAGTCAAATCAATCTTCCCTAAACCTGTTTTATTATAACTCCGGACATTGTTATTTATGGTACCAACCCTTTTTCTCTCCCAGTATATATACCCATTTTTACATTTCTGATTACAAGCAAAAACTATGTATTTTGCTAAGCATTTTCTTACCCGGTTTGTAGTAGGACTAGGACGTAACTATCCGAAAAATGGAACTTCTTTCTACCATCGAATTAATAATTATCGATAGATACCTATTTCTTGAATGTTTTAACATCATAATGGGATGTGTTTTAGTTTGAAAGAACAGTTTCAATACAAAAGGAGCTCTGCTTCAAGGTGGAAAAGTACGTGGAGCTTCCTTTTTTTGCATATGGCAGTGGCACTTTGATAATTATGGAGAGAGAGTGATTTGCCTATGGCGGTGGCGATCTGATTTTCTGTCGTGAAGAAGAGCTCGACTGAATGGCAAGTTTAGGAAAAGATACCATTCACGAAAAGGGAATATTTGATTTGAGCTCAAGTTGTTGTCTAGTAGACCATAAATATGGTTTATGGATAACCCATCCACATGTTCTGAAACTGACCCACCATTGTCAAGGGACCAACCTAAAGCCAATCAACCTCATATGCCAAAATTAAACTTATTGTATGATCACAATCACTTGAACAACTTTCTTTCGACCATTTCACCGTTCTTAAAATTAGACAGACCATCAGTCAAAATCAACGAAATAGATTAAAAAATCATCTAGTTGATCGAATCCAGTCAAAAGCGATTCTCGATCTCTTTGATGGGCACTTCAAATTATACATATATGCGATGTTACATGGTCTAGGGTTATTCAAAAATTTTCTATCACCACAAAATTTTTGTTCTAAATTTTTTTCAAATCATATCAACATTTGCTTCAGGTAAGACGTATTTCTCCTTAAGGGGAAACTCGAGTTTGAGTCATTCAGTGTGACTATTAATAAATCACCTTTATGCTAACCCAACTCTTAAACTACACTCTAATCTAGATAAATAATGTCACCTACCAAAAAACAAACTAAAAAAATGAAGGAATCATATTTCCAAAGTATGAGGTAATCGGGTTTTGTCATGACTTGGAGAGATTTTGAAACAAGAGCAATAGTCTCCTCGTCCGCCGAGGAGGGGACTATTCCTCCTCGTTCTCACATACCCGACCCTTCAACTCCCATTAATTCGGGTTAGATTTTTTAACCTTTTGTTAAATTTTTAAAAAATTATATTTCTAAAAACTAAGGCTAAATGGGTGAACCCTAAGGGTGAATGAATATTAATCACAGTCAAATGAGATTAGAAGAGGGACACATGACAAGTAAGCACGAGCCGATACGCCCGACCAAGGAGGTGACTATTTTCCTTGAAACAAAGAGGTATATTTTAGGCCGGTGATCATGCTTAGGTGAGACTAAATGAGAGGGGGGTGTGACCGAAAGAGATGTTGAGGTGTGTTGTGGGACCCGCATTACACTTCTCCGTTGGAATGATGATATTCATCCTGTATTTTAGGACTAGCATCCATCAAAAAAATACTCCATAGAAAATGTGTCCATGGACACATTTAAGGGTGGGTAATATTCCTCGCAAACTAGCAAAACACGTCTTTTTAACTAACATAGTTTTTTTTTTTTTTGTTAAGAGATACTTTGATAGGGGTTAAATGTTGATCAAGTAAGCAATTAAGTTTTAAAATATCTCTACTGAAAAGGAGATATTTTTCCTATGTGTGGACCAGAGTATGAAATTTAATTTTACCCGCTTCTGGTAGAAGATGTGTTTTTGGTAGAAATTGATGAGCTCGCACATCAGGCTAACTACATACATAACCTCGACTACAGAAGAAGGATCCAACACATCTTACAAAAATGGCCCGACTCTTGATAGAAGACGTGTGCTTGTTACTTCTTTGTGTTTGTAACTGGTTACCAATAAAAAGATAGACATTTACTTAGCGTATTTTGTTTTACCAGTAAAAGTGAAAAGCAACACACATTGGAAATAGTCCGGTGTGGTGTATCTCTTCATTAGGAGGGAGGTCCTGGGTTCAACCCGTGGGGAGAGGTGAGCGTGGTGTTTCCTCACTTGAAACATATACTAACCCCAAAGTGTAAAAAAAAGGAAAGTAATAAAAAAAAAAGAAAAGGTGCTGTTACGAGCACACCACTATTTACTGACCGGACACCATTAAAAAAAATAACTTCTAATTTTTTTATAGTTTGTATTTCTATGTGCACCCACACCCCAAATACTTTTAAAAACTCTCCTAACAAACAGTCTTCTCATTTAATAGAAGTAATATTCTCAATGTCTTCTTTTTTTATATCACTTCTCCTCTCTTTCTATATGTTGTCTCCTTCTATATGTTTTGTGCTTATTTTTTATATTGATAATCCTACAAAAACAGTTGTTTCACGGTGGTCGCAAGGCTACCAAGGTACTCTTTCCATAAAATTGGACACGTGGCGACTTATATTGGTGAACCCTAAGGGTGAGTGAATTTAACCACAATTAATGGGTGTTAAAATTGACACATGGTAGCTTATATAACCCCTTTAACTATGGTTAAACTCAATCTACCTAAGGTTAGTATTTTTAAGGTTAATATATTTCCTATATTTTTTTTCTTCCAAAAACCAGGTTATATGAAAGAACTCTAGATGAAAGAACTTTAGAGGTGAGTGAATCTTAACTATTATCAGTGAGAGTTAAAAAAGGACACGTGGGAGGATATAGAGGCGCGCGGGAAAAAGTATTTCCCTTCAAATGGTGTATAAGTAGAAAATTTATAGGTATTTTTTTTTACTCTTGGTGTGCTCGTAGAATTTGTTATATTTTAATAGTGTCCAGTTAGTAAGTAATATAAATGGTGTCCAGTCAGTAAATAATGGTGTGCTTGTAGCGTTACCCAAAAAAAACTCTTCGATAGTACTTATTATCGAGGGCTTGACCGTTGGATAAAAAATCTAATGGTGTTATGTGTATACAAGCTTTAAAGAATGGGCCCACTTAGTGCTCGACACCCGTGGATTAAAATTTTGAAGGTTCTGCTCTCCTTAGTATGTACTATTAAGAGAGTTTTAAATCATTTCCCCCCCCACCCCCCCACCAATAACATTAATCTTTAAGAGATTAACTATCAAAGAGACCTCCGGCTTTTTTTTGGTTAAAATGCAATTTCCATTACTAAAAAAGAGATGAGCTCGAAGAGGAACCGGGGCCTGACATGGGCTGGAGCGTTACAGAGGAATGGATACTCTCATTGAGAGCTTTTTGGGCTAAGTCATGAGCCATAGTGTTTGTAGAGCGACTGATATACTGAAAAACCACCTCGCCACAGGATTGTTATAAGCAAAAGATATCATTAAGGGAGCTATAGTTGAACAGTCAATCCGATAAACTCAAAATTTACCTTAGGAAGAGGTATTTATGAAAAAAGTACTGAAAAAAAATATCATTCTTTATGTTCATAATTATCAAACTACCATTTCTTGGTGCAATTTTTGGGTTGCTTAATTTGATTGTTCAAGGAGCTCCTATTCATAATTAATCTCAATTATTAATCACCATCAATTAAGTAAAATCAAAACTTTTTTTTGGGTGGCCTTCATTTTTTTTGGAAGCACAAAAAAAAAAGTGCCTTTTATTTTTTTTGGGTGGCCTTCATTCATCCAAAGGTATTTGCCCTTTTATTTTTAGGGCTGTTAACGGGAGTAGAGCTTGATAAGGAGAAAATTTGCCTTCTTACGGAGAGGGTGAGAGTGGGTTGCACTCTCTCCCCACCTTTAACTTTGAACAGATACTGACTTGCTATCTGGTTTGCGGCCTAACCGTATGTCAAAAAAAAAAAAAACAAAACGAAACGAAACGAAACGGGAGTAGAGTTAGATAAGGAGAAAATGTGCCGTTGGTTGGGGAGTGCTAACATGACTCATCTCCAAGCAGCCTCGTACAGGTCAGGTGAGACTTTGGGAGCTAGTCGGCCTAACGTTACTCCCGACCTGACTTACTTTCCAATAGAAAATTGTTTGGTCTAAGTGGTGAAAGAGGGTGGATTGTATCACGGGGCAGGATAGGGACGAATCCAAGATTAGGTTGGAAATTATAGATAAGCTGTGCCATACTGCCGTTTAGCAAGCTGTCATCCAACAATGTAAGCAACCCCTGTATTTAACATAATCAAATAATATATAATTGCAAAACCCACTTCTTTTTTTAATAACTAAAATGCCCTTCTTGTTAAATAATGACTTCCATATTGATGATTGGTATGAGTTAAAGTATTCCTAATCTCAGGGTAATTATGTCCTACAAATTGGACCGTTGAAGACCTTATGTGAAGCTCAATGACCGTTGAAGATAATGGAAAAGGGCATTTACGTTTACAGATGTCGGTAATATTTAATAACAGTAAATATCCGAAGTACCCTTAATTTACCCCCGGGGGTGTAGCCCAATGGTTGTGGGAAGGATGGTAGACCCGGAGGTCCTACGATCGACTCTGGATGTACACAGGTATCTCGTTTGCCTGAGAATAGGTATTCTTGGATGGCTTGTGGGGATTTGTCGGAGTCTTGAGCTGCAACACCCCACAGTTATCAAAAAAAAAAAAAAAAGTACCCTCAATTTTAGTTAAACCACTCAAATATCCTAAATATTATCTACAATTTATCTGAATGCGATATATGGGAGGAGGAACGCTACTCCACATTGTGTAGCCCCTATGTCGATGTGGCCTCCAATGAACCAAAAAAAGAAGAGATATGATAATGTACATCTTTCAAGCAATGAGTCACACACCCATTGGTCCCACTAGCAAAAGCATGTCCCTCGCATGGGTGGAACAGGATCGAGTCCTCTGAGAGGTGTGATAGTTGAAAACTCACCGTTCATCAACTAACCCACTAAAGTCTACCTACTAACATAAGATAACACCAGCTCAGTGGCTAACGTGCACCTCTCAATGGAGGATGTTTGAATTAAATTTTAGAAAACTCTCAACAAATTGGTAGCAATTATCTCTGAAAGATCTAAAGAATTGACCCTAAAGGAGTGATATCTAAATGGCATTGGTCCATACACCCATTATTTCCCAATGTCATTTACATGTGTTGCACCACATTAGACCAACCTCTCTCCCTATTGCCGTATCCCATAAATCAAATTGACATGTATAGTGGGGTTGTTAGAACTTAGAAGTCCCTAGTGCCCACCTACATGCAAGTTTATTTATTTATTGCCTTTTGCAATACACCTACATGCAAGTTGAAGTACTATGGGCGGTTAACAGTGATGAATTTGTTGAAACTTAGAAAAGCCTACTCATGCCCACCAACGTACAGAGTGGTTTTCCTAAGAGCTATTATAAAAAGGTTAAAATGGTCATTACGAATATCAACGGTCAGAAAGAATAAAACCTAAAAAGCTGTAAAAATAAAAAAAAGCTTGGGAAAAAGAAGTGGCATACAGGAGGAGAGAGAGAGATGGAGACGGAGGAGGTGTCATGAGTGGGTCCAATGAGAGCGAAACAAATAGAAATTAGTAGGGCCTGGGCGGCAAAAAGACGTTAATTTCTATTTGTTTCGCTCTCTCCTCTATCAGACTCTCCATAAATAGGGGCCCCCCCGCATACAGTCCTCCCTACTCTCTCCCACAGCTCTTCTCAACTCTTCTCTTCTCTCGATCTCTTTTATCAGCTGTTGAAGTTCTTTTACAGACGGTATGGGGAAAATGGTTGAAGGCGAGTGCCCGGCGAAGGACTACCAAGACCCACCTCCGGCGCCGTTGGTGGACGCCCAGGAACTGGCAAAATGGTCATTTTACAGAGCTCTCATTGCAGAGTTCATAGCCACCCTTTTGTTCCTTTACATTACTGTTTTGACCGTTATTGGGTACAAGAGCCAGACTGATCCTCTCAAAAACCCTGATGATCAGTGTGGTGGCGTTGGAATCCTCGGCATCGCCTGGGCTTTTGGGGGCATGATCTTCGTCCTCGTTTACTGCACTGCCGGTATCTCTGGTACGTTTTCTCTCTACTCTCTACTCTCTACTCTAGTGGTTGAAAGTTTGGTTTTATGCGGCTCATGTTAGCATCTTTGTCTTATTTTTTTCTACTATGCGCAGGAGGACACATTAACCCCGCGGTGACTTTTGGGCTGTTCCTGGCTCGGAAGGTTTCTCTGATTCGAGCCGTGTTGTACATGGTGGCTCAGTGCTTGGGTGCGATCTGCGGTGTTGGGCTGGTGAAGGCATTCCAGAACTCTTACTACGACCGATATGGTGGCGGGGCCAACGAGCTCGCCGCAGGCTACAGCAAGGGCGTCGGATTGGCTGCTGAGATCATCGGCACCTTTGTTCTTGTCTACACCGTCTTCTCCGCCACTGATCCCAAGAGGAGCGCCAGAGACTCCCATATCCCTGTAAGCACCTTATCAAACCTCTCCCTTCCTTTTCAGTTTTTACCATTCACTAGCATGCGCACCGGTGCGTATTATTGCACATGCCCAACCCAGACATTCCTCGCTCTGTCGTCCATAGATAGGACCTGTTGACTGTCCACCTGGCTTGGGTTGGGTTTGGTTGGTGGTGGTCAATCGAAAGCTGAGCGGCCTAACCTTTGCGCACGTTAGCACTTAAAGTTCTCCTCTGGCTGTAAAATGTCAAAATTAGCCTTGTATCTTTTGGAAAAGTCTGTTACCCCCCATATTAGATTATATATGTAGAAATGAAATGTGACTAATCTGGTTTTATAAATCTCTGAATGAAGGTATTGGCGC